>JAOTOL010001550.1:1180000-1786326 GCA_034440575.1 Imbricaverruca yamaguchii | reverse complement strand
TTGCGAAATGAATATGAATATGAATATGTCGTCACTTTGACGAATTTACGGCAGGCCGGGAACTAAACCAGCGGCATTCCTTTGTTTGGGGACACTTGGTTTTTCTAGACACAAAATCTCTATAATTTGCTGAGAATTTCCCGGCTCAAAAATTTGGTAGCCTTTTTGAAGCACACAGCAAATGCGGCCTGCCATCTGTCGGCACACCAAGTAAGCTCTGGTGCATAATAGCTTACGTTGTCATCCTAGCGGTAGAATTCAGAACTATTTTTGGAACTTACTTGACACCGGGTAATTGTGAATTCGTCCTACCGGCAGATATTCTAGAAGTTATCTGGCAGCTTTGGAACTTATGAATCTTGGTACTTATGACTTTGGGTACTTGTGATACGGACCCGATAACCTAAGACCAGGTTGTTGACCAAACTTATAAAACGTATGAACTTATGGAACCAAGTCTGGCGGAATATTTTAGGCACTTATGAAACCGGGTACGTGTGAGCCAGGAACATAAGTGAATGCCTCCCATGTCTGCAGGGCTCGTCATGCAACCATGGTTGATTGGTTACGCCTGGGACTCGCTAGGCCTTGGCCTGGGCGTGCTTCATCCATGATGCAACTTGGCTTCAGGCTCCAGTTTATGTAACCGCAGCTGCCATATTCTTTAATAACACTCGCGAGCATTTCTTGTTTCGCCAGCATTGGGGTGACCAAACATGGATTCCGAACGGGAGAAAGTGGCGCGTGAGGCGGGATTTAATACCGAAGACTTGGAGTGGATATCGTCCCCTTAGACATGATATTAATGAACACCAAGAGACTGCGGGGGAGAAATTTATGCGTAAATTGAAATCGAACCCATTAGTGCCTGTAGGTAAGTACCTACCTTCCCATCTACAAGGAAACGTTACGGACATCCCGAGCAGTGGCGTGGTCTCGATGCGCTCGGCAAGTTCGCGATATATAAGGTAGGTAGGTAGTAGCGGGAAGTTAATGTGGGGTGGTGGACTGAGAAAAGTTGCACTGAGTTTGCAAAGATATGACAAAACTAACTAGCAAAATATGCTGAGCAATATAGATGATGGTGACTATTATCACCAGTCAATTCCAATGGTAAGGAAGTGGAAAAATGTGTTGGACATAAAGACATAAAAGATTAGTGCAACTATGAGCCACAAGGGCCCTTCTTGGTTGCACTCTGTACCCTGAACCAGCTTCCCACCAAATCTGTCAATCAGCCCTCCCTGTAATACTGAAAAGCAAGCCCTCATTCTTATAATGATTGTCTATGCTGTTTTTAAAGATGTTCAATGTGCTGCTACTGACTATGTTTTCTAGCAGCTGGTTCCTGTGTTCCACTACCCTGTTGGTGAAGAAAGTTTTCCTTAACTTTGTTCTGCTGTGGTTAACTTCAATTTTTGAATTTATGACCTCTAATTGCATCATTTCTGTTAAATTCAAAGATTTCCCCAAGGTATCCCCTCTCCAGGCCATTGACAAATTTAAAGACCTTGATGAGATCTCCTCTCAGCCTTCTATATCTAAGTGTGTTCCTGCAGCATGGTATTAATGTTAAAAGTGACAGGCTGCAAAATGTGTCCGGCTTTCACTAGGTCCTTCTGGCATTATTGCAGTTTAAGGTAGGTACTCACATGACTAGTTTTACACACATTTTACCTCCATGAAGCATACAAAGGGTTTAGGTTTGGTTAGGCTAGGTTAGGTTGGGGTTGTAAGTTAGAATGATTTTGAAAACAATCTTTTTCTTAATTTAAAGAAAAACATTTTTCATCATTTTTCATGGCATGTTTTTGTTCTCATTTGAGGGTTTTTCATCAAACGGTTTTTCTTCAAAAACAGTTCAGGTTATGGATCCTTGGGTTATGGTATGTTAGGTTGGTTTTTTCCTGTGAAAATGGAGAAAAATGTGGTTGGAAATTTTCACCAACAAGATATTTTGCTTTCCTGCATGGGAGGTTAGGTCAAGTCAGGTTACACAATGTTTCCAAAATTAATTTTCAACATTACTTTTATGCTATATTACCCAATACCAAGCCCCTTTGTGGGTGTTATTTTCTCCCAACTGAAAAGTATGCATTTGCAGAGGAAATAAGTGGTCATGTGTCTACCACACTTGTAACCATTGCATTGGAAAATGAAATTCCAAGAAATCAGAAATTACCTTGGACTTCAAAGCTACTGTATCTGGCATGCTGATACAGTATCTCCAGTACATGGTGTGTGTGTGTCTAATCTGTTGCAAAATAGTTGTTGCCATGCTGATCCTAAATCAAATCCTAAACAAGACAAAAAGGAGACATTTTGAATTGGTAAATTGTGGCCAATATTAGGACTTCTGTTGGCAATTCTTGCTGTAGCATAATGCCAGACTGCCAAATGCCCTACTACTGACATTTTTTGTAAAATGGTGACATGCTCACATTTCTAAATGGCTGAAGCTTCTAAACTTGACATCTGCACAGCATAGCCAGCTTACCTGAAACATTACAATATGGTAAAATTGATCTAGTGTTACTGTATGTTTTAACTTCAGAGATAATTGGCATTGGAGACAGAACATTGTAGGGCATATTTCTGAGAATGCGTAGTTATGCTGAAAATGAATTCTTTTTGGTTGAAGATGATGAACTAGTGCATGATGCCTAACCTAACCTAGCATAGCCAAGCATCCTTTCTCCAAGTTTGAAATTTGGCAAGTTTGAATATGCATATCATGGTTATGGATTAATGCTGTCAAAAATGCATCATTTGTTTTGAAAGGTTTTAAGACCAGCTTTGTGATTTTTATGACCTTAAGCTCAGAATCTCAAAAGTTGAAAGTATATTGGTTATGCTGTTTTGATTGCTGTATAGAAGGTTTCATATATTTAATTCAGTAATTTCTGGGCATGGTTGTGGCAACAATCTGTAATGGCTTTCAGGGGCAGATTACAAGGGGGCACTGGAAGCATATCTCCCCCTACATGGAAGGTGACACCCTCCAGTAAGGAAAAGGCTCCAACCTGAGAAGGCTCAAGTGCACCCCTTTAATTTTCAGTCAAAGGTACCCTTCTGAAGGGAAATGATACCCCTTAGAAGGAAAGAGATCCCTCTGAGGCTGAAATGCACCCCTCAAGATTTTGTGCTTGAGGCACCCCTTTGATCATGTGTCCCATGACAATTCCTGGATCTACCCCTGATAGCTTTAAACATTTTTGGTAGCTTAAGCCAAAGCCAACATCACACCATATTCAAAAGTCCAAAATACATGAACTACACTGCATAAATTTGTGAACATTTTGTGTACTTCTATTCAGTAGGTTTGGAGCATAGACATAGTAACCAGCCCTAAAACAGTTTTGCACATTTTTGGTGCACTTAGCACAAACATGAGAGGATATAATATGTCCATGCCTTCTATTTTTAGATCTTGCACACAGTCAGGGATATTATAAGGACATCTGGTGACATGGTTGCAGACAGAACAGCACATGGTATGCATTATTTGTTGAAGTTGGTTGGTAAGTACAGGAGCTGCATGGTCTAAAGTAGACTGCTCAGCTTCTACAGATATTTCATCGGCATGGTGACGATGACAGATGATGCCAACTGAGTGACCTGTAGCTGGGCATTGGCTGTTTGTAAATGGCTGTATTTCTTGCACAGTGCAGGGAATTTAGTGTTTTTTTTCTGTTGGCTCACTGAAGGCACTGGACTAGCACCTTTAGTCACCAGCGTTATGGGCGCAAAAGGACCAACGCAGTCGACGCACCCTAAAGCAAAAATCCACCACCACCACCACCACCCACCCATGACAACATGGTGAATTGTTTATTGTTTGTTTGCTTGGATGGTTCACGACATAGTGTATGTACAATCACGGCCAATGGGGCTGCCCACACTGTTTTGCTGGTGGGCCACATGTCGGGAAATGACCTGAGTGGTGAAAGCGTTGAACCTGTGATGTGTATCCAGAGCTCAACTCCCTGACCATTCAACCATCCCTGCCCCACATGGTGAATTGTATTTCAGTTTGTGTACTTCAAAAGATTGAATGGCCTAAGTGTCAACATTAATCGTTGGATACAAGGTATGCGCCAGCTTGAGAACAAAAACGAAATTAATGAATAATACCCTAATATGCTGATGCCATATGTGTATGCAGGCATGACAAATGCAGGCAAATACCATCAGTCTTGCACCTACCTGGATTTGCAGTATGAGCAGGCAAAAAGCCTCCATTTTTTTTCAGTTTAATGTGTCATTTCCCAACAGTTTCTTAAGGAACCTATGATCTAGCAGGTGAATATATGTTAGTATATTCTTTGCATCCATAGTTCAAGTCTTCAAAGGCATTCCCATCCCAGATCATTTTATGTTCAAATGCCTATTAATTTAAGCACCTTTCAAAAATGAATATACACATAAATGAAGACTGTGTTATGGTTCAATTAAAATCACAGAAAGCATGAATATATTGCATTGTTAGCACGTCCCGTCTCGGAGGTCTTCAACCGCCCCCGTCAGGTTTTTCACGGATAGTGTACGAACGGCGCGCGGCAGCGCGCCCAAATTCGGCATACCTTTTCCCACATCAATTTGGCATGCTGTTTCAAAATTTTGAAGTCAGGTCATCTAGGGTCAACGAGTTATTCAAGGTCAAGCGGGGTCACCTCCCAAAAAATTCAACCAGTCGTCGCGCTTCAATGGATGCAGATATTTTAATGACTCTCAGCGTTTGCTTATTTTTAGGGATGCAACAAAACATACGAGTGGATTTTTTTCTTCTTCCGTTTTTGACTACATATAACTTTTGCATATTTGCCAATTGCAGTTCAAATAAAAGATTCTGGCTAAAGTAAGCATTTTTATAGGGAAAGCTGACTTCCAACAACGTTTCTCGGTCTGCTCTACCCATTGGTAAAGGAAAATAAAGGAAAACATGAACCCAAAATTTCGAAATTCAAAAATGAATTTGGTGGGGTCTGTGAATGTTTGGTCCTGATCGATTTCACTGTCCTTTTCCCATTCCAAATAAAAATTTTTTTTCATATATCCCCAAAATGAACTCCACAGAGCGAAAAACATAATGTTAGTCATGTAAAGTGAAAATCTAGCCCCCCTGGTGACGTCACTTTTGGGCGAAAATTGTTTTTGGGGTGGACCCGGTCCCTACTCGTCGAGCGCTTTACGGTGACACCTCTCGTTTTCGTGCGATGTTTAGTTTGGATTTTAGGGGGGTTGCTAACCGCCCCCCGAGACGGAATGTGAGGATCCGACCGGAAAGTCGGCTCAGGTTAGGCTGATCCTGAACATGAGTGTCATGCATCAAAATAAAGCTTAATTTTCATTAGTGTGCAGTGAGCCTGCTTCACGATACATTTTTAGTGAAATAGAGTGAAACATACCACTTGCTGAACACTGAATCAGCATCCCGTCCAAAGAAGTATCGATATTGTGCTTCTTGATAAGCCTCTATGTCTTCACATCTGATTTATCTAACAGCATTTCCTTGATAAGCATGATGCCTATGCTCATCATTGTGGATGCACACAAAATTATTTGCACAATTCCAGGTTGGAAGGGCATCGGTAGCTCAGTGGTTAAGCTGAGCGTCTGGCAAGTCAGAGGTACGGGGTTCGATTCTCCGGGGCGCCCTTCCTGCCAGGGTGAGAGGCAGGCGACTTCATATGGCCTTAGCTGCTGAGTGCGTCGTAAAACCGCAATCCAATCCAATTCCAGGTTATATGACAGCCTACGACGTGGTCTGTCATTCAATATCATTTGGTGGTGGTTATTGGTTTTGCGACACCTCGACCGTTGTCATGTAGCGTCGTCAATCTCTCACGCCCATTGGACGCGAGCGAAAAGTAGACAGGTGAGGCTCGAAACCACAATATTTCGATTGTGAGTTGGGCAACTTACCCCAAGACTATTCGTCCCCCAGTAGCATTTGGTAAGTACAGGCATTCTGTGTCATTATTGTTGAAAGTTATCCCCAAATTGGGTGTCTGGCAACAAGCAAAAAAGGTACACGTATGAGTACGCTGCCGGATCAAAATTGTGTTGCAAGTACGTGTTCAGCAACGTTGCTTCCATGACAAATTTCGACATCCTACTATACCTGTTTTGACACCTCACATCTAACAAAACAAAATAATAGTTTAACCCAGCCCTGCTATCCACAAACACTTGCCCGAAATAAAGAAAGGGCATTGCAGCAGTTCCAGATAGACCCACAGAAAGTCGATTACAAAAAAGGAAAGGACCATGCGGTCTTGCCAATCAACTAGCAAATTGTCTACTTAACTTCGTTTTCCCTTATGAAACATATCAAATGATTTTATAGACGAGTTGCTTTAAGAAATTTAGGGTGAAGCATTCCAATGTATTGGTATGTGGAAGCAGGACTATCATACAGGTATTTCCACACCTGGTGCTCGCTTCAAGCTGGAAAATGGTTTCTTGTCATTAAGTTAGTGTTCCGGCCCTCATTAAGTTAAGTTAAAGTCCAGCCCACCAAACAGCAGGCGGTTATCAAAGCCAACTTTACTATAACGAGCTTTACAAAATGTTGGTCACTACTGTAGGACACTACAGCAGTGTCCTTCCACGTGACTATTTATTGGTGGCTCAACACTGTCTCATTCGAATTTGTTTTTGGTTCCTTATTTGTGATATTATGGGACTGGAACCCGTTTAATTTACGGTGGAATGAAGCACAGTCGGTAATCTAGGCTCAGCCTGGTGTGCAGCAGCACAGGTAGATTATACTGCACCTGTATTTCAGGATGTCTCGCGACGGCTGTTGCGCTTTCGTTCGGCCTGTGGAACTTCCAGGCCGGCAAAAGTCGCGGCTCACAGCGCATGATGCAACTGCGCGTGCTGGCCCAGGGCTTCACAGTTGCGGCCCTGATTGGTGGCATGGCTATCAATGTCCTGAAGTCGCCCGAAGGAGGCAGCAAATAGCGGCGTCCGTGCTCCGCTCCCAGCAGCGGTGGTCGTGTCGTCGATACTCGTGTCGCGTTCTATTTAATTTCATATAGTCACACCATCTAGAGTCTGGTAGGTTTGTAGCGATTTGCAATTTGTGGGTGATGTTTGTGAAGGAGATGTGACAGATGGGTGAATATGTTGATATTAATATGAGGATGCTGTGATGATCAACGTTGCTACAGTGACTTGAATGCTGTAAAAATTATATATATTGAAATAAACGCAAAAGAACTCCGACAAGGCGTCACCGTTCATCGAAAATCTGTTGTACTCATCAGAAACTATATATTTCTTCCAATGTCAAAATACACCAATACGTTAAATAATAACAGGTCTCTGCACGCAGGTTGGTTCACTTGGTATTGAGATCAGTATAACTAACTCGAGATTCAAATCTGATCTGCGGGCTGGTTGTTCGATTCAGTCGTCCAACGCAGAGTCTGAGTCAGGGCTGTCATCAACTCGGTCCGCATACAGGCTCCTGAAACACATACATGACGTGATGTAGGTGTCTCGAGCAAAGGGGAGTTGGCATCACTCACCGCAATGTCAACAACCTTAGCGGTCCGCGTGGTTCTGTTCGGGTATTGGTTTTTAATATAGTTTACTACGCTGTACTGCTGACCTGAGTGGAAAATGTGAAAGAGTGAGAACTCATACGAACGCAGGGCACTTGCAGTGGCAAAACAGCCCACTTCGGCCCACTTAGCGGATATGGCGGAAGGACGTGGAATCGAGTTCGTTGTTGGTCCGGGTGAGTCGCGACTCTGATAAATCCCAGAGCGCAGACGTTTCAGTGATGTCGAGTTCCCGTCAGGCTAAGCATGTATGTTCGGGACACGCTATTATGTTAGTACGTCACCGGTCGCTACCGCGATGGGTATATCTCACTGCACCGCTACACTATAAAACCGCCAGGGGATCTCGCCAACTCTGGCACAAGTGCAACGCCAACCGGCCTCCGGAGCTCGAGTGGCAAAAGTGGTTTAACCGTCCTAATGGTCCTTTCGTTAACTGCTACCGATCCGAGAATTACCAATATTCCCGTAAATCTGCTTGGTTAAACAGGCCGCGACAAGTCGTAAACACTTTCGAACCAAATAGCACCAACGGTAATAATCGCGTGGTCAATGCAATGATAACACAAAAATTGAATCCTCTGCCGGTGCTCCGCCATTCGTGTAAGCTACCGGCAAGTGTAAAGCAGGGACGCTGATAGCTAATTGGTGGACCGTACCTGATAAGTGCGTGCATACAGGTGAACAAGCTTATGTCCGAATATCCGGTGAGGTGTGCTAGGTCGACGGGCCACGAGGGCCATACACCCAGCCAGCTACGCGCCGCCAGCAGGCAGGCTGCCGCCACCAGCGACGGACGGTAGCAGAGCAGGTAGTGTTCGTCTGATGGCCGGGGCCACACGGTCAGCCGACATGTTCCGTCGCCAATGCTGAGCATACCCAAACCGTCACCGGGAGCCTGCCGTCGCCTTTGCTAGACGGGCCTAGACAGTCATCAGGCAATTGCAATCACCAGTTCTACATTCTAATACCCGCTCACTGTCACCATGCACGCATCATCAACCATAAAACAACCAGCCACCAGGATATGTCTATTGATAGTCGCACCAGTGATCCAACGCATGCACAGCCACTACATCCACCCAGCGTGGCATGCACAGCCACAACATCCACACAGCGTGGCAGGCACAACCATAACATCCACCCAGCGTGGCGGGCACAGCCATCACGTCCACACAGCGTGGCAGGCACAGCCATTATATCCACCCAGCGTGGCAGGACAGCCACTACATCCACACAGCGGGCAGCAGCCATTACATCTACACAGTGTGGCAGGCCATTGAATTTGCACAGCGTTGCAGGCACAGCCATTACATCCATGAGGCACAGCCATTGCACCACACAGCGTGACAGGCACAGTCATTACGTCCACACAGCGTGGCAGGCACAGCCATTACATCCACCCAGGGTGGCAGGCACAGCCATTGCATCCACCCAGTGTGGCAGGCACAGCCATTACATCCACACAGCGTGGCAGGCACAGCCATTGCATCCACACAGCGTGGTAGGCACAGCCATTACATCCACAGAGCGTGGCATGCACAGCCATTATGCATTCATACCTCGTGACACCAGTGTCCTGAAATCCTGACATATTTGGCCAAATTATGGCAGAGATGAGTAGTATTGCTGAAGTGACAGTAGTAACATTTTCGCACATTAAAACACTGTTTCAAGCCCAATGCCCTTCCCCCCACCTCCTCTTATCGAGCCGAAGCGGTGTTCAAATTAGTTCTGTGTTGGCCATCAGATATAAGAAAAAATGAAATTGTCCTTACATGAGATGTAAAAAAACGTGAAATTCACCAAATAATTTAGTGAAAAACGTAAGGACTCTTTCAAGGACACAAATTAGGTGTGGTGCGCATGGTTGCGACATATAGACTCAGGGTTAAAATATTGGTTTTTCATTAGGTGTGAGATGTCGAAATGAGCATAGCAGGATGTCGAAATTTGACATGTAATTGGTGTAATTTAAAATGTTTTTGATGTCTTTCAGACTAAAATTTGAGTTGATGGTGTAGGTGATTACGACTGGACCTTTATCATTTGTTTTAACATTCATAATTTAAGAAAAGATGTATTCGGGATAAGGAGAATAATAACTATGATGAACTGGTATTGTATCCCATATCACATAGGTCATCCCTTTACCCGAAATTGCGTTGCAAAATGTTCGTGTAACACCATTCCATATTGAGGGCATGCACATGCTATTTGTGAACAAGATACTGTTACAAAGGAGACATAAATACTTCATATCAATGAGCAGGATGCTGATACTTCTTGGAGAAGATGTCGATTGAGTGTTCAGGAAGTGGAATAATTTATCACTGAGCAATTTTGATAAGCCTGCATATTGTATCCAATGCAGGGCTTCATTGCTTGCTGAATAAGGACTTATGGAGTGCTGGATGATACCGGGTTTTAGGATACTGGGTAGACTATCTGAAACAGAAGAGGCTCTGTGATGCGGTTTCAGGAGATTTCCTGATCAGAGGTCATTGGTGCACCCCAACTATGGCATATTTGAATTGCTGAAGGGCATCGGGATGTCTTCAGTCGAGTTCATGTTGGCTTCATAATCAGCAACTAGTAAGCAAGGATGTCATAAAAGCCATAGACAGGTAGGTCGATTGAACTTCCATTAGGTGGTATTTTCCACCCATTTTCTTGAAAAAAATTTCACACTGTATAGACTAGCCAAGCAGACATTGCAAAGCACTCCAAAAATGCACACTGATGAAGCCATAAGACGACGGAACAGAAGAAAGGCACTCCTATCCCCAGTCTGCCAGTTTGGAATGTGTCCGTTCAGCTGGGAGAATGCTTGTAATATCTTGCTTCTACCAGCGTCAATGTGTTTTCTTTTTCAATGATTAAGTTGTTGCATTTTGTGGTGTTGAGCGAAAATCTTTGCACCTCGCATGTGATTACCACATTGCCTTCTAGACTGACTACTGTTGGGCCCAATACATAACATTTTTAGTTTTACCTGATCCTATCCAGTAATTCGTGTCTGGGTCGTTGCAGGACTTGGACACACTGCGAGACAGACACGGTCGCCGTATGGCAGCCACAGTCACTACATCACATCTCGTGACAGCTGCAACCATTATATACACATCCCATGACAGCCACAGCCACTACATCCACACCATAGTCACTCACCCCCACACTCACACCATATCCTACATCCGTACCCAGTGACACCCACAGCCACTACATCCACACCCCATGACAGCCACAGCTACTACATCCGCACCCCATGACAGCCACAGCCACTACATCCACACCATAATCACTACATCCACAACCTGTGATAGCCACATCCACATCTACACCATAGTCACTACATCCACATTTATTGACAGCCACAGCCACTCCATCTGCATCATAATCACTACATCCACACCCTGTGACAGCCACAGCCACAACATCTGCACCATAATCACTACATCCACTACACCCACACCCTGTGATAGCCACAGCCACTACATTTACACCAGTCACTACATCCACAACCCACGACAGCCACGGCCACTTCACCCACACTCCGTGGCAGCCACATCCACTTCACCCACACTCCGTGGCAGCCACAGTCACTTCATCCACACTCCGTGACAGCCACAGCCACAACATTCACACCTGATGAGTCATAATCATTACATCCACAAAACAGCTACTTCATCCATACCTTGTGACAGCAACAGCCACTGCATCCACACCCTGTGACGGCCTCACACACACACACAGACACACACGCTCCGACCATCCGCGCGACCAGCCACATACCCTGCAGCGCCACGTCCATGAAGTAGTGCAGGTAGTGGAGGAGCTCGAGCCGAACTGCCGTGCGCCGACACTCGACGGCCGGCGCCAGCGACCACAGACCGGGGCTGGCGCGCAGCGTGTCGTCAGCGCGCAGCACGCGCGTGGCCAGGAACTCGCCGAAGTGCGCCACCGTCACCAGCGACACGTTCCAGCTGCAGCAGGTCGGTGTCAGTGGCGTGGGGATACCGCTGGTGGTGCGGCTGCAGCAGGCCGGTGTCAGTGGGGTGGGGATATTGCGGGAATTTTTGCAGTGGGATGGTGGTGTAGGATACTTGTTTGGAGGGGCGCCTTCGGACTGCAAGTCCGTCGAGTGCGGTTGGGTAGGGGGAGATTGCACCTGAGAGCACTAAGGGGGTGCATTTCCTTCCAAACGAACGTATTCCTCTTCGAGGAGCGTCCCTGGATAACACAAATATTCGCTGAGTGGGGGGGGGGGACTCATGCCCGAACGCCTACATTGCATCCGCCCCTGACCAGTTTAGCAGGATAATATCTAGGACTTTCATGCAGTTCATTCTAGGATTCACCACTACATGACAATACCAACCTGATTGCTGGACTTTTAGGGGTACGCAGACAGGAAGCCGTCATGGCGCTTACACCAGCATGCGTGGAGCGTGCAATAGGGTTGAGATGTTACACCAACTTACTTCCAAGAAGGTTCGATTAAAACATACACATGACCAACACTTCGGTCGCGTGGCTGTCGCAATGAGGTCTGCGTGTGCCTATCCATAAAACTTCCCGTGAAATACAAATAATCCACGTACATATATCGGTGAAATATTTACGATAGCGGGGAATGCGTAAGTGTGAAGTCTTACTTGTAAAATATGCTGACATCCTGTTACAAAGAAGTCTTGCTTCATTCAGGGTTAAACCTTTTTCTTCCATTTAATATAATGAAAATATCGTATTTATTTAAAACGGCACCGCATAACGTCACAAAAAAACATCACAGTCGGTTGATAGTGTTGAAAACGAGGTCCGCTTGCTCCTAATGCCGTTTCGCCAGCTTGTGGTCGGCGCATTTGCCAGGGGGCACTGGCAGCATGGCCGGGCGCTATTCACTCACGCTGTCAGAGTGCTTGAAGTGGTACTTACTCGAAGAACTCGAGCAGGATGGCTTCGACAGCCACATAGTCGCAGATGGGGTGGTGATGCAGTGGCACCAGCAGCTGCAGCTCGGGCGGCTGCGGCACGTTGCAGTTTCGGTCCTCGAACTTACCTGCAGAAGCGCCGGCGACGGCGCGCCGAGTTAATAATCAGCAGCTGGCAGCCAACGCCTGGACCGAACTACGGCGGGACACCAACAACCAGCACTTCCACTGAGGACAAGCGGTGGCCGGCGACAAGCGGTGGCACCGCACATGGAACCACCTGCTACGCCAAATCACTGCAACATTAAATATCAGGGTACCAAATTAAATTTTAAGCATATGTGCCTGAGGCGAATATTACTCCTGGAAATGCGGTACAGGAGTACAAATCCACAGAAACTATATGAGCATTACAATCGTTGTGCACTAAAGTCCTCATTTTACAAGAGAAAATGCACTGCTCGTTCAATTACATTACATCGAGCAAATCCGATTATAATTGTATCTGAATGCATTAATATAAGAACGGTAATATAATACTATGGGCTGTTACTTCTTTATGAATGCGGTTTCCGGTACTTCAATGTGAAACTATAGTACAATATTTCCAGTTCCTTTCAGCGTGATAGTGGGTGGCACAAGAGGAAAGGTACCCAGGTGGATGTCATTGCACATCCAAATAAGGCGATTTTCTGATACATAGATGTTGTGTCCTATTTAATCTGCATTCTAGCTTTCTTGGTTTTTTGCGCAGGCTCCAGATCACTGAAGAGTGAAATACCGAGCCGTTTTCTTCGACCAACTCCGGGTGCACCCTAGACTGACACAAATCGATCACACGCGAAAGCGGAACACGTCCTACTTACAGCGCTAATGGCTAAATCAAATTCTGGGATGGTCAATGCTCTAGAGTCAATCGAAGCATGCAACCACGACGGCACAAGTACCGCTGGGAGAAGGGAGGGCAGTCGTATTTACGGGCGTAGGTATCACAAATACAGTTCTCCCAAACAAAATTCAACACAGTGGCCTCGTAAGGATACAGATCTGCTCACTACCCGTCCTGAAGATCACGCGGTTAGTCGGCGCCTAACTACGATACCACTATCCCATCAATATCCCGAAGGTCTACATCAACTGGAAATCTACATGTGCTTACACGGACGTCAACTGGGCCGGAGCAATCGCATCAGCTTCCGAACAGGCCGAGCAGTGCGGCACGAGCGGCGCCGCTGATGACTTGTAAGGCGCGGGGACGGCTAGCGTTGCCCTGTGGCTGCTTGGATGCTGGGATGACCAAGGCTGACCCCGGTGGGACACAATGGGGGCCAGTGTTGGGCCGCGTGGAGTGCCACTGTCGACCGGCTGGTCACGAGGACGGCTGGAGTTGGCCTGTGGTGTACGGGGATTGAGCGGGCTGATAGCGGACGCGAGGAAAGCCAGTGGTGGCCGGTGGGCCCCAGGGGGGTGCGGCAGCACCGGCTGGTGGGCCGCACGTTAGGCCAGCGCACGCCGGTGGGCCGAGGCCCAATTAGTGCTCACCAGTCCAGCGTAAAGAAGCGAATTAGTGGGCGGACGCAGGTGGCAGGCGCCTCACTGACTGGCAAGCAGCAGACAGCCGAGCGCCACCAGACTGAGGTGCGCCACCTCCACACGGTGGTTGTCCATGAAGATGTCCAGCAGCCGGACGGCCAGGTGGACCGAGGTGTTGCCCAGTCGCAGCTTCTCGCCCACAAGTCGTAGGATGTCCACCAGGCGGCGGCGCTCGCACAACTGGTAGGTCACATCAGAGGGGAGGGGTGATTGATGGTTTAACGACATGTCAACTGACTTTGTCACGTAGTATCGCCAATCTCCCGCCCATTAGTTGCGAGCGAGCAGTGACAGAGGGGACTCGAAACTACCAACCTTTTGGTTGGAAGACGATCCTTTGTAAACGTGAGACCTCTAGCTCAAATGTATCTAGTTGATTCTGATTTATACTTCCCGTGATCATTCGATGCAGCTCTCGACCATCAATCATCTATGCAGGTACATGCGAGCTAACAAAACCTAAGGTTCTCCAGACGGCGGAAAGTACCTTTAATGATAGCAAAACATTTGTGCCATGAACTTCTTTAAAATATTTTCGTGGTGACCCATGCAGTAACTGTCATGGTGTTTTTTTGGCACCAAGAAATCTGAATTAGATACTGCCACGAATCCACGATTGGTTGATCACAGCCTTCACTTTTCGAACAACGCATGAGCATTGACATGCGCATCGCCATCGATTTTGGGTATGGGGGCAAGAGGGCTTTTAGGTTTCTCCATGCAACGCCATATGCATATGTTAAATTTCGCGAAACCTCAGGGAGGGCGCGCCGCCCATCCCTTGCCGCGACAACGATCATGGCCCTTAATAGCATCAGCCATAAAACAGGTAGGCACTAGCACTACTTTCAAACAGTGGCCGATCTGCGACCCTTGCGATGTATCCCTCACAGTGCGCCATGCCCTGTTGTCATGTCCCCGTCTTCGAGTGCAGCGAAGACAGCATTTTGGACGAGTAGACTTGCTTACTCTTGCTGACATTTTAGGTAACGATTCGCGTTTTATCCACACGGACAGATCATTTGAATATATATCCGACATTAAGCTCCACATCATCTGTTCATCACTGTAGTGTGTTTTATTGTGCATGTATTCTTAGTGATGTGACTTAGGCGTGTCAAACTGTGTACTTCGGAAGAAGGCTTGATCATTTTCGCAGGTAGCAAACTATTAGTTATGGGCGCTAAATGACCAAACCTGGTCGGTGCACCCTAAAATTCAAATAACCAACACCAACTATTTTAAACAGCAAAAATGGAAAACTGAACACCTTGCAAGCAATCAAAGTGAATTACAGATAAAAACGAATGCCATTCACAAGCACTTGGTCACAGTTAAGAACCTACCTGTGGTGACCTACCCCGAAACGAAGTCATGCTTTCCTTCCACAAGAAATATTTGAAAATATCCTCTGCATAATCAGTCGTCCACCAGTTCTTCACGAAAGACATGCTGCTTCCGTTGGACAGTTAACACATCTGTTCTGAAAGACATGGACATGTTTAGCATATTCCTTCTTGGCATACATGCTAGTTCAGGTGGAACTACATGTTGATGCTTTTCTTGAGCAGCAGAATGTCTTCAATAAACTGAAAGCACAGATGCAGTTTGAAAGATGACAAAGCGCAGCATGGAACTTGCCACGAGCCACGACGAGGCAACATGGGACGTCATCTATGAGAATGGACGTGGCCTACCACATGCAATTTGAATGGGACCATCCAATCACAACCTTGGTTGGGATGGGATGAGTTTGGTTGGGCTTGGTTGAGTTAAGCCAAGTTGAGTCAAATTGAGTTGGATCAGATTGGGTTGGATCAAGTTTGGTTATGCTAGTGTAGTATAGATTAGCTAATTTTTTGTTAAATCAGCTCAAACCAGTTTGGGAGTGTGATTGATGGCCTGGATCAATTTTGAACACACAAATGTTAGGGGTTGGGAGGAGGTGCATCCAGTCAATAAGCTACCAGGTGGTGGTGGTGGATTGGAGTTTAAGGGCGCGTCGACATCTAGGGTCATTTTGCGCCCAATAAGCTACCAGGAGTAAAGCTTCAAATATACTATTGGAATAGTGGAGTAATGCTAAATCTGATCACAGTGAAAAATATGGTTCAAGTCGTCCCGTATTGAATCTGTAATTATCAGAGGGGCTCAACTGAACATTAGTGGGGATCATGTTCATGAATTCAGGTAGGATTCTCTACCCCATGCAAGTTGTGCACAGCTTTAAACGGTTAAAGTAATATTCTTTGGCCGTGGAGGAACTGGTTTGAATGGTCCCTGTGGAGCAACTCAGTTGTACAGACTAACCATTGGCACACAACGGTGCTGTCGGGAATCTGAGGCAATGTTGCTTGGAGCACAACAATGACGTGTTTGTTTTCCGACTGAAATTGGAACCAAAACGTGTTCAGATACACCCCCTCTTCCCCTATATATCATGTATTAACTTAGAGTAAGATATCCTGCTTGGGAAAGGAGCCAGGCCAACAATGGATGGTAGGTAGTACGGGTAGTGCCTAACTAGCTAGATGGGTAGGTAGGTGCCTACCTAAGCACCTACCTACTTACCAACTACCAGTTAGTTACCTGTGCCGCCCAGGTATATATAAGCCGGTTTTTCAGCGAAAAATGTATTGCAGGTCACGTGGCCTAAGGAGCACGATAAAGGGAGAAAGCCCGGCATAATGACCTGCACAAACTAAAAGCGATAACCAAATATAATTATCACACCAGTTTTAAGAACGAAATACGTTTTTCTGTCGACGCTGCCGAAATAAGTAGAATTAAACGTACGAACGTTAGCAAATTGCAGTACCCTTTCCGATTTGCGTGCAGACTGCGCTCAGTTCTATCGCATCTGGCAGCCAACGAATGACTGCCAGATTACAAATTGGCGCTATGGTTAAATTAGCGAAGGATAAATCAAGTTATTGAACAATGGTAGAGAAAATGATAACAAAAGTATACTTCATCGATGTCAACCAAGTTCACGAATCCATACCTGGCATTCCTGACCTGCTCACATCGCGCAACTAGTGAATATTCACTCCACACCCCACGAGTAGGACGTTCGTGCACCGACTGATTTGTTGTTTGTAGTCTATTGGGAGAAGGGTTTCGGAATATAAAATGGTTGTATAAAAAGTATACTAAAACAATCATTTTAAATTAGTTTTATTCTCACCAGAAAGAAACAATATTTGCGAAATAAAATGACGAAAAATTGATTGTAACCAATTTTCATTAAAACTAAATGTTCTTCGAAGATGGGAGAACAAATTGCTGCTTAAAACCCACTGTTGGCCTGCTCTTGAAGACACAAATAGCGCACTGGCGGCAAATCCTGTGTCTATACTCGTGCAAGCCTACTCATATTAAAGAACCTACCTACAGCATATTAGGTATTCTTTTACTTTCTGCCGTAGCGTTGTTTACATTAGATACGTAACCGAATGTGCCGCATATAGGCAGAAGATGCCGCACTGGTCAAATACAACCGCATATTAAAGGACTTACCGGTGTTTGCTCCGGCTGCAGCCGCCCTCTTACTCTTTTCTATAACGAATCCACAAGCTCCTGGGCAATGTCCGTTGGTAAAATCATGGAACGTATGTGGGGTGGGGAACATCCGGCGGCCCTCCCAGCAGAAGTTGTTCATTGAAGAAGTACCCTTTTTAGATTAGCTCTTGCAGTGAACACTGGCTCAAGGTTGCATGACAGATAGTTGGGTATGGGTAGCATCAGGGGCGTTAATCTCTGAACGTTATTGAGTCCAGTGGTGTTGTTTTACATACTTTTGAGAGGACAGGTGCCACTTCAATGTTAGCTTCGCCCTCCTTCCCTGTAATTTCAACTTCTAAATTTGGACCCTGTGGAGTGTGCTCTCAATCCCATGTTTATGTGTCAGAGGGTTGGGGGAGGGCGATGCTGTGGTCATGTGTATGGGCACCACCATAGACTATCTTTGCAGGGTGGTGTAATTGTGAAATGTATGGTCAACACTACACTAACCACTAGTTTGTATAATATAAACGTAACATTATAATCAAGGAGCTTTCATCTTTGTGGTCCAATATACCTTGTGAATGTTTGCAAATATTTAACACAGCCAGTGCTTATGATGCAGGGTGACCAACTTTGAGCAAATTAGGTGGGAAGCATTGCATAACAGAACAAATATTGACGTCCTATGTCAGAAGTTTATATTTTTGCCAACATCTTTTTTCATTCTGTTCTAGTGCACCAAACAGATGATGATAATGGTGTATACATGGCATGTTTGTGAATGACCTTCATTTACCATTTGTGTGTTCCTAAACCAGTGCTGGGTGATACACAGGCCTATTATCATATTTTACAATTACATGCAAGTTTGATATTTGCCAGTCAACATTTCTAGTCATGTCTTTGATCACAAAATGACAACTGTTTGTCTAAATTTACAATTTCCCCCTAAATTGTATATTCCCCTCCTTGGCTGCAAGGGAGATCATTGGATATTCAAGGCTGATCATAGAATGGTGTCAGTTCAGTCATATTATGGTGGACTGTTGGATTTTCCAAGGGGAAAAGAGACATCACATGCTGGACAATCATGGCTGAACTGTATATATAACCTTGGGTTAAGCCTGGATGAGTACTTTGTGTATTACAAAGGCATCTGCATGCACCCATCACATGAACCCCATCATGCCTGTGCCTTTAAACATTCAGAACATTTCTTGCTATAACATGACATGTGGTGCATAACAATCTGCTTGATTCACCCATAGCCTGTCATGAATACTCCCCAAATTTTGTATTTCTACTAACTTTAGTCACAACCATCTCTTTTGCAAACTCGTGTTTGTCTTCATTCACAAACTCATGTTTGTGACAAGAAGGGGTTTATGGCCCATCTTTTCATGCCAGGCCACTTGGTGGCTGTCATGTGGTGGTATAGGTAGCACTGCAGGACATGCCACCAGGACCTATTGTAATCATTCCAGCACCTCATCATTCTCTGCTGACTAGTGGAATGCCAATTTCTGTTTCTGCAGGATGGGACCCAATATGTCTTGCTCTTGCTCGTCCAGCACCTTTAATTGTGCATGGAATTCCTGATTGTTTACTGTCACTTTTTACAGCCAGATCTGCAATGGTGGGAATAATGAAAAGATTTAAAAAGTCAATCCAAAAGATTGGGACCCATGATGGAGTTTTCCATTGTGATGAAGTGCTTGCAATATCTATGTTGAGGATGCTTCCTGAATGCCAAGGAGCTGATCTTATCAGGTGAGTTTTGTATCTTACTGTATGCCATATCCTCCAATGGTGTATGCCCAAATTAGGACAACTTTATGTGTCTCCATTTTTGGTGTCTATTGGCTCTTGGAGATTCTCGTCATGGACCACTGATCTGGAACCTCGTCTCATGCATTATGAGGCCACTTACAGTGCACTGCATCATTCTCTGTTGTTTGTTTGTTGTTTTTGTTTGTTTGTTTGTTCAAGCCCTTCATTCTGTCCTTATCCAGAAGTTTCCTGTTTCAGCATCTCTGGACAACGTCATAGTGCCTCATGCTGATGTTCGTGTTTTTTTTTTTTTTTTTTTTTTGGGGGGGGGGATCTAAAAGCACCAAGATGGGCCTTCTGCAGCACATTGGAACATTTTCTTGGGTTCTGGAAGCCTCCTGCCAAGGCTGGCATCTTAGCCCAGTTCTCTGCCAGCACTGTGGGTCCCTTATGAGTGTTGGTTTTATGAGCTTTAGGGACCTCTTGCCAAGGCTAATATGTTAAAGCCTGGGCTTCCAGACAACACCATGGGGCACCTTGATGCGTTTTTTCGTGAGCCTTCCGTCATGTCTTATTGGTTTCCTGTCATCAGGCCTTTGGGCAACAAGTCAGTTCCTCCTTGAAGTCCTTGAAATATAGCACAGAACTTGGTCTCCAGCACTTGTTTTCCAATTTAAAATCCCTTCCCTATTTTACACAACTTACCCCTGCCTTTACTGCCCATGAATTCTGAATGATCTAGTTGGTTATTAATCTTACAACACAGCGACCATTGAGTCATGTAGCGTCGCCAACCTCTCACGCCGATTGGTCGCGGGCGAAGAGTAGCGACAGGCGAGACTCGAGCCCACAACCTTGATTGTCAGACGAGCAACTTACCCCTAGACCACTCGTCCCCGAATTCTGAATGATAAATGTGCACTGCCTGCACCTAACTCCAATCGCCCTCTAGGTCGCGCTCATTTGTGTGAGGCAGACTTGAACTTGGATGATGAACTGCTTCAGATGTGTGCTAATGCTAGACTAATCTTAATCGTACCCAACATCGTGGTGTACCAACAGGTCTCCACAGGCAACCCCTCCCAATTTACGTGAGCCGAATTTCCGTCAGTTTGCACCATCCTCACATGCCATACTGTGCTCGTCCATTGTTGGCCGCAGCAGTCCAGCTTCAGGCATGCCCTCTGAATACCCAAACCTGAGACGTTAGTTCCTCGTTAGCCTTCTGAGGTCACGTGGACACACGAAACGGCGTATTTTTTAGATCAGTTTTCAGGTCTTAAGTAGCCATGGCAGCGATAAGCGAATGATCATCAGACCCTATGTGCTGCTTGATGTTCGTGGCTACCATGTGACCCTTGCTGTTAGGACCACTGCTCATCCCACAGAAACTGATGTATGTTATTGTCGTCATCCCTTCTCAGTTGCCAAGTTGTGATATATGTCTTGCTACCACAGCCTGCTATATGATCTACATGGTCGATGCGCCCTAAAGCCAGGCAGTCTACCACAGCCTTTTGTGGTGCATTCTCATTGCACTGGTGGGAGAGTGCTGGTAAAGTTCAAATGAGAAATGTTTACAACTTTGCGTGCATCATCAGGGCATTGCACATGCAATGAATGGTGTGGTATGTGCTCATTCAAATATTTTAACGTGTAAAGCATGTAAGTTTTATTCAGTAGCAGCTTAACAGTGTAGTACCACATAAGGTGGTTTCATGTGGAATATTTGTTCTTATCGTCCCTTCTTTGCAATTGTTTTTTATTCACGTGCAGTTTTGCAGTACATCTTGCGGCTAATGTCCAATATGTACATCTTGTTCGTTTAAACGTATGGATTCGCACTGCTGATGTTTCCAAATGCAGTCATGTCACCAGCATTACCAACAGTATGCAAGACCGAAAATGGCCGTTGAATATGCTGGGCTTGCAAAAAAAACATGTTTGCGTTCTGGTCCACTATGTGCCATGCCATTACTGCCATGGCAGCTGTCGCTCTCAAAGCATGAATAATTGATGAAGAGCGGGGACGAAGCACAGTTGAGCCTACCTCCTTGCATAATCAAAAATGGGATTCGGATAGCCCAACCCGAGTGGACTGTTGCACTTTTGGAGCTTCTTTGTGGCAAGGTTATTTTGGTTGGGTATGATTTGGCGGGCAAATGGTTGTCTCCAATTTAATAGTTCTAACAGGACTGCTGGTTCCGATCCACGGAACGGCACTGTTTGTTCCGATCCACGAGGTTGAAAATGTAGTCTGAGGAGGCTCCGTTTATAGGTCACGTGACGAAGCAGTGCTCAGCGATTGCGACATCGTGGTGGACGTCGGCGCCGTGTACAATCACGAACTCCACAGATATGACCACCACCAAAGGTAAGCTGCCTCCTAGTCATGCTAAATGGAATTAAATTTAATGTCATGGCTGGTCAAAGTTTAGATCATTCAAAGCAGGGTGGTCATTCGTCATTTTCGGGTGAAGTTGAAGGGGATGAACGGATGCATGTTTTCCCATGGAATGTCTGATCCGATCATCCTATTTTTGTATATTTTTCATTCAGTACTGTTTCTCCAGATCACAAGGCCTAAACATGGACTTAACGAAGTGAATAGCTATGTCTAGAGATCAGAAGAATGACATCACTTCATGCCTTATCAAAGCCACCCGATCGGGTGGCTTTGATAAGCCTGTTCTTTCACACACTACTGCCCTTTTATGTGATTACGCTATACAATTGTTGCATTATATATGTATGTAAAGCTCCATGCACATGCCTTCTCCAGCCACATATGCTTTCGTAATTTCCTCGAATGGCGCAGGTGCAACTATATCGCCATAAGTATATGATCTGAGTAAATGAACCAAATAACCATGCAAAATGCATACCATCGCACGAGAAGGGGGAGCTTTAGGACCCTTGGACCCGTTTCGGATCATCCGCCGCCCTTCCCCTCCATTGCACGAGGAAACATGGTACAAAACATAATGTTTTTAGCCCTGTTTGCACCATTATCTCGGGTTACGGAACGGCAAGTTTGAAGTCATACAGAGAACCTCATATTTCATAGCGGTAAAAAACTATTCGTTTTTTTTTTGTCGCGAAGTAATAATCGAAATGGCTTGCCTTGTGCCCAAAATTGTTCTAGGACACAACAGGATGTGTTAGCTTTGAGCATATGTGTAACTGATTATGACCGTTTTCGACAGAGTAATTTTCACTGTGTAATTTGAGATAATCTGGACTTACAGATGCTTACCCTTTAAAATTGTTTATTCTTTTGATGTGACCTGGTATCTTTATGCAGTTTGCTTTGCACATTTGACCGTGTTTATGAGCATGTGTCAAACAAACCTTCAACAATTGTATCAGGTGGCTGAAAAGGGAGTTGCGAGCATCTCGGGAAGTTGCAAAGCAAGGAGTCAAAGCAATTGAAAAATGATGAAGTAATTTCTGATTTGACGATATCTTGATATTAGTGATAACACCTGCTTCTGGTACTCTATACAATTTGTAATATGAACTGTCCCCCTCTTTCATGGAATGCCAGATATATGAGGGTGGATCCTGGTGCAATTAATAGCTCTGATCACTCCTTTCACTTTCTTTCACTGGGCCAGATCGCCACTGCGGAGCTTCAGAGCCCCATATGAAACTATTATTCCGTTTTCTCCTTCCCAAGACCATTGTGAAGCTTCTAATTTTCGTGTCGCGTTTGCTGCCCTAAATAAAGGCATTGTACAGTCCGAAAATTATCTTTCTGTTCCCTTCCACTGGTAGATTGGCATCCAGCCAATCAAAAGAAGCAAGGGGAATTGATCCACGATCTTCTCCGTATCCACCTATAGACTATGAATCGGCAAACGGGTGAGCATCTGTACCGTCTGTGCAGGACGTTCAGCGAGACGATGCACTCGCTGTCGGTCGGCGACAAGCCGTGGGTGACCAAGCTGAGCTCGGCCGGCCTCGTGTACCACCACTTCGGCCGCCACGTCATCGAGTCGCAGATGGCGGCCGCCGACGGCGAGCAGCGGGAGGTCGTGTTCGACAGGCTGTACGAGACGTTCGTGGAGGAGGTGGACGCCGTCGACAACGGCATCAGCCAGCTGGACGGAACTCCGAGGTGGGCGCCGAGCGCCTCCCCTCCCTCGGGCGAGCGCATGTGAATCCCGAACGATGACCTGTAGATAACCTGGAGCGAGTAGAGGCTTCGGCGTCTTGGCTGTTTAGTATGAATCCTGGCAATGCGACATGTGTGATAAGTGGGCCAACAACTTGCAATGGAGGGGAGGCTGTTGCTTGGAAGTCGATGTTTAACGTGTGAAGACATGCTGTGGGTGATTCTAAGTTCGTTCATTCCGGAAATATAATTAGTCACATGTCAGTAATCGGGTTGGAGACTATGGACTTGAACCACAGTGTTGATTTATGTATCATGTCTGTTTTACCTTATGAAGCGATCCTACCTTGCATCAGTAATTTACGTTACTCGGTAGTTCATAGTTTCGCAGCGCTGCAAATCGCTATAGAATCTGTTTTAGCCGTAATAAGCTGTCACCTTAGTATCGCACGTCTGTCGTATAACAATGCAAAACAGGAACTCACAAGGAAAACGTCTGCAGCGAATTCTAAGATGTGCACCGTCAGCTCATGCGTGATTTACTTGTTTGGCGTGAATTCCTGAGCATCACTTGTGGTCGGGGGTACCTCAGTAGCTGCTCGGCGATGCCGCTTCTGATGCCGTCCCGGCCACCTCTGCAGGTACCAGGTGAACTCGACTCTGAGTGCGCGTGTGTCCCGGCTGAACCCGGCCTGGAACGAGCCCAGCCCGGACCGGGACGCCTGCTTCGCTCGCGCCGTGCAGATGGTGTCGGCCGAGTTCGGCGACGCGCTGCGGCGCGTCACCACCGTCTGGCTGCCGGCGCGACACGTGGTGGAGCAGGCCATCGTCGACCGACACAAGGTAGCAGGGTAGCTGAGGTTGCAGGGTAACTGTGGTAGCAGAGTAACTGTGGTAGCATGGTAACTGTGGTAACAGGGTAGCTGTGGTAACAGGGTAGCTGTGGTAGCAGGGTAGCTGCGGTAGCAAGGTAGCTGTGGTAGCAGGGTAGCTGTGGTACAAAGGTAGCTGTGGTAGCAGGGTAGCTGTGGTACAAAGGTAGCTGTGGTAGCAAGGTGTCTTGGTAGCAGGGCAACTGCGGCACACAGTGTCCTAAAATTACTTCACCATTAACTGTGTGGATGAAGAAAGAAGTTGCTTCGGAATAGTGAAAGATTGGAAGAAAATAAAGGATCGCCACTTAAGGATTAAAAAAGCGGAATGACTTTCACTTCAGTCAGATGCATTTTACAGTATTTAGCAGTCGTGTCATGGTGACTGCACATACATCATGTGGCAAACTCATAAAAGCCTAAGACAAGGATGAAATAGCACAATTCCATTAACTGTGAATTTCCAGGTCACATCGTCAATTATTTTACACTGGCGGCACATCATCGCTGTTTGTCTGCTGGCGTGGCACGTAGCCATCATCGGCCGACACAAGGTAGCAGGGTAACGAGACCAGGGTTTGATTTGTGCTTTGTAGTCATGGATGTGGATAGGAAACTTTTCGAGTATTGAAGTACAGATCGGACGTTTTTCCAAACCCGTACCATCAAATTATCAGTTGCACTTTCAATTTAATTTTAGGCACTTTATCAGAACAGTTCACTGTCAAACAGCACCATTCAACTTCCAAACAACAAGAGGGCTGCATGACCACTGCAGTCGATGCCCCTCCCCACTCCCAGCAATAAGAGTGAAAGTTTCCGGTGAGGATAATGCTCGGAATGTCAGAAATATAGCAACAGTCCATTTCTCCAATCCTGAGCGAGACACTCTCGCCGAACTCGGCCGACACCATCTGCACGGCGCGAGCGAAGCAGGCGTCCCTGTCCGGGCTGGGCTCGTTCCAGGCCGGGTTCATGGGTAGGACAGAACTAATTTCGTGCACGAAGAAGAAAGGAAGCTGCACTGTATTGTCCTCGGATGGCACGTGCATTAGCACCAAATGGCTACATTTTGACGTAATTTGACCGCCTTCTGTTTCCACATTGTACCGCGTACTTGTCGGCTGCCTGGTACTGGAGCCTGTACACATCGGATATTTTGGAATCCGAACTTTTGATATGTCGCACATGTTAGCAGACATCCCCTTACTTGCTGCATCTGGGAACATTTATATTCCTTCAACATGTAACTTTTAACGTTATCTATCGCCCATCATAGGCGCGCGAATATGAGCTAAGACCCATACTTCAACAATAAGATGATGACATGTCTCGTTATGGGCGCAAAATGGCACAATTAATGGGCGTGCCCTAAAGTACCAATCCACCACCACAGTGCATGTGTAGCCGAACATCAGACAGCCGAGCAATGAGACATGCAATCCATGGATACGAGTATACTAAGTAGCAGGGTAACGAGGCTGTTGGATTACCATCCACTAGACAACTGGTACTGGGTAACTAAAGTGACTTCGTGACCAACTAGGTACCAAGGCAGTCCGGTAGCTGGACACTGGAAGTGCAGGTACCAAAAAATACTGTGGACTGGGCATCCACACTTGATAGCCTGTTATTTAGGTGGCGAGACAGCCAGCCACCGGGCGGCCTGACAATCACGCCGACCAGTACCAGGTACCAGGTCAGGCACTGAGACGATCGATGATGGGTTCGCAGATACCCAGACATCTGGTAGCCAGGCGCCCAGACGTTTGATGACTGGGTAACCTGACAGCGGCCGTGTTGCCTGTGACAGAGGGCAGTCCAGCTAATGGCTGGCGTCTGCTAACGATGTTCGCCGGCGTTTGCGGAATGATCCGGCGGGCGGACGGTCTGTCTCGTGTTATCAATCAGCGAGCTGGCCACGAGCGCCTGCTGAGACGTGCCGCCGTGGCGGCAGGTGGATCCCAGCGGCCACGTGATGGAGCTGTCCGGCGGCGGGGTGCCCTGGAAGGAGCACCTGTTCAGCCTGGAGCCGCAGCAGCCGCAGCCGTGCCAGGTGCTGTTCGTGCTGTACACCGACACGAAGGGCGGATGGCGCATCCAGACGGTGCCACCGTTCAGGGCGTCGTTTGACATGAGGTAACGCTCCGTCGCCGCACACCCACCGGCTGCGCGCCGCCCCACGGCCCTGCGGAGGTGCCGCGGTAGCCATTGGTCCAGCGGTGTTTGTTTGTTTGTTTATTGGTTGGTTCACGACACACTTTATGCACATTCACGGCTAATGGCGCCGCCCACACTGTTTCGCCGGTGGGCCGCGGAATTGGGAAATGTCCTGAGTGGCGCTAGAGTCGAACCCGGGACCTTTGGTACCCATAGCCCGACACCTGAACCACTCGGCCATCCCCGCCCCGGTCCAGCGGTGTGAGTGAGTGCGTGCGTGCGTCACCATGGAGTATCCGCCAATCTGGCACGCGAATCATGTGTATTGTCACTACGGTGTGCCCGCCTGTCAGATACGAGCATCTGTCGTGTGTTGTTGGTACCCATGTCATGTGTTGTCGATACCTCTATCATGTGTAGTCATTATGTCATGTCTTGTTAGTACCTGCCATGTGTTGTCAGTGCCCCTGATATGTATTGTCAGTATCTCTGCCATGTATTGTCAGTACCACCCGTCGTGTATTGTCAGTACCCCTGCCATGCATCATCGGTACCCCTACCACGTGTTATCAGCACCCCTGCCATGTATTGTCAGTACCCCTGTCGTGCGTCGTCAGCACCCATTGACATGTGTCGTTAGTGCCCCCTGCCGTGCATCATCGGTACTTCCTGCTGTGTCGTCAGGGTACCCCTGCCGTCCAGCTGGCGCGGGCTGCGCGGTGACGAGCTGTCCAAGGAGGCCGACGTCGCCGGCTGCGTGTTCGTGCACGCGTCCGGCTTCATCGGCGGCGCCGACAGCCGCGACGGTGTGCTGCAAATGGCCAGGAAGGCGCTGCAGCAGGCCGGCAAGCTGTGACCACATCACGGACCGGTGATAATACACTGCCGTTTTGTACTGCTTGTGTCGGTGTGTACAGAGGTGCAATGGCACCAGGAATGGCATCAGGAACCTGCCTGTTTTCTTTCTTTACCGGAGACCCCATCGATGTTCGCATTAGCATTGCGTCTGACGCGTAACGGGAGGGTCGGTCCTGACCGTTCGGCGGCCACACCGCTTGCCAGGAAGTCCGGTCCCGGCTATGCACAGCAGGGTTGGCATCCAAGTGGTACCGGCTCTTCCGTCCTGGGCGGTCACGCCGGTTGTCCCAGGGTCCGGTCCTGGCCCGTGAGTATGAGGTCCGACACCAGAAGGGCTCTGCCCCGACTATTGAGCAGCGGCGCCGCTAGTCCAGGCGCACGATCCCGGCTCTTGTGGGGCAGGGTTGGCATCCGACATGGTCGATCGCGGCACTTGTGTGGCGAGGCCGTCATGCGAGATAAGTGATGTCGATTCTTGCACGGCCGGGACTGCACCTGCAGGTGTTAATCATGGTTCTTGAGCAGTTGGGCCGGCATTTATGCAGAGTAGAGCAGAGAGTTCGGCTTTTATGTGATCCGGCCGACATCGGAGGGACTCGGTCCCAACTGTTCGGCGATCGGACCAAGGGTCCAACCAAGGCACAGTGGAGGGTCGATCTCCACTTTTAGCGGCCGGGTCGGCACCGGGGAGGATCGGTATCTGCCGTTGAGTGACCTCGGGGCGGCGCTCGAGGAACTTGGTCCCCGCTCTTGGGTGGTAGGACCGGCGCTGGAATGGGCCGAACCCTACTTTTGGGTGGCCAGGCCGACACTGCAGAGGGTCGATCTCAGCACTTGGGCGGTCGGGCCAGCACCAGAGAGGATTGGTCCCAACTTTGTTTGACGAAGCCGGCACAGGGAGGTATTCCTAAACCGAGCCGGTATTGCTAAAACCGACATCCATAGAACACCGCACTGTAGGTGGCACAGACGTCGCTAGAACTGGCTATAGACGCTCTCTTGGGGGGTGGGTCCACTCTGTTGCCCGGTGTTGTTCCCGCGCCCATACTCAATTACCGAACCGAATTTCATGACGTTTTCACCAATCGATGCGTGAGGGATCGATTTTCTTTGGGATTATGAATACGGTGACACACCGTAATGCAAAGCTGTTCAATTACCTAAGAAAATGGGAACGGTCATCGCGGAAAATGTTGCAGCGCCCATGCTCCTAAACGGCTCAAATTAATTTCATGAAATATCCATCAATCGATGCAACATAGTGATTTACTTGGGCTTTTACAATATGGTGACCTCGACCCTGGCCTAAGGTTGCAAAATAAGTGCATCTTTCCACATGTGTCAATGGTCGAAGTGTCGTAAAACCAATATTATCCGTTGTCTGGGTTTTCACAGGTTCATAAACTACTGAACCGAATTTCATGAAACCCTCACCAACCAATCGACGTGACGTTGTTAATATACTTGGCGCCGCGCCTGCCCCGGCGTGTGTTCTTGGTGGGCGTTGTCATGGCGACGTTGACGCTCCCCTCGTCTGATTTCCCACTCGGGGGGGGGGGGGAGGCTTGTGACTGGCGGGGGCAGCCAAGGTCGATGACGTCACAGTGATGCGGGTGCTCGACGTCGCAGCCCTGCTCGGCTGCGTGCGCGTTGCTGACGGGGGGACGTGATGGTATTTGGGCCAGGGCGACGGTAAGCAGCAGCCCGATGATATCCGTATGCACGGTAAAGCTGAAGATGGACAACTGGTAGAGCTGAAGCTAGACGATAGGAGGTAGACGATCATTGTTGTTTAGGACACAGGAATTCCGAGCGGCACCAAGTCGTCAGTCAGATAATTTCCTTCTCAGCCGCAGTGCAGGAAAGAAGACGGGCAGTAGCTGATGCTTGATGGAAGGGAAGTCAGTATGGAGAAAGGCGCTGTCGCTTCTGTACTCACTCAGTTTTTCAGGCGTCCAGTCACTGCTGTGTAAAATAGAGGAATAACCAGCAGAAAAGTCCACCGAGTCCAGTCACTTCGCACACGTATAGCGTATAAGTACGCCGGTTTGTTTCAATATTTCACTTTTTCTTTTTCTTTTTTGCTCGACACTTTTCACTCTTTCTGTTCACTCCTCACTCACACCTTGCAGTTTCACACAGCTTGCATACAAAGGCAACAAAGAGGTCGATTGGTGAATGTTTCATAAAATTTGGATTAGTAGTTTCGGAAAATGGGCGTGGTAAAAAGATTTCAACTAGTTGTGTTTTTTGGTGACCTCTACTTAAAGCGAATGTCACCGTATTCAAAAGTCCAAGGTATATTGACCACGCCACGTCGATTACCGTCACGTAGACTTCAAGAAAACCTAGCGACACTCGGATGTGAATATGTCCCAGACACTTCTTGTCTTTGGTATTGGTAGACCTTTGTGGCAGTACTTCGGTGGTTAGGTAGTGGGCCAGTCTTGGTTAGGTATCTTATCATGATCTATCTCTCTTGTTTTGAATAGGTCCATTTTATTTTCACGATTGTTTTGGATTTTTTGCAAATATGTTTTTATAACGTAGCAAAATTCAAGCTCAGCTATATGACCTACGTAGGCGGTGCACCTTTCAAATACAAGATGCAGCTCATCGAAGCGATTCTACTGTCATCAGTGATTACCTCGAATTCGCGATAAAAAATGTGCTTCGGTGTTTCTATTATGTACGGCTGAGTTTCTGAAATATGATTGATGCTAGGATACATCAATCGACCCTTGGGCATATCCGCCCAGGGGTGGAGATTTGGACACTGCGTCCAGACCCGTTCAAAGCTGGCGTGCCCCAAAATAATTTCAGCTTACAACATGGGACCGGGGAATCGCTCCCTCTGAAAAAAAATAGTTTGCTCCTCGAATTTCCTGCATACATTGCACACACCCACGCACACCGCTCCCATAATTATGGTAAAGTTCCACTCCTGAATCTGCCCTTTCAGTCAGACCCACCTGAACTTATTGGGATGAAAAACTGTGTTTTCGGGGAGAAAGATTTTCGACTTCCTAGTAAGCTTCGATGTGGCTCAATCTACGTGTTAGGCTCCATATAAAACCGCATGGACCAAATAGTGTCATATTTTAATGAAATATATCCAGCATAGATGTGGGAGCAAATATTGGCGGAGGGAAAAGCTGGTTTCTATATGAATTCTTTCCAGTTAACACAATAAGGGTTCATCGGGGAGAGGGGGAAGTTGGAGGGACATGTCCCCCAAGAGATTACACCTACGTTCTCGAAGAAGGGTCCTCGTAACGATGATCATGCCATTGCTCTAAGCGAATATACATTGGACAAATTCAAATTATGTTCTACCTTTGAATTCATTAAACGGGATTATTCCCTTGGACCTGCCTGTAAGTGAGTAACCAAACTGATTTTCAGCCATCTAAGCACATTTCACTTTTGTCATCTACCTAATGACTACAATGAATGTCCTTCCTTGCCAATATGCACAATTTAAGGCTGTGGTATGCTTCATGGTGAACGGAACATTCCAAAACATTGTTTTTGGGAGCAATACGCAGGAATAAAACACATTCAAATGGAAAACAAAGCAAAACAAGATAATTATTGCGGAACGCCGTCCGTGGCGAGAGGCGAACTCGGGCGGTAACATGCTGACCACTGCCGTAAATATCCAGATGAAAATCGCTAACAAAAGCAAATATAAAGACATGGTTTGAGTATGGTAAGGAAACCATAACCAAATATACCACTTTGTTAATACCATGGCTGATGACACTGCTTTTGTAATAACCATGACTTGCAGACCAGAGGTATTGGAGCCCATACCGCGCGTGAGAAAAAATAATTACCTGCAACTTGGTGTTTACGCCTGGTATTTTCCTTGCTAGATTTTATTTTAGCACTCGGTCTAATCACCACAGCAAAATCTCAGTTCTTATTAAGTTGTGTTTTGATTATTATATGGCATTTGGTTGTTTACCTTGTGGTGGAAATAACGCATTTTCAAACATGGCAGAGGTCGCTAAGGAGCAAGCAAGCGCGGAACGTGCCCTCACATTCCTAGACCATATGGCTGCTCTTGATATCGATTCAGTGCCATCACCTCTCCGGATGTCGGGAATAGTATGCACAATCGGGCCTGCCTCTCGAGAAGTTGACACTCTGGTACAATTAATAGAGGCGGGAATGACGGTTTGCAGACTGAATTTCTCCCACGGTACTCATGAATATCACAAATCAACTGCGGAGAATTGCCGGAAGGCAGCGGAGGTCTATGGTGATAAGCGTGGATTTCCATTCACTCTCGGAATAGCATTGGACACCAAGGGTCCGGAGATTCGCACTGGTTTGGTCGACGGAAGTGGAACTGGAGAGGTAACCTTGGTTACTGGCGAAAAAATCACCATCACCACCGACAAATCGTATGAAGAGAAATGCTCCAAAGATATACTATTCGTAGATTATGTAAATATTACGAAAGTAATTAAAGCGGGAAGCCGTATTTTTGTTGACGACGGCCTTATGTCTTTGGTAGCTGAACAAGTTAGTGGCGATCACATCGACTGCTCGATCGAAAACGGCGGCAAACTTGGTTCTAAGAAAGGTGTGAATCTACCGGGGACCCCTGTTGATCTCCCAGCGGTGTCGGAAAAGGATAAGGGAGATTTAGAATTGGGATTAGAAGTTGGTGTGGACTTTGTATTTGCATCATTTATTCGTGATGCAGCTGGTGTGAATGCAATCAGGCAAATCCTTGGTGACAAAGGTAAAAATATAATGATCATCCCGAAACTAGAAAATCACCAGGGCATCAAGAACATGGATTCTATCATCGAGACAGCTGATGGAATCATGGTAGCTCGAGGTGACATGGGAATCGAGATCCCGCCAGAGAAGGTGTTCATCGCGCAAAAGGGAATGATCGCCCGTTGTAACATTGCCGGAAAGCCGGTCATTTGTGCTACCCAGATGCTGGATTCGATGATCGAAAAACCACGCCCCACCCGCGCTGAGGTGTCGGATGTGGGCAATGCTATTTTGGACGGAGCCGACTGTGTCATGCTGTCTGGTGAGAGTGCAAAGGGCCTCTATCCCGTACAGTGTGTTTCAATAATGGCGAAAATCTGCATGGAGGCAGAGTCGGCCATTTGGCACAAGAGCGCGTTCATGGATTTGACGGCGCAGATCTGCAAGGCTGACCACGCCCACTCTGTGGCCATCGCGTCCGTGGAGGCGTCCTACAAGGTTCAGGCAGCGGCCATCATCGTGCTGACGACTAGTGGACGATCAGCTTACCTTGTCAGCCGCTACCGTCCGCACTGTCCCATCATCAGCCTCACTCGGTACCCAATGGTGGCGCGACAGTCCCAGCTCTACCGCAATATTTTCCCGCTGTTATACACAGCTGAGCGACAAAGCGACTGGCTGAAGGATGTTGAATTGCGCATACAGTTCGCGATGAAGTTTGGCAAGAGTACCGGCTTCATAAAGCCTGGCGCCCCGGTTCTCATCATTACCGGATGGCAATCTGGTGCTGGGTACACAAACACCATGCGTATTGTTTACGCTCAATAGTGGTAATATTCTGAGTGTTAGATGCCGATTTATGAATCGATTATTTATGGGTAGACGGCGATCTACTCACCAAATTACATCGAATAGTAATCTATATCATATGAAGCCTTCGCAAATTGTCAATGCAATACAAAATATTTTATATTTGACGCACTTGTTTACACATGACTGTCTCAAGGGGCATGGTCTGTCTACAGCTCTTGTAAGTAACCGTCCCTGGGACCAATAGTGAAGTTCCAGCTCTTCCACTACCGCATGCCACATGAAACAGAGCGTAGGCCATTGGTCTATCAAAAGTGTCCCCAGTCAGCATTTTTACTTCGGACCCGATCAGGCTTTGGTCGGGCTAGCTCCGACTGTCCTGTTTGGGCTGAGCTACGTTTTTTTCCGGTTCACTGTGATAATTTACACAGGAATTCCAAGCGTCCCCGTACCAAGCCTTAAGTTCAGCCCGGCGAAACGAACCCATCCATTGCCAAAGCTCAGCCAAAGCATGCCACAGTATGCCCGAGTCGAACCCGAACAACGCCTTGGTATCAATGGCGTGGCTCCGGTCAGGATACGCTCGGGCGTGCTCGGATAACTGGTGCGCCAAATCAGCTATCAGCCCGAGTTCAGCCAAAGCAATTCCGTAACAGGTCCGATTTCGCCCTGATCGAGTTAGACTTTGTCATACTGGGGCAGTTGCGATCAATAGACAACACCTTTTAGATTGAGCTGAATTGCGGCTTGTCCACGGTGCCTGAGGAAAACGTAGCTCTGCCTAAGAAAATTGCTGCCTGGGGTCAGCTGCCTCAGTGAATTAGTAGCCGAGTCGGAGCTTCTAAGCTATCCGAGAGCTTATGACAACAAAAGCCGTAGTCGTTTCGAAGCTAATGGATCCAAGGCCTCTCACTTACCGTCCACAGCTCCAGACCCTCAGGATCCATAATTAACGTATGAATCCTGACCATTTTCAGTGCCTATAGCTACTATATCAGGGGAGGATACAGGGGACACTGGAGGAATGTGATCTCCCTCATGGAATGTGGTACCCCGGCCGAAAATGCGTCCCTCCGAGAAGGCTCGAATGCACCATATCCAATTTTCCATTCCGAGGCGCTTTTGACAGACACAATTGCGCCCTTTCAGTGTGGAGTGGACCCCTCCATTTTTTTTCAGCCAGAGGCGCCCCTCCAGAAAAGTGCCCCATGGCCATTCCAGGATCCACCCTTGAACTAGAGTCGAGTTTTCTCATTAGAGTTAGCTAACTAGTTAAAACTCTCGTGAGGATTCCTCAGAATCCTTGTTCGTGAAGGCACCATGTGTCTGGAGGTGCTCTTAGGCCTCCAGGTTTGAGACCCGAAAAAAATAATGTGCACAGATATGTCATGCACATGCACAATCATGCACAGATATGTGTGGACCTTTAATATACTCATAGTCAGATGCTTTCTATTCCATTATATCTCATAACATTTATATTAGCAAGTCAACATATGATATTAAGAGTGGGGGAGGACACCAGTTCACCTGGGACGATGGTAGACCGTTTTTCTTCACAAAGCAAAGTTTTTTTTGTTCGTTGTAGCGAAATCAGCTTCGGACTCTTCTCTCGGAATGGATTTGGCTCCCATGTATCCTGGGATCTGGGATCCGAGCGGATCCCCGACATTCGGTCAACGCCGGCTCACGCTGACGTTGCAGTTGACGCCTCCAACATGACAGTCGCTGGGTGTGTCTTGCATAAGTCAGATCCGGTGTCGACGCGGCGACCACGGTCGGCCGGCAGATGCGTTGTCATTGCGCCTTGACACAATCGGAAGCCATTGTGACACCCGCCAGCATTGTAACATGTGCCACATGCAGGGCAGGGGGCTGGTCGGAATGCAGTGATGCAGTCGGCATGTCACCATTGTGACGCACGCATCAGGATTGTACCATGCCGCACATGTGGGGGCGTGGCTGGAGAGAGGTGACCGGACCGTTCCATTCTCGGTTTGGTGCAATAAGCGATGCCGGCCAATGACGGGCCAGGGCGTTACGCCTCGGTCCTTTCACCCGACGGTCGACGCGGCAAGATTTAGCTGGGAGACGATGTGAGTGAAATGCGCGGCTGGATGGTTATCCATCGCGTTGCCTAGTGATTTGGAGGCATGAGTTTAAGAAGGAAAGCACTGGTGTTGGTTTTCTTTGTTTGGGAGAAGCTACTGAAACTGTTGCACAAGTTATCCCCATATTGTTTAATAATCAGCCCAGTCAATACAACAGAATTAACTGTTTGTGAAATTGAGAACTCGGTGGTTTGGAAAACTAAGTGCAATTGAGATCAGTTGTCGTGCAAGCGAAGCGAACCCTACACTATCACTGCGAATTGAACTTGCTTACATTGGCTTTTATCATCATTTGGGGCCCAGTTCGTCGGATCCCCTCCTTTCCAAGTTGTATGCAAGCATGGCACTGTTACAAATCAGTAATGCAGACCGCCTAAGCATACATCTAGATGTAGGCTGTCAAAACTGCATTGGGAAGAACGTCGATTCACTATTCAGTTAGGGGCAAGTAGTTCTGGAAAATCATAGTGTCATAGCACATCTTAAAAAAAAACATGACCTCGCTGTGCGGTTTGGGGAGCCATCTCAGAATGATGATACTCACTTTTAAGTTCATAAGGAATGTAGACGCCCATAAGGATTTGAGCACGCTCGCAAAGGCCCGTGAACGTTAGCAGGGGCCGTAAGCGTTCGTAAGGGTCTGTGAACCATCGTAAGCGCTCGTAGATATTCGTAAAAGCACGTGAAAGTTCGTAGTGGCCCGTTGACGCTCGTCGGGCTCTGTACACGCCACAGAAACCGTAAACGCTCTTAAGGTTCTAAAACGCTCATAGACGGTCGTAAGGACCCGTGGACGGTCACAGCGGCCCCGATCACACGCCTTTGGTCACACTTTCTTTTTCAGCCGTCAGTCAATTTTATGGGTCCGTGTCGAAATTTCTCAAAAATTGACATCCGAAGACCTAAAATCCAATTATAGAAGGTCAATAATCATGAAGTCCAACAATTATAACGTCCAAAAACCAGACGTCCAAGGTGAATAAAGTTAAAAAAACAGAACATCAAAATACGGAAAGTCCAAAGACGCAACGCCCAAGATACAAAAATAACGAAGTTCAACAATAGTTGGCATGCTCTTGACAATGTGGAAAACTGTCGCTTTTATTGAGAGTACGCTCAAGGCAGTAACGAAAGCAGTTACTTGCATCCAAATATTATAGATGGCAGGACCTTCCGATAGATGCAGTGGAAGGTGGTAAAACTGGCGCTGGTTAAACGGGTTGAACGTGTTTGAGCTGCCGCGGTTCTCGAAGGTGGAGGGTCTGACGGTTTCACACTGTTGAGTGCAAGGCCCTTTACATAAGTGTGAGGTTGAGTGGGACTGTATATTGGCTGAAGCCCAGGTACAAAATTCTGGTTAAGGTGAGATCATCGAGCCAAGACTTTTACACCGAACCGAGATATTGATGCTTTTTTGGAAGATGTTTTCAAAATGCTGAAATGTTGGAAAACATTTGTGGGTGACGATGAATGTGGGGAGGCTTATTGCAATATATTTGTAATCACTCAGTTATACTTGATTATGGGGTAATACCTATGGGTGAGATGTTTAAATCATGAAATCATGAAAGAATCAGCTAATGTCAACCTGAATGATACCCTTCTATTTAGGACATCACATTTCACACAGGGGTCATCAATTCAGATTACGCAAGGTGAGGCACAACAGTTAAATGCTAGCACATTTTCAGTGAACAAGTAGTTGGTAAATGGAATTGGATGCCTGGTGTAATAGGGCGTCCACATTGGAATGTGTTTAAAAATAGAGTGGATGCATTCTTGATGTGCAGCTGGGAGATGAGAAACTGGGTGGATGGGGTTGGATTTATATAAGCAAGTTATGTGAGTGTTATGCATGGCTTGTAGTGTGTATGTTGTAACTTTATGTCCTGATGGGAGGGTGCTTTCCATCTCCAAATGTTGTTTGTGCCCTCCCAATAATTATAACATTTAGCATGGGATGCAATGTGGTGTGCCATTCAACCCAATCCACTTGGGTAGGTATTATTGTGCTTTCAGTTGTACCAAGACAAGTTTTTACACACATTTTCCTCCACAAAGCAAACAAATTGGTTAGGTTTATCCTGCTAGGTTAGTCTGGGTTTTTAAGTTTGAACATTTTATTAAAGAGCAAAACAATGCAAAAATGCATATTTTTCCTTGTTGGATTTTTTTTTTAATTGCCAAGAAATATATAGCTTCACATTTTTTAATTAAAAAAATATCCAAGGGCAGGTTCAGCTCAGTTAGGTTAGGTTATGTTGCATTAAAAAGCCTCTTATGCTATGTTACCTTTCTCAAAGCCATATTTTTGGTGTTATTTTGCTCATAACCTGAAAAGTAAGCATCTGAACAGAAAATGAGTGATACCCCATCTTACCCACCTACATAAACATTGCATTGCAATGATTAATGTAAATAATTCATAAACACCTTAAAGCACACATTTATCTCCAATTGAATCCATGTATCATGCCCTCTTGATAATTTTCAGAGGCCCACAACTATGACATGTGTGTTGCAATCACTCATGTTATTTGATCAAAGTCTGTTCATGGGAGATCAAGTGAATTGGGCTTCATGTGCTCTCACAGCATTCTATCACAGCGTGGGAAAAGTGGTTCGCTGACCTGGAGTCAGAGAATAAAAAATTTGTATCGGAGCCCTCCAAGAAAAAGAAGATATTCCTGCCCATGGAGTCGGAGAATAAAAAAAATGGCCTCAGACCCCCCCCCCCCCTAAAAAAACAGAAAGCTACTGGTGTCGGAGCCCCCCAAAAAAAGATGATTGCTGAAAAGCGTACAAGCCGCTTACTTACAAGCATACTTACACCCCTTTACTGAACCCTAAGTCACTTCAATTACACCCACTTAATTCACTCGCACTTACTAGGTTTTTCTCCGGAAAGCTCTCAAAACTTTGTCTCAACCCGAGTATACCCAACCAATCGAGACAAAGATCTTCGCGCAAAGGGAAGGGGACAAAGCAGCGAGGCGAAACGCGCTGTCAAAGTGTGGTCGCTGTGTAAACATGACTGCAATATTTACACAATTTCAAGACCGCTGCTTGACCTCAATTCCTGTCGCCTTTAACTGGAATTCATACGTCATATAAAAGACATAAAGACATAAAAGATCAGTGCAACTCTGAGCCACAAGGGCCCTTCTTGGTTGCACTCTGTACACTGAACCAGTTGCCCACCAAATCTGCCAATCAGCCCTCCCTGTAATACTGAAAAGCAAGCCCTCTATTCTTATAATGATTGTCTATGCTGTTTTTAAAGATGTTCAATGTTCTGCTACTGACGATGTTTTCTGGCAGCTGGTTCCAGTGTTCCACTACCCTGTTGGTGAAGAAAGTTTGCCTTAACCTTGTTCTGCTGTGGTTAATTTTAATTTTGAATTTATGACCTCTAATTGCATCATTTCTGTTAAATTCAAACATTTCCCCAAGGTATCCCCTCTCCAGACGATTGACAAATTTAAAGACCTCGATGAGATCTCCTCTCAGCCTTCTATATCTAAGTGAAAACATCTTCAATTTCTTCAATCTTTCCTCATATGCCAGGTTGCTTATCCCATTAACCATTTTTGTAGCCCTCTTTTGTACTCTCTCTAAAAGCCAACAATCTTTTTCATAGCTAGGAGACCAAGCTTGGATGCAGTATTCCAAATGTGGCCTGACGTATGCACAGTAAAGCTTCCTGATCACTTCCTCACTTCTGTATGATACATTCCTATTTATTGCTCTGAGCATTCTCAGTGCCTTCTTCCTGGCTTCCTTGGTCTGTTCTGATGCCCCCAATTTTGTGTTTAGAATAACACCTAAATCCTTCTCCTGTTGAGTCACTGATAGCACTTGGCCACCCATCAAGCATGGAGCCTTCATATGCTGCTTACCTCTATGCATGATTTTGCACTTATCAAAGTTAAATTTCATTTGCCATTCTTCGGACCACTTCACAAGTTCGTCTAAGTCTTTTTGCAGCGAGATATGCTCATCCTGACCTGTTATTGCCCTAAAGACCTTCAAATCATCTGCAAATTTCAAAACTTTACTGCTTAGGCCACTTTCAATGTTATTTACAAATATAATGAACAGTAATGGCCCTAGTACTGACCCCTGGGGGACTCCACTAAGAACATTTTGCCATGATGACTTTGTACCATTTAGCATCACTCTTTGCTGTCTATCTGAAAGCCACAACTCTATCCATTTTAAGATGCTACCTGCAATACCATGGGACTGAAGCTGTATCATTAACCGTTTATGGGGTACCTTGTCAAAGGCCTTACTAAAGTCAAGATATGCTACATCAACCTGATTTCCCTGATCAAATTGTTCTGTGGCGAAGTTCAAAAAGTCCAAGAGGTTTGTGAGACACGATCGTCCTTTTGTAAATCCATGAATTGGCTGAGGTAATAACTAGTTCCGAAATTTACATTATTTTGTTCTCTATTGTTTCTATGCTATGTCAATGCTTTTGTTTCGTTCGGATTTGGAGGCATCGTGCACACCAACGATTACCTGAGTAACCCCTGCGAGTTCGGCCTTGATTGGGGCTTAGACTGAGCCAGGACATAGTTTGTTTGACACATGCACAATGCAATCGAAACAACCACCACAAACTTGTAGGTATTCTGATATAACATGATATGATTCCTGGGCAATTGACTGCAACCTGCATTTCATGCCTTATGACCTGCTATGCCATACTCTTCTGTTCTGTTGTCCAGGCTTCTAATTTGTATGATGGACTGGAAACTGCAACTGCATTGTTGGAGCTGTACTGAGATCCTGGAAGCAAAATGTCATCCATAAATTGGCATGTTTCATTCGGAGAATAAAAAAGTTCAACATTTGCAGTCACAATCCTGGAGAATAAAATGTCCTTAGGTCTCCATACTCCAGGAGAGGCCCAAAATTCCCACCCTGTTCTATCACCTGGTTGGTTCTCAACATTCTGAAATTTCATGTCACCCAAGGATGAGCTGTGTGGCCTATAAATGGAAGCCTGTATCTAGAGGTGTGTGATATTAGAGGAAAAGTGTTATCAAATAAATAAGGCAGGTAAGAGGAAATGGAAAGTGCCTTGTCAGATATCTGGATGGCAGGGTGGCCACAAAAAGTTCTGAGGTACGGGTGCAATATGACCAAAGCAGTTGAAGTGCCTGAAAGCCCAAATGACTAACTAGCAAAAAGTCTTCAACATTTCATAATGTGTGCTTGAATTAGTATACCTTCCACAGTGTACAATTATATTTTTTGATGATCCCATATGTATCATTACTCCAAATGCATTAACAAAACTTGAAGAGAAGTCTGATATGAGATGAGTATGTGGCCAAAGTTACCAACCAAGTTGGCATGCCCCAAAGCAAAAATCTAACACTACAGGTTGGTGGTGGATATGTCTGTGCTGGCACCATTGGTGAACACATGTGAACATTCACTAAAATTGGCTCACAGACATGCATTAGTGCATTGTAGGAAAACATTATTTGTTTTGCCTCAGATGCTGTTCCACATGCAATTCATTACATGATGATGTAATAACCTTAATTGACCTGGCTACATTTAAAACTGCAGTGCATTCAAATTTCTGAACATTGCTGTATGGATATAATGAGTGGATATCTGATAACTATTTTTATTGTATCTAGGGGACTGGCCTACCTATAGGTATGGGCTCTCCTTGATTGGCCATATTATTCATCTCTGAGCAATGTGGAACTTGACAATTTTGGGAGTCAACCAGATGAGAGGTTTTTCATAAATTCAGGAGAAAGACATTTCAGATAATTCAGGAGAAAGACATAAAGTGAACATTAGTAAGTTGCTGGCCAGACTTCCAGCTTATTGCACAATATCAGCAATGTGTTGATATATATGCAAGGTTCTATCTACAATGTTACCTAAATAAGAATGCATCACCACACATTTTACCTGAATTCCATCAGGTAATAATGTGCACAATGGCCAATGTAACTCCAGTCATCCAAGCCATGGTTGCTCCAGGAGCTGGACATTTGTTGGAGTGCATTGTTGGTCCCAATAGCTGTGCAGTATTAACTAGTGTATCCACATCTTTTTGGATGTGGATACACTGGATCACCCTGTGAAATGACACCCAGCAGGTTAGTATTAGATTGGCACTGCAGCTTGTATAAAGTCATAAAAGATATAAAGACATAAAAGATTGGTGCAACTATGGGCCACATGGGCCCTTCTTGGTTGCACTGTGTACACTCAAACAGTAGCCCACCGAATCCGTCAATCAGCCCTCCCTGTAATACTGAAAAGCAAGCCCTCTATTCTCATGATGATTGTCTATGCTGTTTTTAAAGATGTTCAAAGTGCTGATACTTCAATTGGTTTCTGGCAGCTGGTTCCAGCATTCTACTACTCTGTTGGTGAAGAAAGACTGTCTTAATGTTGTTCTGCTGTGGCTAACTTTAATTTTGAATTGGTGACCTCTAATTGCATCATTTCTGTTAAATTCAAACATTTCCCCAAGATATCCCCTCTCCAGACCATGAACAAATTTAAAGACCTCTATGAGATCTCCTCTCAGCCTCCTATATCTAAGTGAGAACATATTCAATTTCTTCAATCTTTCCTCATATGCCAGGTTGCTTATACCATTAGCCATTTTGTAGCCCTCTTTTGTGCTTTCTCTAAAAGCCAACAATCTTTTTCATAGCTAGGAGACCAAGCTTGGATGCAGTATTGAAAATGTGGCCTGACATATGCACAGCAAAGCTTCCTGATTCTGTATGATACATTACTATTTATTGCCCCAAGCATTCTCAGTGCCTTCTTCCTGGCTTCCTTGGTCTGTTTGGATGCCCAAAATTTTGTGTTTAGAATAACACCTAAATCCATCTCCTGTTGAGTCACTGATAGCACTTGGCCACCCATCAAGTATGCTTCATATGCTGCTTACCCACATACATGATTTTGCACTTATCAAAATTAAATTTCATTTTCCATTCTTTGGACCACTTCACAAGTTTGTCTAAGTCTTTTTGCAGCAAGATATACTCATTTTGACCTGTTATTGCCCTAGAGACTTTTAAATCATCTCCAAATGTCAAAACCTTACTGCTTAGGCCACTTTCAATGTTATTTACAAATATAATGAACAGTAGTGGCCCCAGTACTGACCCCTGGGGGACTTCAATGAGAACATTTTGCCATGATGACTTTGTACCATTTAGCATCATTCTATGTTGTCTATCTGAAAGCCACAACTATCCATTTTAAGATGATACCTACAATACCATGGGCCTGAAGCTGTATCATTAACCATGCATGGGGTACCTTGTCAAATGCCTTACTAAAATCAAGATATGCTACATCAACCTGATTTACCTGATCAAATTGTTCTGTGGCGAAGTTAAAAAAGTCGAGATTTGTGAGGCATGATCGCCCTTTCCTAAACCCATGTTCAGTATCTTGAATAAATCTGTTTCCTTCCAGATAACCAACTATTCTATCCTTGATAATTGATTCGAGCACCTTGCAGATTAGGGATGTGAGACTTACTGGCCTATAGTTTTCAACTCTCCCTCTTTCTCCTTTCTTGAAAATAGGTACTGCATTTGCAGTTTTCCAATTTGTTGGAATTTCCTTTTGTGAAACAGATCTGCAAAATATTATACCAAGTGGAATTGCCAGTTCCTGTTCAGCTTCCTGCAATAACCTAGCATAAATTTCATCAGGTCCTACTGCCTTGTTTGGCTTTATTTTCCTGATATGATTGAAAACAACATCACTATCAATGAAATCAACATCATTTGCATATGTGACATTTAGATCAGGTATTTTGTAAAGATAGGAGGGACAGGAGGTGCATCACCAGGCCTGGTGCCAAGGTTAAGGACCTGGTGCCAGTGGTGGCACAGGCCACCAGTGATCACCAGTTTAGTACAGTTATAGTACAAGTAGGGGTGAATAACATAGGTCCTGCTAGGAGTGAGGAGCTGCTGCAGGACTATAGGGCCCTTCTGGCCACCCTGAAGGATACCAATAGGAGTCATTGTAACTGCGATTTTGCCTAGGGCTGGAGCCCCCACCCCCTGAGTGGAGCTCTAGGGAACTGGCAGCCAATGCCAGGGTAGGTAAGCTCTGCCATGAATTGGGTTTCACATTTGTTGATGAGTGGTGCTGGTTTTATGGATCCTGGGACACCTCTATCAGAGGGATGGCCTGCACTTCTCCGATAAGGGGGTTCATGTGTTAGACAAAGTCAGTGTCCTAAAATTATTTCACCATTAACTGTGAGGATGAAGAAAGAAGTTGCTTGGGAATAGTGAAATATTGGAAGAAATTAAAGGATCGTCACTTAAGGATGAAAAAATTGGAATGCCTTTCACTTCAGTCACATGCATTTTACATTATTTAGCAGTTGTGTGTGTAATGACTGCCCACACATGTGGCAAAATGGTAAAAACCTAAGGCAAGGATGAAATAGCACAATTCCATTAACTGTGAATTTCCAGGCCACATGGTCAATTATTTTACACTGGACAAAGTGTATGAGCTGGCATTTCCTAGTTTCCCTTCAGGGAAACTAGGAAATGGGGTTGGGAGGGATGAAATTGCATTGCCATCTCAGGGATATTCCAATAGGGTCAGCCAAGGCAATAAAACCTCAAAGTCAGGAATTAGGGACAGCAGTAGTTAAAGGAGGCAGAGTGGTAGTTCATCCAGTAATAAAAGAACACAGCATGAAAAAGCCAAAGGTGGTTATGGAGCATGTGTTAAGTGCATGATGCTTAATGCTCAGAGTATCCGTTCAAAATTTGATGAGTTCAAGTGTTATGTTCCTGAGGAGGAACCTATTTTGCTTGCATTACGGAGGCATGGGTCAGTGGGGGTATTTTGGAGATAACTTGCAGGACTATGAGATCCAGGGATACCATATGTTTTCATGCAATAGGGGTCTAACAGTGAAAGGGGGTTGTGTAATGCTCTATGTGAATATCTTATTCAGTTCTCAAAAAGCAGGTTGGGATAAAAATGTGTCTTTCGCGTCCATTTGGCTTGATGCCACTGTGGGAAAAGGCAACAGCAATACACTGAGGATAAGAGCTTTCTACCGATCAGGAACCCTACCACATTCTCAGCAACTGGAGCTTGACAACGTGATTTGTAAGGAAATCAGTAGAAGCTTTCGGAGGAAGTGCCTTATTCTTGGTGACTTCTTAAGGACTTCTTAAGGAGTGCTTCAAATATCGTAATCTAAAGGCGTATGGAAAAGCTAGGGACACTGAAGCAAAAAACCAGAGCAGCAAAGCGAGCAAAAGAACTGGATCTAGCTAGGAACTGTAATGGGGACAGGAAACATATTTTTAGTTTCTACAAGCTGAGTAAAGTTTCTAGCACAATTGGTCCACTGGAAGTAAATGGGACTATATTGAGTGAGGATACTGAGATGGTTGAGGAGCTGAGCAAGCAGTTTAAATCAGTGTTTACATTGGAAGATATGACCAATCTGCCGACCCTACACCATAGTTCAGTGACATGTGATCGGACATTTAGATCATCTGCAAACACATTGAACTGAAAGTGTATAGCATGAGGTATATAACTCGTATAATTTTGTTAGTTGAATTTTGCCAGCCAGACACCATTATCGTGATATTGACATTCACATCAATCAAGAATAATGCAGGTCCCAATGCAAAGGTAGATGGCTTCTTTAGAACTCAAGATGTGGTATCAGTATTAATCAGGGTGTTTCATTGCATTTTGATTGCTTTACGTCTGTCTTATCTTTGATAAATTTCTGGCTCTCCTTGTTTCTGATGTCACAGACTGGGATACAAATATACTTTCAATATCAAATTACTCAACAATTTTATCGTAAAATCAATGATAACAAGGCATAAATTCAACCCTGCCCATTGGTCTAATTTGTGTCCTACATATCATCTCAGTCATCGCTTACAGCAGTATCTGGTCAAGATAGCAGGATCTCAATTAAGTAGGCTGGAATGAAATGATGTTTCTTTCCAGGGCAACATGTCGCAGGAAAACTTGGTTTCTGCTGAAGAAGCAGTGTTTGCTGTGCCAGGTATGTGTAAGCGTGAGAATCACCAGCTCCGTTATCATAGCCAGCTCTACGCTGTATCTCGGCCAACGTCATAAGACACCATTGTGATACCAACACAAAGCTTGTGCATGCATGAGATCTCACCTTACTTAGCAAGACACAATCCCATGTATCCAGGAAACAAACTAGAGCCAACCATGTGATAGACTGGCCCAGGAGAGATTGGGATGGTGATGTGGATCTGTGGCTTCAGCCAATACCGATGTCACGTTTGCCCTGAAAGCAGAATATTTCAGAATTTGGAGATGTGGAGAGATGATTCATTTGAACTGTATGGAATTTATGCAATATAAAAAAGGTATATGAAAGTTACCTAGATTTCTGCTGACACGTGTCTGCATGTTTAGTGATTAGATGTCGTGAGCGAGGAGCTCGACTGACCTTTCGAATGTCCTGTTAACATGGGTGCGAAAGTTGGTACATTACTGTCTAGAAGTGATGAGGCACGCCATTTCCAGGTGATTGCCTCTGTGCTCTCGACGAGAAGCATGTGGCAGGAAAGGGGACCTATGAGCGAACAGGATACATCTACTCCTGCCTGGTGGGACGAGTCCATCGAAGCAGTCAGGATGATAAGGTAGTTGACACGATCCGCATTTCAGTTGGGTAGCTGGGCTGGATTTGTCATCTCTATGGCGCTGTGCCTTCCGGCATCAGATGCTTTGCTGTTTCTGTGGTGCAGAATGGTGCGATGGTTAAGGGTACATCATTGCTCGCATTTGGAATTTAGTCTTGCTTTGGAGCCCAACGTCATTTCGTACAAATGTATGATTCACCATGCAGATGTGTATGGGCGCTAAATGACCTTGTAGTCGGCGCGCCCTTAAGCCCAAATAATCAATCAATCAACCATGCAGATGTATATTCACTGCTTAACAGTCATTATTATCTTTGTCTTGAGCATCTCTACATCGTGAAAACAAGAGCACTCAACATACTGTATACTGAAATGCCACATGATATCACCTGCTGTGCTGCGATTGTTCCATATCATGGGCCTGGTGGGGGGGGGGATAAGCAGACTAGTCTCCCTTCACACATCGGCGGCACACATTAACTGAAAAAGGACTGCGGGGTACATCCTGTACTACATCTTGCATTGCCCTACATGCTGTAGGATGGGGACCCCACAGGATGTACTGGAGCACCTCCCACCCTCGAGATTTTCAGCCGATGGGCGCAAAATGACCCTAGATGTCTACGCACCCCTGAACTCCAATCCACCACTACGAGATTTTCAGCCGAAGGCTGAAAATCTCCAGGATAGGAGTACAAAAGTACGAAGTACAAAAGGCACCGAAGTGCAAAAGGCGTCCACCCAGGTGCACTCGGGTGTGTCCACCTGGAAATTTTATAAATCAATGGCACCTCTTTGGGGAAATGGTACTCCTGAAAATCGCGCTCTCCCACTTCCTGTCGCTCCTCCGGTCCTGGTCGACACCCACCCAGGTGGCCATTACAAGGCTGCCGGAGCGGCTGTCCTGTGGACCGTGTGCTGTGACTGGTGGTGCGGGCCGCAGCGCAGTAGCCCCGTGTAGCGTAACGCGTGACGCGTGACGCGCCAGTGACGCCGCGCCCTGCCGCCGACAGACGGAGGTGGTGCAGGTGCTGACCGGTCGGGAGCAGAGCGTCGTGCCCACTGCCGGCTGTGTGGTCACCGCCAAGGTAACTGCCGTGCCGTCCTGGGCGCTGCTCCGGCGCCCGGGTAGCAGTGCCATCCTGTCATGCTAACCTCATGGGCCACGGTGGCCGTACTGTTGTGTACACTTGTTGCAAGGAGCTTCGGGGAGATGCTCGAGTTTAAGGTGACAGAATGTCGTTAATGTGACATTTTCTTGTTTTGTCATTGCCTCGTCTTCTTCTCGTATCCTTTTTTAGGCTGGGGTAAGTGGGAAGCGAGCCAACCTTGAACTTCGGTTTAGAAACGATGCCATATTTGCATGAATGCAACTATAGCAATTGCTGATACGTCTGGGTCCGTGAGTTATTCATCAGTTGTAGCGAGCCCGATTGCTGAAGCGTCTAGCCCGTGGGTTGTTCATATGTTGTGCCGACTTTGCTGACGTCTAGTCCTTGAGTTATTCAGCTGTTGTAGCGACTTCGGCACGTCTAGCCCGTGGGTTGTTCAGCTGTTTCAGCGACTCTGCTGACACCTCTAGCCCGTGGGTTGTTCTGCTGTTGTAGCGACTTTGCTAACGTTTAGTCCGTAAGTTATTCACTGGTGGTGCAAGAGTTTGCGCCGAGCGCAGACGCGACGGTCTGCGCTTGGCCGCGTTTGCCTTGGACGCCTTGGTTTTCGTTGACGGTGGCGCCCGCCGCAGGTGACGTACGTGAACCCGCGCTTCTGCCGCTGCGAGATCCTCTGCATAGGCGACACCGTGCTGCGACACAAGTTCAGAGGTGTCCTGAAAAAGGAGGATGTGCGCGCCACGGAGCGGGACAAGGTCAAACTGTACGAGTGCTTCCGGCCAGGTCAGTAGTGCTGCGTGGTGTGGGTAGTGCTGCACCACTGGGCAAACAGTGCTTCCAGTCAGGTCAGTAGTGCCGCGTGGTGTGGGTAGTGCTGCACCACTGGGCAAACAGTGCTTCCGGCCAGGTTAGTAGTGCTGTGTGCTGTGGGTAGTGCTGCACCACTGGGAAAGAAGTGCTTCCGGCCAGGCCAGAAGTGCTGCGTGCTGTGTGAGTAGCGCTGCACCACGGGATAAGCAGCGTGGTGACGTAGGCCCGTAGACAGCTAAGACAACTTCTGTGCCAATTAGTGCGTCGCCCTTAGATTCGTTGCATAGCAATGTTGGTCCTCAGGGATCCTCAGCTCCTCAGCCCGGTTCACATTTTGTTGCGGGGTGATGAAACACAGTGTCGACATGTTGCTTCCAATGGGAAATATAGGCCACAGAACCTGCACCTGCAATCTTGATCGTGTAAGTATCATAACAGTAACAGTACAGGATGTGTGTATGGTGGTGATAGTGGTGTGGGTACAGTCCACCATCCCGTTCTATTTTTATCAATGATGGGAGGAAATATTAACACACAGCTGCCAATTTCCATTAATGGATGCAGAATTCTGTTGTGCCACGAATGGAGACAATTTGTTTCAAGAAGTGATATATATCGGCTTTCAAAGCCATGCTCTTCGGACACTATAGATAGCGTTTTGTTCGAGTCCGCAAGCATTTTGTTTGGGTCCGTAAGCGCGTTCTTTGTGATACCAAGTTTAATATTGCACGATCCCTGTTTCTCAATTCCGTCTACGAATAGGTGAAATATGCTTAGACCAACTCAGGCTAATATGTATGGAAGCTGATTGTAATTTAACTGGATGATGTAAGATGGATTTGACATTATGCACTATGTACTGAAGATTTTCGGTAACAATAAGCTACTTTGATGCTTTGTATCGTTAGCTTCCATTACTTTCGAGGAACTTGGATCCGACTCTTCCTTTTCCACCGCACGATGTGACAGTTATTCCCCTACTGGAGTCGTTCATTACATGGGAAGGCGAAGCAAGAGTGAGTCGACTCCCGTGTGTATAGTAAAAAGTGTATCCGAACAACCCAGATCGGTCCGTTGTCACGCTCTTAATGCCTAGTGTGTATTCAGCCACTCAATATTGCAGCTGTTATTTCATTCCATTCCACAATTCTGCGCACGCACCGGTGCCATGCTGCTGCGACATGCTTGTCTTGGCGCTGCTTTTCATCGAGCGATCTCGTACTGGTGTGTGTATGTGATTTCTGCCTGCGTTGTGTGTGTGCTGTCACGCTGTAATGTTTGCGGACAGGTGATGTGATCCTGGCCAAGGTGGTGTCACTGGGCGACGCGCTCTCCTACGTGCTATCGACTGCCGAGAACGAGCTGGGAGTGGCCGTGGCGTACAGCGAAGCGGGCCACCTGATGGTGCCCACCAGCTGGACGCAGATGACGTGTCCCGTCACACACACGCGGGAAGTGCGCAAGGTCGCCAAAATACCGCCCGAAGACGTGGCGTTCCGCGTGGCGCGCTCGACCGCCCTGGGCGCTACCGCCGGCTGACGTGAGCGACGCCTCTCCGGCCGTCCCGAGACTGGGCCTGTCCCGCCGTGTCGACACTGCCGCCGACCCAGCTCCGACGGCCGCCGCGGCGTCCGTGGCCGCATTCTGACCGTGCGCAGCAGTCGGCCACTGAGTGCACTTTTTGGTGCGTGTCGGCCCATCGTTGACCTGTAATTGTTATATAAAAGGAAATGAGATGTCAGTTTGTTTTCTCCCGTGCTGCGCGTTTAATTTGATAATGGCGACAATGGACCAACAGTGGAGCCCCAACAGTGCCAACCCGACCCCCGCTAACATTTGTTGCGCGTTACGCTAACATTTGTGCTCAAGATGGGGTTGTATGGTATGGTGGTAGGCGGGTACCTGGCCGAAGCTGGTTTTAACCTTACTTTTTCCTCGTGCTTGAAAGCTGGTATGCTGCCAAAGCAAAGTAAACTGAATCGGCTGCGTTTTTTTTTCTCGCATCGGTCCCTATATTATCCGTTGCAAAATGGCAAGTTCTAAGTTTAGTGAACGCATGCGTTCTAGATAATAGCTTAGTGCGTGATGGGGGCAGAATCCTTCGACTCGTTTTTCGATGATAATGGACGATTTCGGTGCTCATAAATGTGCATCGAAGTTGTTTTTTTTTTAATTGAAATTTTGCGGCTGTCGGGAAGTGATAAGCTCGCGCCCTTTTTCACCGGATTCTTTTTTTCGAGTTTCTAAGTTTGCGAATGGCTGTTCCTTCAAATTATGTCAATATGGCTGCAGAGAGGGTGCCAGTTTTGGTCGTGGTCGAAGAACGTTCGACAGTGCCGCATCGCACCTGAAGTCGAAATAGTGGATTTTATTTAATTTCTGGATTTTCGCCGCGCTGACGGCGCATGACTTTTGTTTCTGCCCGCTAGCATACGACACAGACTCTCGTGTCACTTCTGATTCCACTGGCACAATTTTTACTGATATACATTTTGTATTGACAGTGCCTACCCTCGGCAGGTCCTTGTCTCAGTCATGCGCTGGTGGCGCCACACATTAACAGCAATACCAACTTCCTACTGAAGTTCATTTCAGCGCAAGGTCGTGCTGCTATACTCAAACTTCCACGTAAAATGCTCATGGGAGTTGTTTTTTATGTTTAATGAAGTTTCTAAAGCAAGTTATAGCTCACTTTTCACGTCATCGAACTCATCCCACCACGAATTGAACTTCGACATTTGCCAGCCATCTTTGCAACTCGGCTGTAGATTACGTTACTCCGTCTCGGGGTCTACGTCTCTCCTGTCGGATCCTCACACCCCGTCTCGGGGGGGGGGGTCGTTCATCTCCATACTGGGCGTCGCACGAAAACGAAATAGGTGTCATCGGAAATGGCTCGATGAGTAGGGCCAGACACGACCCCAAAAAATGTCCCCAAAAAAAGTGAGATCACTAGGGGACCTAGGTTTTTACGACTTACATCATATTTGCGGCTCTAGATAATTCATTTTGAGGGAGATTAAAAAAACAATTATGTGGAATTAGAAAAGGAAAGCGAAATCGGCCGGGACCATACAATTTTTGACACCCAAAAATTATGTTTTTTAATTTCAAATTTTGAGTTAAAGTTTTCCTTAATTTTTATTTTCTACTGGGTAGAGCGGACCGACAAATGTTGTTCGAAGTCAACTTGCTCCAATACAAAATTGCTTACTTTAGCCAGAATCTTAGATTTTCACTCTAATGGGCAAATATACAAAACTAATAAGTGATCAAAAACCGGAGGTAAATGAAACATTCCTCTCATGCGCTTTGTTGTATCCCTGAAGACAAGCAAACGCTGAAAGTTTCGTTAAAATATCTATCCGTTAAAGTGTGACGACTGGCTGAACTTTTTTGGAGGTGACCTCACTTGACCTTGACTAGATCGGTGACCCTAGAGGACCTGACTTCAAAATTTTGGGACAACATGTCAAATTGATATGGGGAAGGGCTTGCCAAATTTCGGCGCGCTTCCGCGCGCCGTTCTTTCAGTGTCCGCGGAAAACCTTGGGGGAGGGGGAGGGGTCGTCAACGACCCCCCTCGAAACGGCGCGGGTTAAGGCTCTGTCACTGAAATTGTTGCTGTTATTTCCGGTGCTCCTTTCTGTTCATCTTGCCCTTTTTGTCCTCTTCTCTTTCGTCGTTACTGTTGCTACTGCCACTGCAGCCACCACCACTACCATCTTCGCCACTGCTACGTTTGCAAAAGTGATAGACTTGCATTGTCAAGCAAAGGGAGAGTTAGAAGCCTTTGATAGTGATGCAAACTATCGATTTATAATTGAACACGCTAAAATAGGTAACACACACCCTGGTAATGTTTCAGAGTCCGCGTCCAGCTAAACAGAAAGCACAGCACATACATTATGGCTGATGTTGTGATGCAATGAAGGCATGACTGTCGGTCAGACAAGTTGTAGGATCAAAGCGCGCTGACCGAACACATTTAGCAATCAGTATGCACCACACAGGTCTAGGGAGATTAATGCTACAACATGAGGGGGATGGCGCAAGTTTGGCTACCACAAAAAACTTGCTATGTAATCAGGCATATCGGTGTTTCGCAATTATGTTGTATGTGTTGTGAATTAAACCACCAAACTTTCAAGTTGTCACTTTCTACAGCACTTACGAAATTATAGTTGCCTTGTCAGTTGTTTGGGAGGCGCTGTTGGTGCGCGTTCACAACATGTCAGGATGTGGTGCTGCTCCTCACCTTTGGTCAATGCGAGATTGTGGGCTTGTGCCATAGCGATGCCACGCCCAGCAAGATTATTGGGATGTCATGCCGACGATGGTAGCACTAACAGAATCGCCGACATGTCGACGTGAAATCTAGCAACGATGTTAGCATGTATTCAACGAGTCTCCTAGTACCAGGTGCGAATCAAGCTGACGATCGAATCCCTTGGTGTATCTGATACCCTTCACTCGTTAAACGCGCTTGGCCGTGCCGACCTGGTTGCGGGTGCCCCGTCTCGCCGTCCCCGTCTCTCCACGCAGGAAAACCAGCTCACTTGCGCCTGTGGATTCTATTCAGTTCGGGACCAACTTGGCGACGGTGTCCACACGATGACAATGGAAGAGGACAGAGGCGCGCCAGCGCTTCACGGCGGGGCCGAGTCGACCCTGGCGCGGCTGAGCCGGCCACGACGGCCCGGGCCCGCCTCACAGGTTGGCACACAAAGCGGCAACGCACACTGGAATGCAAATAAATAATGTGCATGACACAGAGGAGGTCGTGTGGTGTACCGACCGGCGGAGGGCGGGGTGGGGGGCGGGGGTCACACGTGGTGTTGCGAGAGGAATAGGCTTATTATCCTCCAGAAGCAGAACGGCAATATAACAGAAAATTTCAGACTTGACCTGCGGGTGCACCGGTGGTTGGGAGCAAGCTTTGCTGATATGTCTGACAGCTGTTCTGTGACATCAACGGGACCCGAGAGGACGGCTTTCAGCCTCAACACTGAATCAGACCAGGTGGCAACACAACCGCTTTCGAGCCTGTTACTGATCGCTACGTAAGTGGTTCAGGTGTAGCAAGACTGATGTATATTTATGAACACCACCACCCACTTCAGTGGTGACGCGGGGCGTCGGTGTTATCGCGGCACACCCAGATTAACTAGCGCTCCGAGGACACGGACGTGCGATCACCTCCCGGCTTAATACACGCCTGCGGGCGCGTGGGCGCCTTAACGCACGCGCCGCCTTCCCGCCCACCACCCGACCACGCCGACTGCCGGTACGGCCACACACACACGCACCGCCGTTCGGTAAACACTCAGCACGGGGAGGGAAGCGGTGTCGGCAGCGCTGCCGACGCAGCACAGCGGCCGCCCCGCCACCACCGGCTTGCACGACCAACTCTACAACTACATACAATGCCGATGTACAATGACGTTTTGATTTCAACACTGATATTGACGCGGACGTCAACGGGAGGACGGTGAGCGCCGTCGGCACCGGCACAGAGTCCGGCAGCCTGGTGCCGCTCCGGGCACTTGGCGCTGGTTCTGACGTGGGCGGCGGCAGGGAAAGGTGGGTGGGTGGGTGGGTGGGTGGGTGGGGGAATCAGCTGACGAATGGCGACCGCGGTGCCTGCACGATGTATGTTATGCAGTCCTACACGGGGATAATGCAGCGTATTTTGTGCCGCGTGTGCCGACGTTCGCTCAGCGGATCGGTATCCTGTTTCTCTTATCAGAATAAGGAAACAAATAACATTCCGCGGCCCGGTTTGTTTTAGTGGACCCTAACAGGGCTGCAAACAATGAAGTGTTCGCATTCGTAAGCTGAGCTCCCATGCTGGAGTCAATATTGTAAGACAAAGCTAGACGAATGAGCCGGAAGCGAAAATCAGGTAGGGTCTGGCATTCCAAAAGAATGTCGGCAGAACACAACCGCTTAAGAAAGCGTCGAAATGCAGAAAGACATTCAACGGTACACTGGAAAATCACAAATAACAAGATTTCCTATAAGGTGAGTTGTAGTAGGTAGGTCAACAATGAAGCTGTCAGTGGAGTGACAAATTGGTCATCAGCTAGCTGCACGCAGCCAAATGCAGAATGCTCCCAAGTTCTCGTCGGTACTGGGAGCGTGAGGTGAGCCAGTCGTGCGGTTCCCAACGACCGTCCGAGGGTAAGCACGCTGGAAAAGTAAGCATGGTTGGTGCAGGACGTTTGGTCAACGTTGTTCACGTGTGATGTGAAATTAATTGAATACTCAAACTGGTTTCCAGTTGTGCTAAGTTGGCTATCCATGATCTTGGATCACGAGATTGGGCGCGCATTCGGATCAGTGTGTTGACCGCGATCTAGGATCAGTTTGGTCAGCCTTGGTTAGGGCAGGCAATTCGTGGCCTTAGATGGTATCCAGCTGTTTGTGATCTAGGATCGGTCAGCTGGTCATCTGGGATCACCTACGTACTTGTGATCTAGGATCGGTTTGGTAGAGCGGAGCTAGTCCCGACCACAGGTCAGCCGACCAGCGTCCAGGCCACACGCACACTGCCATCAAGTCCACGCGGGCTGACTTGTCGAGGAAAATTGGTCACCGGGACGAGTTACGATGCTGCCACCTTCCTACCCAGGCAGCGACTGAAACGAATAGGCCACGGGAAGTTCAGGACAACACGTGGATGTCCATCCATAAATAAGCGGACGCCATTTGGCCCAGACTTTTGAACAGCCAGCGTGGCCGACTTCGGGCAGCCCGGGCGTCCAGACCGGTGCCCGGCGCAGAACGTACACACCACACAGAATTGGACGGCTGCGTCCCACATACTGCAACCGGCGCACAGCAGAGTAGACTCAGAGCCTCCGAGATCACATCACCAGGCCAACAGGTAGGCACACCTCTAAGCTCTACACACAAATGTCTCCGGCCCTCCCGGCGGCATCACATTTCAATGGGCCAGCGATCGTGTTGGTTATCCAGACATCGTCTCACATTTAGGGCCAGGCGGACATATCTTCTCCGGGCCAGCTACTCTAGTCAAATCGGCAAAAATATGCCCCTGCGGGGTTCTAGCGGTCGGGCAACACCCCGTACAAAGACGTGAAAAAGCCCAGTTGGGACAGGCATCGCGTCGGCGCCCGGTCATTTTGGCGGGAGCAGACGGTGCCTTCGCCCCGAGAACCGGCTAGGGCGTATCACATTTCCGCTAGACGGCGCTCGGGTCGGCCCGCCAGGTGGCGCCGGCTCAGTCGACCGGTCGGCGCCCGTTGCTGGTGGGCGGCGAGGCGGGTGGCTCGACCTTGACTCGGTGGCCGGGCTCCGCTTTGAGCGGGGTCACCAGGCCGGCCGGCTGCGACAGCTGGGACATGGAGAGCGCCGGGTTGGCCACGGCGATGATGGTGCCGGCCGCCGAGGCAATCACCTGCGGGGGCAGCCGGGTGGATGAGCGGCGGGCAGTAGCTGGCCAGTGGTCATTGGTCGGGAAAATCGGCAGCGATCAAATTAATGAGGAACAACGGGTTCAATCAGCGGTAGGCCACGATCAGATGAGACGTGGTCAGTTCGGCGAAGAGCATGCATAGCGACTAGAAGGTGGTCAGGAGGGAGATCAGATACGCCGGCAGGGAGTGGTTGAGAGTGGTATAGGTATACACACCGGGCAGTCGCAAGGCCGAGAAGCAGAAACACACTGAATTTTGAACCGCCACGAAAACTGTTCTAGTTGCTAAGGAACATGCAAGAGTTGATTGTTCCATACAACTGTCGAAGGCAGTACGGCAAGTAACCAGAGGCAATCGTGACAATCGTGAGAGCGGAAAGAGAACGGTATCAGAGACATTCGCTGTAGAATCAAATAACGGTCCGAGGTGTTCGAAAATCGTGCCAGAATGGTTGGACATTAAAGGTGACAACGATAAGCTGTCAGCGGTGGAAGCGCACCGGAAAAAAGCATGGACATGAGTCAAAACTAGAGTTGATTTCATGCTTCAGATTTCACACGCAAAGTCTCTCAGAAGGCGTTCATTAGTGGACAAGCTTTCGTCCATGCAACTAATGGCCGAAACGTAAACAGAAAAAGTGCAATAGCTAGTTTGATCTCAAAGCGAGTGCAGTCCAGTAGGAAGCATACGTGGAACTTTGTGTACCTTTGGTGTTGTCATGGCAACCCCAATACTTTCTAAATGAAGCATCAAACCTATTATGGTGATGCATGAACAGAATGCAGCCAAAATTCACTTTGACAACACCAAAAACTTTGAGAAGTTTTCATCTATGGCAGGAACTACAAAAAGGAAGGGCATAAATTGGTCGGTTGGAATTCCATCGCACACACAGCGGTTCGTAGCCCTAGCATTTGGTTACTATTGCTGTAACATATTCAGGTACACCAGGGACAACTGGGGGCACATGTGCTCCTCGATATACATGTGGCGCCCCTTCAGGACGCTGTGTATATATATACGTATATATATATATATATATATATATATATATATATATATATATATAAGGTATATATATATATATATAAATATATCAGGTATATATATGTACATATACATATATATACATATATACACATATATATGTGTATATATGCGGGTGTATATATATACGGGTGTGCGTGCACATATATGTGTATGCTCCAAGTATTTTAAATAATCGGAGCTGTCAGGAAAATCGCTATCGAGTTGAGCTCATTTGGACGGTCGAATCTGATCTGCACGCACAATGGAAGGCCATTTCGGGAGAAGAGGCGAGTAAGATGAAGACGTGATAGCAGGGTGGTGAGAGTGGAAGGGGAGCGGGCTGTAATTCACCACTGGCTAAGGCCGAATGATAATCTCCCAAGGCGGAGAGGTGAGAATGCACAACTACACAGCTGTACATACTGCACCTGTGTTACATGCACCGCAGTCCCATCCGTCACTCGCCATTATTCGCCAGTCTTGACACGAGCGCGCAAGTGTGCAAGCAGTACTGATATGTATCGTGCACGTCATCCAGCACGGCATTCTCAGCAAGACTTTCGGTCATGCACATTGGTTGGTTGGTTGGTTGGTTGGTTGGTTGGTTGGTTGGTTGGTTGGTTGGTTGGTTGGTTGGTTGGTTGGTTGGTTGGTTGGTTGGTTGGTTGGTTGGTTGGTTCGTTATTTGAGTTTTAGGGCTCATCGACCCATGCACATTGGTGATGGTTGATGTACTTCTAAGGGGCAAGTGTCCCTCAATGTTCGTTTTACCCCCCCCCCCCACCTATTGCTTCCATTGAAGTTTCCAACGTCAGACTTGTGCATCGGTCTAGAGCGTAGACATCTTAAATGTATCTTTTCACGCCGCAATCATCCCTTTGCATATCACCGTTCACAGAGACGCAGCCAAGCACCCCTCCTCTATCACCCGAAATACATTAAATGAAACAAGAAATTCCGACATCTTCACCGCGCAAAACCATACATTTGAGACGCCCTTCGTGAGCCGGAAGTTTTTGCTTCACCATATTTTTTGGGGTCGCCCCTCCCCGCCTCATACAAATCCAGACTGCACCACTGAGAGTTGATACAATCACCTGTTTGTCTGGTGCACATCCGACTAATGATGACTCCGACCTTCCATTGTTCCTAGTAGTCGCTAAGTGGACCGATTCCTAGAACTACATCCTATGCAGGGATGTCGGTGCAGACGCTGTCACTTTATTTTCTCTGGCAGCCATCGCCACGAGCGATGTGCCGGTGCGGTACTGGCTCGGTGCGCCGACGCCGGCTTACACGATGCACCTCGTCATGCGGGGCTGTTATTGGACACACTGTACGCGACATGTTTCGCACGCTCTCACCTGATATTTATAGTGGCTGGATAATTCGCTCTGCTCAAACTGTCACAAGTGTTATTGGACGCACTGTGTGTGATAGCCTTCATATGTTCTCCACTGGTATTTACTGCGGCTGAACACTTCGATCTCCTCAAGCTATCACAGAGTGTGAGTCCAGAGTATTTCGACAATGGGAAGTTCGCTGGCATGATGGAGATCAATGCTTCTATGTCCGTCATTTCGCCACTTGCTGGATTAATTTCGCGTCAGGTCACACATTGCACAGCGGTACTTACGTTCCAAAATATGAGACAGCGTAACTGGTTCGTCTTATTCAGATAACTCCCGTAGTCATGCATATTTCCCGCTTATCCAATGACATCGCTCCAGATAGATCCAGGAACGGCAAAATTCCGTGTAACCCTAACATTAATAACTCGTCTATTCATGGATGTCACTTTGTATACTTTTGAGGGGACAGTGCCCCACGAATCCTGGTTTTGCTCCCAATAATTCGAACCTTTAACATGGGCAGTTTTAACAACTTGTTACAACTTTTACAAGCTGGGTTGTTGGGTGGCTACAACTTTTAACAACCCAATAATTCCATATGGAGCGTGCTCACAATCAATTTCGGCCCACCCATTGATTGGTGATCTCCTCCATGTATTGTGTTCCCCCAATGATTTTCAGAAATCCATGTCATTACGCTCATCATATTAGTACATTACATAGCTATACACTGGAAATATTATTTCGTGCCATCGCCGATCAGGTGATGACACGAAATGGTCCGGTCATTACAGCTGATGGCGATTACGAAAATGGACAGAACCTACAGCCAATTCCAGTCATGCCTACCTTAACGATCACAACTGACAGCTTCTCCCAGTTAGATTCCACATACACTGGTAAATACCATATTGGAAAGGACATCAAATTTGAGCATCCATAAACTACACACTGTCAGGGGCAAATCCAGGAATTGTCATAAGGGTGCACATATCCGGAGAGACGCTTTAGCCTTCCGAGGAGCGCCCCTTATAAAAATCCTAGGGGTCGACTCCAGAATTCCCAGAGGGGCGTCTTTTCCTCTCGGAGGGATACCTCTGGCAACACAAATTCGAACGTGGGTGCACCTGAACCTTCCCGGATGGGTGCCTTTCCTTTTAGCCTCTGGATGGACTTTTTTGAGGAGGTGCGCTCGAGCCTACCCATGACATTTCTATGCTCTCGAGCCTTGCAATCGACCCTTTTCCATGTCGGAGGGGTGCCAATTTCCCACAAGGCGGGAGCACATGCCCCATGTGGATAGAGTAACAGGCGAACACGAGGCTATGCCGCTCTCCATCGTCTCCAGCCTTTTACAAACCTCAACTATGAACTGTATTGGCATTGCATGGGCGGAATCGACCTAAACGTGACTTGTCACCCTCCCTATGCTTTCGTACGTTCCTACGGCCTTCATTGCACGCACCTTTGAATAATAACTTTAGAAATGGTCCCGGACCGATGGCGGCGGCGACTCATGCTGTGTACTGATCAGCGAAATTTGTCGCGGTTACTTTGGTTGTGTGGTGCCTCAGTAGCCGCACATATGACCCTAACTTGGGGCCCGGGGCCGTGGCCGAGACGAGAGCCATGCGGCCCTGGAGCGTGGCCGAGACGCCCGGTCTGTCCGATCAGTCCAACCAGGTTTTTATATGAAATGTTCATCCAGTAATAAAAACCAATAAATCGTTCAGTGCATTCGTTTTATCTCAGAATCTGCAGGGACCTGCCGCATCGGCATGAAGCGGAAACCAAGAAGAAGCAGCTCAATCACATCCGACTCAGATCTGATCCCGCCATAAACACTTGTGGTATAAAACAGCTTGGTTTCCACGCAGTTTTTAGTCGACTTCCCAACCGGCTTTTCAATCAGTTTTTATATTATTTCTCGTCTTCATTCCCCCCCCCTACTCCTCACCACCGTTTTTACCCTTGGAAACACCCGTTGGCCTCGCTGATTCTGTGTAGTTTATTAGGTCAGTTTTCTGTGCTCTTTTTATACGGCACAAGCTGCCTGCTGAAGTTTTGTGTATGTTGCAAGATTTTGCCCAATGCCTCTCTTTGTAAGAAATTAGAATGTACATCGGAATTTTGATTCACTTTCTGCGGATTCTGTGTTGCTATTCAAAATATCGCATAGGTCAAAAGCAGCCTTGGCATACTTTATACTTATCATCATTAGCATACAATGCTACTCATGGGCCTCGCTTGGCCGTTATCATCTTGGAACAAGCCTTGGTGTTTCAGGACCTCTCCCGGGCTTGAAGTAAAGGGGTAAGGCGAGTTCCCTATGAGGCGGTTTCGGGAGTCTATTTTAGTTTTTTCTTCCGAGGATATCGCCTTCAGCACAAGATAACGCGCTGCTGGCTCACATACTCAAAACATTCAGTGCCCGTAGAAATTACGCTAATCTTCCTAAAGCTAGAACAGATCTATCCCTGGCATTCCTTCTGTAGCCATGTCTAATGGTAATACTTGCATTTATTAGAAGTCGTATTTTCACCACGTTAAATAAGTGGTGAAATGTATTGGATGCATCATTGAATCATGGGAACAACAATGGATAATTAAACTCTCGATTTTATGGCTCCGGCGCGTCCTACAACTAGTGAGTTGTCCCGGTAATGTGATGATTATGTCACATTGCATCACGTCGCATATACAAACTACTTGGGCTACTATAGTGTCCATGGCCGGAAAACCAAACGATGCGCCGGTGCCAAGTCGTATCAAAATCCCACTGGCCCACTACATATATAAACGTAATATATAAATATAATAATGCAAATGTCAGATACAAATATGCTATCAATATCAACACATCTTTTACTCACTTTGAATGCTAACAGTTGTAGGTACTGACTGGCAGGTAATATTCTTGTTTAATTCGATTCGGTTACACATATAGCACAAGCGTCACCCGCAAGCGTGAACATCACCATATACCACGAAAGTACAACTGAAAGCCGTGTGAGCCATCACAAATGCCATCTACATATGGCGCCAGGTAGCAGGAGTTGAGTGGAGAACAGGCGCCGGACAACTTGTGCTGGCGGGTCGGCGTGGCAGACGTACCTTATGCTCCGGATAGAAGACGTCTCTGCCAGGAGTGGTGGTCGTCACCGAGGGGCTGGGTCGGCTCGTAACTTCGCAGCGCGCCGCCAGTGTCCTTGCTACCCGCAAGCTCTCGTCCAACAGTGGCTCCTGAGCGAGCTATGGAGAGTGAGATAGTGAGACAGAGTGGCGGAGGGAAGATCAGTGGAGGGCACTGGTCGCTGCGACGACGCACCGCGGTGCAGAGCACGATGGACCGCTGCCACGACGCACCGCGGTGCACAGCACGATGGACCGCTGCCACGACGTACCGCGGTGCACAGCACGATGGACCGCTGCCACGACGCACCGCGGTGCACAGCACGATGGACCGCTGCCACGACGCACCGCGGTGCACAGTACGATGGACCGCTGCCACGACGCACCGCGGTGCACAGCACGATGGACCGCTGCCACGACACACCGCGGTGCACAGCACGATGGACCGCTGCCACGACACACCGTGGTGCATAGCACGATGGACCGCTGCCACGACGCACCGTGGTGCACAGCATGATGGACCGCTGCCACGACGCACCGTGGTGCATAGCACGATGGGCCGCTGCCACGACGCACCGTGGTGCACAGCACGATAGGCCGCTGCGACGACGCACTGCTGTGCACAGCGCGATGTGCCTCTCGTGACACACGCACACATCGCTCACCAAAACTACGCGTGCGTAAGGTTGAACCGACAACGTGAAACCAGTGGGCAATAAGTAGGAAGTTGATCGGACGAAACAGCTGCTAACGAACAGGTTGACGCTGGCGGACTAGCAGCATGTGGCTCGGGTGTTGATGTTCTCCACGTATCGTGAGTTGTACTTCGTATGTAGTACGCAATGGGTATCGTGTTGTGTTCATACTTTTCACGGTAAGTATTTGATCATTACCAACTTGAGTTTGATCAATCAGCTTGAGTAGTGAATCATTGCCACTGCACGACACACTTGACTGGACGCTTATTGGATGCCCAGGGACAAAACTTCCTTGATCACAGTGTGTGAAAAGCAAAGGCAATCCCACACATTTTGTACCAATGGACATATATACAAGCGACAACGACTGTATGTAAAATTGCTTCACTCGATACAACTCAGGGGCGGATCCAGAAATTGTCATGGGGGCACATTAAGGAGGGGCACCACTGCGAAGGTAGCTCGGAGGTGTGCCTTTTCCTCAAAGATAATTTTGCCTCTGGTTGAAAAATTCGACGAATGCTCTCGAGCTTTCCCGAGGGGCGCCTTTCTCTTATATTTGTGTTTAGATTTTGCACCTTACCTCCCTCTCACATGCGATTTGTCTCCGGGCGTGAGACAACAAAGCAATCAAAATGAATTATCTGGCCGGCATTCTCGCTAGGTTAGACGTATTATACCATCGGAAATTAAGCCTCGAGCGAAGAACATGCAGAATAAGGAGACCGCCTGTGCTGCTGCTTCCGCTTGATCACTGTTTGTGGTGCGCCGTGAGTATGAAATCGACAAGGCGCTTCGATCAAAACGTTGGCTTTTTTACGTCTCATTCCAGTGTCATGGTACTATTTAAGTGATAAAGCCCTTAAGCTGTTGCTTACAAAGCAGACAAATTACTTCGCAGGATAAACGTAGGACTGATAAAAGTCCACAGTGCTATGCAAGCGCAATAATATAAATGAAGTATCAAAAACAGTACTAGTAGGGTGCGGGCAAAGAACCAGGAAAATTGGCAACTTGTTAGATGGCAGATTCGAAGCAACGACCACGGCAGCTTTTTACTCTCGGGAGCTCAAGTTTCCCTCAAGTAGCTGGTCAGATCTCCTTACGACCGTGACGCTAGTCACCGTTTGACTGGAATAATTTGAACTCGATGCAACCACCCGGCGTCGACGGAGAGAACAATTTCCAACAGCCTTTAATGGAGGGTGTCACTGGCAGGATACACAACACGACACGAGGACACTGCACTGGATGATGCAAGGAGCAGCACGAACAGTTTCAAATTAGAGAAATGGAATCTGCTGGAGGAGCCAAGCAGATTATTGGCAGACTAGCTGATAATTCTGCTTTTAGCGTTTATGTGCTTTCTGATGTAAGCTTAGGTTTAAAACTTTGTGCGAGTAGCATCATTTTGAATATGCCCTCGTAATTGTCACATGGTCACTGGGGCAAGATCATCGATAATACTTTCAATTACATTACTTTGCACTAATTATTCCGTTCTTTGCATCCCACATTGACAACCTAAGCATGTACCAACGTGGGGCATGTGCACAATGGGGTCATACGCTACGTAGGAACCGTAAAAACGTGTTTCGTCTTAGTCTTGTTCGTGGCCACACGTGACGCCAAAAAATCACACAACCAACGCTCACAAGGTCGTATGTCCGTAATATGGAAGCTATTAGTCAAAGGCGCAGCCGATGCTCCTTTCCATAGTAACCCAAAGATCATCATCAATCAAGGAAGACACTGAGATTTTCACCACGCAAAATCATAAACTTTCCGCGCGCTCTGAAGCTCGCCAAAAGCGATCTCTGTTTGATGAACTTTTTAGTCAGGCTCCCGCTAAGAAAATTCTGGCTGCGCTCCCGACCGCAGTGCTAATGTCAATCAAGGCCAGTGACGACTATCAATGGGATGGAGCATTATCAATAAAACTATTTGTTTACAAATCGACGACGCAATCCGCTCCACGGAATCGCCATGTGCCACTCATCTTCCATGCAGCAGTGTCTGCCGCCGTAGAAAATCAGCAGCGATCAGGCGTCACACAAGCCGATAAAAATGTCACGAGGCGGCCGGCGCGCGACGTACCTTTTTGACGAGCTTGCCAGCCGACTTGTCGGGGTACTCGCGTGCCACGTCCCCGTCCCTGGAGCTGTCGCCGCCCTGGCCCTGCACCACATCGTCGGTTGTCAGCTCCCGCTCACACGCACACCCACCCGCACACACGCACACACGCAGAGTCGGCACCACACACTCGGCGGCGGCCGTCGCCAGCGAACGCCACCAACTCGACAACAGCCAGGGTGGGTAGGTGCTTTTGCAGAGCGCTCTCGGCCAACCATGCCGCATAATGTCGGCAGGGGAACGGCGGTCAAACACAGTGCTTTCATACGGTGAGCCTGCAGTGAGCAGGTTCACCGTATGAAAGGCTTGCGTAACAGGCTTGCGCTTTGCTGTGAAGAGTTGCTCAGAGAGTGGATCGCTTCATGCAGTCACACGGCAGGAACAGTTTGGTTCATTTCGTTTTCATCAGCTGTTGGTTTGCTGCTAATAGGCAGACAATGAGTGTGCTGATCGGTATGACTCCCTTTGCTCTCGTTGCATGATGCGGTGCGATGAAGGATAGACGCTACATGGGCCAGTGGTATAACATGGGTCAGTGGTATAGAGACCGAACTCCATGCAGCAGGACATGGGACATAGCACAACTCAGGAGAGTTGAGCTATGGTAAACAAATGTGACTCATTGAAAGAGGAAGTGTGAACGTCGATCTAGATCACATTCACACCAAGGTGCTCCCTCATCTGATTAAAGGATATAGCTGAACATCACATCGCTGCAGGGAACTCGAGCTGAGGAAAACTATTTAATCCTGGAACAATCACAACACAAAATTCATGGGGATATTCGCTACTAAAAACGTATGACTGGCGAGGGTGACTGTGAAAGAAGTTTCCTGTAAGAAAAAGCAGTATTGTCGGGTAGGGCTGGGTTGAGCACCCAGATAAGATAAGTCACGTTATTGAAATCGGGTGGTTGTGAAACTTACTAGAGGTTTTGAAAGAACCAATTAGTGAGAAGCGTGTAGCAAAATTTCATGTCCAAAAACTGCCATTTGGGAATAGAAAATATCCTTGACCAACTGGTCATTACTCTATGCTCCTCCTTTGTCTGTATGCTACTGTCTGAATTGAGGATAAGTTGACATAGTAGACTTCTTTGTCCAAAGATGACCTGAATAGTGACTTTTTGTAATCTAATGGATATTTTGCAGTACTGGCTAATTGACCTGCGGGAAAGCTTTCGCACTTACCCGGCGGGATGGCTCCAGTATTGGCACATTACCCAGCGGTAAGACTACCTTCTCGACACATTAACCGGTGAGAAGGGTACATTGTTGACGGATTGCCCAGTGAGAAGAGTGTGGTCCTGGAATATTATCGTGCGGGATGTATGCAGTGCGGACATATTACCGAGGGCGGGAAAACTGAGGTGCTGGCACATTATCCAGCGGGAAGACTGCGATATCGAAACGTTACCCGGATGGAAGGCTGCAGTGCTGATATATTACCCAACGGGAAGGCTGCAGTACTGATATATTATCCAGCGAGAAGGCTGCAATACTGATACATTACTGAGCGTGAAGGCTGCAATGCTGATACATTACCCGGCGTGAATGCTCCGGTGTTGGCACATTACCCAGCGGGAGAGCTGTGGTGTTGGCACATTACCCAGCGGGTTGGCTGCGGTGGCGACACATTACCCAGCGGGTGGGCTGCGGTGTTGGCACATTACCGAGCGGGTGGGCTGCGGTGTTGGCACATTACCCAGCGGGTGGGCTGCGGTGTTGGCACATTACCCAGCGGGAGAGCTGTGGTGGTGGCACATTACCCGGCGGGTGGGCTGCGGTGTTGACATATTATCTAGCGGGAAGACTGCGATGTTGAAACTGTACACCGTGGGAAGGCTGCAGTACTGGTGCATTACCCGACGGGATGCTGTAGTGCTGATATATTACCCGGCGGGGACGTTGCAGTGCTGATACATTACCCGATGGGATGCTGCAGTGCTGATATATTACCCGGCGGGGACGTTGCAGTGCTGATACATTACCCGACGGGGACGCTGCAGTACTAGTGCATTACCCGACGGGATGCTGCAGTGCTGATACATTACCCGGTGGGGACGCTGCAGTGCTGATACATAACCCGGCGACGCCGCTGCAGTGTTGATGCATTACCCGACAGGGATGCTGCAGTGCTGATACATTACCCGGCGGGGCCGCTGCAGTGCTGAGGACCTACCGGTGGTGAAGCAGCGCTGCTCAGCGAGTATTGGGAGTCCTCGTCATAGAACTCCAGACACGATTTGTACGACCTGGAACACAACGCACAGACACTGAATGAGACGTCAGTTCCCGGGAAATTGCATGTCTGCGTTCATTAGGAGCACATACGTTATGGAAACATCTTCTTTAATCGTTGTTTCGCGGTACATAGATGTAGAAACTGTGCGGGCTCGGGGGAAAAGTTGGAAAAAACAGACCCTTTTCGGAGTTTCGGTTCTCCAAATAATCACACCCTAAAAATATAATCTTTGTGTTGTCACCAAGTCACGACGAGCCCCACTTAAATGCCGATGAATGTTAGTCATGCCATCATCCAACAGTAACACCTAGGATGAAGGAGAGGTAGCAGCATGTCAGGTGTGGCCTATGCTCTATGGTGAACTCTGGGGCAGACATTGGGATCCACTTAATCTTTTATTTGAGGTCATGACCTGAGCCATAGGGGCATTCCCAGACCTACCAGGAGCAGAGTAGATGCCAGCAAGATCGCAACACCGGTCTGCCAGCATACACAAAGGCATGTAAATTATAGATACGGCGTTGGCGCCTTCAACACCTACGGTGTCAAGGCCTCAGCCGTTAAGCAGTTGAAGCTACTTCAGCCACTGCACTGGTTCAGACCGGTGCAGTACGGGCGCCCGGGGCATTGATTCAGGCCGGTGTGGGGCGCCCCTCGCGATGGCTTAGGCCGGTGTGGCGCGCCCGGGGCTTTGGTTCAGACCGATGTGGGGCGCCCTGGGCGCTTGTCCACACCGGTGTGGAGGACCCCGGGCGCTGGTTCAAGCCGGTGTGTGGCGCCCCAGGCGGTAGTTCAGATCGGTTTAGTCCGGCACCGCCCGCTGGGTCAGACCGATCTATGACGCCCTGGCCGCTGGTTATGGTCAATTTGAGCGACACTGGCCAATGGTTCATCTTGGTTTGAACATCACCGGCCACCGGCTCGGGTCAGTTTGAGCAACACTGGCCAGTGGTCGGGATCAGTTTGAACGGACCTGCATCGGCCGCTGGTTTTTGTTTGTTTTTCATGCAGGGCGTGTTCAGGCGGCTGACGCAAAAACTGGCCGCAGGTAAAAACAGGCGGCCGGCAGGCGAAGGCTGGCGGCCGCAGGTGCAGCGGGCTGCGCGCCGACACCGCCACAGTGGTGTCGAAACTGCAGTACCGTTACAGCGCTACTGTCGCAGTGGTATCGACACAATAGTGCGGCTGCAGTGGTATCGACACCGTTGTATCGCTACAGTGGTGCTGTCGCAGTGGGATCGATACAGTAGAACCGTTGCAGCGCTACTGTGTCGACGTAGTGTTGTGGCACCATTACCACAGTGCAGTGGTATTATTGCCACTGTAACAGTAGCACTGTCGCAGTTGTATTGACAGAGTAGTACCGTTGCAGTGCTGCTGTCGCAGTGGTATCGCCACAGTAGTGCCCCTACAGTGATATTGGCACAGTAGTACCGTTACAGTGGCATAAACACAGGACCACTGCAACAATAGCACTGTCGCAGTGGTATCGGCACAGTAGTATTGCAACAGTGGTACTGTCGCTGTAGTATCGGCACAGTAGCACGGTTATGGTGCTACGGGTCGACGTAGTACTGTACAGCACAGCATAGTGGTATTGTAACCGTTACCACTGTAACAGTACCACTGTCACAGTGGCATCATATACTCTTGTAGTGATACCATCACAGTTGTACTGGCATAGTAATACTGCCATAGAGGAACGGTTGGTTATAGTGGTATTTTTGCAGTGCTAAAGCGGCACCGCTTCTTCTGGGATTAACGCAAAACCTGCTACCAAAGTAGGAACGGAATGGAATTTTCCTGAGGGAATGGAAGAAATAAAAACCGTATTGAAAATGGCGCTAGGGTGACGTTTTATGTGCTTTTGAGGGATTATGTTATGCATTTAATGACTGATGTTGCACTCTTCTCCTCCCCATCCCCAATCCTATTCTAGATATAGCATAGGACCATGTAGAGGTGTCCTGTGTCCTGTTCAACGTTGGCGAGCATCGTAGCCAATGTGTGCATACACCCCCTCCCCAATCAATTGCATAGAACATCGCTCCATCAAGAAGGGCAAATTAAATTTCCTCGCGAGGGGATCTGTTTGTCTCTTTGTTTTCGAACAGCTCGAACTGAGCCTGGACACATGTGCCGCACTGACACAGACGCTGTCATGCCGACGCTGTCATATCGGCACACATGCTGCCGCAATCACACCGGCGACACCGTGCCGGCTCGGCCATGCAGTTCTCGTCATCACCGCAGCTTTGTGCGGGTGCTGTCGTACCGATAGTGCCATACTGGAGCAAAGGCTGTCATGCAGACACCAATACGGGCAACCAGCGCAGCTGTGGCGACACTCCATGCAGACATGGTGCCGAAGCAACGTCACTGGCTCGGCCGAATAAATGACATCGACCGGAGTTCATCTTGACATTGGCTCAAGCACACACTGGTGAAGCTAGCTTGCGCTGGTTTAATCCCCAGCTACATACCTACATACCTGCATGCATTGACTTGCCATGAGGCCTGGCAACATGGCTCGAAAGCTTCCTTTTTTCTCAACCAAACTGCAGCACATCCAAAATTACTGTCTGCATTTGCGAAAAAACAGCCAAGTTTACGACCGGTTTGAATTCATGGCGCTTTATTACCTGCCGGTATTTTCTGTGGCTAGCATTTTATATGTATACGGTTAAAAGAACAGCAGGTGTGGCTTTGACCAGTCGCAGTGAGTCTCTGTTGACATGGGCTGGCTTCCAGACGAATTGATGGACACTGGTGCGCCAGACCTTCGAGGCTGAGACAAGTGCAGAGAAAATAGATGCATACTGGTGCTACCAGACCTTAGAATCGCAGTCAGTTTCCCTTGAAATGGAGTGGCTGCCAGACAAATTGATGGACACTGATGCTGCCAGACCTTCCAGATAAATTGGTGAACACTTTGGTGACCCAGACAAATTGGTGGACGTTTCCTTTTTATCAACTGGTCCTTTGGATAACTTTGTTGACTGCCGTTGCTTGCTATGACATATTGCACGAGATCGGAGCGCACAGAGTCGATACAGGGACCTGCCACTGCCTTCACCCACCTGAACCAGACGAGGGTCTAGTGTTCGATAGCTGCCTTGGAAGCTGTCTGAAGGGTAGGCAGTGGTCTGGGAAGCCAGTTAAATATCAGACGGTGGTCTGAGGAGCTAGCTAAAGGTCAGACGGTGGTCTGGGGAGCTAGGCAAAAGACGGAAGGTGGTCTGGGGAACTGGTTAATGGTCAGCCGGTGGTCTGGGGAGCTAATTAATGATCAGATTGTGGTTTAGGGAGCTAGCTAAAGATCAGATGGTAGCCCGGGGAATTGTCTGAGTACCAGACAGCGGGCTGGGAGCAGACTGTCTGAGGGCCAGACAGCGGCCAATGGAAGATATCTGAGAGCCAGATTGAGAAATATATTTGGACGGCCAGACAGATATCGAAGAGCTGTTGCTGGTCTGCGCTTTAGAAGGTGGTCGGTCTGACGTGATCAATAGAACAACGATCGTACCAGTGTTCAAAGCGAGGACTCCAACGGCGACCTCCACGCTCTGGCAGCTATAATAAAGAGAACCGACGAGGTCCACCTGCCACAGCGTGGGCTTCATGAACCAAACACCGACAGCCTACCATCTCTGTCCGGCTGCCAAGCAAATCTCCATCCTTGTCTGTCCAGTCGTCAGACCGTTTCCTCTCCACGTCTGTCAGACCCTATCTCCGTCTGGCTCCAGACGGCTCCCCATCGCTGCCTGGCATCGGACGGCTCCCCATCGCTGTCTGGCCGACAGGGCGCTCCCCGACAGGGCGCCCAGCGGCCGCCGTCTGCCACCCGGCAGGCTGCAGGGGGAGCGGGTTTCGCTTGCTTGCAACCGATCGATATTCGAGTGCCGGAGTGGCGCGGCCCGGGCCGGGCCGGTCAATAGCGGACTGTGGGGCCGGGCCCGGCCGCGGTGACTGTCGGGCCGGGGCTGACGGCAGACGGCAGGGCCAGGCCGGGGCTGCTGACGGGAGACGGGAGACGGGAGACGGCAGGGCCGGGGCTGGGGCTGCTGACGGGAGATGGGAGACGGCAGACGGCAGACGGCAGACGGCAGACGGCAGACGGAGGCGGGAAACGGCAGACGGCAGACGGCAGATGGCAGACGGGAGACGGAGATGGGAGACGGGAGACGGCAGACGGGAGACGGGAGACGGGAGACGGCAGACGGCAGACGGGAGACGGAGACGGGAGACGGGAGACGGGAGACGGAGACGGGAGACGGAGACGGGAGACGGAGACGGGAGACGGAGACGGGAGACGGAGACGGGAGACGGAGACGGGAGACGGAGGCGGGAGACGGAGGCGGGAGACGGCAGACGGCAGACGACAGGGCCGGGGCTGCTGACTGGAGACGGGAGACGGCAGACGGAGGCGGGAAACGGCAGACGGAAGACGGGAGACGGATATGGGAGACGGGAGACGGCAGTCGGTAGACGGCAGACGGAGACGGCAGACGGAGACGGAGACGGAGACGGGAGACGGAGACGGAGACGGAGACGGAGACGGAGACGGAGACGGAGACGGAGACGGAGACGGAGACGGAGGCGGAGACGGCAGTCGGCAGACATCAGACGTAGGGGGCGCTGACGGGAGAGGGCAGACTGCAGGGCCGGGTCCGGGACTGCTGACGAGATACAGTATACGGGATACGGGAGACGGCAGACAGGAGACGGGAGACGGGAGACGGGAGACGGGAGACGGGAGACGGCAGACGGAGGCGGAAACAGCAGACGGAAGACGGGATACGGATATGGGGACGGAGACGGCAGTCGGTAGACGGCAGACGGAGACGGCAGACGGCAGACGGGAGACGGAGACGGAGACGGGAGACGGAGACGGGAGACGGAGAAGGGAGACGGAGACGGGAGACGGAGACGGAGACGGGAGACGGAGACGGGAGACGGAGACGGCAGTCGGCAGACGTCAGACGGTAGGGGGTGCTGACGGGAGAGGGCAGACTGCAGGGCCGGGTCCGGGACTGCTGACGAGATACAGTATACGGGATACGGGAGACGGCAGACAGGAGACGGGAGACGGGAGACGGGAGACGGGAGACGGCAGGGCCGGGACCGCTGACGGCAGACGGCAGACCGTATGACCTCGTCCAGTGGCGGGAGACCGGGCGTTTGGACCGTAGGCCATTGAGGCCAGGTTTCGAGGCACGAGATGGTCGGGTCGGATTCAACTGCGGGACAAGCGACTGGAGACAGGAGACGGCGGGGCCCGGTCCAGTGGTGTTTGGGCCGTAGTGAGGCCGGGTTCGAAGACAGGAGACGGTGGCGCAGGCCCCAAGTGTCACGATGCAAGAGGCAGTCGGACCAAAAAATGTTCAGGTCTGGATCAGTGACAAGCAGTGCACGGAAATGGATTTTGCGTAGAGTGGAGGGGGTCAGCCGAAGACGTCATAGCCCGCGATGACGTCGAAACAATGCACGATAAAGGGGACAAAAGTAAGCTCGCATTGAACCCAGTGGCATTCAGTGACAAAGTCGTGGTATCAGGAGGCGATGGTGGGCTGTGTCCCGTGTAAGGAGGCGGTCGGACCGGGTCTAGTCCCGCAGGGAATCGTTGGCTGACGAGCTAAGCTGCCAATATCGTATGCTCCAGACCATCCAGACCAGAACTGGCCAGCTTACATTTTACCACAAACTTGTAAGCCGTTTGTTTTCACCGTGACACCTTCACTAAGTGCATGTCTACAAGGTCTGCAATGTCTGAGCCACAATATATGGTGTCCTATAATTTTTATCCTGGACTGAATCGAATATAAAAAGGAAGAACAAACCTACTGCGACAAAAAATAAAACGAGTCTTCTCCGTGATAGAAGGAAGATCCCACCGATGCAATCCTGCAAGAAACGAAAAAAAACAGGTTCCTATTACATACACTGCACGCAACTGAAACAGCATGTCAGGATATTGCGAGTACGAAAAAGAAAAGCGTTAGCAATCCGTAAAACATATATCGAGGAGAAATCGTGAACAGAGAGAGATCTAAGCGAGAGATATGATTGTTGACCATTGGCACTGGAAGCACATTTTTTTCAGGTAAAAGGCAATTTACTGCGCAAATGTAGTTTCATTCGATAGAACTATATCTATCAGAGAGGGTGGCCGTCGCCTAAACAGTAACCGAACATTTCCCCTCCCCACCATTTGCTTCCCTGCGATGGCAAGTGATGCAAAAGAAGCGGAACATCGACTTGAAATTCATATTGAATAATATTGAGCATTTGGGCTCAACATCCAAAAATAATAAATGCAGCCAAATGAAGCGTAAATGAAACACAACCCCGGAAGAAAAACTTGGCCAAGACTGTCGAAAAATCAACTCTGGTCAGCTTCCATTAAGCTACATTAGGTTACGTACTGCTCTTGCAATACGAAATCTCTCTCATGAAAAAAATATCTACGAAAAATCTCTCATGCAATGCGAAATCGGCTTATCCCGTTTCCAAGCACATGGTACGAAATCAAACACTTGAAGGAACAAAAATGTATGGGGATTTATTGCAGCAGGTATTGCGATTGCAACACCAGCTTATGTGCTGGCAACACCAGTTTCTCTGTAATCAACTGTTTTGTATGCTTGACAACAACAACTTTATATCAGTTTGCTTCAAAATACGCGATTTGCGGCTTCACCGTTGTTGGCTATCTTCCGCCGATGGCTGCGAACATGCCAGTCTAAATTATTTCAACATTTTATTCCACTGCCTCACAGTTATAATCTATTTTGTCCACTCCTATACCGAACTTATGGAAAAAAAACATCCAGAATATAGCGGGACGTACCTCGTTTATTTGGGTACTTATGCCACATTTTATAACTGTATGTGCACAGTCTTGTAAGACATTATAAGCAGTTATTGGTATCGCCAGCTGTATTTTTTTTTTTTTTGGGGGGGGGAATCTCCTCCGTAAACACGTCTCCACTGTAGAAGTCACATTTTAGACAATTCGTTAACACTGGAGTGTCACAGCATGAGTGTCACTTCGTGAAATTGATTGAAGGGATTATCTTTTTGAAATCATCAAATCCCAAAGCTTTCCGAAAACCATTTGTATCTAGTTTGCCCTCATAGACCCGATGGTTGAGCTTTAGCTTGATTGAGGGGTGGGGAGAGAATCAATGATTGAGGGGGTCAGCGGCCACACTTAGTGTATACAGTGACACTCCTGTGTCCCAGTGAAGCTCTTACTCCTCATTATGGTACCTTAAGCATGGCTTAATCTCATTAGACCCTAATATTTTACACAACATTAATACTCAGATGGATTAATCAGATTTCCATTCCGGTGAGAATACGAACAGAAGTTAATCTCATCTAAGAGTGGATTAGCTGTCGAGACGGGGTTTGCTGATGAGTGCTGCACTGAACGCTGCCCGCCGTATCAGTGACGACTTCTGCAGGCTGCACGCTGCTCCAGTGACAACGACTACTGCAGGCTGTACGCTGCACCAGTGGCCACGGCTATTGCAGGCTGTACGCTGCACCAGTGACCACGACTACTGCAGGCTGTACGCTGCACCAGTGACCACGACTACTGCAGGCTGTACGCTGCACCAGTGACCACGACTACTGCAGGCTGTACGCTGCACCAGTGACCACGACTACTGCAGGCTGTATGCTGCACCAGTGACCACAACTACTGCAGGCTGTACGCTGCACCAGTGACCACGACTACTGCAGGCTGTACGCTGCACCAGTGACCACGACTAATGCAGGCTGTACGCTGCACCAGTGACCACGACTTCTGCAGGCTGTACGCTGCACCAGTGACCACGACTTCTGCAGGCTGTACGCTGCACCAGTGACCACTACTGCAGGCTGTACGCTGTACCAGTGACAACGACTACTGCAGGCTGCACGCTGCACCAGTGACAACGACTACTGCAGGCTGTATGCTGCACCAGTGACCACGACTATTGCAGGCTGCACGCTGCACCAGTGACCACGACTAATGCAGGCTGTACGCTGCAGTGACCACGACTACTGCAGGCTGTACGCTGCAGTGACCACGACTACTGCAGGCTGTACGCTGCACCAGTGACAACGACTACTGCAGGCTGTACGCTGCATCAGTGACAACGACTACTGCAGGCTGCACGCTGAATCAGCGACCACGACTACTGCAGGCTGCACGCTGCACCAGTGACCACGACTACTGCAGGCTGCACGCTGCACCAGTGACCACGACTAATGCAGGCTGTACGCTGCAGTGACCACGACTACTGCAGGCTGTACGCTGCAGTGACCACGACTACTGCAGGCTGTACGCTGCACCAGTGACAACGACTACTGCAGGCTGCACGCTGCATCAGTGACAACGACTACTGCAGGCTGCACGCTGAATCAGCGACCACGACTACTGCAGGCTGCACGCTGCACCAGTGACCACGACTACTGTAGGCTGCACGTTGCACTAGTGACCATGATCTCTGCAGGCGGAATTGCTGTGCCGACCACCACAGCAAGAACGAACAAAGGAGTGAGTTGCTCTACTCCGCAGCGTGAAAAAACGTCGGCAAAAACCAACTGGACAGCCAGGATGACGACCGCGGCAGCCACGCACGCGGGCACGTCTCTCTAACCACCACCGGTCAACGACGAGCTGTCGTTACCTGCCTCATTGGTCAGTGATGGGCAGGTGCTGTTCTTCGCAAACCGAGGTGCTAGGCGGTCTCTAGCTCTCAACATGGGCACAGACAGGATTGTTGTTTTGTAGGAAGGCCTGCCGATAATGATCCCGATTCTTCCAATTATTGAAATGCGTCCCAAAACAAACAGTGAAACGGATAATTCCACGAAAGAGCAATGGAAAAGAAGCGAATTATCACAGAGCGAAAGAGAGGGAAAGAGGGAGAGAGAGAGAAAGAAAGAAAGAAAGAAAGAACGAGAGAGGGGGAGGGGGAGAGCGAGATGGAGCGGAAGAGGGAGAGGGAGAAGGAGAGGGGGAGGGAGAGGGAGAGGGAGAGGGAGATGGAGATGGAGATGGAGATGGAGATGGAGATGGAGATGGAGCTGGAGATGGGGATGGAGATGGAGAGGGAGGGGAGAGGGAGAGAGAAAGGGTGCCGGTAAAATGGTATCGGGATTCTTTTTTCCGATACCGATTTTTTTTGGTTTCGGAAAAAGTGAGTACATTATATCGAACTATATTTTCACTGGTTGGCACCTCCAATCCTGCTTCCTTGGTGCCCATCTGGTACTAATTGAAGATAGGTCGACGGTCTTTGTTTTGGCCCGTCACATTAATTCAGATTTACTTGTCAAGTAGTCCTCATTTCTTGTCGACCAGTATTGATACGTTTTTGTGCCCCGCTGATCACCGTTCATGGTACGCTTGCGCACCAAACCCGTACTGCTGGATGCATCTCAGTCTCAAAATGGTCGCTTTTAGTCGCCGGTGAATCCTTTGGTCACTAATGGCTACTGATATTCATCGGTGCGCCTCCGGTTCCCCTTTGTCAATGCGGATGACTCTGGTTACTAGCAGTCACCACTGGTGATGTTCTGCTGAATCTTCCGGTAACTCTGTTCGCCAACGGCGAACTTCTTGTTTCATATCGGTCACACCTCCGATCACTGATCGACACGGCCAGTCATTATGATCCTGGCTACAACCGACTACTGTTGGTGACCGATGAATCATCTGGTCACTAACGGCCATTGCTGACCACCAACGCATTCACTGGCTCCGATCGCGATCACGGCTGTGGTCAGTGAACCATCCACCAGCGATCACCCCGACCGCTAGTGCATCATCTGGTCCCGGTCGACCACTGCTGGCGACTGGTCGCTGTAAGCGGCCACTGCGACTGCCTGCGGTCGACTGAGTCCGACTGCCTCCTGCTCTGGTCGAGGTCCACTGCGACACGCGACGCCGCTAATGTGAACCGAATCGCCGGATATTGCAGACCTGAAGTTGTCCACGACTGGCTCATCTGGCATGCGCAGCGATGATCGTCACTCCTATGTAGTTGGATGGCAGCGGGCAGCGAGGACTCCGAGCGGCGAACGTGATTCAACCTCGGAACCCACGACTGGGAAACGAGCACGCCGTCGACCCTGCCGCTGGCCCCCTCAAAACTGGAAACTGATAGACTGCCCTGTCGCTACTGGCTGTTAGGCAGTAGTCTTTAGCGTAGCAGCTCAGCAAGTTTAGCATGGCTGTTCGGTAGCGGTCATCAACGTAACAGCCTAACCATTCAAAATAACTATTCGGTAGTAGTCATTAGTGTAGCAGCCCAGCCAATCCAGCATGTTTGTTCGGTAGCAGTCATTAGTGTAGCAGCCCAGCCAATCCAACATGTTTGTTCGGTAGCAGTCATTAGTGTAGCAGCCCAACCAATCCAACATGTTTGTTCGGTGGCAGTCATTAGTGTAACAGCCCAGCCAATCCAGCATGGCTGTTCGGTAGCAGTCATTAGCGTACCGGCCCAGCCAATTCAATATGGCTGTTCGGTAGCAGACGTTAACGTAACAGCCCAACCAATTTGATACGGTTGTTCGGTAGCAGTTATTAACGTAGCAGCACAGTCAACTTAACATAATCGATACCGTTTGTGCCTAACCGTTCCATTCCGTCCGAGTCCCAGCGATAGCAAGCGCCATGGAACGACACACTAGCCGTGCTGGAGGCATATATACCTAGGAAAGCTAGCAGTAATGCTCCTGTTGCACATTGCAATGTTGATGATGCAGAACGAACATGTTGGTGACAAGAATTGGGCTGAACAATATGCATTTGGTGAAAAATCGGCATCGCAGCGATCAAACTTGGTGTTGCGGTTGCAATAAGTGCAGCACTGCATTCTCCACCAAGGACTGGAAGGTACACTAACTGAGGCCCACTGTACACTACCTGAGGCCCACTGTACACTACATGAGGCCCACTGTACACTACCTGAGGCCCACTGTACACTACATGAGGCCCACTGTACACTACATGAGGTCCACTGTACACTACCTGAGGACCACTGTACACTACATGAGGCCCACTGTACACTACCTGAGGCCCACTGTACACTACATGAGGCCCACTGTACACTATCTGAGGCCCACTGTACACTACCTGAGGACCACTGTACACTACATGAGGCCCACTGTACACTACATGAGGCCCACTGTACACTATCTGAGGACCACTGTACACTACATGAGGTCCACTGTACACTACCTGAGGCCCACTGTACACTACCTGAGGCCCACTGTACACTACATGAGGCCCACTGTACACTACATGAGGCCCACTGTACACTACCTGAGGCCCACTGTACACTACATGAGGCCCACTGTACACTACCTGAGGCCCACTGTACACTACATGAGGCCCACTGTACACTACCTGAGGCCCACTGTACACTACCTGAGGCCCACTGTACACTACATGAGGCCCACTGTACACTACCTGAGGCCCACTGTACACCACTATCTGAGGCCCACTGTACACTACCTGAGGCCCACTGTACACTACATGAGGCCCACTGTACACTACCTGAGGCCCACTGTACACTACCTGAGGCCCACTGTACACTACATGAGGCCCACTGTACACTATCTGAGGCCCACTGTACACTACCTGAGGCCCACTGTGCACTACCTGAGGCCCACTGTGCACTACATGAGGACCACTGTACACTACCTGAGGCCCACTGTACACTACCTGAGGCCCACTGTACACTACCTGAGGCCCACTGTACACTACCTGAGGACCACTGTACACTACATGAGGTCCACTGTACACTACCTGAGGACCACTGTACACTACCTGAGGCCCACTGTACACTACATGAGGCCCACTGTACACTACCTGAGGCCCACTGTACACTACCTGAGGCCCACTGTACACTACCTGAGGCCCACTGTACACTACCTGAGGACCACTGTACACTACCTGAGGCTCACTGTGCACTACATGAGGACCACTGTACACTACCTGAGGCCCACTGTACACTACCTGAGGCCCACTGTACACTACCTGAGGCCCACTGTACACTACCTGGCCCCACTGCACCCTACCAGGACGCACTGTACACTGGGCGGTACATTACCTGAGGCCCGCTGTATACTGCCGGAACCCACTGTGCACTGGGCGGTACATTACCTGAGGCCCGCTGTATACTGCCGGAACCCACTGTGCACTGGGCGGTACATTACCTGAGGCCCGCTCTATACTGCCGGAACCCACTGTGCACTGGGCGGTACATTACCTGAGGCCCGCTGTATACTACCGGAACCCACTGTGCACTGGGCGGTTCATTACCTGTGGCACCGGAAGTTCAGTGTACGGGACCCAGTGTCGGACTGGAACTGCTGTACATCGCAGGTTGTCGGGTGCATGAGCCTCACCGTATGTTCCCCTGGATAGTGCACTGTGGAGGCTCACTTTCCCGTGAATGCTCCACTGTATACAGCGTTCCTCCAGACGGTCCGGCGCCACCGACTCACTGTTTGTTTTCCTGGATAAGTTCGTGCTGCTCGGAGACTAGCTGCCGCTGCTGGCTCTCCAGGGTGTCCAGCTGCTGCTGCAGCGAGCCCAGCGTCGGCTCCTGCTCCTGCAGCCTCCTCAGCTCGTCCTCACGCTCCTGCAGCTGCCGCAGCTCGTCTCCCACCTGATCGAGCCGATCCTGTGGCAGTGGCAGCAGTCAGTCAGCTGATCATGTGGCAGCGACAGTCACACGCGTATCATAGCAACAGCTGAAAATACTGCACGCCCGCGGCGTTAAATACTCATCCGATGAATTTGGTATTATTACATATCTGTAACCGTTTTATCAGCGTCGCAGTTCATCTCCAGGCTCAAAAGGTATTATTAGCTTTCAATCACCCAAGTTTGTCCAGTATTGTTCCTTGCTTGGCTAGAAAAGGAAGCGCTTCCAACAAATTTTTTGCCATTTCATTTTTCTCTCTTCTAACTTCAGAACATTTCCTTCTAGATTTCGTGCATGTGTGTCTCCAACTCAGGTGTATTACTGGTGAACTACAGCTGTTTGATATATTTACTTACTAATATTTACTTGATTGTCAACATGATCAGTGAATAAGGACATTGCTTGAAGGTACAAAATATTGATGTTATTGATATGCGGAAAATAACTATGCTTGCCTGCACATATGGACGAACAAAATACCCAAGGTTCAAACCGTGTTCGATCATCCTCCCATTTCATGGCAAAAGCAATCAATCGTTCGTTCACTTATATACTTTGTGACAACCACCTTTTTCACTGGTGTGATAAAAACACACAACAGACTATCAATGATCATATGTAGAGCAAGCAAGGAATCCCGAATTGCAAAAAGCAAAGAACCAGGTTGGTCACTGGTCAACCTGGTTTGGGATGATTGTTCACGAAAGTCAAAGATCTAGACTATAGTGGGACTGCTACAGAGAACACTAAAAATGAGTTAATGAAGCTTTGCCAGGCGTTAGAACAAAGACGATTGTTCTGGAAGTAGCAGACAAAACTCGCATCTTAATTTGGCTTCTTGATTGTCGAGCTAAGTCGCTATTTTTGACACATCCCGTTACTTGTCGTGAGCAGATCTGCAGCTAGGACAGTTTACATTCGCTGAGAAGAAAAAGTCAGGAAGAGGAAGATTACAATCAACAAAAATGACCACTGTGAGCAAGCTGACAAGACTTTACTTGGCTGGCAGACAGGGATTTCCGACATTATCAGGCAAGTGTGTGCGGTCGAGCATGTGCAAAACTCATCGAGTTATTGAGTCATCGATGTCATCGCGCATGTGAGCGATTCCAGGACAAATCATCAAGGTGCACTCCAAATTGTCCACCACACCTCCTCCAATCCCGATAAAAACGGTTGCGCGGGGATATCAAAATAGTTTGAAGTAGCCCTTTCTTTGACGCATCTCTCCTCTAGCGGATGGTACTTTGCCTTTGCTAAGGAAAAAAAGACATCTACGGCTCGGATTATGATTCTGATACTTTGGTTTCTAGGTCAAAGGGGTCACGAGGTACGGGTTAGGAACAGTGAGATTACAAAGTTCATACAGAAAATTATTTTCATCTTCTTGGTGGTAGAAATTACACCACCAAGTCTATATATTATTTAAATGCGGAAGACTTCCCCAATGCAATAAAATAAGTGTGGTCTTGTCGAGTCAACATTTGACCAAGTGATCTTGTGACGTTTCATTGGCCTCGTGACCTTTCAAGAAACTAATATTTTGATATTTTTCATTTTTTAGCTGATGGGTGCCCAATCAATGGTATATCTGATCACGCATTGTTTTTTTTGTAAATCCGAATCAGTAACATGGGTTAAATACCACGGCCTGACATAAGCTCCAGATAATGGCATTGCACGTGATTAGGAGCGCAGTCGATATTGTTGCCATTTAAAAGCCACGCCCGGACCATGAAAACAATGATAGGAGCACGACAGATTGCGCCGTTCCAAAACGGTCTCATTGGGACACAAATGAAGCTGGGGAAACGAAAAGGCAATCCGGGCATGGAGAACCACTCTGGGGCCTAACAATGGCGCCAAAAGCCTTCAAAACGTTTTGGACACCCAAAAAGTGTCGAGGTCGCTAAAACTTGCGTGAGGAATCCAAGCAAATGATGTCGAGATACAAAAGATTACATTGGACTAAAAAAGTCGCGTCGCATCCCTTCAAAACTACACTTGGGGCCCAAAAGATCGCGCCGGGGCCCCAAAAGTTGCAGCTGCCTACCAAAATCAATTCTCAACCGGAATGTCACTGCGGCCTAAAAATATGGTCAAAACGACCCCCAAAACCCGTTGAGCACCGAAAAAAACGTGTCGGGGCACCAAAAAAACGTCGCACCGGGAATCCGAAAAATCGTAACTGGGCCCAAAAGTATCACTTAAGGACCTTAAAAAGAATGGAACTCGATGTCCAAAAAGTTAACACCGAGACTCGATCGAATCCACCTCAGCACAGTAAAATTAAGAACAGGTCCGAAAAAGATTACCCGAAGGGCTTTTACACTCAGAATGGTGCCATCGGCTGAATACAAAAACTCCTTCGGTGGCCGCAGTGGCATATTAAAGGGGCAAACGCCCTCTCCCTCTTAAGAGGGATAAGCTTCCAAGAATCTACCAGGCCCCCAAATGTCACGCTGCGGCCACCAGAATTCGCGTCGATCCACCATAATTCGCGCAGGGACTCCAAATAAATACGACGGACCACAGAAAAATCGCTCTGAGGCCTGAACATATGAAACAGGAACCGCCAAGATCGGGTTGGGGCCACAGCTAAGTACAACGCGCCTCACAAACTCGAACCGGTACTCCCAAATATCGCGCTCTAGACCCACAATTCCCATTGGTAGTCACAAACATTTTGTCTGGGCATAAAAAATTCACGCTCAGCAGTGTGACCCCAAAAATCGCTTCCGTATCCGAAAAAAATTACGCCGGAGCCCTCCAAAGTAAAGAGGGATTACAAAAAAATAAATGTCTGAGTCAGGAAAATGGCTCTGGAGTACCCAACATATCAGATGCTTTCACAAATCGTTTCCGGCCCCAAAAAAAAAAAACATATTGGAACTAGAAAAATCGAGGCGGAATATAAAGACATCGCGCCAGAGGCTCGAAAAAAGGCAGGGATTCGGACTTTAGAGACGATTCAGAAATATCCACAAAAATATAGCTGAGCCCAGAAAACTAATGTTCGATTCACGAACCACGCGCCTGGGCGCGAAGTCGCACCGAAGCCCCAAAATCGTACCAAGCCCAACAAATATGCGTGAGAAGCCCCAACCAAAAACAGCGAAACCCTAAGAGCACAATGGGGGCTGAAAGTGCAACTGGCCCTCCAAAGCGCAGTCTCCCAAAAGCGACAGGGCCTTAAAACATGCGTTGCGGCCCTAAATAAGCATGCCGGGAGCTCTAAAGGAAATGCACTGGAAGCTCTCAAGGCATACAGGAGCCATGCGACCGCACAAGGTCTTGGAAAAGGGTCTCGGGAAGCAAAAAGCAGCATGGTCCCAAAATGAACAAAAAGACTGGCCACTAAGCACACACATCGGGATTTTTGAAAACGCCCGATACCTAAAAAATCATCGATGCACACAAAAACAAACCCTAAAACGAGCAGGGGTTTCGAAGATGCGTTGGGCCCCTAACGAGAATGGATTGGAGCCCCAAGACACATCCGTAGACGAAGAAAGACGAAACGGGTCCAAAAAAGAACAGTGAGGCAGGGCCTCGGTTCGGTGACCAATTTGGGGGCATATTGAATCAATGATATGAGGTGCATGGAAGCTCAGCAGGTATCGTCATGTTTGAACCACCGCAAAATGTGGCAAGTAGGGAACTGGTGATGGAACTTAGCTAATCGAAATTTCGCAGCGAACGCCCATACGAAACATTATATTATGTCAAATATGGCGCAAGTCTGTCATTTGGCAGCAATTAGCAAAACGTAGGAAGCCTAGCAGAAACCATAGCATCGCATGAAGTGTGGCGAATGCGCCGAATGCACAAGATGGGTACGCACGTGCACGAACGTTGGCGTCATGGCAACCGGGCGCTATGACCGGGAATGTCTGAAATTTTGAAATTTTGCACTTTAAAGTCATTTGTATGGGTGTAATTTCAGCAGTGTGAGGTGGCTTATCAAGGCATACCAAAAGAAACCCTTAGGACAGGGTGGGGAGCTAGGGTTGAAATCCGAAGAATCAGAAACGATAGTGATAGATTAGGTCCATCGACGGGACAATTCAGTTGGTCACAAATTATTTTACTTAAATAGGTCCCCTTTCACAAAATAGTGGTCGAAATCCGAGGACTTTTATAATGAGGTAGGTGGATCCCATCCAGATACATTTACCCCTCCCCCTTGACGCAAATACAGGTACGCCAATGGTCCCAAATACTTTTCAGAATCATACGCCCATGGGGGAAAATTCCACCAAAATTCCCCAAAGCCAATATTGAGGGGCAAATTCCCACTCACAAGCACACAAATCAACACCGATACCCCATATAAAATGGGAAGAATTATATTTTTTAATGCATTTTCTTGCTAAAAATATGTTTTCTGTAATCACAGCCTGCATCATTAGAGCTTCCCAGTTTGAATACCTTCTCAACGACGTTATTTACAAAACGGTACAGCACAGCGAAAACCATGGGCGCGATGGCGTGGAATTTGAAGGTTTTGCCTTATTTATGCATCGCTATTGTTGCATTGTTGCATTGTCATTCATGCATTGTTGTTGAATGCTTGGTCTTGCCGTGAATACATTCGCTGATGATTCATTATTTTAGCTTGTGTGCCAGGTGCCTTGTAGCAAGCACCAGATGTTATTAAAAAGTCAATAAATCAATAAATATTAAAAAGTCAATAAAGGCGGCGATCAGAAAGCCAACTCAATCCACTTCTCGTTGTCAATTTCGCAAAATTGTCGTCCTAGGACTGATAAATGATCGTTTAAGCCTGCTTATGACGTCAAGCTGGTGGGAGTGACTGATGAACAGCAATGATGAATCTAACTATATTCAGTTGGACTTGGTGGAAGTACAAGTGGCCTGATCAATGGGAGATATCTTTAAGATATGCTCAGCACCAGCCACGTCAGGTCCCTGCAATCTAGAGGCTAGCGGGAAGATTCTTCTGGTCGAGTAAAGCACTAAGACACTGTTTTTTGGCACTTAGGCCTTTGTCCACATATTGTTTATTTATACCCCGGTATGGCTCAGTTTTCAGCCAAAAAAGAGAAGATTATTGCTATTGCGTTTTGCGTAAATGATGCACCATGCCAAGAACAAACAAGACAATATGTAGTCGCGTTTCCCATTATGAAACCATACTAAGAGCCTAAAAACACTATGGTGCCCTAACACAGTGGAGGCGCACTTTCGGGGAGCAGGCGGCCCCTTTCAACATTGCTCCCCCTGGACGTATTTCGTGACGACGCGACTGCCGTCCGCACCACTGCATGCTGGCAGACGGCGAGGCACTCATCGTGTCCGTGAGTGATTTGTCGGTCGTTGCACGTTGATTGATGTTGTGCTTCAGGACGGTGAGCATGTTTCTACGCTTAGTGACGCAGGATCGCCGCTGACGCGTCGCCACTGTATCGTCCAGGCGCAACCGCAGCACCTTAAGCAACTGCGTGGCAATCTTTGACAGTGAAACAGTTGCGGTCGGTTCTTTTTCGACATTTTTCGTTGTCACCCCGGATACGGCTCAAGGTTTTCATTGGGATACCTTCAAATGCACACTTCATCCGTGAACGCTATGCATGAACGATTCATACAAAAGCTTTTGTGTGGTCTAGCTCCCTGACACAAAGCACAGCCGCACTGGCAGCGTTCCGGTCTGTGCTGATTTCTTGCATACGGAAGATGCATTCAGAACTGGACAAAGTTCATTTCCACTCCGATGGTTGCGCTGGAAAGCATAAGTACAACCATAACTTTGTAAATATTTGTAGCCACCAGAAAGCATGGGGTACACGTCAGTGGATTTTGTTTTGGTGACCGCGCAAGGCAAAAACGCATGTGATGGCACTGGTGAGTCGGCTAAGCGTGGGGTATATCACGCTAGCCCCCGTGCAAGTGGCCCCTGCGGGCCTCCTATACTGATTCCTTACGGGCCCCCAAGGCGGTCGCCTGGAGAGCCGCCTCCGACCCTCCAGGGGGAGGGCGGCTGCACCCTTCGGCCCATCCGTTGTAACGCCACTGACCTATATTTAGGCGGTGTCACTCGACGCCCGACCACTGATCTATCCAGGCTCTGTCACTTGACGTCCGACTACTGATCTGTCCAGGCTATGTCACTTGACGTCCGACCACTGATCTATCCAGGCGGTGTCACTCAACATCTATTCAGGCGGTGTCATTCGACGCCCGACCACTGATCTATCCAGGCGGTGTCACTCGACGACCGACCACTGTCCTATTCAGGCAGACCATTCAGGGCAAGCGCCCAAACCAAACCCAATTAGGATTTTCTTGAAGAGCACGCACATTTTGCGCGCACAAGTCTGCTTTAATGCGCTTCTGAAAGTGAATACGCGGAACCATGTATGCGTCCTCTACCTCATCAGAAACTTTGTCCTACTACCGTCATATGGCTCGAGTGCAATTTTGGCGCGAGTGCAATTTCGACCCAACATATAGTCACTGGGTGAACGAAGCGACCGAAGCCGCCATGTAACAAGGGTGGCACCGTAGGGGAAGCCAGAATGAGATCAAGTGAAATTTTCTTGTCACAGTTCATTTGTTTCATTTTCGGAGGTGAAAAAGCAGCAAACTGAACGAAACAATACCATCGGCTGCAAATGGAGCCAACGCATTGAAGAAGACGATTCATTTTTTTTGCGTATGTCTAATTATTCAAATAGCCCACGCTAACGAGTACGTACGAAGGTATCTGGTGGGCGACTGGATTGTTGTTGATTTTGAACCGTAAATTTAATCGGCTGCCTTTTAACGACGTGATTTTCGTTGCGTAATCTCAGTTCGTACGTTGAACATGTTAACATTCAATGCACTGATAAACAGAAGAAGAAACATTTCTTCCCTTGAAGTCCCCAAATCCCCAACTTGAACTCCCCAAATTTCTTCCCTTGAACTCCCCAAATACCATCAGTATAAAATGTTGATTGTTTTTCAACCAGGTTAACATATTTCCTTGCACGACGCGGATTTGGGCCCGTCGGGCAGGCAGCTGGGTCGGCCAGTGCGCATGACCTACCTGTCTGGCCCGCCAGACGGGATCGCCTGCCGGATCCGGCGGTGAGTCAGAGTCCAGTCTCATCCGCTTCCCGCCGGCCATGTCCTCCATCGTACGCAGGTCGCGGGGAGAGAAGCCCTGGGCGCCCTGGGACCTGACCGACACAGAGGCGGAGGTTAGTTCACCGGCATCTGATCAACATAGAGGCGGATGTTCGTTTACTGTCATCTGACCGACACAGAGAGAGAGGTGTTCGGGCGTGACCTCACCGACACAGAGAGGTGTTGGGTGGTGACCTGACCGACACAGCGGGAGGTGTTCGGGTGTGACCTGACCGACACAGACGGAGGGGTTGGGTTGTGACCTGACCGACACAGAGGGAGGTGTTCGGGTGTGACCTGACCGACACAGACGGAGGTGTTCGGGTGTGACCTGACCGACACAGAGAGAGGTGTTGGGTTGTGGCCTGACCGACACAGGGACAAGCATTCGTTCCTTGTGACCTGACCGACACAGAGGTTAGTCGGTGGATCCGGATACAAACGGCGCATAACTGCGACACTCACGGAAGGATGCCGGACAGGGAGTATGTATACATTACTATGCATTCACAGGACAACCATTTATATACGTGTAAATGGCATAGCAATTTAATTAAGTCGTGCCTTTCAATCCTTATCATTGATTTTGAAGAACTTTGGAATAGTGTTTCGCATTACATCAGAGCTAGTATCACAAGTGAAACAGTAATAATCAAAACGCAACCGGTCGGTTACATTTTTGAAAGCTGAGTTGTCCTACAACGTTTCAGAGCAAAGGTAATAAGCCTTGTTTTCGTTCGAATCATCTAGCACTTGACTTCCAAGGCATGTCGCCAATTCGCTCACGGTCACCGTTCGCCTCAACTCTGAAAAAAAAACAGCACACATCACAGCATATATCTTCCTGAACTTCACTATTATCATTGTGAAATTTCTGCAGGTAATCGTAAGGCGGCATTTCATAGTGTAGGACTAGGTAGTACCAACCATCCCGGAGTGTCCCTTTGAATACTGGTATCCCGAGTTTCGAACCACCAGACCTGGAGTCTCTCTTTTAGTATTGGACTCCCGAACTTCCCGCCACCTGACCTGGAGTGTCCCTTTGAGTACTGGTATCCCGAGTTTCGAACCACCTGACCTGGGGTGTCCCTTTGAGTACTGGTACCCCGAGTTTCGTGCCACCTGACCTGGAGTGTCCCTTTGAGTACTGGTATCCAGAGTTTCGCACCACCTGTCTTGCCAGCGGGAACAGTTCGTCCCGCCTCGTCAGCAGCGCAGGCACGTGCAGACAAATCTGGGCGGCCGCCTCGTTCACCGACACCTGATGAGGACATACACTCAGTCACCAGCGTCTGGGGTGGACGTGGACGTCACCAGGGTCTGAGGTGGACATACACTCAGTCACTAGCGTCTGGGGTGGACATACACTCAGTCACCAGCGTCTGGGGTGGACGTGGACGTCACCAGGGTCTGAGGTGGACATACACTCAGTCACCAGCGTCTGGGGTGGACGTGGACGTCACCAATGTCTGAGGTGGACATACACTCAGTCACCAGCGTCTGGGGTGGACGTGGAAGTCACCAGGGTCTGAGGTGGACATACACTCAGTCACCAGCGTCTGGGGTGGACGTGGAAGTCACCAGGGTCTGAGGTGGACATACACTCAGTCACTAGCGTCTGGGGTGGAATGGAAGTCACCAGGGTCTGAGGTGGACATACACTCAGTCACCAGCGTCTGGGGTGGACGTGGAAGTCACCAGGGTCTGAGGTGGACATACACTCAGTCACCAGCGTCTGGGGTGGAGTGGAAGTCACCAGGGTCTGAGGTGGACATGCACTCGATCACCGTCTGTTGATGTGGTCATACCCTCGGTCGCTGACACCTGGTACTGTACAACTGAGGTGGAAAGATGCTCGTTCACAGGTACTCGATATAAAAATCAGCTCGGTGACTGATTCCTGAAGGGCTCCGACTCTGGGCCATCTAGTAACACTCTGTGAGCATTTATCAACATACAAGGGACGGCTAAGTGACACATACGGATCAATGAACAGCGTTAAGTGGTGACACTTGCTAATTCTCCCCTCGACACCAGGGAACACCCCGGAACATCAGACAGCACAAAGGAATGCTGGACAACAACGTCCTTTACCGTCGTCACGAAGTACAGGAGGCAACTTTTAACATGTGGAGAATTGATCTACCATCGGGGCCGGACGGAAATGGCACTGGCAGTAGTTATCACGCAATAGCCGGCGTCACAGTCGGTACACCTCCGAGCACGATTCAGGCCGAGAAGGCCGGCACGACTCGTCCATTTCGCACCCCGGAGAACTGATGGCCGATAGTGCTGAAAGTGTAACACCAATGCTAGCCACACATACCGGGAGTTACTGATACCGGAGCGCATTACGGGCAAATCACAGCTGTGTCATTACTGTTCACAATGAAAGTGGCAGTCCCATTGGAGTGTTAGTTGTGTGACAACTGTCTTTACATAGATGTCACCTCAAATTAAAATAGTAAGCATGAATGGTGAGTGCTCCCACAACAGGTTGACCTGCTGTGAGATATTAGTCATTCAGTGTTGCAATTCCTGACGCAGATTGGCCGCAGGTGAAGCGCAAAATCCAGCAGTTACTCGGTTTCTAACGTTCGGCATTTCCACATTCCGACCTAAAGCCAAAGCACATAAAATTCTACCGAGGATCGTGTGGCGAGGTCGAGGTGCTTGTCTGCTCACCTCGTGAAGTGTCAGCGGCTTCTCGGCTTTCCTCTTGCAGTCGAACCTCCCATAGATGGCCGCATACTCTCTGGTCTTCTCCATCCGCTTCGGGTCGTCCGGGTCCATGCTGAGAACATACTGTAACAGAGCGTACAAGGTGGCCATGAGGGAGCGTGAAGTACACATCACGCGCAATGTAAAGTTGTCGCCAAATGCATTCTGCAAACGAGGCCTTTGCAAGCTTACCCTGCCCCTCCCCTCATATTCTCGCACAAAATTGTCAACTTAGCAGGCAACCGGTCACGTTTGATGTGCCGTACTGATGATGGCTATATTATGAAACTTCGCAGTGCGACAACATTCCCTGCCGTTTACAATACGGAGGACGGGGTCAATTCATCTTTTCCACTATCTTTTATTCCGAGTTAGACCGACAAAGGCGGTAAATGGCTTCATGCAGTTCAATTCTTCAACTTTCAGAGTTACGTGGCACATTTCTATATATTTATTTTGTTTGGCCTTCCAGGTCACGTGTCAAAGAGATCAATGTCGAGATGCAATCAATTGCCTGCTCTTCCTTGCTGTTTTTGGACTCTAACAGACTGGCACATGCAGACGTCAAGGCTACGGCTCGGAAGCCAAGCAACTGAAGATTTCGTGAATTGCTGAGGCTGACAAATTTCGAAACATTGTGCTCAGGGTAAGGTAGTGAGGGACACGAAAGGAAAACCAAATATACCATCTTTTCGATCATTTGTGGAAAGCAAACTGCATGCAATCTAACTACCTTTTTTAACAAAAAAAAAACATTCCGAGAAAAATGCACCAATTTAGAGTTAAGTTCCAGGAATCCAATTGACGTGGCGTATGCAATTGACCTAAAAAAACTGATCCCAGAGCACTTGCGATGCCCATACTCTTAAGATCTGACAAGTGATATCTCAATGACCTGACGCGACTTCGACTTGAAGCTGGGAATACTATTAGAGGACATGCTTTGTCATTATATATGCAATATCTGTTACCAACAACATGCGTTAATTGCAAAACCATATACGAATTTGTCTTATGGCATATACCGCCATTTGAGCTTGTGTCTGACCTGAAGCCACTTCTTTTGTTTATTCTGCGTGTTTCATTGATCATCTATACAGACATTAACATTTCACTTTTAAGTGCATATTGTGCCGTTTGCTCATTAAAAAGCTGAATAACAAGACCATGACCTAACATTAGCCTACTCCAGTCCCGGGACCGTATTAAACAGGACCTCCATATTTAGCAACCAAAAATGTTTCATCGCTCATGTTCGGTTTCAACTGCCTGGAGCTCTACTAAATTTCGAAGCGATGTCTTGAGCGGTTTCTGAGTTATCTTGGAAAAACATCTCAAGGATCACTTCGACACCCTGCACTGCGATCGTTTAGACATGCATTAGCTCAGCTGTCAGAAATGTAAATCCTGCAAACATATGATTGATCTTAGGATGATATTCAGGCGGCGATATATACAGCGAAAGGCGAGACTATAATAAAGGGATGAATGCAAAAGGCACAAAACAGAAAGCACTGAGACCTTGAGAAAATTTTGATAACGAGCCGTCCTGGAGAGTGATGATTCAATGTGAAGAATATTCAACCTGTACGCTTCTTTTCAATGAAACATCAGTGGAGTTTCGAAAATTGTACTTCTTTGCCCAATCCTGGAAGCCGGTGATTCCAAACTGTGCATCATTTGGGACTGGCGAAATGCACATGATGTAGAGGGGAAACTTGAAAATGCATCACGGTGATCAGCAAAGATACCATCGAAGCGCATCCAAACTGAAGTACGAATGTGTAGCGTATGCTGCCCAGTCTTTCCCGCTCAGCTAATTAACCAACGATGCAAGTGCCGCATCTCCAGATTACCGTCTGAGCCAGCGCAACCGGCCGCACTAGCTGGGGCTGATGGCCGCGGCATGTTGGCATGCTAGGCCGTGGGCAAGTAAGCGGGCAGCCACCAGGAAGCGGTCGGCACCGCGCACCACCCCCGGCCTTGGTTGCAAACGTCCAGCACCATCTCCACCCTTTAATCATTGCAGTTAAAAATGATATTACCGGCCGAACAAAACCGGGCCGGCCAGCGCGTGCGGCAAAAACCGAGGTTATGCATGCAAATGAATAAAAACCTACACAAACAGGGGATAAAAAGCGCCCGGCTCTGCGGCTAGAATGACAAGATTACAGGATGTGTGGGACAAAGCAGCGGAGGGTGGCATGGTGCACCACAGAGGATAGTTGACAGCGAAGTGTTGGGCGATAGCAACTGCACGATATCATGCCGACAGGGGATGATCGGGGTATGATATTGCAAAGACTGCGGGGAGTGTCAAGATGCCATCACCCGAATGTTTTCTGATCGGATATTCACGTAGCTATCAGCACCGTGAACAGATGGACGATAAAGCGCTGCCTCCTGCCTAGAATGGCAAAACGTAATATTAACTAATAGGTATAGACTGTGAACAAACGACTATAGCCAGTATTGCAGCTGTAAACACCTAACGTCTACTTCAATACAAATATTGTGGGAAAAATTGGGAACCTGGAAATTCAACCTCTGCCATGCGCCCACAAACATCCCCGAAAATGACCGGTGGGAATAATTCCAGCATCACGTGGGACTTGTGGCTCACTGCGGACGACAGGCGCCCAGTCCGCACGCCAGCCGATCCCTCTAACACCAGCGCAGCGTGGCGGACGCACCTCCAGCTCCTTGCAGGCCTTCCGTTTGCTGCTGTGCTGCTGGCGCGGCTCGAAGTCGGGCAGCGACTTTGCGATGTGCAGCGCAGTGTCTGCCAGCCGGCGGATCTGCGACTCGCGCAGGGTGGGCGTCAGCTGGAGCGGCGAGCCGGACTGTGGGTACGGCTCGCCGTCCTCGCCGGCCGGCCGCGGCGGCCACAGGTCACCGCTGTTCTGCGGGCAGGCGGGCGCTGGCGGGTCACACGACTCGGCCGCGCTCCTGCTCACGGCCTGAGAGCACGCTGCTGCGCGGCTCCACACGGACGCCATCACGGCCGAAGGCACACAAATGACGTCACTCCCGAAGGTTTTAAGTGAAACCTCTGCCCGGAAATATAATTATCAGTAACTTCGAAATTGTGTCGAGTCCCACGGGAAAACTTATCTGTCTCACATATGTATGTGAGGAGTAGCAATTCGACTGATTTCAGAGTTTTTTGTTTCTTTCTGTAACGGTTGAATTCGGATCGCATGAACGTCAGACCAGGTAGCAGGTCATTCAGATAACCATCGACAATGAGCCACACACAAGTCTACCATGTCTGCCGAGGACCTCAGAGTTAGACGCACACATGAGTCATATATTAGAAGCCCTCGTCCCTGTCCCTGGCCCTGTCTCGTCACACTCGATTTCAACTGCCGTGCTACTGACCCTGTTCAGGTCCCCGATCCATGTCAGTGTCCATGTCCACATCGCGATGTGTGTTTGCGACGCCACTGTACCGACCGCGGCCTCACCTGCGAGTGACCCGGCGAGGGCAGGCTGTCCCTGTCCCTGTCCCGCTCCCGCTCGCGCTCGCGCTCCCGCTCCCGTTCGCGCTCCCGGTCGCGGTCGCGGTCGCGGTCACGGTCACGGTCACGGTCACGGTCACGGTCACGGTCGCGGTCACGGTCGCGCGGCAGGCTGGGCGTGGGGCTGGTGGCGGCCGGCGGCGTGCTGCGAGCGGCTGCCACGGCCGTCGCCGGCTGCGGGGGCGTCTTGGCCGCCGGCTGCGCCGCCACCATGACCGCCGGCATGGCGACCGGCGACGGCTGTCCCACCAGCGGCCGGCCGCCCAGGAAGCCGGCCGCCGGCACCGGCAGGATCGGCAGGTGGAACTTGCCTGCGGCCAACACGGTCAGTCAGAGCTTGTCACGGCCGGGACGCACTGGGCGGCACCGTGCTAGGGCGGGGTCGAGTGACATCACACGGTCACGTGCCGTCAATGGGCGCTGACGCCGAGCGGGCACTGCCGCGATCCTCCGCCGAGGGTCTTCAGCAACGCTCACACCTCATACTGAACTTCTCACGCTGTGTATGCAGCCTTCGGTGCCATACGTTCATTACGCCCGCGCGCTTGCGGCTTCTCGATTGTTTCGGTTCGGCGCATAAAAACGGACAGGGAAAAAAACTAAATTGCACTTCCATTGAAACAAAGGATAGTTACTTCTGCAGTTGCCAACATTGTTCGACTGCAGGCAAGTTTGACATGGGAACGAGTAGAATATCGTCCCTTGAAGATCACATTTCCTGAAGCTCTCTCCCAACTCGTTTGACTGGTAAAGCCATTAAACATCGCCAACCACGAACTCTAATTAATCATGGGTGCATTTCGAAGAAATCTGGAGCTCGAATGTACCGCTTTCGATTTGATCACTAATCGAATCGAAAGCACTTATCGATCGATCCGACGATATATATATATATATATATATATATATATATATATATATATATATATATATATATATATACATAGTTGGCCGTCCAAGCCAAACATGCTTTCCATATCCTGAACCAATCTAGTCAAAGACGGCCATTAATATGTCGGCCAGCGACTAGATGTCACTTATGATTGCTTATGCTTGCTAGGTGGACTGTGGGATCTGAAACCTGCACTTAAAGTTTCGTGGATGACATCCAATATTAAAAATGTCGTATTAGGTCAACTCCTTCGGATTCAGAAAAAGTCATTGATCTGGTAAAAATATGACCGCGTTGTCATTCAATAATCTGCAAACACGACCTGCCAATCATTTACGACGATGTACTGCATAGAAAGCAATAATTTGAGCTGCTGTCTTTGAACTGCTGTCTTCTGTCTTTGGACAAGTTTCCGGGCATCCATCATCTCTATACATACACACACACAATATATATATATATATATATATATATATATATATATATATATATATATATATAATTATTGCTTTCTATACAGTAAATCTTCGTAAATTATTGGCAGGCCGTGTTTGCAGAGTCTTGAATGACAACGCGGTAAAATTTTTACAAGATCAATGACTTTTCCTGAATCCGAGGAAGTTGACCTAATACGACATCTTTAATATTGGATGTCATCCACGAAACGTTAAGTGCAGGTTTCCGATCCCACAGTCGACTCAGCAAGCATAACGAAGCATACGTGACATCTAGTCGCTAGCCGACATCAATGGCCGTGTTCGGGTAGATTGGTCCAGGATATGGAGAGCATGTTTGACTTGAACGGCCAACTTGGGGCAGGGGCTCGTCTAAGAAATTTCGAGTGGGGAGGGGCGTGTCCACCGGCCACTGCGGGGCCATCGTCGCCGCCCAGCTCACGCCGGTCTCTGCAGCAATGATAAAGCAACGGGAAAGGTCTGGCGACAGCGGGGACCGCGGCCTCCAACGTCAACACGTTAGACGAGTCCCTGCCTTGAATGGTGGTGAAGTCATGCTGAACTCTGGTGTTAATAAGTCTATTATCCCCATATACAATGATATAGACAGTGTTTCACTAAAGTCGCCATCAGATTATGTTCCGAAATTTTTGTCCTGATTTGGACGACCATCCATACACCTCTGAGGATTAAAATCGAAGCATCACTGCGTAGCTATGATCAGAACGACCCAATGATTTGGCTCGTGATTACAGTTTAATTAGGAGCCAAATGTGTAAGATTCCAGTCAAGTTCCCGAGTAAGTTAATAGGATGACCAATTCGACTCCGCGGGCGATGGTTATAATACACAACTGCCTATAACGCAGCAAAGGCATTTGTTGGATGAGTATATTAAAAGCAATATCCCAGTCTTGGCTTCCCCATCTGGTATGTTTGCTTCAAACATCTGTTCTAGCGGATTGAACAAAACGATTGAACATCATTGAAAACGATTGAAAACGATGTAAAATGATTGAAAATGAATCGTGCAACTGAGACAAATGCGTTTCGTTGATATTTCCACGAAAATTAGACTGGGAAAATATCGCATGACCGGGAAAGGCGGGGTTGAGCTGGATCGCGTGTTAGGTGAGCCACCCCAATAACTTCTGTTGCTGCCAATGTGCTTCTTAACTGTGTTCGTAGTACTTTTCTACAGTATTTCCGCAGACGCCTTGTTCCAGTGTTGGCATATGGCACATATAGTAGTTGTGAATGTAGTGTCATTTTCCCCTGGCGTTTACGTATTTCCTCGCTGTCACAGCGGGAAAATTGCTTAGATAGTAATACCTGTGTATAGTTTTTCCCAAATAGCATCTTTGTGACTCGTTTGAAATACTGAACGTTCAACTCAAATATCGACATCGAGCAGTAATTCCCAGCTTCTGTCTGATAACATTGACGTGGAGACATGGTCCAGGATGACCATTCCACTCCGAAAATACTCATACAATCTTGGTAATAAAAACTCGTGTTCTTCTTGATTACTTACCAGCCAATGCATCTACACCAGTGACGTATATATAGGCCGCTCCTTAAAGTATGACCAAGGTGCTAGTTTTCATGTTTAAATGCATTCTCCAGTAGGAAACATATCAACGCTATCCCGAAATAACATGCCATTTTAATGAATAATGTACCAAATACATTTCTACATGTTACCAGATGTATGGTGGTTCAATTGTTGTACATGCTCACGGCTCTGGAAACTCCGTCTCTCCGTCTTTCCCTCTCTCCGTCTCTCGGCATGACTCGTGCTAGCTCCCATGTTCGCTATTTTGCCCAGTGCATGCGTTCCTTACGCTCGAAAGTACACTTATATATCACGCTCAATAACGCGTGCTGACCCCCCCCCCCCCCCCCACACACACCTTGTTCTGCCACCGACGACGACCCAACTTCCAATCCTGCCACCGCTGACGATTCAGTTCCAAATCCTACCACTACGGTAGTGCAGCTCCCAATCCTACCACCTGACGATCCATCTGCTGACGATTCAGTTCCCAGCCCTGCCACCGCTGACGATTCAGCTCCCAATCCAGTCATCGCTGACGATTCGGCTCCAAATCTTGTCACCGCTGACGATTCAGCTCCCAATCCTGCCACCGACGATGGCCCAGCTCCCAATCCTGCCCCCGCTGACGGTACAGCTCCTACTCATACCACTGCAGCTCCCAATCCTATCGCCGCTGAAGATTCAGCTCCCAACCCTACCAGTGTCGACGGTGCAGCCCCCAATCCTATCCCTCCAGACGATGCAGCTCTCAGTCTTGCACCGCTGACGATTCGGTTCCGAATCCTACCACTATGCACAGTGAAGCTCCCAATCCTGCCACTACGGACGGCACAGTTCCCAATCCTGCCACTACGGACGGCACAGCTCCCAATCCTGCCACTACGGACGGCACAGCTCCCAATCCTGCCACTACGGACGGCACAGCTCCCAATCCTGCCACTACGGACGGCACAGCTCCCAATCCTGCCACCGCTGACGTCAGGGGCGTAGCTCCGGTAGTCTCCGGATTTCATTCATTTTATTTTGTGCATGTTTTTCATTATTGTTTTACCTTCAGTGGGGACCTGGATCGTTGGATCCTCTCCCTCCTCAAATTGTAAGTAAGCATGACACTGTTTAAACCAGGAGTTGAGCCCGCCTAAGCATGGACGAAGAGACAGAATGTCAAAACTGCATTGGATTAGATTGGATTGTGGCTTTACGACGCACCCAGCAGCTGAGGCTATATGGCGTCGCTTGTCTCTCACCCTGGCAGAAAAGGCGGTCATCGCGGGCAATCGAGCCCCGCACCTCTGGCGTGCCAGATGCTCAGCTTAACTACTGAGCTACCGACGCCCCTCAAAACTTCATTGGAAAGGACGTCGATTCAGAACTCGGTATGGGGTAGATAAATGCTTGTAAGGGCTCGCAGACGTTTGTAAGAGCCCGTAGACATTTATTAGCTTCCTTAGACGTTCGTAAGGGCCGGCAATCGTAGCTGTTCGTAAACGTTTCTAGTGGTTCAACAACAGCCTCGGCAGCCAGAAAAAAGTGTTGTTGGCCTTCTCCAAAGCGATCCCGTAGTCGACTACATGCGGGGGTCCTGGCGTGGCACTTCGGGCCGTACCAGGGTCCGGCAGGAGCCGAGGCAGGGGCACCGCCATCGCCGCCCCTCCCTCGGCTATGTCCCTGGCTGATGGTCCCTCTCCCTATCGTGCCATCGGTGAAGATCCAGCTCCCAATCCTACCGCCGCTGACCGCCCAGCCTCGAATCCAGCCACCATAGGCGCACGGCACGGCATCACATCCAGCACGGGGTGATCCAGCACCGCGTCACCCCACCGCTTCGGCTACTACTCTGCTCCCGCCCACCCACTCCTGTGGCACTCAGCTCACACTCCAGCCAGCCCTATTGCCGTTTACTCGCACTCAAACTACTCGTGATGTCGTTTCACTGGAACTCACCCACTCCCGCTGCCGTTCCACCACCGCTCCTCTTGCCGTTTCATTCGAGCTCCACCCACTCCTGCTGCGGTTTCGCCCCCACTCTCTCTCTCTGATATCTGTTCACCATTCTTGCCCAGAATACCCAGCATTGGACTGTGTGCGCGGATGGCGCACGATCCATTTCTAGCACAGCTGCAGTTTCAACTTTTTGTGGGATTTCTTGCTCCTGTGTCGCTAATGCAAAACGCGGCTTCTAGGCGGCCCGTTCAGGATTTACGAGTACATTATATTGCATCAGTGCGCGAATATGGATCAATTGACTTCGTTGCTGCCAAATTGGCTACCTTTTTGTGCCAATGAGCTTTGTTCAACACCCGTTGCAATTTGCCGGCTTCCGCAGACACCCTGGGTCTTCTACGAGACAGCTAATATGGCACTGACGACCGGCGGCAAAAACGCCGCCCCGTGACGCGGCGGCGCACGTGCGGCAAAAACGGCTGCCATCGCTGTTGACCAGCGCCAGCAGCAGTGCTGGAGCTGGCCGTCACCAGCTGACCAGCGCCAGCAACTGGCCAGCACCCGGACTAACGAGGGCCAAGGCTGACTGGCTATTTCTGAAGGCTTACAAGAGTGCATGACTGGGCAGCGCCCAGGACTTAGCACAGCTTGAACAGGCAAGGGAGACACAACCACAAACACAGTAAGTGTTTCGCATGCATCCACAAGAGGATACGAATGTATGGAGACCTCAGAGCTTTTCAAATGATCCCTTCACCCCGGTTATGCCAGGAAACAACTCATCTTAGATTACGCCCCTGACCTAAGCAAGGCGTCCCCCTCAGAGGGTGGGAAGGAGTTACCAACGCTCCCATCACCATTTCGCCCCTAATTGAGCCAGGTACATGAAACAAAATCTAGCGTGTTGCTTGACACAAGTTCTCCTGAATCACATCCAACATGATTTTGTGCGGCCAACGGCTGAATATCCCAAGTTAGCTTGAGGAACTCCGATAAATCCAACTGAACCACACCATCAATTCTATAAAATCGCGACCCCACCCTTCACAAAGTGAAATTGACGCGTGTGTGTGTAGATGTGGACATAGCCTATCGGTTGGCACCACGCACATCATGATCTAATTCTTAGATAAGACCCCAGATGAGGTTAAAGGTATCCCTGATCATACGGATTTTAAGCACTTCTAGGAGTAACTGTGACCAAACAACATTTCAGATGGCGTATGGATAAAAGTGAACGCGAAACTCAAATTCCTGCTGCAAGGGCCCATCGGACGTCATATATCGGCCCATCGGCTGTAGGGGCTCATCGGTCGAGATCATCTAGGGTCATTGACCTAAGATGTCCTCGGACTTGTCCTAATTTGGGGAGATTTTGGAATGACTTTTCGTGGAAATTCAAATTTTGTGGCCATTTTAACGCTATACAAAGAAAATAGCAGTTGTGAGCAAAATCTAGAAAGTCGGACCGAGGCATTGGCGTGATGGCACGCTCCAATGGGTCATAACGCTGCTCACGACACGTCATTAGACTGACAAGATCAGAAGGAGCCTTTCCGTAAGTATTTCATGCGAGCATGAACAGTAGATTTGTCCAAATTTGCGAAAGCCTCCCACCACTTCTAGACTTAGGCAAAACTTCCACCAGAACCTCGCGTATGACATCAATAACCCCAGAATACTTCGTGTTAGTCATGAGATCTTGTAACACGTCGCGAGTTGCTTTTTTGTTTTGTTTTGCTTCTATAGCCTGCTCTGTTTGGAATTGCCACGTGGGTGTGGTACAAACTCCCTGCCCGAGCCACTCGAAGGTGACACTACCCAGTGCCGGAGAAGGCTAGCGGCTTTGCACGAACAACAAAACCCAATGTCGGTGAGGGTTAGTGACTTTGCATGGCCAATCCTCTGTGATAGACTTCAGTGGCCTAAAATAAGCACATACGAATTTCATTGATGTTACTTTTTAAAAAATTACGCACAAATAGAAGAAAGTTGAATGGTGCTCAATGAACTTGTTTTACTTTAATAAGGTCAACCACCTTATGCGGGTTGAGAAAGGTCAAAGACTCGGCTCCTAGTTGTATGTGAGTAATCAATTATTCATTGGAACTGAATGATGAGTTTTAGTTTACTAATACTGTTGTGTGTCATCACCGTTTCAGCACAAATTCGCCTGACATGTCTTCAAAAAGCACATCATGTTCAAGTGGCCTGACAACGCCAGGATTTGCACTTGGCGTCAAATATTGCCAAGCGACGCATCATCAGGCATACGATATTTCAGAGCGATGTTTCTAACGGTTTGAGACCCATAAAAGCTGACAGGATGGCATCCCTTCGGAGATCCTAATAGTCATGGATTCCAGAACAGCGTGCAAAATATCTTGCATTAATTTTCATATTTCGGATGACGTCAGTAGGTGTTAAATGGAGCATGCAAATGTAAAAATCGCTAAAGCCCATTTCATGCATCTTGTGATTCCAAGGTATATAATAAACCTTGCAGAATAACTTCATCAGTCTAAATCACATAGCTGACTCGAATAGAGATAATCATTAGCTACTGATTATCGAATGAAAAAACGGTGAGCAGTCCTAGACGCTTTTCTCCCTCGAATTAACCTGACTTAAATAGGGAGTCGGATACGGATAATTTTAACCTACGAAATTAAAAACGTTCAGTTTTGATGCATGCAAGTCGTATGCTATTTTGTTCTGCAAATGAAGCACTGAACTATACACTTGAATAGAATGAATAGCAAATACCACACATAAAATAAGCACAGTAAATGCATTCATTCTACGGAGGGGAGAAGGCCAGTTAATGTAGTAGCCAACAGATATTTGCACAGTTCTCAGGAACCAAACAGAGCCAAGCGTGTTTTCAAAGCATGGAGGATTAACCCTTCGCGTATATGATTCGCATACACAGCTAAACGTGTTCACATTTGCATAGTTTCGATATTTCGAGGGGTTGAAGTGCGCTGACACAGTCATAGGGTGAAGTAAACAAACATTCCGTGAGTTGATCTAGTCTTGGAAGGAGGTGCACATTGACCTGGAGAAAGGCTGGAGATAGCTTTGAAGGACACAAACTGACTTTAGGAAGTCACCGAAGGACCTGAAGGAGGCACACACTAACCTGGTGAGCTGACCCACTCCTGGAGGGCCTTCTGCAATCGTCGCACGTGCAGCGGTTTAGAGGCCATGCCAACCAGAGCCATGATCTCGAGGAACTCGTCCTCCCCGGCCTCGCAGAGCTGCTGCACATCATCACCACCTGGCGGCGACACACCAACACTCAAATGTGCATCACACACACCCTCTGGTGGACCTGGAGAGGGAGTTAACGCGGTTACGCTCCCGTAAAGTGGCACATGTTTGGCGAAGCTTCCACAGCACGTACATTTATTGAAACCGGGACACATTTTATCGAGGAAAGGTTACGTCAGGAAGTCTCGCTCACATTCAAAAAGTTTTTTTTTATAGCAAAACTATATATATTTTCCTCTCCTAACAAGTTCCAAGTGATTCTTTGGTTTCACCTGTGTGCAAGCTACACACACATGCACAGGGACGTAGCCGAGTGTTCGTCGAGGACGAGAACCATCATAACCGACCACAGTGGCTGATCAACGGCACCCGACTACATCAGCCGGCCGTGATAGCTGGCCACGGTAGCCGATCACGGTACTCGGCTACAGTAGCCAACCACGGTAGTCGGCCACGGTAGCTGGTCATGATAGCCTGCCACGATAGCCGACCGCGAAGAGAGCCATCGACGAGACGAGCGTTTGGTACATCAACTTACAAACTCATCTGCTTTTTATCATTCGTGACAAAATAATTAGAGCATTGCATTAAAAGCAATGTTAGCTTATCTTCCTGCGAATCACCTCGCCGAATTGTGAAGATACTGCCTGTTCAAATATGGACATGAGCTGACGCTAGCTTTTGTCTTTCACATTTTACTAGAAATACTATAGGACAGCAGTCATGTTACGGCATGCTTGCGTAGGCAGTATACATCAGCACACTTTGGTGGTGGCATCATGAACTGTTGACAGAAATTTTATCTTGCTCACGGACCATTATTCGATTCAACGCGGCCATACCTAAGTGAAGGATCCCGTTCAGATATTGATCTGTGATTTATAGATCGAATACGCTTAACTCTGGTTGCTTGCGGCGGTCTGTGTTGGACTCGCTTTTGAGAGTAGTTTGGCTAAGCGAAATGAACAATTAGCGTCCAATGGCAGCTCTCTTTTCCTCGTGATACCATTTTGTTTTTGGCTTATATTCAAGATTCAGGAAACACAGACTTCTTTTTAAATGATTTACATAATATCCATAAGATTAGCGAAGGCTAGATGATACAATTCGACTAGGAAGATAACCCGGAAATATACGGGAACAACCCCGAACAAAAATGCATAAGTAACCTATATCATGGCCATATTTCAATGTTGCAACGCCTTATGCGAAGAAGACTTTAATATGCTGACTTCCAGAGACTAGGAAGACTGACAACTGATAGCAACGATATTAGAAGCAGGTTGAAAACCAGAAGACAGGTTCATAGACTGACTCTTACATTCAGACTTCAAGACCCCAAATCATAAGCACAGTCATGCATGGTCATGAGAGGAATTATACTGGGACCGAGATACCAATATAAAAGGAAAAAAGTACCGAAGTTGAGATCCAAGACAAAGAAAATTGGCTTACATTTTCGAAGCCACATCTATTCATGCAATAACCAAAACTATAACGCCCTTCGAAACTACGCAGCATCGTCATGGCGACTTTCGACGTAAGAAAACAAATGAAGAAAATCAGTAGATTCAGAATATCAAAATTATTCATTATTGGAGCAAAAGAGGAACACCATTATCAAAGCTAGGCAGTACAGCAAAATTGAGCATCTCGACCTCATCCAGTGAGGTCGAAGTGTCGACCTCTCTTTGTTCGCATAATTTCCGGCTTCAAGCTATTCAACACTATTTCTGAAATTTTCTCAACCACAAATAGATCAGATCAGAACTGGCTATGCTATCCTATGCTATTCGTGGCTATGCTATAAGCCAAGGATCTCGCTATGTTTACTTTTACAACCTATGGCGTGTTTGTTTATTGCCAAACATAAGATACGATTCGACATGATGCAGAAAGCCATCACAGCATACAAGTCGTCACGAGATGCTGGTTCGTAATATAATTATCGCCCGGAATTGCAACTCACGCGTTCACCCGCCCTGGCGGAGAGTGCGCAGCTTGCAGTCGTGTTGCAGGCGTGTCACAAACGTGGCACAGACGTGTCACAGTCGTGTCACGGTCGTGTCACGGTCGTGTCACGGTCGTGTCACGGTCGTGTCACGGTCGTGTCACGGTCGTGTCACGGTCGTGTCACGGTCGTGTCACGGTCGTGTCACGGTCGTGTCACGGTCGTGTCACGGTCGTGTCACGGTCGTGTCACGGTCGTGTCACAGACGTGTCACAGACGTGTGACAGTCGCGTCACAGTCGCATCACAGTCGCATCACAGTCGCTTCACAGTCGTGTCACAGACGTGTCACAGACGTGTGACAGTCGCGTCACAGTCGCATCACAGTCGCATCACAGTCGCTTCACAGTCGCGTCACAGTCGGTTGGTTATTTGGGTCCAGGGGCGCATCGACTGCGATGGTCATACAGCGCACAATATCGCGTAACAGTCGTGTCACAGGCGTGTCACAGGCGTGTCAGCACCGATAGGCCTCGTGGAAGGCGGGCCTCGGGTTAGGTCAGCCGGCCTCGTATGTCGGCGGATTCGATGCACGTGCAGTGAGAACATGAAGGAGAAGGACAAGATTTGGTGCCGGACTGAATGGAAAGCAGGTGAAACAGATCGGCCTCAAGGAAGTAGGAAGCTTCCTTTTCTGTCCATTTATTTTACTTTGGCTGTGCATCCGGAATGCTTTTGCTTCGGAAACTGCTTGACTCAATATATATATATATATATATATATATATATATATATATATATATATATATATATATATATATATAACCTTCATGATGTTGCTTCCTCATGCCGAAGACTTCGATGCTTCTATATGCCTCAGGTAGTACCAACTTTGCCTCCAGTGATGGTTTAGCCGCATGATATTCACATCAATTAGCATCGTATTGAGGCGAAGGCACTATCAACAAGCTCTTATGATGCATGGGCAGATATTGGCTGCTTGCCGCATCACACCCACCTGGAAACGTGCGTGACCACCACGAGAAAAAAAAATAACTCAGCACATATACTGAAATCCAACAGCCGTGACTTGTGACTTAACTTCGTCAGTGAAGCAAAAATATCCAAGTCTGCTTACACTGGTAAATTTTGACACTGGAGTTAAGACATTGCAGTGAAGCGAAAAAACTCGAGCTAAGCGTGTGGCGTTTGAGGTCACCTTGCTTGGGCTTTTCATGGCCGAACATCTGCATGATGTTCGGCCTGACTACATGATCACGATTGCACCGATTTCAGGTGGGCTAGGTATGCGCCTTAGCTGGAATCCCGACTCTTCTCAGGGTGGCTGCATAGACAACCGAATCTACAGGTTTTGTTCCACGTCGATTCCAAGCGCAGAATTGTGGATGTTCGTAAGAAAACCGACGTGCCCGAAAATCGTCGATTTAGTCATGATTTCACCACAGACTAAGAATGAAGAATTGATAGCTTGAGCTCACCACAGGTGAGCTCAAGCTATCAATTTTGCAGTCTTCTTCCAGGGAGATGAACATATAGACAAGATTAGCACGCGTACCAGAGGGGGCAGAATCTGCCCACCCGCCCTATTTTTCGACGATGTCTCATAAACAGATGGCAATATTGTAATTAAATACTATGGTTTGGCTAAACATTGATCAGAGCATCCCGTGCGGCAGAAAATCGAAATCTGTTGGTAAATATTGGAACTGCAGGGGTGCAAAGTCGACCGACCGGGTGGCAGCCCGTCGTCCGGCCGCCGAGCGTTCAAGGTCACCAGGGCTTCGTCAATATTCGTTGATGCGGTAGGGCGGTGGGACAGTGTGACGGCCGATCGCAACCTGATCTGACCCCGAAGACGTCGACCTATGATGATGAAATTTACACTGAAGTGGGTTCACTACAACCGTAATCTACTCTCCAAATTGTGTTTTTCTAGCTTCAGTAGTTTCCGAGATCTTATGGGATTGGGCCGAATCCGAAATCTGAAAGAAAAAAAACTACATCGTATTATCCTAAGAGAGGTTGATTGTCAATGGCAATGTACGTTACTTGCCTTGTAGCAGACCAACTGCAAAGGGCGGGCGGGAAGTCCTTGGACATATACAGCAGCAAGCTTGGGCATGGGTGAACCAATTTTATTTTGACTGCTGAAACTATTGACGCTACAAATGATTGTTTCTTATCGCGATCGGTTTAACTTCAAATATATTTTCATTTAGCAACGTCGCAGGTTAAGAGTTACGTCTTTAATCTGGTGATCCAGCGCAGACAAGCACAACAAAAAACACCCTCGTGCTCCACCAAGATTTTCGCCCTCATTTTTTTTTTGCTCAGAAAGTGCTCATGAAGATGACTGGATCAGACGAAAATGTTTGGAAAAGTCAGGGCAAAGTTCATGCCTTGTGTCCTTCGGCACCTCTAGTCGGTACTAAGATCCCATTCGGATTGACTGGATTTTATTTGAGAGAAAAAGTTATAGTTCTACAGGAAAGAAACCTAGACGAGCGAGGGATAGGTGGAGGAAGTATTTCAAAGATAATAATTCGTCGCAGTAGTGTATTTATTCTGCTTGTAATCAGCCCGTAGCACAAGATGACCTTAGTTAAGCAGCACGTCTCTTAACAGAAAATGTCATCACTTACAAGCTAAAAAGGAACTCTTCTGTTTAAAAAATATGATATCTGTTTGCATGTGTTAGCCTAGCAACAACGGGCTTATTGTTCCACGCACACGAGCATACGCTGATGGTAGCTTACACCAGACCATTGACCACGCCAGAACGGCATGCATCACCTTGGAGCCGCACAGTTCGTTCATGAGCTATGCTGTAGTTTTCCCGCATACTTTTGGCACCGCAATCCAACGTAGTGTGTTTTGCCCCACGTTGATCCGATAATCAGGGATTTGATCGCACGATCTCTGAAAATGTCCGTGTGCATGAGGATTAACACAATAAAATATGGTATTTTTCGGTGAACGGCGTGAGATTAAAAAGAGCAACAGCAGCAGCAGCAAGAATAACTACCCAGAAACTTGGAGCGTGCGATAGAGCTGCCCATTTTTCAGTTGCAAGCACCGATTATTTAGTATGTCAAGGTTGCTGAAAGCAAGTGTAGCACATACTAAAAAGAAGTTTCCATCGCGGTGGACGTAGCCCTTCTGTAAAAATATGCATGCACGTCTTGAAGAATGCACCTCAAATACAATCTATTGTCAGCTTTATCGGGGAGTCAGACGACGACAGTAGAGTACCAGCTGCAGCATGTGCAAGACAGAAGGTCTATGCATGACCAGAGGTATGACAAGTCGTAGCAGCAGCAGCATGAACGGTCTCTGTGTCACCAGAGGGATGGCAGGTCATGGCAGCAGAAGTATGAAGAGTCTCCGCACTACCAGAGATGCGGCAGGCTGCGACAGCAGAAGTATGAAGGGGCTGTGCACTACCAAAAGTAAAACATACCAGAACAAGCTTTGTTCAAAAAGAGGCTACTCATTCATAGATGACACTCGTATTTGCGAGTTCAACAAATTGATTCCATCAAATGGATTAATATTTCATTTGAGTCAGATTACAGCCGGAATCATTTCACAAACATGAGCAAAAATGGAATCAGCAAAACAATAGCATACAAGGAAAACCGAACACGTACAGTCAATTTAAAAGACGTAGTTGTTAAGCATCACGACGAACTCGCCCCGTGTCCGAGAAGCGGCAGTGGCCGACGGCAGTAGGTACCAGTCCGGGGCTGTCCGGAAGGAGAAGGCGCTACGTGACATGCTGAGGCGGAAAGGAGGTGGCTTCAGCGCCTCGGCCACTGTCGCACGGGTGGAGCGCCGGGAGACAATCCGACTGCCGCCTGAACAGAGGACGGATCACCTCAGGGGCTCGAGGATCATTCAGAGCTCTAAGCACGGAAATGTCGTCGCAGTGGGTGACGAGGTCACGGACACCACGCCAGCCCAGCGTTGCCATTATCGGCGAGATATGATCACGACGGCAGCCCCTGCGACGATCCTAGCCCCGAAACTGATCGCCTTCCGCACTCTTTCGACGTGACATTGGGCAACCCCGCCTCAGATGATGAGGCGGTATAGGATATGTGGAGAGATGTGAGACTGGATTAAAAGTTTGCGTGCTTCGGGTGTGAGATGGTGACGGATATTGTGGAGACAGAAAAAGATGGAGTTGCACTTTTTGACAAAGTCGGACATGTGCTCCTCGCAGAATAGGGTGCTGTCAATGACTCCCAGCATCTTCACGAATGGCGAGGGGTTAGATTATGTGACTGATGCGGAGAGAAAGGGAATGAATGGCATTGTCCAGGGACTTGACTCCAATATCTTACAGCATTGGGCTCCGGTGACATTTACCCCGTTTACATGAGCAGGTCAGTCGTAAACGAAAATTTCCGATTTGATCGATTCGCAAAAGTTCCGATCGCGCGGCCCGTTTACAAGAGCAAAGCAGGCACCTAATCGAATTCATACGATTTGACGGCTGACGCAATGTGGTGAAAAGTTTCAAATATTTGGCGCATTTTTGTGCTTCTGACGCACCTGCTTCGAGCGATGGAGCCAAAGCAGACACAATGTATCACCAATGATCCACGTAGTTTGAGGTTGTTGGCCAGATATATAGGGAATCTGTGAATTCGAAGGATTCACGGAGCCGATGACATGTTGTCGATGACAACATAGCCGTTTCTTCTTCGTGAATCAAATAGTGCATTGGTTCTAGGCCAGACTATGTTCTATAGCATAGGTTCTAGACTATGTAATGGTGCATTGTTCTGGACTGTGGAATGGTCAAATGAACAGAGTAAATCAGGTCCACTACGCAATCCAAGAGATAAATCAGCAAAACACGAACGCTGTGACAAATCCGCAACTTGAACACTCCGAGGCACATCGTAAAACTGACGGTTGGGGCACGCACTGATAACGTGACGGCTCAGCGCTGATTTCAGCTGTTACATGTCTTATTTTTGTATTTCATAACTAGGTTTGCAATTGTAGTTAAAAACAAGACGATTACTTTTCATAATTACCATAAATGTACTGAAAACGTAGCAGAGAATAGCATAAAGATGTATCATGACCTTTGCAGCCGTACCGTTATTTGTTAATGGTTGACGCTAATCGCAAACTTCCACTTACCGAAACGTAAATTGGCGTTAAGCTATTCGCATGTTTTTCTACGCCAATTCCCGTTTACAAGAGCATTATTTTCGCAAGTTTTCCTAATCACATCGGATTCCGAAGTTTTGCTGCTCATGTAAACGGGGTAATTGATTGTGATATGTGTTGAACATGTTGAATGTGCTTAATTAGTGTTCTGGCTGGCACATACTACACATTAATCTGACATCCAATAAACGGGTAAATAAATCCAAATAAATCCCAAATCCAATAGCATGGGCACTGCGTCTGAAAATAGACGTGTGGAATATAAAACCTTTCTGACCATCATTTCTGAATGGCTGAACCACGAATATGTGATGCTTTGGTAATAACACACCACAGAGCATTCTTATGAGCTTTACAGTAACCAGTCTTGCTATGAAAAAGCTACAGATTAAAAAAAACTACATATCTTCTTTTACCATTCTTGAAAAAAAATCCACATAGCTGTTGTAACACATGTCGATGAATTGTGATAAACTAAGCACAAATCTTATTTTCTAAGGCCTCGATTCGTCGGTTTTCAAAACATACTTCAGACGGCAAAATATTCCCACATACGGTATATCAATGTGGACAATTTTATGATGCACCAGTACCTGGGTCTTACATGACAATATTTCACGAGAGGTGCTGTAAGCCAAGTTTTCTTCGAATCGCAGAAAGACACAAGCTGAGCGACCCGAGCATAACATTTTTGAGAGTCTAATAGCTTTCCAACGACGTACCCTAGCAAAACGAAGTAAGCACAATAATGCAGCATAATTTCCCATAAGCTGTTTAGTTTCATTTGTGAGCCTCTGAATCCTGTTTGTATACTCTTCTCCTAGCCATGTTTATGAGCTGATGTTTTGAGTTTGCCAGCTTTTATCCAGTGACATTTGGTTCACTACACGGTATAAGCTTGCTTGTTCCAACAAGCAATAAGATAATGACCAGACGCTTCGCTGCCAATTCATATAGGACTAGGTCTGACATGATATAATGGACCTATGACCCGAGTCTGAAGCAATTAATGTGATCTGCCAGAACCAAGTTTCTCAAATACCTGAATATCATTATTGCAATTGCATTTTATTTGCAAAAGATACAATTTTCCGTGGTTAACTGAACATACCGATAAATATGTTAGAGCTCCTCAAAATTTGAAGAGGTACAACTTCTTAAGCCCCGCTAGTGGCCCACCGAGTAAGACATCTTGCTATTTTGTTTACTTTGATAGCCTCACTCCCGCGCTGGCTGTTAAACATACACATTACGAAAACCTGCGTTGATTTTCCCTGCAAGGAACAAGAAAGGCGAGGTGTTGCGAAGGGGAGAGAGGGAGAGAGAGAGCGACATAGAAAGGAGAGAGGCGAATACTGGGAACTTTTTGAGTACTTGAATACCTTTTTATCAGGGGCGGGTACATGCACAATGTATTGCAAGCTTGCAGAGGCCGGGGTGGGGGTGGGGTTTTTGGGGCGGGAGGAGCCGAAGGATTTCGGTAGCAGGCATAATATTCCAGGAGTACTCCCAGAGACGTAGAGATCCTTGTACAATAACATCGCTCATCATTCCTAGCCCCCTTAAGCTCAGGTAAAAACTTATTGATGCTGTCATCCAACTACAAGATTACTTTTAGCAAGGGATAACATGTTGTACAGGCTTGGATTGGCTGTCTACGAATTCCAACAAGTGCTACTCTGAGAATCAAAAAATGAATCCACAGTCACTAATTCCTGTCAATTTTCCGATGAGATCAGTAAGCCTCATGCTGTTTCATGACTCTGTTTGATGTGGAGAATCTGCAAGAATATCCTGTTAAAGAATGCAATAGACATTGTGATATATATGTATATATATATATATACATATATATATATATATATATATATATATATATATATATATATATATATTTATATATATATATTTATATACATATATATATATATATATATATATATATATATATATATATATATATATATATATGTATGTACATATACATATACAAATATAAATATATATATATACATATATGTATATACATATACACACATATATATATATGTATATATATATATATATATATATATATATATATATATATATAATTTGCTTATGCTCATAAACAAACCTCATAAAGTGCCACGCATTTGGTAGTCCCTGTTATCAGTGTCAAGTTCATCTTCGGATTTGTTACTGTGTCAAATAAACACATACAGCGTCCGCATTGTCATGCATTGCTGTCTTAGAAATAACTGGGATTATCATGCTTTGTCTGTGCCGAGATTAGCGCCCATGGGCACGGTCTAGGCGCCTTCAATTCCCTCCAATTCGTACCGTTGTTACTTTTCTTATTTAAGCAATAGATTGGAGTACTTTACCTGAATACCTGTAGTCAATGCCACCGATCACACGATGCGGAGATGCGTTTATGGCTTCGGTTTTATGCATCACTCGTGGAATGGCTTTAAACACTTCATTACGTGCTGGGTCGGTTGACTCTTTTTCTCCTTCATCGTCTGCTTCATAGCCCAAGCCGCTCATCCTGTACCTCTACATACCTGAACTTCATGTACAGTCCTGTGTAGTCGTGTTAGTTGTATTTTCCCAGTAAATGTATCATTAAACATGTTTGTATGATTGCCCTGACTAAAGTTCCTATTTCCACGAGGTCAGGTAAATTGCATGGAAGCTTCCGTTCAACAGATTAGCAACAATTTACCCATATAAGTAACTTTGCCAAAAAGTACATGCTAGTTCACGTTGATATCAACTTTAATTTTAATTTAATTTTAATTTAATTTTAATTTAATGTTATTCAAGTTATTTTAACAAAAGCACTTTAACTTTCTAAGCGATTTTTATCTAGGACAATCTAAAAATGTGAAATCAGTCACGTGTCACAAGTTAGCGCCCAACTCCCATAACAACATCAAGTCCTTATTCACCAGCTACTTCTTGCACACTAGCTCTTGTTTGCTAGCTATCTGCCAGCTCATTTATGTACCAGCATCTATGTGCTAACTCTCATTTATCCACCAACAAAAGTAATGTACTAGCCCTTCTAGCTATCAGCATGCATTAGCTCTTTTGTGGATAACTCTTTTGATGCTAGACATTCTGATGTGCGCCAGGTTGAAGCACATGCCGAGCGGAAGATGGAAGCTAACACGAGAAACACCACATTCAACTGCTACGGGAGAGTTGTAGGAGTATTGCGGCTGCCAACTCCGTGTGTGCTCCTGTATATATTCAGGTTGACTGCCACCCAAGATCTATACCTTCGACGGTGGAATATCAGACAGGTCAACGTTGCCAGGCATCGTCTCACAATAAGTACATTGCACCACCCGTCGTACACTGAGGAGTATGCTATCGATGTGTGAATGGCAGCTTCCCTAACGGTGCCATTTAGTGGTGTTCCCCTAGCAAGGGTCCCTATTTTAGCGCACAGTACTGCAGGTTGCATGAGATTCAATAACTATTGATGTGTGTCCGAATCTTGCGGCATCGCTGGAGAGTCCTGGGAACAAGTTTCTCGAATGGAAGGATTATATAACGCAATGTAGCTAACCTTTAATTCCAATATTCCCAACCCACGTATTGAGAGAAGCTGATCTGTGCTGGGTGAAACTGATTATCGACAATTTTGTCAGGGAATGCAGTGCACATCAACATATTGGCATTCAGCTTCATCTTTTTAAATGAAATTTAGTCCGAATTCTTGCTGGGTCAGCTTCGTGAACCATGGTTCTACTGCTAAGCCGAGCATGTTACGTGAACCCTGATCCCACCACCCACTCCATGAATTCCAGTTCATCGGCATCATTTTGACCGAGAGTTTAACGTGCCGTCCACGCACCTACACGGCCACCCAGGTAGGTCGTCCCAGGTCTGATCAAGTTAGTTGCCACCTGACCTTCCCAGTCGGGGGTTAAATGCGAGCGCGTGAAGCGACTCCAACCCTGTCTTGCCAGGACAAGGGAGACCTGTGACTCTAACCAACCGAGCCACCGGGGCGGCAAAGTGACATAAACTAACGAGAAGGTAAAGCTGACGAACAGCCTAACAGTGAATGTCAGGTCACCCCGAAACAACTGGTATTAACACATTGAGTCTATATCGTTCGCTTTTCCGACCATTTATGCAATTTACGGATACATTATAAAGATAGTATTGGCAATACCAGACACATCGAGGATTCAATGTATGCGACACACATTATATAGGCAAGGAACAGAGTTAGAAGAACGGATCATTTAACCATCATAAAGACATAAAGACATTACAGATCATCACCAGAGATAGCCTGGCAAAAGCGACAGCGACAAAGATGACGCTCAGAAAAACGACCATACTAAATGTCGATTAGCAATCGCGAAAAATGACAGTAGCCATCAGGGCCGGTGCAACGCGGGTAATCTCTATTTGAACAGCATGATGTGAACGCCTCTGTGTGTGAGCTGCCACCAGGGGTCGTAATCAATAATCTCGTGAGCTGCCACCACAGTGTGGAGGTGTGAACAAAAACAATTCAATTCACAGAAGAATTCAGAGGACTAAGACAATTATGTTGTACCGAGTGCAAAAAGCAATACCATACCGCGAACTGCAGCCACAAGCAGATTCCGGGAATCGTGCGGCTTATTTTCCACATGCGCTCTCCTAAACCCCACCTTTTCACAAAAGGGAACAAAAACCATCAGGTTTCTTTTTTTCAGGAATGCCGCAGTACCAAGTGCTCCCACAGAACAACGGTGTACACTGCTGCTACAAAGAATGCCATGGTCACATGGGAAAGCATTTTGCGATAAATACCTCACTAATGAACTGCCACAAGAAGGCCTAGTCATCCTATTCCTACCGTACAGTAGCTCTGGCCACAGTAGCGCCACCATTACATTACACTGGATAGCCAGGAGAGCGAATATTCTGAGGAGCTAGCGAAATTACAGCCAGATCCACCATAATTAGTTTCTATGCGAGGTACCAATCTTAATATTGTTGGGAAGAGAGGGGAGGGGGTCATGGAAGGTGAATTCAACTAATCCAACACATACGAACTTAACCAGATTGGTAGTACAGTGGATGGATTCACTTTTCTATACACATTTCCTTTTCGTGTTAAGTACGAGATCTAGACAATACGACACAAACTAAGTGAGCCATAAAAACAGTGGTCCCATACGATAAAAATATAGCTGTGGGAATAATATGGATCATTGAAAAATACGGGCACTAGTACAGTTTTGTAAATCATACCGTATGGTTTCAGTCATCCCGACTCAGAATGGGATCATGCGACCCACGGACAACGTTCAGGCCTAATAATGGTATCACCCACACCACCCCCACCCCCGCCCCACGCCGCTTCCACCACACCCTTCCTGGATGCGCGTGTGTTCACGACAGACTGCCTTCGCATGCGCCAGCGCCAGCGAGCCCCCGCCGAGTTGGTCGCATACGGGCCACATCAAGATGAGGAAATGTTACGTACCGCGGAGCTTACCTTGGCTGATAAACACGTCATAGTATGTGAGCAGGTTGGCGTGCTGCAGCACGCGGTACAGCTGCAGCTCGGACTCGTTGGTCGGCTGCGCCGTCATCGTCACTGCAACAAGGTCGCCGGCGATCATCCGCCGTCCACGGAGAGGCCGTCTTGCGGCCTTGCCGACTGACCTGGTGCAGTGCCAGTCAGGTCGCCGGGGAGATCGTGCTAACGGGTTGGCAAGGCCACTCGAGGACGTCATGACTGCAAGCCGCCGGCTGACCAGTCGCCAGGGGGAAAAGCGAAGCAGCTACTGTCACGACGGCTGGCGGTGGTCGGGACAGGAAGGTATGAGTAAAACGACGTCTGGATCTCCGGACAGTAAGCAGACAGCACCATGAAACCAGTAGGATCATTTATGTGTAAGGGCCAATGACTTGCTGTCGTCGTATTCCTAACCACTGCATCGGTGTTGCAGCGCAAAATGGCCATAGCAGTCGACGCGCCCCTAAACCCCAATTCATCATGCATCGGTGTTCCAATAAACACACATTCATTCAATGAATGAATGAATGAATCAGGCAATCAGTTAATCATTTTATCAATCAATCAATCGACCGATCGACCAAATCATCTATCATTCAAGAAGCAACCTATTCATGTGGTCACTTCAAATGGAAGGCGTGGCTCGGCGCTGACATGGGAAGTGGCCAGTATAACCGCCAAGTCATATACCGGATCGCACAGATCAACAATTTTCCTGCTGTACTTGATGTCACGTTCAACAAAAGTTTGACGAAAGAGGGGAATGATCTTCCACTCACAGTTCAGTTTCAGGTGATAATAAAGCGTTACGCAAATATGTGTGGTTTGTTCTTTGCCTTTGAGCGAGTTGTGTTGCGATGTAAGCAGTAACCATATGTTAATTGTGTGATACTTTAGGGCTGGTGTCCTGCACTCATAGGTACAACCGAAATGAATCAATTAAGATAAAACACCTTTCATACCTGAGCAACTAATTGATGATGACGGAACTCGTTTCGATGTTTAACAAATGACAACCCAAACCCAGATAATGCTAACGGTAAATTGATGCACCAGTTCATCACATTATTTGGAGAACATGGACTGCGCCTTGATTCACGTGGGTGATATTCATATTTCACAGGCGTAATACCACCAAAAGACCCGTTATATCCTTCGTGGAAACGGAATAAAACATTTTTTTAAACAGTGTCGTAATGAAAATGTCATATGGACAAGACAATTCATTGATTATTCGGGTTCAAGGGCGCACCGACTACAGACAAGACAAGGGACACGAAATAAATATGCAACAACTCCAGAAGTTCTTGATCATTCCGAAGGAAATGAGACGTCTTTCCCCGATTGCAATAGAAACGGTTGTTAAAACCCTGCGCCTTTGACGCACAGCCTCCTATATCGTCACACAGCTTCAATTAAACATTTAGATCCGTTTTTGACTGTATTGTTACGCACATTCAGTGGCGCATCCATTATTTTCCTAAGGGATCTCACAAAAAGAAGTGCAATGAAGTAGAAACAACGTTCGGAGTGCGAAGTGCGCTGAAAACTTTTGGTTTTGTGTGATGGAAATCTCAAGATTTCTTGTTTGATCTGGTGTATTTTTCGTTTCAAAGAGGGCGCCCCTCCTCCCACCCCCTAGGCTGCGACTGCGCACATTGGCCCCTCCGAAATAATTGCTCGTCACTTTACATATCGGTCCTTTCAAAATGTCGGGGACGCCCAACCGGATGCGCACCTCGCAAATGATGCAAACAGCTCTGATTTGGTCTGAAGAGCTCTGAAATCCTCATTTGATGAAGACAACTCTGAAACACAACCGAAAGGCGCATACGGCCGTACCGAACTTCAACTCGCATTACATCGCTCCAATTTTCCTCACCAGGTTTCGACATCTCGCGGAGGAGTGCAACCGCACCCGATACTGAAATGACATCATTTTTCAAAGAGTAAAAATCATACCCGGATACCATGTCTAGTTCAGACTTTTCTTTTAGTGTGAGTCTTCCACCACCGCTAATCAGATGTGCGAGTGGCGTGGATGTCACTCTCACGATGTACACTGGCCGACATTTGGCAAGCTTTGATGATACCGACAAGCGATATATCTCCATGATTTATTGATGGGGGGCTGCAGCGTTCAGTTGTAGTCCACTGAAACAAACAGTCGAAACGTGAGGCTGCGGCAGGGTTGGAAAAACAGGCAGTTACTTAATATTTTATTTAGAACAATGCACTCTCCACAAGATTATCCTCTCATTTTTCTAATTTGAAGGTTGAATTGAGCTGCTTGACAATGACCTGCTCTGTGATCAAGTGCTCAAGATTCACTGGAACGTGCAAACTGAGAATTTGGTGTCAAAGGCAAGGCCTATCGAGTTAGGTTGGACAATAATGTCAGCTGCTGAGGTGTCGTTTCGCTCATTATGTGACGCGTGTCACGATTGTGATCGATGTCAATTTTTCTCTGTGCGCGTACCAATTTGGCTCATTGCAGTGCAACATTTTGTGACAATAGCTCAGTAGATTTCGCAAAAACCCGCTAAGAAATCTATAGTTTAATCGGGAAGTTTACTTCAACCAAATTCATCGGCGGAAAATGAAATAGGCACATATGCTGTCACGCGTCAAGCTTCCGTGGGAGGGATTTGATACGGGAAAACAAATATATATACAGCTGTGTTATATAATTTTGTATTCTTTGTATATTTGTATACACATTGTATTGTATATATATTATTTGTATATTTTGTAATTTTGTATGTATTATTAAGGATAATTTGGTAAAGGTTTCAAATTTCAACAGAGCAGACTTTGACTGCATGAGAGCGGCTTTAAGTGCCATCAGATGGGAAGAAGAATTATCCAATTTAAATGCATGTGAAATGTGGGAAAAGTTCAAATCTTATTTGAAGGAAATTCCGATTAGACATGTCCCCCAAAAGCAAAGACGCAAAAGAAGGGTAGGAAAGCCAGCATGGCTTGCTTACACCAGACCTGATAAAAGCAATTAAGCCTAAGAAAACTGCATTTAGATTGTTTAAAGAAGCTTCAAATGTCGTTAATCTAAAGGCGTATCGAAAAGCTATAGACACTGTGAAGCAAACAACCAGAGCAGCAAAGCGAGCAAAAGAACTGGATTTGGCTAGGAACTGTAATGGGGACAGTAAAAAGTTGCAATTAGAGGTCATAAATTCAAAATTAAAGTTAACCACAGGAGAACAAGGTTAAGACAGACTTTCTTCACCAACAGGGTAGTAGAACACTGGAACCAGCTGCCAGAAAACATTGTCTGTAGCAGCACATTGAACATCTGTAAAAACATCATAGACAATCATTATAAGAATAGAGGGCTTGCTTTTCAGTATTACAGGAGGGCTGATTGACAGATTTGGTGTAAAACTGGTTCAGTGTACAGAGTGCAACCAAGAAGGTCCCTTGTGGCTCATGGTTGCACTAATCTTTTATGTCTTTATGTCTTTATGTCTTTATAAAGTTGCGTTTCACGAAAACTATTCTTTCCATTGCCACAGCAATGCTACACTGTAATTGGTTAACTTGGCGCGTGCACAGATAAAACTAATATCGATCACAATCGACACTCGTGCCATATATGCAGCTCAACGACACCCCATCAGCTGAATGCTCCTGTCCAGGGCTGGGCACAGGTTAGAATAAAACGTTCTCTCCGTATTGGATCACACAAAATTTTCCTCTCCTCATCCAGGATTACAAAGTACCAATCCAGCCCTGGGAAGTGTTGACACTTGTAGAAGCTCTAGCCTATTCAATATCAACAACGCTTCCAGGTACTTAATTTGTATTCCGGCGAAATATGAGCTTAACGTCAACCGTTACACACAACAAGATAATTTTATAAGAATCGCCAACAGAGGGCACAAAAAGCCCAAATACGTTTCTTACGAAACACGATATCTGCTTTTTACTTGTAAGCGTTATTTCGTGGCTCGTATCGATTTTGGTTGACGTAGATAATACTCCGATCCGTACCGGAAGCATGGCCTACTAGATCGTTTTACCTATCTGGTAATGTTATTTGTAAATTGATTATTTGCCTCAATTGCTGATAATAGAAGAAGTTATTTTATAGACTACGATATGCATCTCCTTCCATTTATGAAAAATAGGTTCGAACTTTTGTGACCAGTTGACGTTCCTAACCTCTGATCTCTAGATGGTAAAGTCATACTAACATCGGCCTTGCATCAACAATCGACGACGCGCAAAGACGCGAATCTCATTATTTATTTGCATTGACCCGCATCCTCCTCAAAGACTCTCGCCAAGAGACGCTCCTTCCCATAATCGCCGCTGACGTATGTTAGGTATTCGTTGTTCTTGCATGGTACTGTCGGGTTTGTATCGCATAGTGCTGTCACCCCCCCCCTACCACATTACACAGTTGCTTTTACAAGTCAAAACACCGTTGTCGTGGATTTCGTCCCCAATGGATATCTTTTTCCAGAATTCACGTTTTCCACAAACCCATTCCGCTCAGGTTGGCCTAATTGTCATACACTACAAGCGTCCTCTGGACAATACACCATCCTCTACACACCGTGACCCCAGAGATTCAAAATTCAAGTGACGCCCATGCATGGGCATAGTTTGCATGGACTAACTAGAGGAGATGACCAGGCAAATTGTATAATGACAATGAGAGTGATTTTGTAATTATAATGATAATGATTTTATCAAGATAATGATAGCCTAATTTTACAGCACTCATCGCTGACCTTCCCTACATCCCAGGCCTCGTCTAGCAGGATTTGACTCGGAGAGATGCCGCTACAATTTACTCTAATTGGCCTAAATCCCAGCCTGTCAAGCCCACTACCCAGCAATGTATAACCAATTACAAATGCGACTTGATATGGGGGAGACAGTTATGGGTGTGTTGTGGGGAGGGGGGGGGACGACCATCGCAGCTAAAAGGTTGGAGGATGCCCGGCTGAACCCTATACGGATATCGCCTACTATAACTGCTATAACAGCTGTGGTCATGGCCATGTATGACTCCATCGAGTTGGCAAGGTACGCCATGCTACGAGTGTCCGTGAAGCTAGCGGCAGCCACAGCAGGCGGCCTCAGCGGACAACTTCAGCAACAAGGACATAAGCGAACTAAACTAATGTTATGGGGAAGATTTCTGTACTTATAAGTGATAAGCTATTCAAGAACAAGTCACAGATGAATGCATGCCTATATGAGTTTTTCTGTGAGTTTATTCCATATGAGTTTATTCGATTAATTTAGCTGCAATCGATGCTGGCTGCTGGAGGCGTGTCATGCAACAGCAACAAACACCGACTGTAATCAAATTCATGTCTTGGAGTAGATGTGAATAGTCATGCATTCATCAGTAACTTGTTTATCAATCATCAATTACTTCATGCATAGATACAGATATCGCCCCATAACAGAAATTTAGTTGACTTAGTTGCTTGTTGCTGGAGCTGTCTGCTGTGACTGTTGCCAACTGCACAGACATATGCTATGATTATATATGCACAACATCATATCATGCTCACATGATATGATGTACATATATACAACAACATGAGTACTTTGAATTGAAGCCAGTGGGTGATTTAGATGCACAACTATCATTACATGCCATACTAGTGCAGCTTTGATGATTCTCTTGTACCTCTGATTCAAACATGGCCGTAGGAACAGAGGCAGGGGCATGCCTTCTCGTCCAAATTTGTAGATCATCGGAAAGATGTAGGTAAACTTATGCTTAGCAACAGTTTCCAATAAAGGCGAACCTTCCACAGCTGTCGCCGCCTTGTTCAGGTCGCTGCCTGTTCACATATAAAACGTGTCGGTATTTTAGTCGGATAATAAACATCAGAAAACAGCCCTCTTCGCGTCCAGCATTGTTAAAAATGATGAAGGCCGGGTTAATCAAGTCCATTTTGCAACATGCCCTACGTCAATTTGCCGTCCAACAAGTATGCATATTGCACCCTACGCCTTCGCTGCTTTTATCTTACCATACCATTACCCCCCGGAAGCCCTAGCTTTACATTAAAGATAAATTATCTCTAGTCCAGAACAGCTTACCTGGATCTGGCTTAAATACCAAACGTGGGTGGGAAATGATGCCATGCATGACAAAAGCCATTCGTTCAGTCACAAAATAAGTGGCCGACGCTGCCTGTTTTGGCCACAAAGCTGCAGTACCTACTATAGTACCTTACCCACCCAAGCAGTAGGCAGCATAACGCTGGACGCGTGACATCTCTTTTATCTCCCACTCCTTGGTGGATCACTTAGTGCATTATGATATATGTATTCCCCATTCTTCATCGTCCAGCAAGGCCAATAACGCAATATATGAAGTCACATTATCCCTACGGTATGAACAAGAGAAACTGGGGCATCTGCACCAGGCCCCCACTGTTGTTTTGCAAAAACTGATTGACCGCGCCTAATTTCACCTCATTATGTCATTATGCTTTTCTTTTCACCTGCCAGTTGTGTGTTTTAGCAGCTCACAGCTGTCGACCAGGAATCATCTACATCAACGGATGAAACAAAGAGGCCAGCCAACTGCAACAACCTTTTAAAACTGATCTGGTGTCTAACGACGCAAATTGAACCGATCTGCACTAGTCTCATAATACCGACGCCGAGCTACCAATGCTGGCGTCGAGCGATCGAACCCGCTTCCGGGGGCTCGGCCTCCTCGTCGGAGTCGTCGGTCGACGGCGCGACGGTCTGCGTCCGCCACAAGTTATCGCCAACCAGCCGATGGCGAACTGAGGCCCGAACGGTGTTCAGCGCTTTCCAAACGCCAACCGATCCCGACCGGTGGCTGCCGCGGCTTCTTTGTCCCGCCGGCCGAGCGGATCAATAGGTGCACACTGCACATGTGAGGCGCCGCCGGCGCGCGCGCTCTGTCTCCCCAGGCACTTTTTCGCCGGCTCTGCCATTGACCCGACTTGCCGCACACGCTGGCCCATATTTTACAGCGCATCGATTGCGTTTTTCCGCCGGTTAAGTTCAACGGTATCGGGTGGTCCGGCGCAGCCGACGGTCGGTTAGTGTCGCGTATCAGCGCCACGTGGCAGCACTGTCGACCATGCACTTCCGTCGGTCGGGCGGTGGTCGGGGCGGTGGTCGGGGCGGGTCACCGGTGGCTGGGGCGGGTCACTAGGGAACGAAGCAGGTCATGATGGCCAGAAAAGGCCACTGGGTGGCGATCATCTCTCCAGCTCTTCCAAAACTCCTTTCGTCAATTCGTTTTCAATGTGTTTATTTATATATATATATATATATATATATATATATATATATATATATATATATACAAGTATATATATGTATATATGCATATATTATACAATAAGTGGCACAGTGAGAGAAACTATATTTCCACCACAAAACACATCATGAATGTTTCGGCCACAGGCCTTCTTCAGGATGACATTATGAAGAAGGCCTTTCAAGAAGGCCTGAAGGATGTCATCCTGAAGAAGGTCTGTGGCCGAAACGTTGATGATGTGTTTTGTGGAAGAAACATAGTTTCTCTCACTGTGCCACTTTTTGTATAATTTGTCCAGATATTATTCAATATATATATATATATATATATATATATATATATATATATTCAGGCCTTCTTAAGGCCTTCTTTTATATATATATATATATATATATATATATATATATGTGTGTGTGTGTGTGTGTGTGTGTGTGTGTGTGTGTGTCCGTGTGTGTGTATGTGTGTAAGTGTGTAAGTGTGTGAATGCAAAGACGGTGAACCAGCACGCTAAATGAACCAATGACTATTATCATAGACATGGATCATTCAGTGAGCCTTACCTGGTTCCTTATCTACTTTCGTGTTCATGGGTGTTACATTATGAAGTTGATTGAAAGAGGGAGCGAATCATGATTGAGGGTCCTAATAAATTATTGATGGAGCCAGTGTCTCCTACCTCCAAACACGGTGCGGACATAATTCACTTCAAGAACATCCCTATGTATTGCAAGAGTATATAGCAATACAAGTAATTGTCATCGATTCCACGAACGCGGGACAATACGGTACACGTCGTATGCATCCACGCGTCCTCTCCGGACCCAGAATGGCCCGCTACCTCCACCAACGCGGGACAATACGGTACACGTCGTATGCATCCACGTGTCCTCTCCGGACCCAGAATGGCCCGCTACTTCCACCAACGCCGGACAATACGGTACACGTCGTTGTCGGCCGACGTGAGAGCGTAGTCGCGATCGGCCCGCAGGTTTCCAGTCAGGGAATGCTGCCCCATCATGCGCCTACCGCAGGCGAGTCCCACAGCCAGTCCGGTGCCGTGTCCGCACAGCGCTCCCTTTGGCGGCTGATACTGGTTCGACAATGAGTCAGGGGATGCCGGCCGAAGGTGTGCCTACTGCAGGGGAGCCCCTGCCCAGTCTGGTGCCGCCACCAGAACACCGCTCCTACTGGCGGCTGAAGCCGGCCGAACGTGTGCCTACCGCAGGGGAGCCCCTGCCCAGTCTGGTGCCGCCACCAGAACACCGCTCCTACTGGCGGCTGAAGCCGGCCGAACGTGTGCCTACCGCAGGGGAGCCCCTGCCCAGTCTGGTGCCGCCACCAGAACACCGCTCCTACTGGCGGCTGAAGCCGGCCGAACGTGTGCCTACCGCAGGGGAGCCCCTGCCCAGTCTGGTGCCGCCACCAGAACACCGCTCCTACTGGCGGCTGAAACCGGCCGAACGTGAGCTTACCGCAGGAAGCCCAAAGCCCCTGCCCAGTCTGGTGCCGCCACCAGAACACCGCTCCTACTGGCGGCTGAAACCGGCCGAACGTGAGCTTACCGCAGGGAAGCCCCTGCCCAGTCTGGTGCCGCCACCAGAACACCGCTCCTACTGGCGGCTGAAGCCGGCCGAACGTGTGCCTACCGCAGGGAAGCCCCTGCCCAGTCTGGTGCCGCCACCAGAACACCGCTCCTACTGGCGGCTGAAGCCAGCTCGGCAATCGATCAGGAACGCCATTGGACACCTCACGAACAATCCTTTCTACAATATTATCAGAGAGACACCGTCATATTTCTGAACGTACCCTTCGAACATACTACCTTGATCAGCTGAGTTAGTTTGAGCGTCAGGGCGCGTCGACAACTGCGGTCATATTGCTTTGATCAGCTCAGCATGCTTCCTGTCTTCTGAAGAAGTTTGCTGGCTTCTCCGCTTCCTGTAGATGCTTCTGATCTAGGTGCCTTTTAAGCTTTCAAGTCTTCCAACCTTGTTCGAAAGGATACCGCGGCATAGAACACGCATTGGGAAGTCAAAGTCGTCTTTTTAGCGCAACTAAAGCCGAATGTCATACACTATTCGTTGTACTTCCTAACTTTTTCCTCTTCCAGCTTGCCATAGAACCTCTTTCGCTGGATTTTCTCTGGCCAGTTATACAGACCTGGTGAGCGGGTGGGTGAGTGCGTGAGCGGGTGGGTGAGTGCGTGAGCGGGTGGGTGAGTGCGTGAGCGGGTGGGTGAGTGCGTGAGCGAGTGGGTGAGTGCGTGAGCGGGTGGGTGAGTGCGTGAGCGGGTGGGTGAGTGCGTGAGCGGGTAGATAAGTGCGTGAGCGGGTGGGTGAGTGCGTGAGCGGGTGGGTGAGTGCGTGAGCGGGTGGGTGAGTGCGTGAGCGGGTGGGTGAGTGTGTGAGCGAGCGAGGCGATCGGGCGAGTCCAGTCCTCCAGATGACGGAGAAACGAGCGTTTGAATGTTTGTTTACACGGCATAATTCGGAAATATTCTGGGGATTCAGGCCGATATTGACATCCAATATTACAAATGAAATGGCACATCACAGACAGTATCTTGGAATATCTGTAATTGTGAGGTTAACTTACGGATGTTATCAGAGGCCAGAGCAGCGGCACGGGAAAATTGTGTCGGAAATCGCGTTACTCGCTGGCCTCCCCATGTCTTTGCTTTTGGTGCAGTTCACAAATACAATCATTGCGAGGTTGAAATAGTCGTACTGATATTAAAACACAGAGTAAGTTGACGAACAAAAGTACAATGCTTTTCGCAAACGGTAATAGTGACGTGACTGGGAAATCAAGCTGGAAAGCATAAACAGAAAGTTTCTGTGAATCTTTAATAGATAGTTTACAGTCCGAATAGTATGGTGAAATTGAATGCCTATTGGTCATCGTAATGAATCGCACTAAATATGTATCCCAGTTCAAGAGAAAACAATTATAATACCCAGCTATCAGACAACCAAAACAACTATTTTTGGGGCGGCCTCGTAAGCAGTGCCAGACTGTCTGTCTACACCAAGCACGACATTTTGATACGATAATCGGCACTGAGAAAAGAAATAGCTTCACTACGTCTGATGCATGTCATGCATGTCCGTGCATGCATGCATCAGCATTGTCAGTCCTATCAGCACACGCTGCTCTGATCATATGGGTGTCACCCCTTCGGCGGCCATATAGGTGTTAAAAATATACCAGTGTTGGCACGCCTTGCGGCCCTTTTATTAGCTGGGACACCTGTTCACAGGTGTTGTGCATGTAAAGTAGTGTTTACATCAGCGAACGCGAGCAGCCTGAAGCTAATTAGGGCCTATCGTGCTTCGAGTCATTTTCAAGGTTAGTGTGTCCGAGGCGGCGACGAAGACAAGATTTGCCCAAAGTGTACACTCCATTCTTTTAAACTGTCCGTGTTTACCCACTATATTTTGCGGTTTCCATGAAACATAAACAAAATTGAATAGATGATATGCTGCGACCTTTGACCTTTCATGTGCTCCTTTCAGGCCTTCGATACATTTTCGTATCTCTCAAGCATTGTGCACACTAAATGTAATTCGCGCCACATGCTGGGGGACGTCAAACAGTCTTCTATCTAGAAAACCATATGATAAGCCATAGTGGCATTTGCTGCAATCAACCGCATGGCACTTTGGCATGATTGCATCACGGACTCAAGTCTACGCTCTCGTAGTCTTTGTGTACTCCCGTAAACATGAATTGTTTTCCTTCCGCGAAATGCTCGCTTCGTGTTCCTCCGAGCGCTGGCCTGTCAGCTCTGTGGTTCATGCCACGCCGGGTTCCTCCCATCTGCAGCGCTTGTCATACCATGCGGCACCAAGTGCAGAGGCTTGGGCGCTGAATGACCAACGCAGTCGATGCGCCCGTAAGCCCAAATAACCAACCAAGTGCAGGGGTTACATTACGATGTGATCCGTACATGACAACTGGCCTCGTTTAGCTATCTGGGTAGTGTAGCCAGTGAATAGCTTGCATACGTAATGAGATGACTTTTCACACTACCTGTCGTCACGTCAAGCAACGACGCTTCCCAGTGCGTTGGGGACGCCATCAGAAAAGGAGAGTTTCGCAGTGCAGAGAACCCGCCATTTCGCATGCCACGAATGCCGGCTTGCCGATTTATGGCAAAGGTGTCACCATATTTGTACCCCAAGGATGGGGCTGCTACAACCATGGCTGGGTGCCTGAGCTTCAACCGATACGCCTAACCGTCCCTGCTTCTGCTTGTGTGCGACAAACTGTCTGTTGCACGTCCCCGCTTGCCTTATGTGGCAAACTGACATAGACGCATTTATGATTTTCGAGAGTTGGGCATGACTAAGCTGACGAAACCCAACCATGCCGATCACGCGGGAGAGGATCTGTAACGTAAATTATTCATGAAAACTACATCTCTCCCTCCCAGTGACCACCCCCTGCTTCTCGGCATCACTGTTAAACGTCAAACTGCCAAGGTAAATAAAATGCAGTACATTCACTGCAGCTGATGTGCACCGACGCTAATGTTTTTGGTACATGGGAAAGCTCACAGTGAACATACAAAATTTGACATTTGGAAACAGGGGTGCACGAACCGTAAAACAAAAACGTTGGGGGTGGATAGATCCTCAGAAACACTGGGCCAAACCTAAACCCGAATACACGGCCAAGCACGTCGTACAACTTGCTGCAACTATTTGTACCATGAAGTATCTGTTTCGCGCCGTAAATATGATATCGGTCTCGAACCTTCAGAATATTTCTGCTCATTGACCCTCCCAGCTCATTTTGTATTATTTTTGTTTGGGGTGTGTGGGAGGAGAAGGGCGGAGAGCGTGTGTCATGCCTCCCTGCTTCTGGGCATATTTATGCTTAGGAAGTCGAAAACTTGAGAGAGAAGTGGGGCTATCGATTTTCCAAGCACATTCTTTACAATTGATATCCTGAGATCCGGGAGTTTTAGTAGCTGCTGTCGTTGCCTAGTGCCCAGTTCCAGAATCCCCTGCATGGAAGGCGACCTACGCCAATGACGTTAGCACGAAACCGTGAAAGAATCAAGTTCCACGACAGATCTGCCAGGGGTACCACCCCATTTTTCCGATTTGTGTGTACATTCGTATGGGTATATTCAACGATCCGATTTTAGCTGTGCAGCTGTCAGCTCGATCTGATCAAAGGTCACGGAGCTATAGCCTCTGACATGCTCGTCCGAGCACGGTACATAGCTATTTTTAGCGGCTTATACCTCCAAGGAAAGTAGTCAAAGTAATCGAAATGTGACGGGTTCTGGGTCATCATTGAACTGAAGGAACATTATTTTAGCTGACTTTGACTCTTGATGTTTCGAATTTTGATCCTGAACATGACATCGTGACCTCAGGTTGTCTGACATTGACCTTGATATGATGGCGGTGAAAATCTTCTCTCTTTCTTGTTTGTCTAATTTCGCTTCGGTAAGTTGCCTTTGTTGGTGTAGTATTTTGAAGATAGGTTTATTTCCTTAAGTGTATTTTTGGCATTTCTTCTTCCTTGGCATGGCCGTTTAGCCGTTGTGCATCAATTTCACATTTTCTACTAGTAACGTCTGACCTAGTGGAATGCTTTAGTCTCATGATATCGTTTGAAAACTCCATATTCGTTCTGCAAATATATGTATATATAGATACATATATATGTATATATTTATGTATATATATGTGTATATATATATAATAAAATATGTAGTATTATATATATACATCTTATATATAATACTACTTATTTTATTTTCTTTCGAGATGTAAGTCGTTAAATATAATCATGTACCGCAATCTCGTTAAAATTTATCAGAATATCAATACACGACTGTTGATTTGATCAAGCTGAAACTGGCACAGCTTGAATCAGAGCTTTAGATAACCCCGTATAGACGTATTTATATCAAATTCATCTAAGAGGTGGGGTGTTAATTTACGTTTTTACCGGTCTATTTTCGTGGAACATCCCAAGGTGCAAATTGTTATCTCATGTGTGTTTCTGTCCTACGAGATGTCCATGGACCCCCTGCTGCCCACTGTGCCCCACCCCGCTCCGGCCGTGCGGGCATTATCAGTGTGTGTACATGTCGGCACACGGGCGGGACACCAGGCGTGGCTCTGAGGGTTGGAAACCATTGCCGGCTGCTGGACCATTGGCCCTTGTTTCTGGGGGAGAGGGCAGGAAAACAAATTACTAAAACTGAGAAATCGTGAGAATTGGAGTGAAGTGGCTTCAGGTATGGAGTTTTTCATTCGATGAGAGATCAAGGGGGGTCTAAAGCTGGAGCCGTGAGTTGACCGGAGATCTCCGTACATGGCTTAATGAGTGGCGTATTACGCAGTTTCATACGTCACATACCGAGGCTGGATATTGTATTAGAGCGTATTGTGCCTTTGCAGACCTGTTCCATGTGAAGCAGAAATACTACTTGTCATCAGGTGTGTTGCTAATGTTGCTATTGGTTAATGGTCATACAAATAGGCGCAGAGTGTACCTATGTCGTAGGTACCAGCAACAGGTGATGAATGCACTTGATTGACCAAATGCATTTTGTTTCATACATCACATTTCACTAGACTTGCGCTTTGCTGTATACTCCTCCATACCATATCCACAAAGATAAGGCCACACACACACACAGCACACAGAGCAACACTTCCAGCACTGGAACAGTGAATGGTTGGTCCTGCGGCCTAATGTAACCTCCCGCCACCGTCACCAGGCGCGTCCACCATATCGGAGTCAGCTGGCTCCAAATAGACTGAATTCGTTCCCAGAGTTCGTCGCCAGTTACACGATAGGCTCTCAACTCAGGCTTTAGGGGGTTGGTGTTGTGCCTTCCGAAACATAACGTTCTATTCATCACAATTGCGCCCTACAAATGTATTATACACAAGAGTAGAATGCCAACTGAGTGAGTGCACAGGAAATGAGTGAATGAATGGAGTACAAAGCAAAACATCAGATGGAAGAGGTGAATGGCATACACGCACACCATGAAGCGCGGATTGTGGTCGACCAGAAGTTGCAGAAATTAGCAGAGGAGCAAAAAGCCTTACGGGGTTGGAACGTCTGCATTTTTGTTGACAATGCCATGGACAAAATTCGGTTCCGTGGACCATCAAATCACACTCCATGATTCTATGACTGCGCATACAACGGTATTATTTTGCAATAGCCCAATCTAAGTGTAATCGTCATGGTTCGCCGGAAATTAAATAAAGTTCGCGAACACATGCCACGCTGATATAAAACTTAGGAGTTTGCAATAAAACACACTGCTACTCATTTTGTGAAGATTAGAATTGTCTGCTCCGCTTCGAAGCCAATGAGTAGCCGTGTGAAAGAGCTATAAAACGCAGAAAGAATTACTTGACAAGCGGAAGTGAAAATACGACGAACTTTCAAAGCCACAGATGGTTTTTCAGACGTGCTACAGGCAGGCAGTGACTAAGTCCAGCATCCGACTAAGAAATGAAATTCAAGAACGATGGGCATGACATAGGAAGCGAAAAAAACAAAAAATATGATCTTGGTTATGAAAGCTAGGAGCATAATTATTTCGGGTGGCTGAGGGATGTGGGAAACAACCTTGTGGGTCAATTTCGTGATGAAACCTTCGACAAGATAAAAATAATCAAACAAATAATTTTCTTGGTTTGGGAGATATTTGCAATTCCTCATGTTACCCAGCCTGAGCACTGTTAAGTATGTTCCAAATTATGCTTGTGAAGCGTGCAAAATCATTCTGTAAAAACATCGTCATTGTAATCGATAACTTCGGGAATATACTGCAGTCCACCTAAGACCTGGTGAAATCAAACTTTCAACCGATAAAATCGTTTCAATTGCTTTGTAAAAATACCGATTGTCACTGCAGAAAATTGGTGTGGCCAGACCATACCTGCCATAGCGCATTCTCCACCCTTGATAGGAACCTTCCAAACCTCTAAATCTGCTGGCTGTCCGAGCGTCTGAGGGTCGCAGTTGGTTTCTCTCCGCAGCAGAACGTGGAGCAGCATGCTGCAGTAGGACTGAGGACACCAGACTGCCGAGGAAAAAAACCGGACCTAGTATGTAGTTGATAAATAATAGATAACATGTATATTTTCCATAGTCTGAAATGTCAATCCCACTTACACGCACCCAAAAGAACACTTCTGACCAATTCGGAGAGAAATGTCGATTTTCAAAGCAGCAAAGATTTCCGCGATGTCTTTTCGCTTCCAATTATATATTTGTTAATCATAATCTACCATAGGGCTCAACAGCGGGTCTATGATGTGGTGCATCAGTGATGGAAGTACTCATATCCGATACAAAGTTGGTGCATACTATTCTTAGTACGTGCTGGCTAAATGATGTTGCATTAGAGCGCCGAACTGAGGTACGCGAACTGGGAGTCATTCTTGACTCAAAACTCACATTTGCTATGCACATGGACTGAACCGTCCGAAGTCAAGGAGAATGCTTGGACTTATTATTATAAAATGCAGCAGCTCCACTGTTCCCGAGTAAGATTCGGATACAAGCTCTTGCTCAGTGCATTTTATGCGCATGCTCGTTACGTTATCGAATATCGCAGCGTTGCTGAGTCGGAGGCGATCTTCAGGGTCTTGAACGAATGCGGCGCAAATCCCGCATACAGTTGGCATGTGACTAGTACAAAATTTCGCACGAATTGAGCAAAAGCCACCCAACATAGCACCTTAGGGTACAACCTATAGCATATCGCTTTTCTCAGCACGACCAAATGTTGTTTCGTGGGTGTTCAGCGGATGCCTGGATAGCCCTACCTTGCTCGCAGCACTTAACATATCGGCCCACCCAGACGAATTATACATCTCACACTCCCGTTCCTTCAACATACGCAAACCCCATCAAAAGTAACTTCTTCAAATTCAGGCTGTGTGTAGCTTATATATGACATCTAGCCATAACACTGCCATTTTCGGCACACCTTCGCAGTTTAAGTCCGCTGCGGCCAATACTCTGCCAAAACATGTGTCTTTTAGCAACCGTTCCCAATGCCAAGAATACAAAATCTGTAATATGTCGGTAGCCGATGGTTATGTACGCCGGTGTATATTCGTGTGGACTGTGACTATATAAGTCGGTGTAATATGTAGGTAGCCGGTGGTTAGGTAAGCTGGTGTGTGTTTGTTGAGGGGACAGGGCGGGGGAACAACGATGGCCACGAGCCGACTATATGGCACCAGTGTATGACTACACTGCATTATACAGCATGCCACTGTATGACATGCCATTTATTGTCATGACATGCCATTTATGTCATAAGTATTTATGCTGACGCATACTGCGAAATGTTCTTTATTTGTAGACTTTACCTGTTATTTGATACTTACCTGTTGGCGATAACGTGGAATAAACACAAGATTAAGTAAGCAAGCAGTGAACTTATCGATCATAGTAGCTCTCCTTCGACTTATTCGTTTGTTTGTTTATTTGGGCTTAGGGGCGCACCGACTGCAGTGGTCATGCAGCGTCCATAACATAGTTTCTCACACGGTATTGATTAAGCGAAAGCTAGTCACATACACTACATTTCCAAATGAGTTCCGGTCGAGATACAAATTAGAACGTAATAGTCTTACTACATACTATGCAAGGGGTTAATGGGGAGTATACACTACATACAACTTTATTTCTGAGATAAAGCGAAAGAGTTGTCCCGTTTGAATAAACGGCGACTCGTCCCCCAGCAAGTCCCGTAACGAGACTGAAGTGCGTCCGAAATGTCGTCTTCGTTCCTGGGCAAGTCTGGGACACGCAAACAAGACATGCTGAACTGTTAGTGGATCATGACACCTTGGGCACAGTGGCCTTTGGTCGCCACTCAAGAGGTATCTGTGGGTGCTGTATGTGTGACCTATTCATCGACTTATTCGATGTGGAACCCCTGTGCCTGCTCCCAAGGTCCAAGGTAAATCCCCTCAGTTCAGCCCCGTAACGACGACATGGAAACAGCACCCTTTCAAACTCTGCTGGCAGATTTAAGGATCATAAATGAGATTGTACTTCTTCTTTTCACTTTTGTGGCTTTTTATCAATGCTCGAAAAAAATGGAGGAAAAGTTCTTTCCTAGGCGCGATCGGGCCGCATGAGCTATCAAGTGCATGAGCTTTGGTGGGCATGGGCTCGGGTCTGAGGATGTGAAGTGGTAGAAATCACCGGGAAAACAAGCCGGATGACGCAACTTTTAAACTTCGAAGCATAGGCAAGCCTAAGCATGGGAAGCAAATCAAAATCAAACTAATAGCAGCAGTTCAGCACCACAGTGCATCAAAAAGTGTCAATGAAATGCGCGCAGCCGTGCAGAAAGACGCTCAGCTTCCGGATGAGGATCCATGAGACAATGGCTGGTGTAGCGACGTGTTTTTATTCGGTTGCGATGGGACGGACCATGACAATTTTCTTGCGGCGCCCTGAATCACAAGCACGACACACGAAACATTCACCTCGTGTGGCCACCGCCGAGTACAGGGCCCCGTCTGAGTGTCTGTGGACTCCCTCGGTACGCGAAATCAGGCATCTCCATCGTCTAGATCAATGCTGGCGCAGCAAGACGTGCATTGTGCTCGACAACGATCAAGTTCGGACCGACCGCAGGCGTAAGCTCTACCGAAGATGATGGAAAGCCTGCCCACGTGACCACGACCACGGGTGTGGGATAGCTTATCCATCAATACAAGGAAGGCATGATAATGGTACACAGAACAGTCTCTTTCTCTCTCACCGATGAATGAATCAGTCATTCAACTCAGCGGAAGTCAGTCGGTAACATCTTTCGGAGGTGTGGAGTCTCGGTACGATTCGGAGTTCCACTTACTGCCAAACCCAGCCAAAACGAGCTCCAAAATTCCTGGACACGGACCAGAAACCTGTCCTATTTGGGGAGTCGGCGGCGAGTGCTGGTGCCTGTGGCGGCGCGAGCCGGCCAGTTTGTCCCGGGCGGCTCCAGTGCTGCCCTGCACTGCCCTGCACCCGGGCCCGAGGACAGGGCACGGACCGTCGCTCGTCTGGCGGCCCGGCTCAGGCGCGAGGTCGACACGGCCACCGCCGCCGACCAGCCCCGACCAGCCCCGACCAGCCCCGACCAGCCCCGGCCAGCCCCGACCAGCCCCGACCAGCCCCGACCAGCCCCGGCCAGCCCCGGCCAGCCCCGACCAGCCCCGACCAGCCCCGACCAGCCCCGACCAGCCCCGACCAGCCCCGGCCAGCCCCGACCAGCCCCGACCAGCCCCGACCAGCCCCGACCAGCCCCGACCAGCCCCGACCAGCCACGACCAGCCCCGACCAGCCACGACCAGCCACGACCAGCCACGACCAGCCACGACCAGCCACGACCAGCCACGACCAGCCACGACCAGCCACGACCAGCCACGACCAGCCACGACCAGCCACGACCAGCCACGACCAGCCACGACCAGCCACGACCAGCCACGACCAGCCACGACCAGCCACGACCAGCCACGACCAGCCACGACCAGCCACGACCAGCCACGACCAGCCACGACCAGCCACGACCAGCCACGACCAGCCACGACCAGCCACGACCAGCCACGACCAGCCACGACCAGCCACGACCAGCCACGACCAGCCACGACCAGCCACGACCAGCCACGACCAGCCACGACCAGCCACGACCAGCCACGACCAGCCCCGACCAGCCCCGACCAGCCCCGACCAGCCCCGACCAGCCCCGACCAGCCCCGACCAGCCCCGACCAGCCCCGACCAGCCCCGACCAGCCCCGACCAGCCCCGACCAGCCCCGACCAGCCCCGGCCAGCCCCGACCAGCCACACGCAGAGCCAGACGGCAGCAAATACTGCAAGCAGTGCCAACAACGGTGCCAGTGCCATCGGCGACCTACGCCCAGCCCTGCAAAGTTCACAACGCCGCCCTGAACCTGACGCGATCAATGCATCTGAAAAACTGCACCCTGTGGTGGACCTGGATTGATTTAACTTAGATATCACCACTAAGCCCGCTCTGACTCAGTTCAGCTCGCGGGTGCCGTGGCCCACTGATCTGGCCGATGCCTTCATCGGACCCTCACCTGACCGGTGAGGACGCCGGACCCCATCCTGACCGATGCCTGCCCGGGCCCTGGTCTGGCCGCCGTCTCTCCAAACTGTGACCCCATCCCGGCGGACCCCTTCATCGGACGCCGGACCCCAACCTGACCGATGCCTGCCCGGGCCCTGGTCTGACCGCCGTCTCTCCAGACTGCGTCCTATCGGCCGCCCACCCGAGCCCGGACCCGGACCCGGACCCGGACCCGGCCGGCATCCGGCGGACTCACCTTGGACGCCGGCGTGGCCGGACTCGGCCGACTCGCACTCGTCGCCGGCGAGCGGGCCGGCCGGGCGCAGCGGCTCCCGGTGCAGACTCATCACGGTCGGCGACATGCCTCGCACGCGGCCGGCATTCTGGCGCGCCGCGCTCGCGCCGCCAGCGCGCGACAGGCTGTCCCGTCGGCCGGCCGGCGTCCGCTCGGCTGGCGCACGTCCTCTCCGCGCCGCGCGCCGACTCGCATTGCCCGGACGCGCTCGCCGGCCGCTCTCCCCCACCGCCACCCCCGAGTCGCACCAAAAACGACGTCGGTAAAAACGCCGCTATCGCAGCAGACGCGCTGCGCGCAAAAACGGCGCCGACAGCGCCCAGCGTTGGCGGCGAATGTGCGCCGGCAAAAAACACCACTTTACGCTGTTGGTAAAAAGCGGCGAGGGGTGGAGGGAGCCGGCCAGACAGCTGGCTGGCCTTTACGCCAGACACGGTGAGCAGTGGGTGCAGGTAAACGCAGGTACAGGTGGGGTCGGGTGCCGCACACTGCTGCACGCGAAACTCACATCGCCACCGCAGATAGGAAGTGTTCAAGGAAAGCGTCGAGGGCAAAATTCGCTTTTTGTGCGGCTATCAGCGTGCAAACAAAAAAGCATCGCGTGCAAACCCAATCAGTCAAAGTGCACATTACACATGGAACACCTTCCACACAATTTGACAAGTGATTGCTTCAGGAGAAATATCATTCTGCAAAGCCGTTGTGCTCGTGAAGCATTGTTACCATCAGTTGCTACAGAACCGCGCAGCAATTCGGGGATAATGAGGCTGAATTTACTAGTGTTCACATTTATCTAGCGCCTGGGGTTCAAGAGATACTCCAGCTTTGCATATATAATTTGGAACTTTGCAATGTTTTCGCCAGATCTGTGTCCAAAAGTAAACTAAAATTGCCTATATATTCGCTAGTGTATCGTCAAAATGCGCAATTCATATAAGTTTATTCAAACCGAACGATTCCGGGGCTATTTATGGTGTTGAAGAATAGTAAATTTGAAACAAATGAAAATGAAAACATGCTTTTTGTTGGTTGATTTAACTGGTAAATGTTTTTTTTCGAGGACATCATGTCGAAAAATAGGCAGAGTCAATGGAATAGGAAAATAGACAGGGTTCATGTCCGGACATAACGTATGTTTTTTTTTCAGTTTCACCAGTGCTCTTTAACTTTTAAACCCACGGTAACACATGTATTCTATAAATCCCTAAATCACTGAAATAATAAAAAAGCGCTTCAAAATTCTTTGCCACGTGAATGGCCAAAATATACGTGATGTCACAAATGAGGATCTCCGCGATTTCAAAAAGTATTTCAGGTGCTCGACTGCCGGCCATTTTATTTTGCGTACGTGTCGAGTTTGTAATACTTGCGACTGTTTTAGCTTGGATCGCATCCGATCGTCAGGGGAAAAAGGATCGTAGAAAGCGGCACTTGTTCTTGCTTTGAATCAAGATGTACAAATGTAACTGCAAGTAAGCCAGAAGCGATATTAATCGGCCTCCCGACGGCCAACAACATGAAAGAGTTCTGAAGCGATTCTGCACACAGAGGCCATTCGCTGATCATTGCTAGTGGCTCCGTTTGTCACAACGATCATTTCAACGCATCCACCACTGCTGGGTAGAGGTACGAGCATTTGAATGGCCGTGGGCACGCGGAAGGTTGAGGGAGGGCTGGAACCAGAGTTCTTTCCGCAATAATAGTGAGAAATTGAAGCTTTTCCTATTCTGCTTTAGCTTGAAAACAGTCGCTTTATCTTCCATTTTGGAGAGAACTCCCACAAATTATATGTGTTTTGCACAGATGTAAACTGTGACTTGTTTGTATACATTTGGCTGAAATTTTGGGTGCCCACAATCCTTTCATATTAGCACTAAGTGAAGAAAATTGACATTTTCCAGCTGACCGCAGATGCTGAACATGGCAAGACATTCATTACATTTTTAATACAACTACAAAAACCCTAGCAGTGGTATATTCATCATTCTTTTCTCAAGCTCTGTGAAATTCCACAGCATGCATTTACATTTCATTGAAAAAATCAACCCCATAATCCTGGTCCTCCATCCACGGAGGACTATCCATCCAACAATCCATGGCAGTCCATAGCTAATGAATAATGTCAATGTTCCACTTGATAGTCATCCCTTTTTGCATTATCCCCAACAACTTAGTCAAACTATGGAGGTCATTGCAAAGAGCATCTGACTCATTCTACTTCATAAAACTGCTGCTGGAGAATGTTGGACGGCATTGGTCTGCATCTACTGATTACTGGTTATGTTCCTCTACACCTACGTATGCTTGGTCATACCAGCCTACACTTGCGGATAGCAGATCATGTCTGCTCACTCCTAGTGATAATTGATTGTAGCAACTGCTATGCCTGCGTAATTTATATCTCCACGCCAGAAAACGCATTACAATTCCACAACATGCCTGACATTCCATGTGAAGAATCACTAGGGAAACATGTGTGTCTTGTTTAAAATCCATATGTGATGGCCAAAATTCCTTTTAATTTACCACTTCCTAGCAGTGTTTAATACAACGAAGAATGGCTCTTAAGTGCTCCTGGGTTTTAGACATTGCGTGAGACGAAATGTACGACCCTCAATATACCAGGAGGTGCTGAGTTTACATCAAAAGTAACGTTAGGGATTATACTATATTACTCAACGTTTCGGCCAGGGGCCATCGTCACTCCTGACGTCGAATATCGTCGAAAACGGCACGATAAATAAGCGACGATAAACGACACGAAACGATAGTCCTCGAAAACGTTTTTAAAACGATGGCCACAAATAACTGAAAGTATTAAATTAAGACAAGCATGTTCACACTGAACAAAACATTCCAGATTTGTCTATTAACTATTATAGCCGTTTCTTTTTCACAACCATTAATCCATTACGTGAAACTGTCCATTCATGTTCTGCTATTTGTATTCTATAGTATAGTTTACTTCTCAATTGCTTGCAATATTTAGAGGGAAGGCGATTGTTTCCCAATTTCGAGTTATTGGTACTCATTGCTTCGAGGAGTGTGTCCTTGCTCAGCTGCTACGTAGCGTTCAATGATAAGTAAGAACGCCATGAAAATGTTATAAACGCCCTGAAACTCAATTAACTAACTATGTTTAATGGCCAACATCTCGTCACGAATGTTTTTAGTGGTGTCACCGAATGATTTAATTGTAATTTCAGGGGACCAAATCGTCCTTTGGAAAACGAAGTGAATGAAATTCTAATTTGCAAAGGGTTATTAACCACCGTAAGCGACATTGACATCGGTCTTAGATATCCAAATAAATATTATTATACATCGTGAGACATAAGAACCGAAAAGTTTAGTGAACTACACCAACGACCGGAAGTGGACCTATTTATCGCTATCAAAATTACGTGTTCTCTTATTCTGTCCTGAAACAATTATTTAAATGGCTAATGCACTTGGGTTTTCGGTACAACTGCTTTTTAGGGCACTTCGAAGCGCAAGCTTAGCCGCTTGAAACTATTTTCAGCAGCATAAGTGTGATTTGAGCTGGTGTACTGGACGCCTTGTACATTGAAACACCGATTAAAAACGAGACGAAGCGTTTCTGAAAGCCAAGCAACTAACATTGTATCATTTCAATAGGCGTTGGTGTTAGATTGAACGCTATTATCGCTTCATTTTTTTTCGCAGAGAAGGCGTGGCACACATGTTAGTTAGGATGCATGCGTGTGGACTTCCAGGTCAAAATTATGAAGTTCCACCCCTCCATACGTCCTAATTCGGAAGAAGCGCGTTAGTTGGAGGGGGAAGGCGAGGTTTACATTCACGACTTTAAAATTAATGTTTCGGCTTAAGTCCCATTGAAGTTCGAGTTCTTTACAGCTTGCAATTTTCGAAGTAGGCCCCTCACCTACCTCAAAAGGGAAGGGATTTAAGGGATGTCACTTTTTTGATGGAGTGCCAATATCTTTCCTCCATTAGACTTAGACGTTGCGCCACCTATGTTTCACACTTCCACTCCGAGCATGGACGCCGCCACCGCTCAGAGCCCTGGACTTCGGACTCGACTCGGATTTTTCGTCGTGTCCTACCTCACCTGCCAAAAAAACGAGCAGCTCCGGATACAGAAACCGGAGCTTCCCAATTTCTGCATCAGGCGATACTTTAAAATTGTGGGTGAACTCACTGCACAGTTCCACCGCACGCCAGCCGGGCTGGTCCCCGTTGGAGTTGATGCCGCCACGGCCCGCGCCGATATCGTCGACTGGACCGCCTGCTTGTCCGACCCCGAAAGTTGTGCTACCTCTGAAAATGGTGTCCATCTATTGCATAGCATTGTGTATCACAAACAGCGAATGTGATTGTTCTACTCGTCCGTGGTAGTGCTGCGACGTTCATTTTCATTGCGGCTTGGGTTGTCAGATGTTTAATACAATGTTTTACCATAACTCAGCAACGGCAATACACATTTGCACGACAGAAGATCGAACTAAAAAACTGCGGGGATCGTGCAATAACCTACCATTGAGTGACTACAGAAAGGCGTTGTTTTTGTCTCTACGACGGGGAACCATGGGGTTTGGGATAAATATTTGCTGTTTGCGTCTGTGTTAGACAGGGACATGGGAACAGGGGGAGTGCAAACTGACATTTATGTACCGTATACGTGGAAATGGACTTGCTCTGTCTTTGCTTTTCCTCGTAATTAAGTTGATGAGAAACAAACTCATTCAACATGCTTGTAAAATAAACATTACAAGCCAAATAAACACAGCAGAGCATAGAAACATATATAGAGACGGCAAAGGCGTAGAAATAGCATTACGGCTTGAGTCCAGTCCAAACCATGGTGCATGATGCATCTCTCGTGTATCTCTCTGGGGAGTTAAGAAGGCAGCATTATAGCAGTTGGTTGTTTTTTCCGGGCGCAAACCAAACCAATAATAAGGTAGATAAAGAGGAAGTGCCCGAGTTTCCAGCAAACGGATTGTTCGAAATGAAAATTGTGGGTGCTATACAATGACGCCTAATAAAATGTTGCACACCATTTTCCGTACGGCAGTCAGCCATGAGATAATCACGTCGCTTTAATAATATAGCGGTCAGAGACCGAAAATGTGTAGACAGACGCGGCGGGAACATCCGGATATCCCTCTGACAACCACAGCACGTGTCCCAGTCGTCAGTGTGACATTACCCCGGTGGCGTAGTCGGCCAATGCGTCTGTCACTCCCCCCAGGGGACGAGCAGTCTAGGGGTAGGTTGCTCGTCACACAATCGAAAGGTTTTGGGTTCGAGTCTCATCTGTCGCTACTCTTCGCCCGCAACCAATCGGCGTGAGAGATTGGCGACGCTGCATGACTCAACGGTCGATGTGTCGTAAAACCAATAACCAACCGTCTGTCACGAGTGTGGGAGGTCCTCGGTCGAGGTCTGACCCAGGTCGGCTTTTCCAGGGCCAGCTGCTGCCCATGGTACGGCACCATCTGGAAAGTGTACCTATTGCCGAGGGACTAACGCTGGCCGTCTGGCGCCTACAATGTCGGGTCGGCGGGCATGATCGGACTTAACACGCGTCGTCTCTCCGGCCGGATCCCCACACACCGTCCCGGGGGGCGTCATAAAGGCCTTCGTCTAACTTACAAATTAAGCATTAAACGAAAACGAGCTAGGTACCATCGGAAAGCTCTCGACAAATAGGAAATAGGGTTGGAAAATATCCTTATTGTTATGCTTGGATAATTTTGAAAACCAAAACGTTGGTGTTTCTCACGAAATTGATTTTTCAAAAATATATATCAGCATACTATGGCAATTTTGGTCGTGCAATGCAACTGTGAAGCTAATTGGGTCACAAAAACTCGAAACAACCCGCAAAATAGCAGTGTTTACATAGTCTTAGCCTACATTGCGCACTTAATCGTGATCTGACCTCAGGTCACCTGACGGAGGCGAAACAAATTCGATAAGGAACTTCTGCTGATACATCTGCATGCACACCAAGGTAGAAATGATGTTATAAGAGCATACATATTACACAAATAGGAAAATTCGTCCAAAATAGGACAACATTGGCGGTGGCTTCGGGTCGACGGACTGCCTCAACACAAAAGAGATGCATTTGATACACTGAGGTGGTCCTTGACCTGAGCCAGGTCAAGGACCTTATATGCATCTGAGATTTAAATATTCACTTCAAGCGCAAGCATGATCAAAGAAGAGGAACTGAAAATGCTCCGGGATTGCACGCTGCCGTTTTCCCGTCACCGCGGAACAACTTTACCGGAGGTGTAAAAAGAACACTCCCGAGATGGCGCGGGTTAGACAGATCTGCGGTCTGGTGGCGCGCCCCGATGATACGGCCTCGCCTTGCGCCACAGGAGCAGTCCCCTGCTCATCAGGCCCGAGCAGTCGAAAGAGTAACACCATGTGCACAGAGGACGGTCCTAAACCGAGCGGGTGAGCAAGGCTGTTCCGTGGAGTGCCTAAGAATGCAACATCTGCAGTGTGTACGACGTGTATCATGCGACTATGCTGCGCGCTGCGAACACTCCTTAATTAGGGGACCCGAAATGTTGTGTTTATAGCCGTCAGCTGGGCCCACATCTCCGTTCCCGCCAGCCAGTAGTTGGTGTGACGAGACTCAGCGGATAACGAATGGGGCGCCCAAGCCGGCGCAGTCATGATGGAGGTGCGGCACTGGTCAAACACTGCAGGCAGGAGGTCCAATAATGGGGTGTGGCCGTAGTGCAGCACTCCTGACGGTCTTACGATGGGTCGCGACCCCGGTGCAGCACCACCGACAGACGGTCCTGCAATGGAAGCGCGGTCCTGGTGCAACACCACTGACACCACTACAACGGGAGCGCGGCAGTAGTGCGATACCACTAGCAAACTGTTCTGCAATGGGTCCCGGCCCTGGTGCAACACCACTGACAGACGGTCCTACTATGGGGACGCGGCCCTAGTGCAACACCACCGACAGACGGTCCTACTATGGGGACCCGGCCCTAGTGCAACACCACTGACACCACTACAACGGGAGCGCGGCAGTAGTGCGATACCACTAGCAAACGGTTCTACAATGGGTCGCGGCCCTAGTGCAACACCACTGACCTGTCTTACTATGGGGACCCGGCCCTGGTGCAACACCACTGACACACGATCTTACTATGGGGACGCGGCCCTGGTGCAACACCACTGACACACGATCTTACTATGGGGACGCGACCCTAGTGCAACACCACTGATACACGATCTTACTATGGGGACGCGGCCCTGGTGCAACACCACTGACACACGATCTTACTATGGGGACGCGACCCTAGTGCAACACCACTGATACACGATCTTACTATGGGGACGCGGCCCTAGTGCAACACCACTGACACACGATCTTACTATGGGGACGCGACCCTAGTGCAACACCACTGACAGGCGGTCCTACAAAGCGGCATCGGTGTTGAGCTGTTGTTTCTTCTCAGAAAATCAGCTGCATCACCCTCCGCAGCTTGCAGGATGGGGTCGCGTGGATGCAACTTCTCATGAGCCCTTTCTTCTCCCCTCCAAAGGTAAACAGAGCTTTGCATGCAAATGCTTTGTGCCCGCCCCCTTTGAGCCAGCTGTCCGCCGAAGAAAGACGGCTCTCATAAGTGCTGTTATTGCAATGTTTTCATGCATTGCAAACGGTACGCTGCGGAGGGGAAAATAAGAAGGCTGAGAAACTCAGCAGTGTGGTGGGCAAAAAGTTGTCGAAATTCAAACATTCAAACGCTGCCCGTACCGTGATAGCTGAGCTGACGTTAGCCATCTCCGCTGCCAAGAGTCATGGATGAGCCAGTGTGCCGAGAAACCAGTCGGTCGGGCCATAGGGTTCACATGCCAACAACCGTCAGCCTTCCAAGTTCACGTTTTGCTTGCCAGGCTGTCATGTACAGGGCTGAAAGTCTGGCCGAAGTCAGCAAGATGGCACGTGAATACTTGACCGCCCCCGATGGCAAGGGAGGCAGATATAGATTCAGGTGTGATAGAGTTCAGCTGCAATATACGTGAAGCGGAATTCTAAAAATTGTAATATTACTAGCAATGTTGGCAATAAATCAACAAAGCGAACGAAAACAAAAACAATGCTCGACTTCTCTTAGGAAGATTTGGGTTGGGGGGGGACGTTGACATACATTCTACATTTACATACATTCTACATACATACATTCTACTCTATGGACATACATTCTACTGAACCCATCTGGAGATAAATGGAAAACAGCATGTGATGTGAAGCACCAATAATTATCATGGAAATATTTTTTGCAACTTCGGTAAACCTGTGTCAGCATCTGAACACCTTAAATGGCGCGATTGGTTGGCGCTATCGGTTTTTCCCGATTCGATGCTAGACGGCTATTGATAGCCTTGCAATTAAGCTGCAACACAAGTGCCAAAACATTATACAGATTTAATCCTCTCGGAGTTTCCCGAAGAGGCTTTACGGAATAAGATGCTGTACCGAGAACTTGCTATCTGTAGCCTGACCATAACAACCCGATTGAGGATTCCAATTCAAATGGATATGGGGAATAAATGAGCACACAGCTTCACTCCCTCACGGTAATGGTGCTTAATATTTTTAGTCAATCACAACCCACCTGGTGGCTGGTAGAGTGACAAGTCAGCATGGCCATAAATAGCTCATTTACGCCACTAATGGCAACCGAGAGCTTAGAGTGTCGTCAGTGTTCCAACATGACCGAGCCGTTGCCCCGTCTCTGGTCTTACCCGTCAGTTGTCAGATGAGCTCAGCCTAATTAACTGACTAACTGCGAACGCGTGTGGCAGGGTTGGAAAAAGCAATCTAAACTTGGATTTTTCCACCCAGAACGTTGCTATCCGGGAACATTTGTTTTCCCATTATTATTGTTGAAAGGTTGAATTATGCCGCTTGGACATGAAATGGCGCAGACGTACTGCCCCTGAACAAAAAAGTTTGAAGAGGGTTTGGGTCAGCAGTAGTGCAACGCACAGTTGTGGAAGAAAACTAGCGCTACGCCTAGGTATCATATCCATGGACTTGTATTGTTACATTTGTTCCTATTTTCATTATTCCATTAATGTATTATTCACTAGCATTTCCAAATAATAAATCACTATGAAGTACCTCAAAATTCAGAAGAATAACAGAAATATCTGATGTTAGCAAGAAAACCGAAGCGATCGTCTCTAAATTGTATATGCTGAAAATAATTATCCTGAAATTCAGGATTCCAACATAGAAATCCAGCACTGGTGGCGACACCATGCCACTATTCCTCGAACCGAGGAGTCCAGTGCAGGCCGGTTGTCACAAAATGCCCCCATATTCACGATTATTCTCGTTTCTCAGCGTAATATCTGGACAAGAGCATCAGAAATCCTTGCTTTCCAGGCGTACCGGGACAGGATTGGCAAAACGCAGGCTAAAACTAGTTTGGTCACGACAGTAGCTAGATTTAAATCTGCTCGAATTAACTAAGACTGGCCAAAGTTCTAATTGCGGTGTAAAATGTATTCGGTTCTGCTAAGACCACAACAGAACACAAGAAGACCATCAAGAAGTGCAAAATATTTGGAGGTAATATACCATGCTATTCTATTCACATACGCTAGTGAAATTTTTCAAAGTTTTCTAGCAATTTCATGAATCATTTTTGAAGAAGTGGTACATTTCTACTTTTCACCATTTAGTAATTGTATAATCGTAATGTAAAATAATCCACTTATAGGTCATGCTCAAGGAGTTCCCGATAGCATTTAACCACCACCTCTGCACGAAAAGTAATCCACGCCCACAAGTCAACGGGCCCTAAAAATTGACATCCATGTCGTGTGTCCTCATATGTGTCAGGTACATTTCTAGCGCCAACATGAGTAGGCGTCCAGAGGGGGCAAAGCACCACCGAACAATCAATCAAGAACTGTGTGTCTGTGTGACAGGGATAGAGATAGAAATATAATTAGAAATACTGTGTGATAGGGATAGAGATATAAACAGAAATAGAAATAGAGATAGAAATAAAAATAGAGTTAGAGATAGCGATAGAGATATAAATGGAGATGGAGATGGCGATAGAGATGGAGATGGAAATGGAGATGGAGATGGAGATGGAGATGGAGATAGAGATGGAGGTGGAGATGGAGATGGAGAGGGAGAGGGAGATGGAAATGGAGATGGAGATGGAGATGGAGATGGAGATGGAGATGGAGATGGAGATGGAGATGGAGATGGAGATGGAGATGGAGATGGAGATGGAGATGGAGATGGAGATGGAGATGGAGATGGAGATGGAGATGGAGATGGAGATGGAGATGGAGATGGAGATGGAGTTCGAGATAGAGATGAAGATTACCGTAGACGTGCGCATTCCTTCCATGCAACGCCCGCATGGGCAATTATTAAACGTCTTAAAAAAACTGTGCTGTACTCATACTCACTGATCAAACATTAGTGATGCCCACGATCACATACCAGTGGGACGCAGTGGCTGGGGGAAAGGGAGTGCGCATGACCGCGAATGGCTATCGTGCCAGCAATGATATCCATCATCTGCCACCCGGTATGCAACATCCGCGGCGGGGTGCGAAACCGGTTCCGCTGCCCGTCGGCCAGTCGGGCCCTCTGATCGTGCCACTGGGAAGGTGGTGGTTTCCTTATTACAATCAGCTGGTTTGTTCGTTACGCCCCAGACCTTGTCTTAGCACATGGCAGACCCACAATGTCTTTCATTGACATCGTCTTCAAGGGCGTCCGTCTGTCGCACAAGAGCCGTTCCACAAATGTCACGCGCTGCTATTGTGCAGTTCATGGTTAATTAGTATGAGACACGGCGAGCTGGAACGAGTCCACTTCCGTGTATACAGGACAGAAGTTGATCTGAGTGGCTTGGCCAGGCTTGGCCAGACCGGCAGACCTTTGAAGCCCTAATGGCTGTCTTGCTACAGCGTTTCAAACACCAGTGTATTCACCCCGAATCACGTCACGTATGCTATATTTGATCTCAGTGGCTTTAATCACCATGCTTTCCCTGCCGTGAGAGGAATTTTGTCCACATGAAATATTCTATGGCGGAACGTATGCGGTGCCGGTCCGGCGGTCGACTGAGATCGCTAGGAAAACGTAAACGTCCTCTTTATGTTCTTCACGGAAGTTGCACGCGGCCGGGACAGCTGATATACAGTTTCGGCTTTATCGACTCCGAAATAGTTTCTAGGGAGGGAGCAAAACGTTAAAAAGCAAATCACTGAGCAGACTATACAAGCAAGCAGGCCATACATACAAGCCAAAAAAAAAACAGGCTATCACACTATACAACGCGAGTTGGAAGGAGGATTCTGAGAAGTGGGAATCATGACACGACACCTCCGTTTCCATACGAATGGTTCTTCACCCTCTGGTGGGCTTTGCTATTGATCTTGCCACGCCATTCTACCACAATCGCATGGCGTGTCCGCTCCTCCGGAGCGACCCTCCCCCTTCAGCCGTATGGCACAGCCACAGGTATGCATGTCCGGCTATTCGAAGCACATGATACTTGATGAACAAGCTTCGTAAAACGTGATTTGAAAAGCATATTCCAGCAGATGGTAGACCAAATTCCTCATGATATTATATATACTGGTATCTGATATCACACCATGTGATAACAAGGCTTTTTCACGCGAGTGTTGGGCATCGACACAAGCCTCCCCTGCCTGTTTGAATAATGAACCACCTCATCAGTCACGAACAAATACAACTACTAATTTCCAGCGTCATTTACCTATATCGGGAGGTGGGCCGGAGTCAGACTGTTTGAGGTTAGGAGTAACAACTGGCCTGTAGCAGAACTCACTACTGTCTGTGGTAAGGAGTAACAACTGGCCTACAGCAGAACGCGTTACTATTTGTGGTGAGGAGTAACAACTGGCCTACAGCAGAACGCTTTACTATTTGTGGTGAGGAGTAACAACTGGCCTACAGCAGAACGCTTTACTGTCTGTGGTGAGGGAGTGACAACTGGCCTGCAGCAGAACGCGTTACTGTCTGTGGTAGGGAGTGACAACTGACCTGTAGCAGAACGCTTTACTGTCTGTGGTAGGGAGTGACACCTTGCCTGCAGCAGAATGCGTTACTGTCTGTGGTGAGGAGTAACAACTGGCCTGCAGCAGAACGTGTCACTGCCGTCCGACAAGCGCAATGCTCTTGACATTATCCAAACCGGTCTAAACAATAATTTTGAGCCAATATCGGCCCTATATCAACTAGCACAAACACCTAGTTCTTATTATCATTAGTACAAAGTAAACGACCGAGAAGATGTCCATTCAAGTATTCAAACTTATCCTTTGGTTTAACTGACGAAAATTGACCATAAACAGTGAAACCTTCGTCCTGCATTAACACGAAAGAGAAAAAGAAGGTGTCGGTGATAGTGGTGATGGTGACGGTTATGGATGGCTGGACGGTTAGTTGATGGTTCAAGATATTACCATGTGCAAGATAAAATCCACTTAGGTTTAGCCAATGGCTCATGTGACGTATGATGCTATGCCGATAATCCCTGTGATCAGGCACCAAAATATGTTGACAATCTGTTCATTGTCAAGGTGCTTAAATTCCACTATCGCAGTCACACAAGTTGGGCAGTCTCTCGAGCGAAACACAGCGGTTCTCAAAATATATATATATATATCACAGTTCCTTGTCAATACTATGTCCTTCACCACAACTATTAGGGTATAGAACATACAACATAGTGGATCAGAAGAAATAACATTCGGGTAGAAAGCTCGGTTTACTTCAGATTTAGGCAGCGTCGAAGGAGTACTTCATTCTCACTTGGTGCCAAATATTCACCATTCGTAAAATAAATAAGCCTAAGTAATGGGATTTCGTGCCCATAGTGTCCGTTGTACCGATTAAGTAAAATTGAGTAAGTATTCGCATCAGGGGTGAATCCAGGAACTGCGACCTTGGTGGGGACGGCACTTGTCTGGAGGGGCGCCTGTGCGAAAACTTCTGGAGGGACACCTTCCTTTCCGGAGGGGTTCCTGCCCTCCTGGAGGCAGGAACTAGCGCCTGCCTTCCCGGATGGGCGCATTTCTTTCCCAGGGTTCAGTATCACTCAGAAGGGCGCCTCTGGCTGAATACTTGAGCCTTCTCGGAGGGACGCCACTTCCCACTGGAGGTGGCGCATCCCCCCACTTGCCCTCTGGATCCGCCACTGATTCCCATGAGGTTCCTCGTGTCAAGCTTCTCCCAAAAGCTTTAACATCTGGCATCACTAATGTTCGGAAAAATATGCCATAATCTCTCAATCTGTTGATTGCCCCCCTCCCACTCCCCCCACACCTAAAAAAACAGCACATGGATCCCAGAAGCTATTGCTGTATATCCTGGTCTTGTCGATGTGCTCCCGTTATGCGCATCTCGTCACCCAGAGACGCATCCAAGGGGGGCTGAGATCCCGAATCTCTCCCCTTTAGGAAACAAAATGCACTATATCAAACAACAAATTTGGAGATTTTCCCACGCTAAACCAAACAATCTCGGTGTGCCTCACGCGCTGAAAGCGATCACGACGTAGTGAGGTTTTGTTTTTGGGTTCGGTCCCCCTTAGGAAAATCCTGACTGCGCCCCTGTCATCACCTACGGATCGAATACCGTGACGGGCCGGCTACTGTATGTACTCGAGATCAATGCACATACGGTCACCCGTATTCTGCAAAACATCATCAGTATTCTGCAGGTTGCCGGCGTAACAACACCTAGATGGAAACTGGACGCTCTCCGCTACACTGCAACACCATTGACTATCACAAATGAGCCAGCTCAAGGCCACAGTCGTCTACGGAACGTGTTACAGCGCCAGATAAAATTGAAGTACTAATAACTGGCGAATGAAACGAAACAGGAACAGCAATACAAAATGGCAGGCAGTATTCTTGAAATGAAACAATAGCTTCAATTAGCATAGGTGATGATTGCACTTCTGACCTATTAGCCTGTTGGTCGAAGGCGGCGAAGTTGTCCAATGTACACCCGAATATTGAGCTGCTCGTTGTTCAGCTCACCGACAGTGGGCGTTGCCATAGAGCGAGCTTAACATGCATGACTATCTGTACCGGATCTCTCCTCAGTAAAAATATTGCGTACGCATTCGCATCAAACGTGGGGTGCCGGAATGCGTGCCGTTTGATCAAGTGAATGATAACTAAAGGTGTCAGACGATAAGCATGCAGTGACGGAAATGTTTGGGGGGGGGGGCTCGGTAATTAGGAGACCCTCTTCAGATTTCCACCTACCCACCTGGGCCAAATCCTGGCTACGCCACTCCAAGCACGTTTGGACAATTCAGGGCCGTGAATGCAAAATCCTGGAGGGTCTTTTGGGGTCAGGCAGTAGGGTAACATGGAATAAAACCATGTGGGGTACATATCCCAATAGTTAACTTCCGGAGTTTATAGGCGCATCGACTGCTTTGGTAATGCAGCCGTAATGGTTCGCCAAAAACGGTCAGCTTCACATGATCCATTTAATATTCCCATCAGGGAGCAGTGGTTCCGAACCAATAGTAAATACTATTGAAGTGGCATGGATAGGTAGTTGCAATTACAACAGGGTTCGCTAAGGGTCTTTTGTGAAGTTGTAGTTATACAAGTACATCATGGAAGATATATATATATATATATATATATATATATATATATATATATATATATATATATATATTTCCAAACGACGCAGTATCCGCGATGTGCATGTGACAAGAAAAACAACAGCCATCAGCTCTTCCTTCCTTGCATGTTTTGATACCCTACTCCAGGAATAGATAGACGCCGCAACGTGTCAGACAAGAACCACTCGTGAAGCCTGAATTAAAATAGTTTATCCTGAACACCATGCAAGCACTCACACAGCATGGTTTGATGCGTAAGTAGCATTCACCTTGTGGCTTGGCCCTTTAGGCACATTCCGGGTACAAGGCCTTCCCCTGTCCGCGTTGGTATATTCAATTTTAAATTACTTATTCACCAACAACGAACTCATCAACTTATTCACCAAGCACGCCATTGAAGTCTACTCTTCGCTGTCAACGTTTTGGTTTGATCTGCAATAATCGATATAATATTATACAAGCATGTGGCTGAAGCATCGGATTCAAGATGTACGCAAATGAAACATGTTAAGTTATGTGCGATTAAAGCAAGTTATTAGGATGGAATTAGCTATTCAATTATGTTGGTAAAACGGAGCTGGGCTTGTATTTCCCTTCGCTTGACACAATTATGCAGACATGGGATGATGGCTGGCGCCACAGCCGGCGACGGGGGACGCGTTCCTACCAAAACTTCATGAAAATTTGACATTACGCCTATGTTAGTGTGGGGAAAATCTATTTATAAACCTTGTTTCCTCTCCCTTCCTCTCCACCCAAAATCAGTGACGACGCCTATGCGTTGAATTTGTCCACCTCCATGCTTAGCATAACTATTTTAGCGTAGCGTATATTTAAACTGATTCTTATTTCGACCTGGGTCACGTGCAGCATTTAACTAAATGTATGGGTAAAATCTCAATTATTGCGGATTAATAGCACCAACAGGGGTGTCACTTAGTATATGCTAGTGGCTATTGTCTCCATAATCGTTGGCGTGGCCCTTTTCGGTCATTGATTTATCCCCCAGTCAGGTTGAAGATTAACCATTATGGTACCCCTACCTATGGCTACGCTGCATAGCATATACTAGAACCATTTGTATTCATAGATACGAATGGTTGTTGGGAACGTTTTCGTCACAAATTCACTCGCCCCAACCACTCCATAAAATGAAGCCCGTGAGAATCAATCTTGAAGAATGAACCCTGTTGCATTTGAATTGGAACGCTTCCCATGCCAGTTATCAAGTGCCATGTTGTGTGCAAGGCCTGGAAACGTCATCATGATTATACCGATAACTTAGTCCCCACATGTCCGGCCTGCACAGCTGGAGGCGTTGCATTTCCGCCTGCGGGCAGGCCAGCCTACCTTGACCGTATCGGTTTCTGCTGAAGACAACGCCGGCGGCCGATATGGGCGGCGCCGGCAACAGCGGACTGTGCGACAGCGTCGGCACCGACTGTCGACCCGAGGTCATCATCAGGCCGGCCGAGGTCGCCGGCAGGCCGGCGGCGGCCGCGCTGGCCGGGAACGCCGGCAACGTGGCCGGCAGGCAGGCGGTGGCCGCCGGCAGGCCGTCGCTGGCCAGGCCGAAGCCGCTGTCGGGCCGCTGCGGGCCTGCGGCGCCGGCCGCCGGCACGACGGCGCCGTTGAGCACGGCGCCGGCCGGCTGCAGTCGGGTCCTGTCGGCGGCGCCCTCCATGGACGCGGCGCGGCTGCGGGCGGCCGCCTCACGCACACACACGCGCGCCGTCACTGCGCCGGCCGAGCGCGGCCGCGCGGCGCCGGCCCGCTGCAATGTTGCATAAGTGACGTAACACAACGATCGTCAGGGTCAACGCACCGCGACCGGCCGGAGCGGCGCGACGCGGCCCAAATCGCCGTCGGACGGCCTGCACGTGGCCGTCGGCCGGACGGCGGCGGCGGCGGGCGGCTGGCTGGCGGCGCCGCGCCGGTCACGCGGCCATGTTGGGTCGCCGGCCGGGCCCATGACGACCCATGGCGGCCGATCGTTAGCCGGCGTCAGCTGGCTGAGAGAGCGGGCACCGTCGTCGCACTGCGGTCGCGCGCGCCGACCGCTGCAAAGACCGCCGCCGCGCTCGCTGCTCACTCATTGACTCGCAGCCCGCTCGCCACGGCCGAAAAAAACGCCGCTCTGAAAAAACGGCAGCGCCGCCAGCGCCGCGCAGCGGATTGCAGGCAACGTACAAGGCCACCGGCATGCAATGCGCGCCGGCGGCGGTGGCGGGGGAGGCGGCGAGCGGCGGGCGGCGGGACGCGCTGCCGCCCGCCGCCGCCGCCGCCGCCGCCGCGGTTGCCACGGGGCGACCGGCGCGGAAAATGCGTCCCGGTCGGTTTAGGAGGTAAACCATATGCATTATATATCTTGTCATCTCATACACACATATCGCATCTATATCTCTTCAGGGCAAAAATACCTACACCCAACATTCCTTGGATAGAAACGGTTCTACGTCTGTTCTCTCTGAATTTCATCAGTTCTTTTTCAGCAAGGTCCTGACATTCAGATTGGAGAGCAGAGCCTTGTAATTAAAAATTCAATATGCGATGCAGCAGCGCTCACGCGAAAACGTCGCCTTCGGTAAAAACATACAGCGTTCGGCCTTTCATGCTTCAGCTTAGATGGAAGCGCAGTGCAGTTGTGTGTTATAATTTCCTGGGGGCTTATGAGTGATATTGAATCCAATCGGAACGGTGTTGCTATTACAGTATCACCATTCAGTGCATCACCATGTCGTTAATGTTAGGGAAGTCTGCAGGCAGAGGCGTTGGAACGCCTCAAAAAGTTTGGAGGGCAAACCCCAGTTTGAGGTTGATTCTTACGATGCGTCGCCATAGCATTAATGCTAAGTTTTCATGAAAAGTGGGGGTCATGCCTCTCCCTTGTTCCTACACCTACGTCTGAAGGTGACACAGTCGCCGCTTTGTCAAGCATGTCGGTTGAAACAGTTATGCACTTCGGAATACGCATGTAAGTACATTGAACATATCCGAGAAAATTTGCGGGAACAGTCCTCTAACAGTTATCTGGAGAGAATAGTTAAATTCGCCTCTGTAGCTTTTCTCCTTTCGATTTTCTAAGCGTGCGGGCGAGTGTACGGGTAGGAGGCGCGATAGAAATATGGTGCCTATGGTCGCAACTGTGGTGCCTTCCCCACTCATGACCATAAAAGACCCTGATCATAGGCAAACACCTCACTATGGATGCCAATGTTTTATGGCTGGCCCAGCCCGGAGCACATGCATCATGTAGCTTCAAACATGTCCGTAGCGTATGCTCCTCTCTTGGTGGTACGTGCACCAGTACAGACAATATGTCATATATATATGACATATATGTGAAGCATCCGCACCTGTTTGGGTTAGCTCTAACATACACACACACACACACACACACACACACATATATATATATATATATATATATATATATATATATATATATATATATATATATATAATATATATATATATATATATATATATACATATATATATGCGCATATATACATGTATAAATGTATATATGCATACATACATATATATATATATATATATATATATATATATATATATATATATATATATATATATATATATATATATATATATATATATACATATATATATATATACATATGTATATATATATATATATATATATATATATATATATATATATATATATATATATATATATATATATATATGTATATGTTAGAGCTACCCCAGATAGGTGCGGATGCTTCACGTATCTATAAACATTTCCATAACGTGTGTTACTATCTTGGTAAGTCGAACACGAGTACATCTTATAAAACAAATTATTTCAAGAAAGCGGTTCCAAACGACATTTGCATTGGTCGAAAAGACTACGAGCATTGGAGTGGTTCGGTGTCACTTTATGAAATACCAATTGCGAATACAAACTACCTAATACATGCAAGTTAAAGACATTTCAATGTATCGCAGTTATTGTGCATTTAAGATGATACTTCCCATGTATTTCAAGCCTTTCGCTTCCTTTCGAAAATGTAGGAGGCCTAATTGCCATAATATATTGGCGGCGCATATAAGTTTATCAACACATTTGGACACAAGAATTGCTAAGGAATAGGCAAGGATGTCCGCCTAACCGCAACTCGATGGTAAATCCGCAGCTGATATGTGAACATTGTATATGTCCGACCACTTGGGCGAGCCCTCCCGCACTTTTCTCCTATCTGTACCAGTTAGGATTCCATGGTAATTGGTGCTGCTGGTGGATAACTTCAACAATCGAGGTGGCTAAAACAGTGATCCGTTATCATACAGAATAAGTATTTCACTACGATGCCGTCCAAAAGAATTTGCTTTAAACTCGTCCAAGTGACTTCAGCTTCAAGATCATCCGATATTCTTAGGTCAGTGCCGATGCTGGGGTACATGTCCCTGCGGGGGCAAGATGCTGAGTCGCAATCTCAATTGTGGAGCTACGGCACACATACGCTAGGTTACGGTGGGCACCCTTTGAATCGCGATTCCATCGTCACACATGTGACACCCAGTGCGTGCATTTCAAACAATGATCACCAGTAAACAGCCAGTGACACGCCACTCGTCCCCAGGACGAAGTCGGCTCTGCCGGTATCCGCGGTCGAAGAAGTCCTTCCCGGAGGCGCCACGCCGACCGATCAGAAACGCCTGGTAGCGGGCAAAAAAACTCCGCCAGCCCGACCGACCGGAATCTCCTTGCAACGGGCCAAAATCTCCGCCGGCCCAGCCGACCGGAATCTCCTTGCAACGGGCCAAAATCTCCGCCGGCCCAGTCGACCAGAATCTGCTTGCAACGGGGCAAAATCTCCGACGGTCCAGCCGACTAAAATCTCCCTGTAGCGGGCAAAGATCTCCGCTGGCCAGGCCGACGGTGGCTTAGTGCTGCGCGGCGCGGAAGTTTTCTGGCCAATAGCCATGACCATTAGCCAAAAGCTGGAGCAGTGCTGGTACAGATCCACAGATGGCAGCTACGCCGCGGGGGACGGAGTTGCGTGTGTATGTGTCTGTGTGTGTATGTGTGTGTGTGTGTGTGTGTGTGTGTGTGTGTGTGTGTGTGTGTGTGTGTGTGTGTGTGTGTGTGTGTGTGTGTGTGTGTGTGTGTGTGTGTGTGTGTGTGTGTGTGTGTGTGTGTGTGTGTGTGTGTGTGTGTGTGTGTGTGTGTGTGTATCTGCATATATGATCGATGCTCTTTGCCACTTAACACGTGGCTCACCAGGTCATTCAGTTCCACCGGTTCGCCCAAAGTCTGCTTGAGCTCCATGAAGAGTGAACGCGTCCGTTGGTGTATTAAGACATTAGTCAAGGGGACAACGGGATCAGACAGGTGAATAGGCACAACACTGGGGAGGTGGCCGGGACGTTTTTGCTCTATGTGTAAACAGCGTACATGTCCTCGGCGATGGAGGCATAATCTAATCACCTCCAAGTTCCACCCTCAGAGACATGCTAGCATGACGTATCAGGTCGCTGGGCGAACTGGGGGAGGAAGGCATTTGAGCCGGGTCTCTCATGCGAGCTTCTTTCTTGTAGACTTTCTAGTGCTACGTCCTCCTTCGTGCATGCACTAGCGTAGACTTGCTCGTGCTACGTCCTCCTTCGTACATACACGAGCATAGACTTGCTCGTGCTACGCCCTCCTTCATAGTCATGAAAAATATGGTCACTACATGTAATGACCAGCATTGTACATCAGATACATTGCACGTGTTTGCTGCCAATTGCTTACCCCAATTGAGGAATTCAGCTATAGTGGTGCAGTCACGCCAGTCCGATCCTTTGTCAGTCCTCACCTGTACGGCAGCTGTCTGCCGGGCTGGCCACCGTCGCTGCGCCCCTGGCCCCGGCCTCCGGTCCCGCGCGCCGCTGCACTGCTGCGCAGGCGGCAGCACAGCTGCTGCAGCGGCGGCCGAGTTGCGCAATGCGCGCGCGCGCGGCCGACCGGGCGGGCGGCGCCGGCCCGCTCGGGCCGGGCAGGACGGCCCGAGGCCGCGGGCGGCGGCACCACTGCACGGGTGGCGGCCGCTCGGGGGCGGGGCCATCGACCGGCGCCCGCCGCCCACGGTCGGCGGCATGCGTTTTTCTCGGCGCTGGCGGTAGGCCTAGCTGGCACGGCCGCACGGCGGCCATTTTGTTAGCGCCTTGCCGCCGTCCCACCGTGAACGATTTGGCTCGGTCATGGGCGAATGTGGCCGTGCCACAACCTCCGTCTGTCAGCGTGGGTGAATGTGGCTGTACCACAGTATCCGTCTATCAGATCACCTATTCGCAGGCTGGGTCACGAGTGAAGGTCAGTACGGACGTTCTGAGCTGGAGCTGGATATATTTAGAAATAGGTGGCGGAAGAAGTGAAGTCCTCGTACAAGGCAGCCTTCGAGTTATTTTGTTAGTTTGTTTGTGGCTTCGAATTTGCCGTGTTTGTCCACATCACCAACCTGGCATGGCCGAGGACTTTCAAGTAGAACGCACCTCAGAAAAATGCGAAATCGGGATGGGAAAACGTGTCACTGGCAGTTTGTTAAAGGGTATGAACGCTCTTTGTGAATAGAAATTAATCGCGTTCTTAGAAGTTTTCTTAGATATATAACGTCTTCCTCAGTCCCACCGATATCGCACCACGGAATGTGTTTTTGTGAAGGGTACCGATTAGGTAACCAGTTTAAAAGAGTGATTCTAAGCCAAAATGCTATTGTCAACTTTCGGGATGACACGGCAACTACAGGAGCCATTTTAATAATAATTCCACTACAGGGAAGGGAATATATATCGTCGTTTTGATAGCGATAGATACGTTAATGTTAATAGGCATTCTGCATGATTTGCGTAATTTGGTTCACTTTGCAGATGTTCATGGATGAGACACACACCTCTGTGTAGACACGTACGATAAGCATTACGCTTGGGCACCATATTGCTGTTCGTATTGTAGGATCATTTTTTATGCGATCGTTTTGTTCACCTCATTTACATTCCCAGCGTTTTCTCAATGCCAGGCGAGGAGCCAAAATATTTCTGTCGGGGTGGGGAAAGACCTAAACTGGTCGCTTTAACGCATTTTCAAGTCTCGCCAGGCACTGACTGATCTAGGGAGTGGCGGGTGGAGGCACGGGAGTCATGCCCCCTCCCCCCAAAAGCAAGATTGTCGCCGAACTTCTACACTAAAAAGCATTTTGTCGAAGTCTAAAAACATGTTATGATAAAAAGTGTCTTAAGTGGACCCACGGAATGTTGGAATGTTGGTTCATGTGTGATATCAGTAAATTGAGATATAATAGTGCCAAAGGGCGGAAATGGTGGATCTATGGAAATCCCCGATGATCCAGAGCATAGATGGAGAAGTACACAAACAATTTGGTATTGCCAAATGCATGGAGGGAAGGAGTTCCAGCGATCATGTTCATGGGGCGTACTCCATGGGGTTCCATGTTAATAAACCAAGAAGTTTGTGGGGCAAATCCGAAGATGATGGGGCCCAGGTCCCACCAAAGGCATAAGCAGCACCACCACTGATCCATGGACATTTCGAATGGCAGTTGATGAGTTCCGCCAGAGGTTCTCTCCAGGAGGTGCTGGCGGTTCATCCATATACTAAGCTGGACTAACGTGAGGTGCCAAATTGAACAGCCTACTTAATCCAGTCTACTGCCAGTAAATAGAAACCTTGATCGAGAGGCAAAGTTCGTTAGATCCTATGCATAACTCGAGCGCAACTATTCATATTTTGCTTACCCATTTTTGCATACCCGGCGCCGTCCCTGGAAGCCTGTGAACCGACACCTGATCTTCGTGCTACAAGATGTTGGAAACGGCCCTGAATCGACGCCACCACCACCACTACCTCCAGACAAATTTCTGGTGACACTCTCTAAGTCGTTCCCTACTGGCAAACAAAGCCTTCGAAATGCCCCTGGAGCATCGGGAGTTTCCTTAGGTCCATGGGTGTATCCACGGATTTGAAATTGGTTGGGGGGGGGGGACCAATCAGAGACGCGATAAATTTGAACAGGATAGAGGGCCTAGCCCCCCTCCGAAAAATAAATAGTTGGAATTCAGCCACCTTTTCAACGTCATTTTCAACCAATTCAATTTAATTTTCAACCTATTTCAATTTATCATATTTACAATTGTTACCAATGATATTTTGGGCACAAAATGTTCCACCAAAATTAGCCACTTCCACTACTTATCACCGCCTATGAACATCTAGCTTGATGTCGTATGTGCTGGACCGGATTCCATGATCACCATGGAGCAATACTGCATGTATGTTAGCAGGAAAACATAATATTTATTGGACGATAGTTTTATTTTTCGGAAGCAAATATGGACATACCTTTCCCATTCTTTTCTGTTTTACGGGCACATATTTCGATGCAATGACAATCAGGGTGGAAAGATGGTGTGGCACTGGGTGCATGTACCCCCACTTGGAAGGTGGCGTCACCCAGGCCGGGAAAATGCATCCCTCTGAAAAGGTGCCCGCTCAACTTTTTTCAGCCAGAGTCGCCCCTATGAAATATATAGGCACCCCTTTGGAAAGAAAGGCCGAGTTTTCATGGAAGTCCGAGTGCAACTCGCCCCCTCGAATTTTGCAACCAAAGGTGCTCCTCCAGGTGCTTTCGCAGCGGCGCCGCTCCAAAGAAATGGCGTCCCTCCAGACAAGTGCCACCATGACAGTTCCTGGATCTACCCCTGATTACAGCATTGCTCTCTCGCGGTTATGAACTCCGGCTAGTTATGCAAGTGTGCGCATTCACGTGTGGATTCTCTTGCAAATTTGAGAACTTCCGTTGAACCATCAGGTAAGAGGAAAGTGGACAATTTGAAAAAGTTATATATTGTATGTGTCCGGAATAGCAATGTGTCGGTATAAATTAAAAACCAGCGACGAGAGCACCATCCGAGCAGGTTATGACGGGTTTCTTGGGGCCCCTACTTCATATGGGATACGAGTGCTTGCTATCACAACGGTTCCGAGCAAAAATGTATATTTGACCCTCCTATTCCTATTACACTCAATCATTGTACACACGCCGGAGCTTCGACACCTTTGAAATTATTTCGATATCTGATAACGTACGGCAAGCAACGGCGAATGACACCCACATAACGTAAATTGAAGCCATAGCCACGAAACGCGGGGACTCTGGAAATTATACCAACCTTTGACCTTGCGGCTTGATCTGACATGTCCCGGGTTGAAATGTTACTCTTGCCCACGGGCTTTCTCTTGATACAAAGCATGGGTAGCTTTGGGAGGAAACGGAGAAACGCGGGGCGAGCGAAAAAATGAGTTCGACCTTTGGTTTCGAAAATTAATGTGATTTCTGAACAGTTTGCTTGAGACCACACGGTACATCGAATGACTCAACTTGATGAAAATTGAAGACACAGCGACGAGGCGCGAGGATTTCGAACAATTTAAGCTAGCCTTCGGTCTTGTGGTTTGACATTGACATGTCCCAGTTTGAAATGTTATTCCATGTGCACCACGTGCTATTGCTTGATACCAGATGTCGGCAGATTACGGCGAATAAAAAAAAAACGAGGCGACCAAATAAATCGGTTTGACCTTTCACCTTAGAAATTAATTATATCTAGTAACATCATAATACCGCACAAGTCACGTCGAATGGCAACCACTTGGCGCAATGAACCCAAAGTGACGAATCGCGAGGACTTCGAAAAATTCAAACTAGCCTTTGACCTTTAGGTTTGGCCTGGACATATCCCGGTTTAAAAAAGTTACACGATGGCTCACCATGGTCTGTCACTAGTGGATCTGGGCAGCTCTTGGGCAAAACCCACAAACAAATGTGAGGCGACCGAAGTAATCAGCTTGAATTTTGACCAGTTGAAAATATTTCGAAATATCACCCTTCTGATACTGCACAACAAGACAACACGAATGACACAACACGAATGGCATCCATTCTTTTGAGAATTGAAGCCATAGCGACGAAACGCGATGACATCGGAGAACTCAATCAAACCTCTGACCTAGACATGTCCCGGTTTGAAATGTTACTCGAGTGTTCACCACGGGTTATTGTTCATACCAAATTTAGATAGGTTTGAGAGAAAGCGAGAGAAAAAAAATTGGCCACCAAGGTATCAGTATGGCCTTTGCCCTTGACAAATTGTTCGATTGCTTGGCTTTCTGATACTGCATGGCAAGCCACGTTGAATGACGTCCATTTGATGGAAATGGAAACGATTGCAACCGAACAGCGCGAACAGTTGATATCGCTTCAATATCGCCATCTTATAAATGAAGCTAGTCTTTGACCTAGAAGTTTGACCTTGACATGTACCAATTTGAAATGTTGCATGATGGTTCACCACAGGCTATTGTTGGATACCAGATTTTGGCAGGTTTGGGTGAAAACGAAAAAATTGGGAAGCGACGGAAGAAAATGGCTTACGTTAAGCCTTGACCGTTAGAGTGGTAATGCGACACCTATGTAGTTCCTCCCATCGTGTTCAGCACAAGCATTTGTGGCAATTGATTCGAACGATTATAAACCCGTCGCTGAATGCCGATGCCAATACAAATACGTCTCTGGCGAACTGGTCGCTGAATACGAATACGACTACGACGTTAACTTGACCTACGTGTTTAAGGCTGCCCATGACTTCCCTCAATGGTCTTGAGGATGCCCAAGGAAATCTAGAGTCGCATTTGTTCAAGATATATAAATATATGAGTAGGGAATGCAACCTCAGACGTATAAAGCCTTGCGATAATGCAAATGTGTTGCCTAGCAGAGTACAATTTTCCACCCATGCAAAAATAGAAGATGGCCAAGGTTCATGTTATTCAAGAATGGTCTGTAAGCAGAAGTTTTTAACGTTTGCTGATTTACCATTTGGATATGTTGTGACGACGGATAGCCTGTGAAGCTTTTTTGTTGATTATCTTGCATACATACTTTCACTCTATAAATTATTAAGTATAATTTTGTGGCGATGATACTCAGGTAGCTGAGGCTTGGGGGACACGAAAAAATTGAGGGGGACAAATTTACACTTTATAGAAGTTGGGGGTGGGGGCATTTCCCCCACCCCCACCACACCCCAGTGGTTACACCCATGCCTAGATCCACTACTTACATCCCTCGCGACGTGCTTTAGCACTATTTCTTGGTGACACTCCTGAGTCAGCACCTTCACCACGCAACCCATACAACCCATACAGCCCTTTGACTTGAACCTATGAATCAACACCTCAGCCTTCCAGACACCAAATACGCACTGGAAACGGCCTTAGCTTAACACCTCCATCAGACCGTCGACTGGCTGTCTCTGAATGAATTGGTGTCTATGAATTGGTCATTGCTGAGGAATCTCCGTGGATATTCCTCTCCAATGCCTGGCAGGCGCCCCTTACGAACAGACAGCGTAACCGAGTAATATGCCGTGCAGCAGTAGTAGACTTCAAACAAGAACTTCGCATTCTCTGGTCCAGGATCAATTTCCCTCAGAGAAACTTAATTTCCCATATAAGGTTTTTTTTTCAGACGCATGTCTGCATCCTGGTGTTGCAGGTCCTGCGTTTCTACAGGTGTATTGATACTATGCAGTCTCGCAAAAATTTTCTACCGGATAACTACACGAACAGATTTTAATTGTCAATCACCAGTGTTGTCTGTACCTCAAGCCGTAAGATCAATGCACATCTGCGTCGTTTGCAGAAATTTATTTGAGTAGATTTCTGGATATCCAAGACGTGAGAACTCTCCTACCTACCCCCGAAATTGTCATATGTAAATACATGACGCGCAAATAGATTCGGAACACACTTCCGTAGGCGTTGAAAGCCAAGCAGGGGATGTTATAAGTGCAAAGAATGTGTGAGGATACAGGAACAGATGAGTTCGTGTATAGGTGGTTCAAAAGGCAGCGTTTGGAGGTCAACGTGACCATTTAACATGTGAGGCTCCCGGATATCGGCCTCCTCTTGCCTGTTAAATAGGCGAATGGAAAGACATTTCAGCCTAAAAGGCATTTCTTGCAATATGCTTGCAATTAGTTCAGACGTAAGCTGCATGACTATTTTTTTCAGTTGACCAAAACGTTTTCCAACTATCCACCTTCAAAGTCGAGATGAATAGTTCGAAGCGCGCTATCGCGAAATATTTTCTTTTCGCTGTTGCTGTTCTTTGCTGTTATAAAGATCTGCTATGCGAGATAGTGTTATAACACAATCAGGGGCCTGCATCTCCACAGCGTCGATCGAGTTTGCGCCGGGCCCGCCGGTCTTCTTCGGGTGTATTCCTCACACTCGGCTCCGCCCCGCCCCGACACAGAGAGCGGGACGGCAGAGCGCGAGGGGGCCCGTCGGTGCTCGCCGGGTGCACGCCTCACACTCGGCTCCGCCCCGCCCCGACACAGAGAGTGCGACGGCAGAGCGCGAGGAGGGGCCGATGGCCGAGCCGAGTCATTAGCGCCGAAGCCCTCGCCGCCCGTGGAGGACGAATTTCGGCCCGACCGCGCCGGCAATCGATGGGCTGCAGGGCTCCTGACCGCACGGGTCACGTGACCGGAGACCACGCGCTGTCGTCGGCGCCGACGACACGCGGCGGCGCAGTTCAACGTCCGGCCGGCCGCCAGTCCGCAGCGCGCCGACGACGCGAGTCGATACCGACTCGACCCCGGCACGTGCGCCAGGCCAGCCCATCTCCCCGGCACACCATGACCATCACAGCACATTGTTTGAATTGGTGGAAGTGGAGTCCTGTCACAAATTGCCAAAATCTGGGGGGGGGGGGCACAAGAAGGTGTGGCACCATATATGTATTACATGTATATATGCACTATAATATGCAGGTACAAATAAGCCAAATAAATTGATAAGCCTCAGACTACTAAAATGAGTACAAGTATGCCGAGAAGACTGTCCCATCGCAATGAAGTTGGTTTACTGAACTATTCAAAAAAGTAGAGCCAAGCAAATAGTGTTGATACGCTTGGGGTTTTAGTGTGGCGCCCAGGGGAGGTCCGAGACGCCCAAATGGAGTGAGGCAGTAAACATCACGAGTGCATCACCCCACCCGAAGAAAAAATTAAATCCTCTGATTTCCCCACTTTAGCTTTTGGTCCTCAGAATCTGACAAATGTTTTTAGGTCACTGCTGGACCAAAAAAACATTTTTTTGGCATTAGTACCGCTTTTCCAGAGTTTTGGGTTCCGTCTATGGCCACTACTATCTCCAATATCTCAGGGTGAAGATATGAGGCAATTTATTGACACATTATAAGAAAAGCCGGCGAGGTTCGCTTCTTGCAAGCAGCCATTCTGATATCTCCCAGTCAGCAAGCATTTCAAACAGCTTCATTTATTCCAACTCAATTTATAGATGTAGTTGGAAAATATGCTATGAAATACTATGCAAACATGAATGCAAATATCAATTCAATGTTGAAAGGTAGGGATAGGTCGGGGTAGTTAAACGTTTCCTAAACTATGTAACTCACCCGGACTTTCCGAAGCAGCGCTGGCCTGCCTATTTCTCTCTTGATGGCATGCAATTTTCCCTATTTAACAGGAATGGAAATGCAGTTTGAAGGAGTTTACCCGCGAGATGTTCCTCATTGATGATGGTGTCTGCTTGCAAAGCTGTTTTCTATGAAGATCATTAAACGCAAGATATGTGCGGGCATGGATACAAGTGGAAATTGATTCGGTACAAGGAACTGACATGATTGGTGTGACATAACTTCATGGGTTATGCAATAGCCACTTCCAGTCATCAATTGAAAGAAATTTAAAAAAGTGCTGTACTGGCTAAAAGCGCAGTATAGTCCGAGGAGAGTATAAGGGGAACAATAGCCCCCTACGTGGAAGCATGGGGTTCCAAGATAGCCATACTGCACCCCCAGAAAACGAGGAGGTTCCTTGAAGCACCCGGACTGCCCCCCTCCCCCTCTCAGGAAGCAGAGGAGGTTCCATCAGTCCCTTAAGAGGTTAGCCCCTTGCAAAAAGCCTGACTGCACCATAGGGCTCACATGTAACAAATTCTTCTGTTTGAATGAAGTAATATGACCACGAAGGAAAACCACAACTGCTGCTTTAAATTAAAAAATGGTGAAAATTAAGGCATCCATGAAAAAGTAAGCTGTAAGACTACGTGAAGCAAGCCATGCTGTAAAATCAAATAGCAAGAGCTAACGTACTTCCAGCTTAGCTCGGGATCCAAGGAAATAAATTAAAATGTCCACAAAATCAACTTGTGAAATATATGAATAATGCTTCGTAATGAAAATTGATTTTTGGCATGGGGATAAGGGCAAGAAGGGTATGGAAGTGAATATATATGCTCGATGGTAAGCAACATTAGGCCCTGCATACATTATCATGCAATATTATAGGATAGGATTCCCAATTTTACCAGTTCAGTTTAACTCATTTTGACCCACTCCGTCTACAAATGCAAGCAAATCAACAGACCGATTGATCGTAACACAAAGAACATTGTGTGCTGTATTGCTTGAAGACAGCTGATGGAAGCTGGAGGTTGATAAGGTTTTTACGTGAATAGTTTTCTCATGCAAATTATCTTGCATGATCTATGAATAATATTACCGAATATAGGAATGACTAATTGTATCCATTCTACAAAAATATAGCACACCATAGAGACTCGTTTCAGGGTCAGCTTGAAGCTCAATCTATATTTTTGGCCAAACCAAAACTCTGAATTTCCTAGCCATAAACATCAATAGGTTCTTGTGCCAATTAACCAAGCATATACCAACACACAAATGTGTTTCTTGAAAAGTTTAGATTTACGTACACAGATGTGCATACTGTTGTTTAAAAAAAAACCGGCAATCACTTTACATTTGTTCGCCATGCTTAAATTCAGTCCTAGTTGGTCACATTTAATGATGACCGACATCCCCTTTCACTTTCCTTAACAAAGTTCCTTGGTACTTCCTTGGGACTACCTGCATGAGATCATCCGATCAGACCAAGTATGGTTTGGGAATTGAGACCAAGTTAAAAGGTCGGCACAAGTTGTATGTATTCGCAGATCCAGAACGCTGGTTTGAGTTCTTTGGCAGGGCCAAACAAAACTAAATTTCACAAATAGTCAAACTCGTTGGATTTCCAATGCTATGTGTCTAAACATTAGCGTAAACCGACCTTGTAGTATCAAATATTTTTAGTTTTGCATAAATTGTGATTGAAGACCAATGTTCCTCAAAATCAGGCTGCTGCGGGGAGGTGACATGGCTGAGATGACCCTCCTGGATCCGCTGGTGAATGCTTGGTAATTTCATAGATAACTTGGCACCACATAAAGGCCCAGTGGCCCTCAGCAACCTCTTTAGTTTGGTTTTCGATCCTAGTATTTGCCACTTCACGCACACATATAAGCAGAGTAGTTTACGTGCTCCTAACCAAAAATATCGCACATTTCATTAATTTCACGAATGCATGGAACATTTTGTGAGAAACATGTCCCGATGTCATTCAAAAGTGAACATCCTTGGTGATTTTCTTTGAAGGTACAATGCACTCCAAATAAACTATTTCTTTCTTCTAGTGAAGGTCTCATATGTTGCGCTTCTTGTGAAGCGAATGTGCAATATATGGCGATATCTTTCAGGGGCTTTTCTCATCCATCAGTGTTTCAGACCAGTGATAGAGCTGTTTGAAGTGTAGTTTGTGAATCTGAACTAAAATGTTCACTATATAACCAGGAGTCACATGCTAGCTTTGTGCTATGCGTTGTCAAGTTTGCGATGTTCCAGTGTATAACTTTATATGCTTGAGTACGTATTAGTAAGTAACTGCGTTAATATACATGAGTCGAGTGTAATGAACGGAGGACTTCGCGCCACGTATCGCCGGCTTCTTTTTGTGCATCTGATAATGCCACTATGTTGCTAAAAATTAAGAGTGTATGCCTATTAAGAGTGTGTGCCGATTGACGCTACGTATCACCGGGAACTTACCGCGACACAGGAAAGTTCATGCATGCCACCGAAGCAAGTGACGGCAGATAGGCAAAATGTACATCGCGGTGAATTCGTTACAGCTGTCTGTGACAGTTTTTTTCTTCTATTCGGTGCGACATAGTATAAAATAGTCCCACCGGCTGCTATAGGTTCACTTGACATTCTACTTCCTACCCATCCCCGATCCGGTTCATGGTCAAACACCCACTCCGGTCCCGATCACGTCCCAGCGTCGGTCCCGGTCACGTCCCAGCATCGGTCCCGGTCACGTCCCAGCATCGGTCCCGGTCACGTCCCAGCGTCGGTCCCGGTCACGTCCCAGCATCGGTCCCGGTCCGGTTCATGTCCCAGCTCCCGCCTCGCCCCGTCAACACCCGCCCCAGTTCGCCTCATGCCTCGCCTCATGCCTCGGCTCCCGCCTCGGCTCGGTCCGTGCCGTATCAGGCATTTCGTGAATCCAATCAGCATTGACACCGTCACAACGCACAAGTCAGAACATGGGCTGCGCTGGTAAAATGGTGCTCTGTGTTACAACAAGGAACTGTCTGGGCAGTGCTTTACGCGCCATCTAGTTATACAGGACTTAACTTCGTCCCAATATCTATTTCAAATCTGAAAAAGAGATAAAACATTACGCCCCCCCCCCCCCCTCACCCACAACAAAAAAAATCTTGCCTAACTACGCAATGAACACCAGTAGAATTACAACCGCAGATCTGAATTAACGGAGTGTCAACCAAGGGGGAGGGGAGGGGATCATGGGCGCTGTATGACCGAAGCAGTCGATGCGCCCCTAAGCCCAAATAACCAACCAAGGAGAGGGGATCACCCGACACGCGACTCTCTGACTCAACCGACATCTCCGCCTGCGCCGAAAACCGACCGCCATCACTTTCGTTGTCATTCTTAGCTGCTCATTCAACGTTAGTGGTTGTCATATTGGCGTGTTGGTCTTGCCCTTCACCATCGGGAATGGCCACACCGATTATGTTCTTCATCTTCACTATGCACCCATGAAAGACGACGGACAGCCGGGACCGCGAGGAGAACAATGCCATGCGCCGTAGAGTGCTGATTTAAGTCGACGCAGTCCCGTCCGCACGCGTCGTTCCGGTGTCAAAACCAGGTCACATCCCTGGCAGAGTCCAGTTGTCAGTGAACCTGACACATATCCTAAACACAACAGCTTCGTTCGGTGGCCTTAAAGTTGGGCTGCATGAACAACTCTACATTCGCTCCTTTGTCGATACAGTGACAAACGTGTACAATTTGATGACTGACGCTGTTATGGGCGCTGCATGACCTCGGTAGTCGATGCGCCCCTAAACTCCAATAACCAACCAAACGTGTACAATTTAACTTGTCATGGACAAGGGGAAGCACCACCCACTTGCACATGAATCAACGAGAATGCGTTCATAACGATGAACCACAACTCAGGTTGTGGTTTTTTAAAGGAAAGACTCGCATGTCAACACAGGGGTCTGCCATCAAAGCAGTGCCGAAGGTCTCCGGGCAGCACCGAAAGACACGAGAGTCCAGGAAACGTCGAAGTTCGATGGCGTCCACGCAAGTACAGAAATCCACATTGGACGACACCGCCGGACCCATTTCCCCGACACCGCCTTGCCAATCCTACCTTCGTATGACATGGCCAGTATCATTGTGCCGGCACGACCGATTCCGCATTGCATTTGTCGGCAATGCATGCATCCATCTCCCCTTGGATCCTCCAGTGCATCCACTGGAGGTTCCAAGGGGAACTGGGGAATGCGCCTCCTCATCCAATGCACTCTAGCGTCCTGAAGGAGCGTCACGTTGACGCATCGGCTAGAAAACTCGTTGAGCGATGGTACCCTCTTCGATGAACACTCCTGGATCCGCACTGCATGCACTGTACTGCCGACTCCATACCACACACACACTAGTGATTCTGTCCTGGGCTCTTATGAGATAGCGTGTCCCGCCCTGTGCCCCTATAGCATCTCCGGTCCCATCTCCCTGACACAGTGCCGGTCCCGCCCTGTGCCCCTATAGCATCTCCGGTCCCATCTCCCTGACACAGTGCCGGTCCCGCCCTGTGCCCCTATAGCATCTCCGGTCCCATCTCCCTGACGCAGTGCCTGTTCCGCCCTGTGCCCCTATAACATCTCCGGTCCCATCTCCCTGATGCAGTGTCTGTTCCGCCCTGTGCCCCTATAGCATATCCGGTCTCATCTCCCTGACACGGTGCCGGTCCCGCCCTGAGCCCCTATAGCATTTCCGGTCCTATCTCCCTATCCCATTTATCTGACAGTTCCGGTCTCGTCATGTGTCCCGGAAGCACCTCCGGTCCCATCTTACTGACCCCGCTGGTCTCGTCCTATGTTCCTACAGCACCTCCAGTAACATCTTACTGACCCCGCTGGCCTCGTCCTTTGTCCCTATAGCAGCTCCGGTCCCATCTTACTGACCCCGCTGGTCTCGTCCTATGTCCCTATAGCACCTCCGGTCCCATCTTACTGACCCCGCTGGTCTCGTCCTATGTCCCTATAGCACCTCCGGTCCCATCTCCCAGATTCCGTTGGTCCTGCCCTGTGTCCATATGGCATCGTCGCGTCGGTACCGTTGCGGGTCCGGATCCTCGCCCGCCATGCACCACTCCGCACAAGGCCATGCACGCGAGTGATTGGGGCTCGAGTCTCGATTCGGTGACGTCACAGGGAGGGCCATGGGCGGTGGCGACGCCAATGGGGAACACATTCCAGAGCCGGGCGCTTTTACCGTCCCGAGTTGATTTACTGTGACGGTACCGCCGCTTAAGTCGACTCATAAGTGGTTGGACTTCTAACGCCACTTCGGTGTAAATCACAAAGGATCGTTATTTACACAGTAGAGTATATCATGATAAAGCTCGGTTGATATACACAAGCGGCGCGACCTGCTTAACTAGACTCGAAAGTGGCTTTACACCAACGGTTGGTTGGTTGGTTATTTGGGCTTTCGGGCGCATCGACTGCGTTGGTCATACAGCGCCCATCTTTACACCAACGGGATTTCAGTGTAAATAATAATATATTTACACAATATTCCTTGGGCATAATATTCCCTTTCTGGAATAGTATGCCCAGATATGGATAGTATGTATGGATAGCATATAATATATGGAATATTATTTAAGTAATCTATGATAGAGCTAAGGTAATATATGCAGGCAGCACTATCTGCTTAAATAAACGTTTAAGTGGTTTCACACCAAAGACACTTCAATGTAGACCAAAATAAATTTAAGCAGAACTATTCAGAAGCCACACTCGGTATAAATCAACCCACGAGTGGCTTTACACAGACAACAGACAAGCAGACATGTGAAAAAGCACTCATGAGTATACAGGCGTTCTAATAGATCGTAAAATCCTTCATGCAGATTTAAATGCTGGAATTCCGTTCAAAGCTGACGTTTTCAATGGCTCGAATCGAAGAATTGATCAGAAATACGGGTTTTATTTAACCGAAGATAGGCCTTAGAGTGCACATTATTATGTGAGTGCAGTATATATTATAATGTGCTCATTATTATTGGTATCCACAAAGAGACAAAACACTGCATCCTGTTATAACAAAATATTGTAAACTCTGTTTATAATCTTTCGGTTCGTGTGCAGTTTTTGTGCTTTTACCAATACTTTCTGCCCTTATTCTATCAGTGAGAGTCCATTCCACAGTAATTTATTTTTTAAGGTACATATATTTGAAGAGGAAAACTGCAAGGGCCAGCTTGTGAGCTAAACATTGTCCTCATATTCTGCGATGCTGCCAATCCATCGAATGGAATTTTAATATAATCGATCACATGTATATTGCCAGTTCTTCTTTTCATTAACAAAAAGAAAAACATGGTCCGATTAAAAAGTTCAGATGATCCAAGTCTTCCTTGAATCGCACAAGTAATACATATTGTATCAGTATTCTTATTCAAGTTGACCTTTGTCTTGTCAATTGTCACCTTGGCATACTGCTGCTATGGTTTTAAATTCCGAAGGAGATGGTGACATTTGCCCCAGACTACCCAGTTTATGTTTTCTAACGTTGAAACCACGGTGGTACCGGTTTCCCCACCCATTAGACATCTGGATCTCCGTAGGTCACAGTCGCGGAGGTCTGTTTTCACCTCTGAGCAAAGACAAGCCCTGTTTTTTTAATATGCAAAATCCATAGGGTTGACGGAAAACTCATCCAAAGTTGGGCAGCTGTCATTCATACAGAGTTCCACGTCACTGGGGCGTATGCTCAGAGTAATTAAGCGGATCCGGTATCCAGTATGCGATAATTGTCAATTAAATGGTTGTTGTCGTGCTTAACTAATCAGCTATGAGGACAGAAAGCTGCGGAAAAGCGCACCATGATACGTGACACGAATGGACGATTGTGGAATATCATGGATGCCTACAAAATAACTACGGGTCAAGGTTTTTAGCTCCAGGGTATTCGTCACTTCTTCCCGGTAGCATGTGCATTATTTACTTACTGACAATGGCGCCCTGGCTGTCTACTCCAAACTGTATCCGGCAGTATTGTGTGGGCGTCGTGAGCGGCACTGGGTGTCGCGCTACTCCCTCCCGCCCCTTCGTTCGGTCGGACTTTCAGGCCAGCCGGTTGTTGAGCGGTGGGCTGTTGCCACCCCCCCCCCCCGGCCGGAGCGGCTACCCACGCCCAGCCGACGGCGGGCCGTGGGCCGGCGGCCGCTGCAGCTCCGGCCGGAAGTTGCACGGCGGCAGAGAAAGAGCGCGCGACCGCGCAGTCACGAGGCTGCCGGCGCACGAAAAACGCCCGCCGGCGCGGCAAAAAGTGTCCTTCGACTGCGGCGAAAACAGGCTGCCGCCCGGCCGGCCGGCCGCCAGCGCCGACTCGACCTCCTCACCTGCGGCCCGCGTGAGCCGACTGTGCGTGCCCGCCCGCCGCGTGCGTGTGCGCCAGCGGCAGAGTGGGCGCGGAGTACGGAGAGAGCAAAATAGGTGAAGAGGCAGAGGGGAAGACCGGGAAACAAAGCCTGCGCGAGCCGCAGAGAGTCAGTGAGAGAGAAAGAGAAAGATATAGAAAGATAGAAGAGGAGAGAAAAAGAGACAGAGGGACAGAAGCACAGCTAGAGCTAAGAGCAGAGACATAGAGACAGAGACAGAGACGGAGGCAAAGACAGAGACGGAGACAGAGACAGAGACAGAGACAGAGACAGAGACAGAGACAGAGACAGAGACAGAGACAGAGACAGAGACAGAGACAGAGACAGAGACAGAGACAGAGACAGAGACAGAGAAAGAGACAGATACAGATACGGAGACAGAAACAGAACTAGAGAGATAGGGGAGGGAGAGAAGGTCTCACTGAGAATGTTCTGGTCAGATCCCGATTGGGTCATACATGAGTGTCGTTTTATGAAAATGATTTGGGTGGCTCACATATTTGAAGGTAAATGGTGCGATGTATGTAGACAGGAACCTAGACAATCGTACTGAGCACATCAACGCGGAACATACTATGATCGTACTCACTGATGTTGTATATGAGATTGTATAGATCGTGCTCATTGAGCCTTGATCGTATATGAGGCGCATTGCTTGACCACGGCAGATACCGAGTACGGAAAATGTGAATGATATTATGGTACATGATGCCACCACTAACAAAGAGATCCTGCTTTTTATTTAGCTTTTCCCAGCATGCCCATTGTGCATACAATAAGCTGAGCTTGTTGGTTGAACCCAGACTACACCACCCTCCTCGCTAGATGGAACGGCGGCACCACCGTGCGGTATGTGGCGAACTCGTCCCACACATCTTCCTGTGTGGACCGTCCGCCACTGTCCAGGAAGGCGGACCCTCTCCAACTTCGGACGGACCCTGCTTACGCACCCTAGGTAACTAGAAGACGAACGGACTGTTGGTACATGATGAACGAGGATTGTGAGCTCCAAATCCAGGCAGATCCATCGTGTGGGCAGTGACGTGCTACGTATTTGCCAAATGCGATACATAACATCAGACATGTGCTTCGCGACACTCGATTCATTCTAATCATTATGGCTGGTGATTTAACCAAGTGTCGGTAATCCAGTTAACGTAGGCTAAACAAAATGAAATACAGAAATACGAAGATGCAAAACTGCTGTGCCAAGCATGATTAATATGCAATCATGGTTAATGTATTAATTATATTCATACAGCAATGTGCCGAGACTCGAGTGCAGTGCAGCTTTAAATGCAGCCGGGTCCTTTAAGGTCTATATGATCGAGCGATGAATTCCATGTGACACAGTATCCGAAGATAAAAATGTTTCCCTACAATACACTAATGAACCTTTGTGACCCAATTCCAATGCACGCCTACGCTTATTCGCCAAAGGTGGGAACGCAAATATGCCAGGGATACCATTTAGCGTATCAGCTTTGGGGACAGTCGCCTTCCAGTCATGCCCATACCCCCCCCCTCCACCTCCACCCATCAGAAACCATTCGTCACTGCTTAGCATTACTGGGGGATCCGGGGATTGGTTGTCTGGATGGTGGTATTCCCCGGTTTCCAACTGGCATGCCGCCCTCCCCAGTCAAACTTCCCTAGGAGGGTACATCGCTTGAGTAACCTGAGCTTCGACATGATCAAAATTCCTCTTTTCTTCACTCCAAGACCTGAAGTAAAATGACAAAATCCAGTACGCTTTCTGATTGAGGGAGGGAGAAAGTTGCTGCAGCAACATTGTTCCCCCAGCGATCTTGGCTTAAAATAGTCCCTGGTCGATCCAGCAATCTGTCACCTGAAGCTTCTCAAAAATGCGGAATCTGTCGCCCATGTACTCTGCCAAATTGGCAACTTTTTGTTGCCAACTTCTTCCACATCTACAGGGCAGTGTGGTTAGTGTTCGCTCTGTCACCGTCTATTTGTCGTTCGCTGTTCGTGGACAATTTCAGGATCTTGATGTCCAGCTAATCCACACCAATAACGAAGAGGCAGTTGCAGCTAGATGTCTCCAGTCTTGAACGGTGTGCGAAGGCGAATGGCTTGCGCTTCTGGGGGACGAAAACAACGGTCATACGCGTGTGTCGGCATCGAGACGGACACTAAAGTTGTTGCACGAAAATCATATGTAACCGGCAGAGGAAATCTGCCACATCCCCATCACTCGTTTACCAACTCGAAATAGACGACCCGTGTTTTGTCTTCGACAGTACAGCCCAACGACCAAACGACCACCAGGCACAATACATCACACAGCACACCGCATTGTCACTGATGCATTCCACACTTCACCGGTTGCAAATCTGTTGGCAGAATTCAACCAGCCATGCCTTTCCATGCGCCAGGAACTGCTCCGCATGCGATAAACCTGCAAGCTGCGTAAGTCTTCCCCCGGCCACCATACTTATAACTCGGTGCTTCCAGGTAGTAATCTGGCGTAGTTCAAAGGACGACGGGGCGTGCTGCGCCATTCTGTTCGGATCTGCGCGCTTCTCGAAAACGGAGGAAGAAGACTACGCGGGGTGATGAGCGTACGGATCCGCGGAAATCTCTCCCTGAAGGATGACAATCCGAAATTTACGTTTCGGTGTCGTACATGAGAAAAGGCGACGTCGCTTCCCAGTAACTTAGATTTCGGGCGCTGGATCTCATGTCACATTACCACACACTTACGGAGACGTACACGAATGAGTTGAAAATTGAGCCTGGTGGTTAGGTGTAGGTGTGTTAGGTGTAGGTGTGTTAAGTGTGACTAGCGTCATCACTAGGACGTTTCATCTGCTAACATCTGCACATGCATCTGTGTGTGCACATTCGAGTCGGGTGCCATGAGCAAGGCGCTGGAATTTCATTGAGATTGGTGATGACACAGTGCACCCACGCGGAATTCCGTCAGCAGCCTACTTGTTTTTGGGATGTTTTATTGATCGAGCTCAACTGCGTAAGATCCTCTTGGCCCTCGCACGTGAAATGAGTGTTTTTTTTTAATCCTGACAACAAGCCATGTGTGGATCTCTGAGAACGAGGCTGCTGATGTTGCGACGAAGCGTGGAGCTCAGAACTCGTGCACCTGATACCTCCCGCTCCCTACCAGCGACTTCTATCCAGGAGTTATGGGCTTCGATGTCAGGAAGGAGCAGGCCAGTCGGGATTCTCTAGTACACAATGAGCTGAGAACTGTCAGTACCTATGTTGGTGAGAGGACTTCACCTTCACATCGAATCCGATGTCACAAGGTGGCGCTGGCGCCTACACTCAGGACAACGTTCGCGACTCGCCGCTTTCTTCTCGGTGGCGATGAAAAGTCGCTGGGCCCTATAGGTGGACCGTAACACCATCGATGCGACACATGCTAGTTTCTTGACCCCGGCTTCCCCACGAGTCGAGACGTGACTATGACCGACTTGCGGTGCTTCGAGAAGTATTGGGGAATCAATCTAACGCAGCTCAATTGCGACAATTTTCGTTTTTCCTCAGACATCAAGAGCTCTGCAACACTTGTCTCTTATGATTAGCTGCTGCGTGTGTGATTAAATCCCAGAGGTTCCCAGGGGCGTGAACGGGGCGGGGCGACGGTACCCCCACAAATTTAGATCAGTTTAACACTGACCCTATGGAAAGGCCATGCCAGTTGATGGAAGTATGATCGTGGTGAGGGCAACGGTACCCCATCAACTTTAGATGAGCACTGATCCTATGCAAAGCATAGTACCAGCTCCAAAAGCATTGCACGGCAAGAATCGACTTCTCAATGGCTTTAGTCCCTCCCCCAGTGGGAGAGGCAAGGCTTCTTTTAACATACTAGCTGGGGGCTCTGCTCTTCCACTCGTCAGTTACCTTTCCCATTGTTGTCAGTTGTCAGTCTTGTTCCCCATTGCCCAATTTTCTCAAGCCGAATCATCTAATAATTGCATGAGATACCACTATTTGACCTGATACGCATATAATACAATGTGCTCTATCACACATATTCAGGGTTTTGCGCTAAGTGCCCTCACCTAGCGGCCTAAATTCCGGTCCATACATGTTGTGAAATATCCAATGCACCAATAATGCACCCATCTCTCGAGTATTATCTTACCCAACTCTAAAATTGGATTTGGAAAGTTGAATTGTAAGGCAACGCTTATCGGAATTGATGACCTGACTTTGACCTCATCTGGCTCTGGTACTCGAGGTCACCCGACAAAGAACGTTGTTACCAAGAGATCCTCTACTCAATTGTGAACAGATAGGTCAAATCTGGGTCCCGTGATCTCAGCGGTTCGGATCGGATCGGATTGCGGCTTTACGACGCAATCGGCAGCTGATGTCACCTGTATCGCCCGCCCCTCACCCTGGCAAGAAGGGCGGGCATCGCGGGGAATCAAACCCCATACCTCCGGCTTATCAGACACTCATCTTAACCGCTGAGCTACCGACGCCCCCGTTTCGGCGGTTTGGGAGTGCTAGAAAACACGGGATATTTATCTTCCCTGCGGTTCTGGAGTTAAGAGGACACTTAAGAGCTGAGCTAAAAAATCAGGTAACATTATTTTTTAATGAAGGGCTAATGTGTTTACATTTTGATCTGAAAATTGCAAAAATTGAGTTCTCTCTCATAAATTCCAAAGTTCAAACGTGAATATGGTTGGAAAAGGCACCCCTCTGGGGCGGTCGAGTGCACCACCCTTGTATTTTTTTTCATCCAAAGGCGGCCCTGTTAGAACACCCACGTGTGGCCCATCCCTGCATTGATTTCACAAACTAATCCCTGAATGTCTTGAAACATAGATAAAAAAGACTCGTGAGGTGGAGCACATTCCTACAAACGTAATTGCAGCATTGCATCGATGCAAAAATATGCACGAGCCAAACAATAATTGCCCCAGAAACAAACAAGCTCGCCGCACCATTATGTTTGTTGTGGCTTTGTGCTAGTCAAGCATCAAATGCTTCCATAAGGAAAGCGAAGTAGTATAGGCTTGCCATACCATACCAACCAATGCACATGGCGAGACTACCATGGAATGATGCTACGGCGAAAGTATTCTGACATCTTTTTCTCGTCAAATACACTTCCTGTAAATATTCTAGGAAACTTCGCAGCTCATTTAACCACGAAACAGAACAATGAATGCAAACAAATGCATGTGTTGTTTGTTACCGGCAAAGCAAATAGCAAAGAAACGCATGCTAATTTGCATAAACCGTTTCCACGTTCACATTGCGGCTTCCATCATTTCATTACTCCAATAAGCACAAATAGCAATTGCACCGACGCCGTTCAGAGCTATGACAAATGCAACCGCGGCAAAACGTCTGGATTTTCATGGAGTTTTTACATATGATTAAAAGTTACGCGACACTGCATCAGAGCAGTTTCGTCTGCGTGAGGGCACTGCAATGTAAAGGAACACGCTGCTCACAGGTATTACTAGTTTCTACAAGCTGAGTAAAGTTTCTAGCACAATTGGTCCACTGGAAGTAAATGGGACTACATTGGATGAGGATAGTGAGATGGTTGAGGAGCTGAGCAACCAGTTTAAATCAGTGTTTACATTGGAAGATATGACCAATCTGCCGACCGAACACCATAGTTCAGTGACATGTGATCTGATAAATGATGTTGATTTCATTGATAGTGATGTTGTTTACAATCATATCAGGAAAATAAAGTCAAACAAGGCAGCAGGACCTGATGAAATTTATGCTAGGGTATTGCAGGAAGCTGAAAAGGAACTGACATTTCCACTTAGTATAATATTTGGTAGATCAGTTTCACAAAATGAAATTCCAACCGATTGGAAAAGGGCAAATGTAGTTCCTATTTTCAAGAAAGGAGAAAGAGGGAAAGTTGAAAACTATAGCCCAGTAAGTCTCACATCCCTAGTCTGCAAGGTACTCCAATCAATTATCAAGGATAGAATGGTTAGTTATCTGGAAGGAAACAGATTGATTCAAGATACTCAACATGGGTTCAGGAAAGGACGGTCATGTCTCACAAATCTCTTGGATTTTGTTTAACTTCGCCACAGAGCAATTTGATCAGGGAAATCAGGTTGATGTAGCATATCTTGAGTTTAGTAAGGCCTTTGACAAGGTACCCCATAAACGGTTAACGATACAGCTTCAGCCCGATGGTATTGCAGGTAGCATCTTAAAATGGATAGAGTTATGGCTTTCAGATAGACAGCAAAGGGTGATGCTAAATGGTACAAAGTCATCATGACGCAATGTTCTTAGTGAAGTCCCCCAGGGGTCAGTACTGGGGCCACTACTGTTCATTATATTTGTAAATAACATTGAAAGTGGCCTAAGCAATAACGTTTTGAAATTTGCGGATGATTTGAAGGTCTTCAGGGCAATAACAGGTCAAAATGAGCATATTTCGCTGCAAAAAGACTTAGACGAACTTGTGAAGTGGTCCGAAGAATGGCAAATAAAATTTAATTTTGATAAATGCAAAATCATGCATGTAGATAAGCAGCATATGAAGGCTCCATACTTGATGGGTGGCCAAGTGCTATCAGTGACTCAACAGGAGAAGGATATAGGTGTTATTCTAAACACAAAATTGGGGGCATCAGAACAGACCAAGGAAGCCAGGAAGAAGGCACTGAGAATGCTCGGGGAAATAAATAGGAATGTATCTTACAGAAGTAAGAAAGTCATCAGGAAGCTTTACTGTGCATATGTCAGGCCACATTTCGAATACTGCATCCAAGCTTGGTCTTCTAGGTATGAAAAAAATTATTGGCTTTTAGAGATAGTACAAAAGAGGGCTTCAAAAATGGTTAATGGTATAAGCAACCTGGCATATGAGGAAAGATTGAAGAACTTGAATCTGATTTCACTTAGATATAGAAGGCTGAGAGGAGATCTCATCGAGGTCTTTAAAGTTGTCCATGGTCTGGAGAGGGGATTTATTTGGGAAATGTTTGAATTTAACAGAGATGACACAATTAGAGGTCATACATTCAAAATTAAAGTTAACCACACCAGAACAAGGTTAAGGCGGACTTTCTTCACCAACAGCGTAGTAGAACACTGGAACCAGCTGCCAGAAAACATTGTCAGTAGCAGCACATTGAACATCTTTAAAAACAGCATAGACAAACATTATAAGAATAAAGGGCTTGCTTTTCAGTATTACAGGGAGGGCTGATTGACAGATTTGGTAGGCAACTGGTTCAGTGCACAGAGTGCAGGCAAGAAGGGCCCTTGTGACTCATAGTTGCACTAACCTTTTATGTATTTATGTCTTTATGTCTTTAGTACGAGTGACACCAAAGTCTAAGTGGATATTTAGATGTCGCTATATCCCTGGATGATATTCTTCAGTTGTTTTCTTTTTTCATAATGATCCGCGTCGCTCACTGTGTAGAGAGCCAATATAACAAGTCGCAATATTCAGATAGCTTTGGAGGGTGTTATAAAGCTTCAAGCAATACAAATTAGCAAGATGTACACGGGTGGATAAGCTAATGAGATTGACCGTCTATTCACATCATTGGACAAGCTAACATCTACATACTAAGTCTTGATGTGTTTTTAACCAGTTTTGGGAAATTCCTACGTTGAGTCTGAAACACCGACTGATAGTTGGCGAGACCACAGATGCCACAATTTTTGCTTGTCAGCTTAAACCATTCCGACACGCAAGACAAAACCGTCTTCTGAAAATTACGTCTGGGTAACATGTTGCACATACCTATTTTGGTGTGCATTGCGGAATTAACCATATAATTAGTTCTCGTTCATCAATAAATTAACAAGTGGACCCATGCACATCGTGGAAATTCAAGGACCCAATGTTCAAGTTCTCATGTCACGTGTCAAAGTGGCGTCAAATGACGGAAGCATCCCACCAGATTATCAAATGCGTACATTCTGCTTCGTATCCGGTATTAAAATTACCAAGCTGCGTCGCACGGACCAAAAATCGGCAGCAACTAGAAGCAAACAAATTGATGACATCAATGAACGTACCTCCTAACTTGTCTTTTCTCAAAGACTAGCCTTCTAAACAGCTATGTTTCGAGCAGCGGCTCCGGAGGCATCACCAACGCCGTGGCATTCCAGGCGTTAAAAAACCAGACGGTCCCTTTAAACTGTCCAAAGGCGCGCAACAATAGCCGGAGACGTGGCGCGTCGGCGGACACAGCGCGAAGTTTGACGGCGCTTCGTTAAGTTGGCTGGGCTCGCTGCCACCGCGGCCGTCATTTTTAGCCGCCAGCAGTGTAAGGGGATGCCGGCGCAAAAACGCCGCTGCCGGGATGTAGCGACGTTTTTGCAACGGCGCGCAACGCCGGGATCAATACGACCTCGGCGAAAACTCCCCCACAACCGTGCATCGAGGTCAGCTGCATCAGTTTAAACCGCCACCAGGTGGTGCAAAGGCGACTCCAGGCGCGCGTTCACCAGCTATTGACCACTGCCCGTTTACTGCACGTCGGAAACGCATCATTGGCCACGCTTTGGAGTTCCTGTCACGCATGCGGACCAGCCTCCCGACATTGGAGAACGTTATCGTATATTGGACTCCAGCTGTTGCCATGCTGTGGCGATCCGCCACTTCGCACCCACCATTCATCATACCTACATCGAAGATCCGTCGCTAGAAATTAATGTTAGCCTTATATGTCGGAAGCCGGGGACTGGTTAGACACGTGAACGGCCGCATTAGCCATGCAGGGCAAATCGCACCGTAACACGGCCGCCTGTCTCCCGCGCTTGGTGATGATGCCTTGCTCTTCCACATCCACAAATAGAACGAAGCCGGTCTTTTCTATTCTGGTCAGCTCCATGGGTGTAACCACGGTTTCAAAATTGAGGGGGGAGACAAACCAGGGAAGCAGAAAGTCTGGACATGATAGCCTTACTGACCTTACTCCCCCAGAAAATAAATCCTTGGATTTCAGCCACTTTATTTTCAACGTCTGGTTTTCAGATTCACCATTGCTAAAATCATATTTTGGGGACAAAAGTTCCACTAAAATTTGCAAGTTTCACTGCTTATCACTGTCTTTGAACATCCAGCTTTATGTCATATATGCTGGTCCCGATTTCACAATCACCACAGAGCAATGCCGAAAGCACGTTAAATGTTGCCCTGTTGTAACAGGCAAGAAGAAAATACTGGACGATGATTTTATTGTAGTAAATGTATACACCCAATAACCTTTCACATGCTTCCTTATTTTACGGGGAGACACCTCGATGCAATGACAACCAGGGCGGATAAAGGGCATGAAACTGAGGACATGTGCCATCCACATGGGAAATGGCGTCCTTCTGGACGGGAAAAGGCACCCCTTTGAAAAAGTTCTAGCGCACCCGCCCGAATTTGTCAGCCAAAGGCGCCCATATGAAAGAAAAGGACACCCCCTTGGAAGGAAAGGCACCCCTTCGGGAAGAGCCGAGTGCAACCCGCCCCGTCGAGTCTTTCAGCCGGAAACACCCCTCCAGGTGATTTCGCAGTGGCGCCGATCAAAAGAAATTACGCCCCTCCAGACATCCACCCCCTGATTACAACATTGCTCTCTCGCGTTATGAACTCCGGCTGGTTATAAAATATTGCGCATTCACATGTGGTTTTTATTGCAAATTTCACAACTGCCGTTGAACCATTGTGGAAAGCATGTTCAGAACATCAATGCAGTAGCGTGAATTTAAAGCCAGCGATGAGAGCGCCATCAGAGCAGGTTATGACGGATTTCTTGGGGGAGCTCCCAGTCATATAAGATATGAGTGCCTGCTATCACAACGGCTGGAAACAAAAAGAGATTTGATCCTCCTATTCCTATTACACTTAATCATTGTACACACACTGGACCTTTGACGCCTTCGAAATTATTTCGATATCTCAACATTCTGATAACGTACAGCAAGCCATGACGAATGACACCGAAATACTGCAAATGTAAGCGATAACGACGAAACGCGGGGACTTTGAAGAATTAAAACTAACCATTAACATTGAGGCTTGACCTGACATGTCCCAGGTTAAAATGCTACTCGAGGGTTGCCCACGGGCTATCTCTTGACACCAAACATGGGCAGCTTTGTAAGAAAACGAAGAAGCGCGGGACAACTGATGAAAAGAGTTTGACCTTTGACTTTGCAAAGTAATCTGATTTCTGAACAGTTTGCTGGATTACCTCACGGAACGTTGAATGACACCCACGTCATGAAATTGAAGACAGAGCGACAAGGCGCGATGACTGTGCAATTTAAGCTAAATTTCGATGTTGTGATTTGACATTGACATGCCCCGGTTTGAAATGTTACTCGAGTGCTCACCGCTGGCTATCACATGATACCAACTTTGAATAGATTTGAGCGAAAACGGAAAAAATATGGAGGCTGGAGGATCAGCTCGACCTTTGCCCCCGAACAACAATTCGATTGCTTAGCCTTCTGATGCAGCATAACAAGCCACATCGAATGACGCTCATTTTGTAGACATCGAAGCGATAGCAAGTAGCAACCGAACCGTACATTCGGTCGATATCGCTTTAATATCGCCATCTAATAAATCAAGCTACCTTTGACTTTGAAGTTCAACCTTGGCATGTACCGGTTTGAAATGTTGCATGATGGTTCATCACGGGTTATCTCCTGTGGCCATATTTGGGCAGGCTTTGGTGAAAACGAAAACAAAAATGGAAGGAGAAGGAAGAATGTGGGTTGCGTTGGAATTTGGCCACTAAAGTGCTAATGTGAAACCTATGTAGTTGATTCCAGTGCGTTCAGCGCAAGCAGAAGCATTTGTGGTAATTGATTCAAACGATCGCTGAATGCCAATGTCAATACAAATACGCCTCTAGCCGACTCGTCGCTGAATACGAGTGCGAATACGTTAACTTGACGTACGTGCTTAGGGCTGTCCATAACTGCCCTCTATGGTCTTGAAGATACCCAAGGACAGCAGTCACGTTTCCTCAACATATATCAATATATGCACAGGGGAATGCAACCTAAGACGTGTAAAGCCTTGTCATAATGGAAATTTGTTGCCTCGCAAAGCACAATTTTCAACCCAAGCGAGAACACAAGATGGTCAAGGTGCATGTTACTCAAGAATTGCCCGATAACAGAAATTTCTAACGTTTGCTGATTTACCATTCGGGAATTTTGTGACGACAGATAGCCTCTGAAGCTCGTTGATTGGTTATATCGGATTCTAGTATCTTCGGTGTCTCTCTCGCATATATATATATATATATATTATATATATATATATATATATATATATATATATATATATATATATATATACATACATACATATATTTTTCTTTTCTTTTCTATTCTTTTCTTTTCTTTTCTTTTCACTTGATGTATGATTACGTGTAATTTTGCGGCGACCATACTCAGGTGGCTGAGGCTTCGGGGGGGGGGGACACAAAAGAAATTGGAGGGGACAAATCGCCATTTCTAAGAAATTGGGGGACATGTTCCCCCCCCAGTGGCAACACCCATGGCCAGCCCAACGCTGTCTTAATTCTTTTAGAAATGCATGCCAGATTCAGTACCACATGTAGATCACCATAGGCACACCATGCTGAGGCATCTGAAAACCGATTTGTTGAGGAATGCGTGCATATTTGATGGAACTAAGACACAGAATAACGTGATTTTGAAAGGAGCAAAATATCGGTTCAGTCTTGGTTTTTTATATGTTGAAATTTGCGACCCCGAGGAAAACAGACCTCCATTCACTTCACTTCTGTTCACAGTTTCAAACGGTAAGTACAATATGGAACTGTGTGCTGCGAGAGACCCTTGCGATTTCCATTCGATAACAATCAGATCAATTTTTTAACATGACCCATTTTCACTAGCCTAACACCACCTAAGAAGCGCTGCTGTGACAACAGGTGATCTATTTAAAACATTGTTGACCTAACACATGCGTCTGGCTAGATTACGTAAGATGAATACATGTACGTATATAATGCAAGGAAAAAAAGCCAGTGCTTGACAAAGTTCCAAATGATAGGTACAATATGGGAGCTGTATGATTCGAGAAACCCTTGGGATTCCCATCCGACAACAATCAGATAATTTTTTTTTAAACAACCCATTTTAACTACCCTAACACCACCTAAACAGCGCTGCTGTGACAACGGGTGATCTATTTCAAACTTTATTGACATAAAGACATAAAGACATAAAATATTAGTGCAACTATGAGCCACAAGGGCCCTTCTTGGTTGCACTCTGTACACTGAACCAGTTGCCCACCAAATCTGTCAATCAGCCCTCCCTGTAATCCTGAAAAAGCAAGCCCTCTCTTCTTATAATGATTGTCTATGCTGTTTTTAAAGATGTTCAATGTGCTGCTACTGACAATGTTTTCTGGCAGCTGGTGCCAGTGTTCTACTACCCTGTTGGTGAAGAAAGTCTGTCTTAACCTTGTTCTGCTGTGGTTAACTTTAATTTTGAATTTATGACCTCTAATTGCATCATTTCTGTTCAATTCAAACATTTCCCCAAGATATCCCCTCTCCAGACCATGGACAAATTTAAAGACATCGATGAGATCTCCTCTCAGCCTTCTATATCTAACTGAAAACACATTTAATTTCTTCAATCTTTCCTCATATGCCAGGTTGCTTATGCCATTAACCATTTTTGTAGCGCTCTTTTGTACTCTCTCTAAAAGCCAACAATCTTTTTCCTAGCTAGGAGACCAAGCTTGGATGCAGTATTCCAAATGTGGCCTGACGTATGCACAGTAAAGCTTCCTGATCACTTCCTCACTTCTGTATGATACATTCCTATTTATTGTCTCTGAGCATTCTCAGTGCCTTCCTTCCTGGCTTCCTTGGTCTGTTCTGATGCCCCCAGTTTTGTGTTTAGAATAACACCTAAATCCTTCTCCTGTTGAGTCACTGATAGCACTTGGCCACCCATCAAGTATGGAGCCTTCATATGCTGATTACCTACATGCATGATTTTGCACTTATCAAAATTAAATTTCATTTGCCATTCTTCGGACCACTTCACAAGTTCGTCTAAGTCTTTTTGCAGCGAGATATGCTCATCTTGACCTGTTATTGCCCTAAAGACCTTCAAATCATCCGCAAATTTCAAAACTTTACTCCTTAGGCCACTTTCAATGTTATTTACAAATATAATGAACAGTAGTGGCCCCAGTACTGACCCCTGGGGGACTCCACTAAGAACATTTTGCCATGATGACTTTGTACCATTTAGCATCACTCTTTGCTGTCTATCTGAAAGCCACAACTCTATCCATTTTAAGATGCTACCTGCAATACCATGGGACTGAAGCTGTATCATTAACCGTTTATGGGGTACCTTGTCAAAGGCCTTACTAAAGTCAAGATATGCTACATCAACCTGGTTTCCCTGATCAAATTGTTCTGTGGCGAAGTTAAAAAAGTCCAAGAGATTTGTGAGACACGATGGCCCTTTTCTAAACCCATGTTGGGTATCTTGAATCAATCTACTACCTTCCGGATAACTAACTATTCTATCCTTAATAATTAATTCGAGTACCTAGTAGACTAGGGATGTGAGACTTACTGGGCTATAGTTTTCAACGTTCCCTATGTCTCCTTTCTTGAAAATAAGAACTACATTTGCCCTTTTCCAATCGATTGGAATTTCATTTTGTGAAACTGATCTGCAAAATATTATACTAAGTGGAAATGCCAGTTCCTTTTCAGTTTTCCGCAACACCCTAGCATAAATATCATCAGGTCCTGCTGCTTTATTTTCTTTCTAAATGCTTTATCAGGTCCTGCTTCTATTGTTTCGCTTCATTTTCCTGATATGATTGTAAACAACATCACTATCGATGAAATCAACATCATTTATCAGATCACATGTCACTGAACTATGGTGTACGGTCGGCAGATTGGTCATATCTTCCAATGTAAACACTGATTTAAACTGCTTGCTCAGCTCCTCAAGCATCTCACTATCCTCACCCAATGTAGTCCCGTTTACTTCCAGTGGACCAATTGTGCTAGAAACTTAACTCAGCTTGTAGAAACTAAAGAACTTTTTATTGTCCCCATTAGTTTCTAGCTAAATCCAGTTCTTTTGCTCGCTTTGCTGCTGTGGTTTTTTGCTTCAGTGTCTCTAACTTTTCGATACGCCTTTAGATTAACGACATTTGAGGCTTCTTTAAAGACTCTAAATGCAGTTTTCTTAGCCTTAATTGCTTTTATCACGTCTGGTGTAAGCCATGTTGGCTTTCCTATCCTTCTTTTGCGTCTTTGCTTTTGGGGGACATGTCTAATCTGAATTTCCTTCAAGTAAGATTTGAACTTTTCCCACATTTCACAGGCATTTAAATTGGATAATTATTCTTCCCATCTGATGGCACTTAAAGCCGCTCTCATGCAGTCAAAGTCTGCTCTGTTGAAATTTGGAACCTTTACCAAATTATCGTTGATAATTTCCCCTACATGTGCCTTGAATCTAACTATGTTATGGTCACTTCTTCCCAGAGTTTCACCTACAGTCAAGTCTTGAACCAAGTCACTTAAATCCGAGAATACAAGGTCCAAGAATGACCCATGCCTGGTAGGTTCCGATACAAACTGGTGTAAGAACAGGTCCTCTTCAAGGCATTTCCTAAACATTTTGTATGATGGGAGCCAACACCAGCATTTTCATAACCTTTTAGATTAAAGTCACCAAGAATAAGGCACTTCCTCTTAAAGTTTCTACTGATTTCCTCACAAATCACCTTGTCAAGCTCCAGTTGCTGAGAATGTGGCAGGGTTCTTGATCGGTAGAAAGCTCCTATCCTAAGAGTATTGCTGTTGCCTTTTCCCACAGTGACATCGAGCCAAATGGACTCCACAGACACATTTTTATCCCCACCTGCTACTTTTTGAGAACTGAATAAGCTATTCATATAGAGCATTACACCACCCCCCTTTCATTGCTGGACCCCTATTGCACGAAAGCATATTGTATCCCTGGATCTCATAGTCCTGCAAGTTATCTCCAAAATACCCTTCACTGACCCATGCCTCCGTAGTGGGAACAAAATCCGGTTCCTCCTCAGCAACATAACACTTGAACTCATCAAATTTGGAACGGATACTCTGAGCATTAAACATCATACACTTAACAAATGCTCCATAACCACCTTTGGTTTTTTCATACTGAGTTCTTTTATCACCAGATGAACTATCACTCTGTTCCCTTGAACTGCTGCTGTCCCTATTTGCAGACTTTGAGGTTCTATTGCCTTGGCTGACACTATTGGAATATTCCTGAGTTGGCAATGCAATTTCATCCATCCACACCCCATTTCCTAGTTTCCCTGAAGGATATGCTCGTACACTTTGCCTAACACATGGACCCCCTTCTCAGAGAAGTGCAGGCCATCCCTCTGGTAGAGGTCCCACGATGCATAAAACCTGCTTCACTCGTCTACAAATGTAAAATCTAGCTCATGGCAGAGCTTACCTACCCTGGCGTTAGCTGCCAGTGCCCTAGAGCTCCACTCAGGGGAGACTCTAGCCTTAGGCAAAATTGTTGTTACAATGACTCTATTGGTACCCTTCAGGGTGGCCAGAAGGGCCCTGTACTCCCGCAGAAGCTCCTCACTCCTAGGAGGACCTATGTTATTTACCCCTACATGCACTATGACTGTACTAAACCGGTGATCACTGGTGACCCGTGCCACAACAAGTACCAGGTCTTTCACCTTGGCACCAGGCCTGGTGATGCACCTCCTGTCCCTCCGACCTTTACAAAATACCCGCTCTAAATGTCGCACACGAGTCTCCTACGACCAGCACTGACTCCTTGGACCTAGTGCATGCGTCCGGCTAGAATACGTAAGATGAATACATGCATGCGTATAGTGTAAGGAAAAAAGCTAGTGCCGCCTATCCATTTTCATACTCTTCTGACAGGTTGACCTGATTTGATCTACGCGCGCTACGTGATGTATATATTTATTATACCAACCACTTCACTACAGAACTCTGTTCAAACAGTTTAGTGAACCAAGGATAAAGGTTCCGCCGTATTCCAACCATTCAACATGTGCTTTTTCATTAATGGTCTTCGCTTTATCTGACAGAGATCACCGCAGTTTTGGGCCATATATGGAAATATACTATCATGCTACCCCCAACCAAATCTCGTCCGAATCTGCGTGGATATAAAATGAGATGCGCAGCTTGCCTCCAAATGCGTCACCCTTTCGGCATGCTTTCCAAAATGCTTGCTGCCGAGGAGCGAGTTTCCGAGAATTCGGACACAATTGAAGTGCTGAAACATCGCCAGAGCACTGAAGATAGCATATCAACACCATTCCCATCCCCACAGAAGCCAATTAATTCCCAAATATCGCAACACCCACAGATGTATTCAGGAGCACATCCCGGTTCAAGGAGGAGGGTGATGGAGAAAAAGTCGCCTCACCTAAATCGCTTTCGGCAAGCGAATAAGTCGATAATTTGTTGGCTTCATGGTACAAGTTCTAACATTTCTTCCTTGATCTAGTGTAATTTTGGCTAAGGAGAGTTTAAGGAGGGGTAATGCTGGTTTTTCCTTGTTGCGCTTCTGGGTGCATTATAATGTATCCAAATCTGGAAATTTGAGTGAAGACACACGTAACGGGAAGAAAATTTACACCTTTGGTCGATATATTTGTGTTTATTTGCATCTTTCACATGCGATATCAGTTGCATCCTAGATACCATGATCTTAAAGCATTAATCCCATTCAAATTCCAAACTTTGTAATGCAGATGTGCAACCACACATAAACAATAATTATAGCCTATAACTGTATGCATGCACTACGTACTAACTTATCTTACCTAACTCTTAAATAGGAGAACGTGACACCTTTTAGCATTTGGTGCGCAGCCGAAAATTAATTCGGACACACTGGTGTATCAGGTAAATTACAATTACTTTCAGGAGACGGTCTTACACTTCGTATTTCCTCGCGGCGAACGCCCATACTCAAGCGAAATGAGCAGATGATACACCAAAGGAAGAAAAAGTGATCGAAGACGAGAGCGATGCCAAGTTTAGCAGCAGTGTGGTCAGTACAACAATCTTCCGCATCAAAGGTTTAACACAACTACCGGCGATCGATATTTTTTACCCGTTGTACTCGAAAGGCTCATTCAAAAAGAACATGTTCAACTTTTAGTGAAAAAACGCGTTTTCGGTACAAATTATGCCACGTTTGCAACAGTGGGCATAGTGTTGGGCATTCCTTAACATGCTATCCCAACCATAAACCCTACACCTTGGATGTGTATTGTCCAAATTATATGCGAAATAAAAAACGCAATTACATAATGCATTATCGACGACAAGACCTCGTCCTACAGACGACTAATTAGCATTTACATCGCATAGCTAAATACACCAAGCACTACCGCAACTGGTAACAATAGATGAAACCTGCGTACCATTATCTACTGGGCACCGTGGCACCTCACGGTAAGTCAACAATCGACCACCACCGCCGACTGGCGCACAGCACGCGGGACTGCCGCACACGGGCCGCCGCACAGCCGCCGCTCGCCCGGCCAACAGCACGTCAGCGCGCTGGTCGCATCCGCATCATGGCCGCCTCGACCGTCGTCCGGCCGCCCGCACGACGGGGCGCCGCCTCAGCTCGGCTCGCATCCAACTGTGGCCGCGGCGCGCCGGCCGGCGGCGCTGTGCGCAGAGAGATCGGGCTGACGTCGCCACCGCCAGTCGGCTGTGTGCAGCGAAGCAGCGAACGACACGAAGGCTAGCTGGCGTCCGAGTCGTCACACGTGCAGGTGCCCGGGCCCCGTGCGGCGGCCGGCCGCCCAGGGCCCGGGCGGCCGCCGGCGCCAGGCCGCGCCGGACCGTGTCCCGACCACCGCCAGCGCCGCCGCCTAATGCTGGCCGACCTCCGCTCTGGAGGACGCCGTCAACCCGGCCGGCCGCGCTTCACCCGGCTGCTCCACCCACCTGCAACGTCACACATGTCACCACTGCTGCACCACACAGTCACAACTGCTGCACCACACAAGCACCACCACTGTACCACCCATGTCGCAACTGCTGAACCACACATGCCACTCCTGCTGCACTACACGATGACCACTGCTAAATCGCCCGTGCCACGCACGACGAACCAGGTATCAATACTACTCTACTAGGAAGGTCGCCTTCCTGTACCATTGAACTCATTCCTGCTGTGCCACATGTCACTCTGCTGTACCACACCTGTCACCACCGACTTACTATACGTGCCACCCCTGGTGTTCCACACGTCACAGCGCTGAAGCAGACACGTCAGCTCTGGTGTACCAGACGCCACATTGCTGTACCGCACACGTAACCCCGTGGACCACCATTCTGTAGAAACCTGGACCGCTTACGTACAGCCGGCAAAGTGATGTTTGGATTCCGCCCGATAAAAAGTGTTGTGGTGTAATGCCGAACATGCACGATGCTCCCAAATGCGGCACCCTGCAGGTAACCTGACGTTAAAAATGCTACAACCAGACTTCTTCCTCGGTATTTTTACATAATTCCATGCCATACTCCGCTGCAAGTCAAATTATGCACGCAGACAAAATCTGATGGTATAATCCGGGCGTGAAATCCAAACTTCAACATTTCAACGTTTTTATAACACCGACTACAAAGACTTTTCCTTGGCATTGACATTTCAGCATCTTGGTATTTAGGCATAATTTATTTCACATCTGTCACAATGTCGGGTAATTTTTGTATTCGCTCGAGCTCAGGGTTGGATTTGCACTTTACAATCCTGGACGTGGGGTGGGGGGGGATGTTCAGTAACCGAATATGGAGAGGCTGTGACATTAAAACCTAAGTGAATATTAATCATTTAACCACAAAGCAGTGCATTGTCGAACGGTAGCATTTAACCACCAAGTGATAAAAATTAGGATAATTTTCTTGAGATGTTTGCGTTCTAGATGCCAAAAACTTAGGAACAGCCAATTTCCCGCTTTGGCTGTCGTTTTCATACGTTTTGGCTGTCACCTCTTAATAAGTGGTCAGGGTCGAAATCTAGGGTAATTTTCCGCCCATCCTCTCAATAAGTGGAGAGAGCTTTCAGAGGAATGTGCGCGAGGGGGGGGAGGAGGGAGGGTGCGTCCGTTCGAAGGAAGGCACCCTTCTGTCTGTCTGGGGATCGAAGGTGTATTCGGAGTTCTTTCAAGTCACCAATTCCTTGAGGGATGCATTTAGATTACTTCCTGTCGCGATAAAAAAGGCATTTGGAGTCCTCATGTAACACCAGGGCACGTGTGTACTTGGAGATCCTGTTCGTCAGGAGATTGGTTGAAGGTGTGTTCGAGATATCGACCTGTCAGTGGTGAAAATAATATTCGTTTTCTTGCAACGCCTACTTCGTTCTACCCCTCGAACCCCTATTAGTTTTCTCGTTTTCGTCTGCTTGGGTTGTATCACCACAGACAGAGCCAAAGCTTTACGTATCAGGAGCTTAATAATGCGATTGAGGAAGTGTTTCTAAATAGGGAAATTTGAAATGGGAAGCGACACCGGAATAAGAAGCATATTTACATTTTAAGACGATATTCTACTTCCTATTTATATTTTCACGATCACATCAATTGCAGCATCAATATCCATCAACATAACTAATGCAAACGTATTTCATTGTCAGTCGCGTGGTGCCGTTCGGCACTGCACTGAACTATAATCCTGCTGTTGAGCAGAATACAAATTTTTACAGTTGATGTTTATATCTCCAAGTTAATTAATAAATGTTTCATTATTATTTTTCTACTCAAAGGATGTTCGGCACATTTTTCACCAAATCGAAAATACGCTTGCACGCTGGTTCGAGGTCCTTTACCGTCAGATCGAGGGTGTACTCGATATCCCTACCTGTCCGAATGGTGTTTGCCATTACCCACGCAGTCACGACGGCCGTCCTCCCGACCGACCTGCCGACGGGATGTTACCGGTTACCGACATGCCACGACGTGTCACTAGGGTATACCACCACAGACCACTGCGGCATACCATTGCAGACACGTCACACTACATCACTACCATTGCGTGACTAAAATCCTGATGTTTGGAGGAGCTCTACTACACGTCAAGTTACATATTGCGTAATTATGAGGTGCATATATTACGCGTCTTTCCCGTCGAATTTCCATGATTCGTATCTATAATAATCTTCTACACATAGTGCCGAAAAATATACAACTACGTTTAGACTGCAGTTTCAAACTTTACATCAGATGAGGGCTTCAAGTGGTTCATTAGTAATATACATCAGGACTCCACCGTTTCCACAAGTTATATCGAAAACTGCTGAAGCCATCAGCCAAGTACTCATGATCGATAAACGATAACGCGATAAATATATCATGTACTCCAGGTGATTTCGGATCATACACTACTCGCCGACATTGTTCACGTGATCACAACTCACCCCAGTAACACTAAACCGTGCGGATTCGTTTAACCTAGATCAATTATAAAGGCAACAATAGCTGTTCTGGAGTCGTTGTTATTTGAGTTTAAGGGTGCATCGACTGCGTCGGCCATGCGGCGCCCATGATATAGTCAGTGAAACAGTGAAATGCAAACATCATAAGTCAAACGGTGAAAGGTAAGCAACGCCATCAGTTAAACAGTGCAAGGGAAGTAATATCATCAGTCAATCAGTGAAAGCAAGAGAAATCCGTCAGAATGACATGCCACAGGGTCAAATACAACCGTGATATGCAGTGCCACGATCAACATTTTTCCAATATAAAAGCGGGTTAATGAGGAACATAAATCACAGAAAACGTGATATCTGCATGTAAATGAGAGGACTGGGGTCACATCATGATAACGTATTTCATGATGACGTTATTTTGCGATGTCATGTTACCTTTGTTGGTGTGAGTACCCCACGTCAAAACCAACCGTAGAAAGGAAAAGGAAGAGTTCAGCATTATAGTGCGAACCGTCGCCCAGTAGTTCCACCGGGGTGGGCTTTTCTTGAGTCGGCTATCGCTCAAGTCAAACAACGCCTCAAAATGGCTAACCATTAGTCGGAAGGACAGGTGTTCGCAGGGTGCCTAACGAACCCACCTGAGGATACCGCAAGCTTCCAAATGAAAACAACGCCTAGACTAGACAGCTGCTAAAGATAATTGACTTCCCCGATTTAATATCGGAAAAAACATCCCAAGGATCTGACTTAATTACTAAGAAAACCATTCATCGTAATCCAACCCAGGCCGTCCAAATAAGATTCATTTATGTCAGCTGAAGCCTTCAAAGCCCAGCAAAGGTGCGGTTCTTCAGAAAGGACCGAGGATAAGTTCGACTCCCGGTAACAAAATGACCTGAAAGGGAGGAAGACCTTGGGTTATTTTGCGACGCATGCAGATAGTTTGCTATAGAGGAGCCCTATGATATATCGTCGAATGGTAGTCACATCATCGGTAGTGAGGATTATTGGTCATCGGTAGTGGGGAGTATTGGTCATCGGTAGTGGGGAGTGTTGGTCATCGGTAGCGGGGAGGCAAAAGTCCGCGCTGTCAACTGGCCTCGAATACTTTGGTTGCGAGAGGGATAAGCAAATCAACACACCAACGACCACCGAAACAGAAACGCCTTACCTGGGCTCCATCTGGGGATGTGCTCTTGCCATCGCCTGGTCGCTTGGACCCTTGTCCGTCCGGGTAGCGAATGTCCCGGCACGCGTCAGCTCGGCGCTGGGAGCCGCGCAGCTGCTCATCAGCTCCATCGGCGCCATCATCATCTCCCGCTTCATCCTGGTATCTGATGTCTCTGCAGGCCTCTGCCCTTCGCTGGGCACCAGAGGTCTGCCGTTCTTGATTGTAATCGTCCGGCTCATCCTGGTACCTGATGTCCTTGTAGGCCTCTGCTCTTCGCTGGGCGCCCGAGGGCTGTCCCTCTTGCTGGGAATCTTCCGGTTCATCCTGGTACCTGATGTCCTTGTAGGCCTCTGCCCGTCGTTGGGCGCCCGAGGGCTGCCGCTCTTGTTCGTTATCTTCCGGTTCATTCTGGTACCTGATGTCCTTATAGGCCTCTGCTCTTCGCTGGGCGCCTGAGGCCTGCCGCTCTTGTTCGTTATCTTCCGGTTCATCCTGGTACCTGATGTCCTTGTAGGCCTCTGCCCGTCGTTGGGCGCCCGAGGGCTGCCGCCCTTGTTCGTTATCTTCCGGTTCATTCTGGTACCTGATGTCCTTGTAGGCCTCTGCTCTTCGCTGGGCGCCCGAGGGCTGCCGCTCTTGCTGGGAATCTTCCGGTTCATCCTGGTGCCTGATGTCCTTATAGGCCTCTGCCCGTCGTTGGGGGCCTGAGGCATGCCGATCTTGTTCGCAATCTTCTGGCACATCCTGGCACCTGCTGTCCCTGCAGGCCTCCGTCCTTCGTTGGCCGTCTGACGACTGTCGCTCCGATAGTCCATTCTCTGGCACATCGCCGGCCGGCCGCATGTCGCCGCGTGGCCGAAGCTCTCCGCGACTCTGTTGAACCGCTGGCGGCTGGCAGCCCTCAGACCCGTGGTGGTCTTCCTGCTGTCGGCGCTCGGCAGAGCCGCGCTGCTCGTCTCGCGGCTGGCGGTCGCTGGCGCCGCGCTGCTCCTCGCGCGGACGACGCTCGGCAGCACCGCGCTGTTCCTCCCGCGGTCGGCGGTCAGGGGTGCCGCGCTGCTCCTCGCGCGGCCGGCGGTCGCCCGGCACCGGCTGGTCGCTGGACGGCTGGCGCTCGGCGCGGCGCGGACCGCGCTCGCGGCTGCGCAGCCGCTGCTCGATCTCGCGCTCGCGGGCGGCCGTGTCGACCGGCTTGGCGCCGCCAAAGATGCTGCTGCTGGTGGCGGCGGCCGGTCGGCCGATCTCGCCAGCCGGCGCCGTGCGAGGTTTCAGGTTCAGCTTGGGTCGGCCGTCGGGCAGTCTCTGCACGGCTGCGGCCACGGATCACATGGCTTAGGTCGGTGATGGCCACGGATCATGGGCCAGGTCGGCTGGCATGACACGGAGCCGAGCACGCTACACACCGCACTAGGCTGAGCGCGACATAAGACAGCCGGAAGCCCAGAGTCGGGCAGTCAGTTTTGTGAAATGTAAATCAATAATTCGATTACTGGTGATAAACTTGATAAGCATGCACGTCTACATTTCCTTGCATGTTTGCTTGGCGGTTGTTAGATACGAGGACATCACAATAAATACAGATTAATTACGTCTGACACTCATTTCGGGTAGGGAATATCTTTCCTTAAAGCACGGATTTTTTTCCTTATGCACATGCTCATTACACATAGCTCAATCATTCTACCCTATGCATTCGTCACACAGACGATAATTGTCCAGGGTGTCGGTCATCATAAACAGCAAAGCAGCATTGTTATCGTTCCACTGCATTGAAAGTTCCACTACAATGAACGTGACAAGCAATTCGTCCCAATTAACTTGACCAGCATCATGTACAAAAAAACACATAAGCTTATTTCTAAGTCTGAATGAACTTAAAAACTAACTTAATTGAACTAGAAAACTAACTTAGAAAACTGCACATAGTTCTCAGGTCTCGCGGCATAAAAACAATCGTGCTGAAAATATAAAATTGATACTTCGACAAAGATGCGCTTTCATTTCTTTCCTGCCAATCTCCTTTGTCGCCAATGGTCATTTAGTTAGTTATTGTGGTTTATGAACGCATAGACTGCATAGGTCATACGGCGCCCAGTCGCCAATGGTCAAGCAATATCAACAGAGCAGACAGAGAAGATAGACACTCACCTGGTGCATCCTGACCGGCACTTCGACCGCCAGTGAAGCGAGCTCCGTCACGGTCAGACCCATAGCCGTACCTGTCCGGTCCGTCCCGGCCGTACCTGGAACCTCCCCGGTCGTAGCCCCCAGGCCCACCCCTGTCGTAACCACCTGGACCCCTATCGTAACCGCCGGCGCCACCTCTATCGTACCCGCCAGGTCCACCCCTATCGTACCCGCCAGGGCCACCTCTATCGTACCCGCCAGGGCCACCTCTGTCGTAACCGCCAGGACCACCTCTATCGTAGCCGCCTGGACCACCTCTATCGTAGCCGCCTGGACCACCCCTGCCATAGCCCCCTGAGCCGCCCCTGTCATAGCCTCCTGGGCCGCCTCTGTCATAGCCTCCTGATCCGCCTCTGTCATAGCCTCCTGGGCCGCCTCTGTCATGACCTGCACCACCCCTGTCATAGCCTCCTGGAGCGCCCCTATCATAGCCTCCTGGCCCACCTCTATCAAACGGCGGACCACTCCTATCATACCTAGCGTCTCCGCTCCGTGCGTATCGGGGCCCATCCCTATCCTGGCCTGCACACCCTCCCATTGGAGGCCTGGGACCATCTCTGTCATGGCCGGCATCATTTCTTCTGGGACCATCCCGGTCGTGACTGGGAAGTTCCCTCTGGTTCCTTGGAGGGTCCGCTCTGTAAAAAGATAGCATGTTAGGGACAACGTGGTTGAGCCAATCCAACTGTCGTTTCGCAGACAGTGTGCAGCAATATTGGTCCAACACATGCAATAAAATGTACGAACATAAACAGAAAATTGGGAATTCCTCGTTTCTTTAGCCGACATCCGAATCTTTGGCCAACTTTTTCTTTAGCCGACATCCAAATCATTCGCAATCGCAATGACAATCAAAACCCATTGGGATGGCGTATCGGAGACTGGAGGCTTACTTGTAAATGCTTCGCAACAAACCTTAGCTTGTTGCGACCTTTGTTGCATAACGCGAAAACCAACCACAAGACCATGCATCATCGCAGTCATCTTGGCGGGGGACATAGTGTCTGTGGACTGGGGCGCGACGACTGAGCGAACGTGTGCCAAAAATTAGCAAAAATTCCCTTCACACGTACAGGGGAATGCAACATCCGAGCACGCTCATATTCATACAAATTGCATTGCGGGTGTATAAGCAGCTTGCGAATCAATGCACGCTCGCCTTATTCTCACTTTTAGCTCACAGAAGCCCCGGAGCAAAATGGATCCTACGACTGACTCAGTACCCGAGCATAACAAAGCATTTACACATGGCACGTGAGCCTTGTACACGCTTGATGGTGCACGTCATCACCCCTACACGGCTTCTCGCTGACGCAGATGAGCCCAATCGGAAAAGCTGTTGCCTGATGCAGACATCACGGTGTGCGATGCAGCGATGGGGCGCCGCACCTACGACTGGCACTAGCTTTACGTCACTAACACTAGCACCGCCACCGTACCCGCTCACTGAATTCGAGTCAAGACGCATCAGCCCTCTCATTCGTCTGATGACACTGTCGAGCTGGCAGACTTACCTGCTTGGCTAGCGCGGCGCATCAGCTCTCCCTGCCGTCTGAAGACACCAGTCGAGCTAGCACAAGTCGAGCTGGCAGACTTACCTGCTTGGCTAGCGCGGCGCATCAGCTCTCCCTGCCGTCTGATGACACCAGTCGAGCTAGCACAAGTCGAGCTGGCAGACTTACCCGCTTGGCTAGCGCGGCGCATCAGCTCTCCCTGCCGTCTGATGACACCAGTCGAGCTAACACAAGTCGAGCTGGCAGACTTACCTGCTTGGCTAGCGCGGCGCATCAGCTCTCCCTGCCGTCTGATGACACCAGTCGAGCTAGCACAAGTCGAGCTGGCAGACTTACCTGCTTGGCTAGCGCGGCGCATCAGCTCTCCCTGCCGTCTGATGACACCAGTCGAGCTAGCACAAGTCGAGCTGGCAGACTTACCTGCCAGGATGGAGAGGAGCATCCATGCGGACATCACCCCCAGCTGGAAATGGAACAGAACGTCACACACAATAAAGCGGTACCGGTGACATGATAACAGCCCAAACAACACAATTTCCTAGAATTGGGTCACTGAAAAGGGAAGGCAAGGGCCGATAACTTTGAAATCCGTGAAAAGGCGGAAATAATTTGGCAAGATGCCAACCAAAAGAAAAGGTTAATATTTGTTTGCAAACCGTGCCTTGCATGCCTTGGATTTGTTTGCGAACTGTGGTGGCACAGATGCGAGGGATTGGGCAAGGTGAAAAAGGCAACGCTGCGACTATACTGCGACTATAGCTGCAGCAGCTAGGCGACTATAGCTGCGACGAGTCATGGAAATCAGTTAGGAAGGCAAAATAGAGGTTTATATATAAGTCCCTTTCGGGCATCGGACGGTTCAGTGTAGTGGTGCAGGAACACATCAGGACAGGTGATCACACGAATACATCATTCAACACAACAATGACGTCAGAAAAACAGCAAACATAATAGGTACAGGCAAAGCTCCAAACGATACGAGAGCTGTACGGGTGACGTCACTTGCAGCACTATGACGATTCAGGCGCTGGCACACACGTCATAACAGGTGGTACGGATTACGTCACAGATAACGCGACGACCCAGGTGATGTGGACAGTACCGATCCACAGAGAAAATCATCGTCTCGTGCCACAGACCCAATGCCCGTCAGCGGGAAACATTCCAGCCCCATGACCACGACGCCACACCACTAGGGGGCACTCGTACCGCGTCACAGACCAACCACGGAGCGTACGGTCTGCCAGCGGGGGACATTCGAGACCCAGACCACGACGCCACACCACCCGGGAAGCGGCTCTCATGACATACTGACCCGAGATCGCCATGCAGTCCCTCATCACCGCAATTGGAGCCGTGAGACTGGTGGCTGGCAGATATATATATATATATATATATATATATATATATATATATATATATAATATAGCTATTCCAAACATTTATCAATGGAATATTCAGACTTGACAGCAGTAAAAGTGGCGATCGTAATTACGTTAATGATACATTTTTTTGTGTGCAAATGTCATGAGTGATGAGTCATTAACAGGGATGCGGAGCCGGAGCCGGAGCCGGAGCAGGAGCTGCCGGAACCGGAACATTTTGCCCGGAGCCGGAGCCAGAGCCGGAACCGCCGGGACATTTTACTCGGAGCCGGAGCCGTCAAAAGCGGGGCGGCTCACGTTTGGGATGTACGGAGCCGGAGCCGGAGCCGCCGGAGCCGCCGGAGCCGCCACATTTTGCCCGGAGCCCGGATACATCCCCTGAGCCGGAGTCGGAGCCGAGAGCCGTCCAAAATTTTCCCGGCTCCGCATCCCTGGTCATGAATGTCAAAAATATCTTGCAAGATAATTTTGTGAAAGATACAACTGGAGCTGTACCAGACTAATAGCCATCCCAGTTTGTATATTTGTGTAGCAGTGCCCATCTCTCGAGATAGTGTATTTATATTTGGTGATGCTTAAAAGGGATGTCAAGTTTGTAGTGGGCCGACATGAGGGTGAAGCAGATCAGCATAGCGCCCGCTATGCTGAATCATGTGGATATATTCGCAGATGTGTAGATGAACTGAGTTCGGTTGCTTAGCTTCGTTAACCCACCGAGCCAATGCCGAGTGGCATACTGAGCCTCTAGAGCACGCCATACCTGCAGGCGCCACTGGCTTTGAGTCGCCGTCGCCTCGGTCGGAGCTGGGACCGTCGGACGGTCCACTGGCGTTAAGGTCCAGCCGCAGTGTGCGTCCGCAACACACCTGCGGACACCATCGCGGTCAGCGAGTATATTATGGCCACCGCGGGGACATCACGAGCAGAGCTTGGGGGAGCGTCACAGTCAGACGGGACATTAGGGACACAGCCGGGGACACCGTCACAGTCGGATGGGACAAGATCGTCAAACGGTCACACCATGAGTGGGCATGTGGACGTGTTCACCTGAAAGAACACCAAGGTCAGAGGGAGCCGTGTCCCAGCAGTATTTTTTTTTTTAAAGCAGGTTCAAAACATGTAATGTCGTGATTGAAACGAACAGTCAAAAGCATGACAGAAATAAAATGACGATAAAACTTGAAAAACAATACTCCGATATCTACAAGTGTAGAAAGTAGTAACAATAGTAGATCTCTGCCAGAAATAAAATACTTTGCGGGTGGATCTCGAGCGAGGTCTATTAATTTCCATCTGTTCACCTTTGGAAGTATTTCATAATTTTCATCAGCACATTACCTTGTGACAGTCGGCACTCGTCACGTCCCATTTTGAGCGCGGCGGCCAGAAGACGAGCCGGACGGTACTCACCACATCCCCACGTAAAGCGCGACACCCAGAATACGAGCTGGACGGTACTCACCACATCTCCACGTTAGGCGCGACAGCCAGAATACGAGCTGGACGGTACTCACAACATCCCCACGTTGGGCGCGACAGCCAGAATACGAGCTGGACGGTACTCACCACATCTCCACGTTAGGCGCGACAGCCAGAATACGAGCTGGACGGTACTCACCACATCTCCACGTTAGGCGCGACACCCAGAAGACGAGCCGGACGGTACTCACCACATCCCCACGTCAGGCGCGACAGCCAGAATACGAGTCAGACGATACTCACCACATCCCCACGTACAGCGCGACACCCAGAAGACGAGCCGGACGGTACTCACCACATCGCCGATGTTGAGCGCGGCTTTCAGTTCGTCGCGGGAGGCGAAGTCCACAAAGCCGAGCTTGGCCGGCTGCCCGCTGGCCTCCTGTGACAGCTGGACGTCCTGCACCTGGGACGCCGACACTCGTCAGCATCGCCTGACCCGGCGCCGACACTCGTCAGCTCCGCCTGACCCGGCGCCGACACTCGTCAGCACCGCCTGACCCGGCGCCGACACTCGTCAGCACCGCCTGACCCGGCGCCGACACTCGTCAGCACCGCCTGACCCGGCGCCGACACTCGTCAGCACCGCCTGACCCGGCGCCGACACTCGGCGAGAGAAAGGGGGAGCGGACGCCTCACCGCAGCTAATGCACCCAGACCGGGCCACCCACACAGCCGACCAACAGATACGGCTCCCAGCACAGCTGAGATAGGCATTTTCTCCCAGCTCTTATGCCACATATCGAGGATTACAACTGCAACACACTGAGACGGACTACTGTAGGATGATATGCGGTTTGGCACGAAGCGGCACTGGCCCATTGAAGCTCATCGTTGATTGGCTATTTGGGCTTAGGGGCGCATCGATTGCTGCGGTCATACAGCGCCCAATTGAAGATCATCGTACATATCCCCATCGTACATGTTTTTTTTAAACGACACATCGACCATTGAGTCATGCCGCGTCGTAAACTGGCCACGGGTGAAGAGTAGCGACAGGCGAGACTTAGCCCACAATCTTTTTTTTTTGTAAGACAGGCAAGTTACCCCTAGACTGCTCGCCCCATACACGGAGCTAAGCCAACCCACGGGTGACTGTTGACAGATACACAGGGAAAGGCAAGCTGTGACCAATAGAGCACCGACACGTTCTTGCAAAGATCTCAGCATTTCGAGATGCCAAACAGTGTAGGCCCGGCCGCCAGCGTCCGGCCGGTCACCCGTCAGCCGACTCACCACCGTCCCCCTCCGACCGGCCGACTCACCTGGAGGGTCCCGAACGCCTGCGTCAGCATTTCCGGCTGGGCGTGGCTGGCCACGTTCGAGACGTACAGCCTGAACGGCGGCGCCACCGGCAGGTCCCAGTCGGCGAGCGTCGGACACGGCGGCTCAGATGGCGCCACCAGCGTCGACGGCTCCCCGCTGCTCTGCTCCGCGTCTGTTGGGCAGTCTCGCCGTCATCACAGTGTGCCTCACGTCACTACACATTGCCAGATGTGACCACAGTGTTCCTCACGTTTCCATGCAATGCCTGGTGTCAGCATACAGTATCGAAGACCACCACATTGTGTCTCACTTCACCGTACGATGCCTTATGTCACGTCACAGTGTCCAATGTAACCACAATGTTCCTCACGCCGCCATACAATATATAATGTGCCTCATGTTACCGTGCAATGTCTAATGTCACTAGTGTTCCACACGTCATCATATAATATCTAATGTCACCTCACTATGCCAAATTTGGGGAGCTTTAGGGTGCATCGACTGCATTGGTCATGTAGCTCACAATGCCTAATGCTACCAGTGTTCCTCGCGTCCTCACATAATGTCTAACGTCACCTCACAATGCTCAATGTCACCAGTATTCCTCACGTCATCACACAATGTCTAACGTCACCATGCAATGTCTAACGTTACCACACAGTGTCTACTGTCAACATACAGTGTCTAATGTCATCTAGGTGTGCTTCACGTCAGCATATGATGCATATCACCATAAAATGACCAATGTCACTTCACAGTACCCAATGTCACCAGTATTGTCTCGTCATCGCCACACAGGAAGTCTCAGTCACCGGGACCACATCGTTGGCACACGGATCGCACTGTCGTTGAAGCCATCATAGTGTTCAAAATCACCAGTGTGTGTCGGGTCGCTACACATTGGCCTACGTTATCACGGCCCTTTGTCACCGCACATGGCTTAACATCACCGCACAGTGTCTAATGACAACATATATCAGTGATAGTCACCCGTGAAATAGGGTCATCATCCGTGAAATAGGGTGGAATATACCACCTAGAGGAGCACTGAAGAGACATTCTCCCCATGAAGTGTCGACATCGTGCTTCCTGATATGGATTTATTAAGTCCCCATGTCTCGTTTCCGATGGTGTCACGTGTGTATTATGTTCACCATTGCAGATTGTGATAAATAAGCATATCGTGCCTATATGCAGGCAAAGATATCACGAATGATGTGGACTGTCATTTAATACAAGTTGCTGATAGTATGGCATTCTCATTGATATCATTAAAATAATTATCCTTAAAGTAGGTGTCTTATAAAATACCAAAAAAAACCAGATATTAGCATGCCATGGGCTCAAAAATTTGCTTCAAGGACACACGATATTCTGAACAATATCGTTTCCATGGAGAAGTTGGACATATTACTGGACTTGTTTCAACATCTCACTCCTAACGAAATATCAATATATATTTAATGCTGCCGCACATGGTCTCACAGCACCAGTGTCTAATGTCACTACAAATGGTCTCACATCACCACACAGTGGCTAATGTCACAGCACATGGTCTTACATCACCACAGCGGTTCAAAGCACCGCAGTGTCCAATGTGACTAGTCTCACGTCACAGGTGTCATGCCACCACACAGGGTCCCATGTGGTCATGTGCTTGTCTCACGTCCACGCAACATTCCACGATCACCACGAAGTACGTCGCGTCACCACACATCACAGAAGTACACATGCCACCACACAGCTCCTCTTGCCACCAGCAAGTGTGTCCCACCATGATATACAGCATCACAGCATCTCAACATCACTACACAAAGCCTCAAGGCACGAGTACATCAGGCCACCACATAGTGTCTCCTATGTCCTCACAGAGAGCCTCATCACCAGTGTCTTAAGCGTCCAGACGTCCATCGCGCCACCACACAGTGCCTTACGACATCACAGTTAATCGCCTCAACACACAGTGTCTCATGTCACCACACAGCAGGGTTAAAATAGTGGTTCTTCGTTAGGTGTGAGATGTCGAAACGTGCATAGTAGGATATCGAAATTTGTCATGGAATTAGTGTCATTTAAAATGATTTTGATGTCCTTCAGTCTGAAAGTTGAGCCTATGGTGTTGGTACTTATGACTGTACCTTGATCAGTTGTTCTAAGATCAGTGATACATTTTCAGCGAAATAGGTAGGGTGGAATAAACCACTTTCTGAACGTTCAATCAATATCCTTCTCCAAGAAGGCTGTATGACAAACGCAGTCGATGCGCCCGTAAGCCCAATTAACCAACCAATTCTCCAAGAAGTATCGACATTCTGCTCCTTGGAACCTACACCATCAGGTCGAAGTGCCAACACCATCACCTCGAATTTGAGCCTGAGGCATCAAAATCATGTTTAACAACACTAATTCCATGGCAAATTTCGACATCCAACCATGCTCGTTTCGACATCTCACACCTAACCAAAAACCACCATGTTATCCTTGTCTGAGATTCATAATTCGGGAAGAGCTATATTCAGAATAGGATAAATAATACATAAGCTATAGACTGGTATTGTATGTCATACCACATTTCAAGTAATCCATTTACCTGAAATTGCATTGTGAAATGTTTGTATATCACCATTCCTTCTCAAGAGCATGAACATGATACTTATAGACGGGATGCTGCTGGAAAGAAGTCACGAAGGCTTCATAAGCACGCATCAAGGATCAGGATGTCGATATTTCTTGGGCAAGGATGTTTATTGTGTGTTCATAGTGGTATATTCCACCCCCCTTCACAAATAATTTGTCACTGCCACGCAGTTCCCCATTCCACCAGGAAGTGCTTTCTGTCACCATACAGTATCGCGCGCCGCCGGTGTGCCGCGCCACTGCAGAGTGTCTCACTCTCACCACACAGCGCCTCGTGTCACTGCAGTGCCCCACTTTGCCGGAGCATTTGGCGTCACCGTCGACTTCCATGCCACCACGGTCTCTCACCGCAACCACACAATGTCGTAAGCCACTAGGGATCGCAAGTCGCCACACAGAACCTTACGCCACCACACTGCCCTACTTCACCAGTGTCTGCTCATACAAAACAGCGTCCCACATCACAACCCAGTCCAAGTCGCCACACAGAACCTCGCGCCATCGCACAGCGTCATACATCACCAGTGCCTCCGCACACAAAGCAGTGCCCACACCACGACCAAATATCCCGCATCAAAACACAGGCCAAAATCTCCTCGTGTTACCATGACAACACAATGTTCCAACTGCCTTGCGCTACTCTCTAATTGGCCAGAGCTCTCGTCGGGACGCCGACTCACCGATCTGGTCCATCTCGTCGGCCCATGAGTATGCTGCCAGGTCCATGGTGGTGTTCTTCCTCTTCCTCTCAGCCTTCTGGCAGTAAACCAAGCACTAGCACACATCGGTTAGTGACTACAGGCATTAAAACAGCACAGCAAAACCGCCGGCGCACCGAGTACAGTGGACACTCTAAAACATCGTATACATGATCATTCGTGGGATGTACTGGGGTACCCAGCACTTGTGCTGGATGAAATTTTAACCAGAAATAGACTCAACTACCAACAGGAAATAAGTAATTGCACAGCCATGCATGCAACATCGACGAACTAAATGGCGTGGGTGAATTTGTAGTTTGCGGGTGCATCAACTGCATAGGGCATATAGCATACAGATTAATTTAGCAATTGATATCAGACCAGACAACCAAGGTGGTCCCTATGCCCACGTGGCACACACTGTATATATACCATAGCATGCCAGTTTCATACTTCAACATCACAGAGATATTACCACAACTAATAAACGTGAAGAGTGGACCATTCCATATTACACATATTTTAAGCACCACTTTCCATTGTCTCAAAACGGCAAGCATCGGAAAGTAGTAGATCATGATGATAATTGTATTTTTTGTTGGCATTACATTATGAATGAACATGAAAATACCACAGGATGGCCAAAAATATAAAGCTCCATCCACAAGTATGCAATCTCATCCCATCTACCATTCTGAAAGCCTAATCTTGCAGAAGGTTTGTACATGCACCATACACATTGATTTCACAAATTATAATTGCTTACCTTGTTTGGTTACATGCAAGTACTATCAGTCATTTTACATGCTTAATCTGAAAGAGAAAACAAAGAAAAGTAAACTCACATGAAATCAACAGTATGCCATTTGCTTTTGTTACATTTTTGCTGCAAGACACAATTAAACCATGGGTCAAATCTCAACATCCTCATGCTTTCTCTGCCTATCTTGCTACTGCAAACCATTCCCAGGGTACCATCCTCCAACTTCACTTATCAAACAATCTTTCCAAACCATCACACTGGTCTCGCCTTTGAAAAAGAGATGAGGCGAGACGTGTGGTCGGTTCCCGAAAGATATGGACATGGGGGCAGGGAGCTCTTTTCTTCCCCACGACCTCCCTGGTTAATGACACCCCCGCACGCGATGGAGGGGGAGGAGGGGGGGGGGGCTGGCACCTACAATATGAATAAAGAGCGATCTGCGTATGTGTGTGGGGGAGTTGCGGATGCCATGTGGTGTATTAGTGTTTGGTTGTCATGGTAGTCACACTGGAGTGACACACATATGTCTCATAAGTCCCACTGGAGTGACACCATCTGATACGCGAGTGGGCGCCAGACATCCGAGGAGCGACACGGAGCATGTGACACCACCTCCAGTTAGGAGAGACTCACCACTGCGGGGGGCACCAGGCCACAGCCCAGACACCCAGGCTGAGGCAACAACCGTCCGATCAGCACGGGGCCGTGTGGGCCTGCTCGCACCTCCGGGGTACCAGGGTCAGAGTCGTGTTGGTTCCCACCCTGACTGGCACCATTAGTTAGTTATTTGGGCTTTAGGGCGCATCGACCAGGGTTGACTGGCACCATGTGGAAGGGGATCTCAACCTATGAGACTCCATCAACCCCGGAGGACGGTAGAAGGGGCGCAACCCCGATATAATGGGGCGGATAGGTAGCCCAGGGGAAGTTGACCTAACTGTACATAACAGGTAGGGTTGGTGTTCCAAAGGTGGACCATGGGCACACAGGGACGTTGACACAGACTAGATACTGAAATGAGAAGAGAAGGATACAAGATGGGAGGCTCTGGCAGCCACCTGAAACATCTCCTGTGCTTCCACACCCTTTATCGGGATGCCTGAGCCACCCAACACCACCAATCCTAGGCCAGTCTGGTGATGATGGCTTACTCAACTGCAGGGCTGCAGTGAAATTCGTCTCCTTAAGCTCATATTCATACACCTTATTTGGAAACATAGATGCATTCACATCTCATGCATGGCCAAGAGAGATCAACTTCTTGCTCTCATGATTTCTGATTTCATTTTTAAACATTACAAAACATCACATGTACAACAACCTATACAAGAGGCTATGTTAATAAATTGCAATTACTGTCACCAAATAGTATCATCAACTGAAACAGATAGTGAATGATATACCTTAGCGAGATAACATTGAGTGAGGAATAGGTGGGTATGATTTAGGTAACATAATCCTAAATTTCATCTAGGTAAAAACATGCTCCATATTACTATGCAAACACTTTGCTGCAACCTGGTAGGGCAATTTTTTACAAAACCTACACCAGATAACATAGGTAGGCAGACTGCTAACAAGTATACCACCTGATGCTTCAGCATGAGCAGTCTTCAAGATTATATCCCCACTTCACCAGAAGGTGACTGAAAAATGTCATATGATTTTGATAGCTTCACAGAAAGTTGTGATCCCTCATGGAAACCCACTCAAATAACATCATATTCTGCTGATATCTATCTCATTAACAAGGGCCAAGTTTTGATCAAGTGCACTCTCATAGGAATAATTATTAAAAGTGAACACAATTTGAGTTCAAGTTAAAGCACTCACAAAAATATGGAATTGACACCTCTAAGCAAGATGAAAATGAAGCAGACTATCTTCTTACTAAACATGAGTTGCTCAATTCAATGGTAACTTGCCTATAATAAAGATATATATTTAAAGTGTACCAGTATACTAATATTGCAGTTGACCAGTTGTAGCTGAAGAAAATTATTAAAAATAACTGCACATATTACAAATGAATCACTATCACATTTTAGGCTTGAAAATACTCAGCTGCTGCTGTTAATTAAAATCCATTAAGATAAATAGCTGCCAGAGATTATGTGTTTATTTCATAGCCTAATGAAATATGATTGATACCTCACTTTTTCATCTTGGGAAGAAATACCAAAAAAAAAATCATGTATTGGTTCAAATTTGCAAGATAAATATTCCCATTAGTGTGCTTAATGTACTAAAGAACATATCCATTGATGGAGCTGCTGCAGTTGGATCCATTTTTTGAAGACAAAGAAGATTGTAGAACATGATATGAATGCACTGTCTGATACATCAATTTACAGAATTAAGCATTATTTAATACAATAGCTTTCTGTCATTTTGCATTACATGATTGCATAGTCATAGTCATAGTCTACACAATATCAGTTTTAAGCAATATTATGGGCAATCCTAACAATTACTTGATTACTGATTATGTGCCTATTATTGAAATTAATGAATCCTGTTGACTGTTCCTAACTATACAACAGACCATTAAATCAAAACACTAGAACACTGGCAGTCACTGGATTTGTGCATGCTATACAGTGCCCATAACACAGTGAGTCAATCATAGAAGTGTATACCAGAAGCATCTAAAACAATGTACATGTCAGGGTATTGATGCCTTTGTATGCTAATGGATCCAAAAAAACCATCCAGATTGTATCATGCATAGAGCAGCAAGACAACAGGGAGCAAACATTGCACATTTTACCTAAAAGCGAAGATGCGGGAGTTGTGTCAGTTGAGAAGATAATTGACAAAGTAACCCTAATACAGCACAACAAACACATAGTAGTGCCAGATAAGTGACTTCAACCAAGGGACAGGATCAGGCATGAAATCAAAGCAAGCTGCACAGATGGCGATGCTTGGCATCTTTGACAATGGCCTTTCACAAAATGTCACAAGGTAATGGTGTCCACCACTGTATGCAAGTCTTATATCCATGTATGTCTTACCATGACATAAAGTCATGTTGCATTCAAACCAATTCTCATGTCACACAATATCTGGCAAAAGAAAAGCATTTTACCATTAAGGGCCAATGATATGAATCCAGCTAAAACATCCTGTGCACTTACATTTTGTGACTTGTTATGTACTAGCTGTTCCGATGTTGATAAATCAATTGTAACATGCTCACAGTGAGAAATGAGAATGGTAGTGCAGAAGCTCAGGATCTGTATTTCCAACAAAGCCCATCATGAAAGGTTGGCTGAACTCAACCAATTGTGTTGGCATTGTCAACCACATGTTGAGTTCAGCCATAGGCAGGATAAGGAAATCTCCTGAGCACAAGATTCTCAAATATCTCATGCTGATTGGTCATGGGTGAAGGATAGGGACAGGAGAGACTCGAACCCACAACCTTTTGATTGTGAGATGAGCAACTTACCACTAGACTACTCCTCCCCATATATAAGTGAGGTCACTAGAAAACTGTACTGTGCATATGTCAAGCCACATTTGGAATACTGCATCCCAGCATTGGTCACCTAGTCATGAAAAAGATTGTTGGCTTTTAGAGAGAGTATAAAAGAGGGCTACAAAAAAGGTTAATGGTATAAGCAACCTGGCATATGAGGAAAGATTGAAGAAATTGAATATGTTTTCACTTAGATATAGAAGGCTGAGAGGAGATCTCATCAAGGTCTTTAAATTTGTATGTAGTCTGGAGGAGGGATATCTCAGGGAAATGTTTGAAGTTAACAGAAATTATGCAATTAGAGGTCATCAATTCAAAATTAAAGTTAACCACAGCAGGACAAGGTCAAGACAGTCTTCCTTCACCAAAATGTTAATAGAACATTGTCAGTAGCAGCACATTGAACATCATTAAAAACAGCATAGACAATCATTACAAGAATAGAGGGTTTCCTTTTTAGTATTCCAGGGGGGGCTGATTGACATATCTGGAGGGCAACTGGTCGAGTGTCCATAGTGCAACCAGGAAGGGCCCTTGTGGCTCATAGTTGCCCTGCTCTTTTATATCTTTATGTCTTTATCATTGTGTGCACATGTAACTCTAAAAGTAAATGACTAAATGAAAACGTACAGCACCTAAACTCCATCTAGCAAATTATTTTATTGTTTTGTTCCCAGTAGTGTCAAGGGGATGAGTAGTCTAGGGGTAAGTTGTGTGTTGCACAATCAAAGGATTGTGGGTTCAAGTCTCACCCATTGCTACTCCTCACCCATGGCCAATAAGCATGAGCAATTGGCAATGCTACATGACTCAATGGTTGATGTGTTGTGAAACCAATAACCAACCCAACAGTGTCAAGAAGATGGAATGGGTAGAAACTGTTTGCTTTTTTAACTGCCATAAACTAGGAGATATAATCATAATTAATTTAGATTTACACAGTATCTGAACAAACAATGCTACATGCACAACCACTTCTAGGAATTGAAGTCAACACAACTGATTGACTGACTTAATATTTGGGCTTAGGGGCATGCCATATACATTTAATGACACTAGGTCAATGTCTTCAGGGTCAAAGGAATGCATATGTCAGGCCACATGTCTTCAGGATTAAACACATGTGTCATGCCACATTTGGAATACTGCATCCAAGCTTGGCCTCCTAGCTATGAAAAAGATTGTTGGTTTTTAGAGTACAAAATAGGGCTACAAAAATGGTTCATGGTATAAGCAACCTGGAATATGAGGAAAGACTGAAGAAATTGAATGTTTTCACTTGGTTGAATGATATGGAAGGCTGAGAGGAGATCTCATCAATGTCTTTAAATTTGTCCATGGTCTGGAGAAGGGATATCCTGGGGAAATGTTTGAATTTAATAGAAATGATGCAATTAGAGGTCATCAATTCAAAATTAAAATTAACCACAGCAGAACAAGGTTCAGATAGTCTTTTTTTCACCAACAGGGTAATAAACACTGCCAGAAACCATTGTCAGTAGCAGCATGTTGAACATCTTCAAAAACAGTATAGATAACATTGAACATCTTTAAAAACAGCATAGACAATCATTACAAGAATAGAGGGCTTGCTTTTCAGTATTCCTGGGAGGGCTGATCAACAGGCTTGGTGGGCAACTGGTTGAGTATACCACAGAGTGCAACCAAGAAGGGCCCTTGTGGCTCATAGTTGCACTAATCTTTTAATGTTTTTATTTATGTCTTTAAATGAGGCCACAACAGTGACAAATTATTCATGGAATATGGTGTAATATGCCACTCTCTAAACACTCCAATAGATATCCTTCTCCAAGAATTACTGACATCCTGCTGCATGATGTGTGCTTATGAAGCCTTCATACCTCCTTTCTAACAGTATCTTATAGAAGTACCATGTTCATGCTCTTGATAAAGGATGGTGATACATGAACATTCCACAACCCAATTTTATGTAAAGGGATTAACTATAATGCAATATGATATACAATTTCAGTTTATGGCATACAGTTTTTATATTTCTATACAGAACATGGCTCTTCCTAGATTATTAATTTGAAAACAAATGATAAAGATACAGTCATAAGTCTGCCATTAGTTAAAATTTGAGTCTCAAGACATCAAATGAAATTTAAATGACACTAATCCCATGACAAATTTTGACATCCTACTGTGCTTGTTTCGACATTTCACACTTGACAAAAAAAAACATTATAATAGTGTTGGGCCACAATCAGCCTTGATTTTAAACAGCTCATTTCCAGGGGCACCAAATTGGTTGGAGACCATGTGTATGCATGGTTGCTGCATATGGTAGTTAAGAGCATGCATGCTGTCACTACAGTTGGTAGTACATACCATAAGTATCCCCAAAATGGCCAGCAAACTTTTCATGCATGTTGCCCAACTCCAGATCAATTTTTGGTTGTCATTTTTGTCAAACTGAAAAGTGTGCATTTGCAGATAAAATAAGTAGCCTCATGATATTCACCATATGTATAAGCATTGCATTTCAAAAATAAATTCCAAAAAATCAAGTTATCTTAAACTGTAAATTTATCCCAGGTAGCTTAGACAGCTTTTTGGTAGAGTGCAACCACAATTCTGTAATATTCTTTTTATGGCATACTATGCTTTGGGAAACCCATTGTCTAGCCCTCTTTGTATTTGATGTTTGCCAATTTTCAGTGCACTGTGTCTACCACCTGGTGCACTCCTGGTGGCTGTACATGCCTAAGTGCCCTGATGCACACCTGCAGGCCTTCCACATGCCTGAATTTGTGTCCATGCACCAGGATATACATCAAAACCTGCCACATCTTGTACACTCAGACTGGGGTATTGGTATGTCCACTATTAAATCAGACTTCATTGTCATTGAAGCATGTAATCAGCACACTTCTCATCAAGCATCAGCATCAATGTCACACACAAGAGACATGGAAACCCCAAAGCTACAAAGGATGAACATAATTGTGTTAAGGACATGTATGTTAATATTGTTTGATGGTGTTCCCCACATCCAAAATGCTTGCTTGAAAGATGTGATTTTCACCCCACTTAAACAATGTTTTCTTGCATGAAAGGCCAAGCTAGGTTAGGTTGTGGCATTTTTAATACTGATCTTGAACACTGCCTTTCATGTGACATTTCCCAACTCATGCACCTTTTTATGTGTTATTTTTCCTACAGACTGAAAGTAGGTACGCATTTGCAAAGGCAATCAGTGGTTGCATCATGTTGACCACATCCGTAAACGTTGCATTTCAAAAAGAAGTTCCGAACAAAAATTGCCTTAAACTGCGAATTTACCCTGATTTCATTCGAATGAAATGGAAAAAACAGTCATTCCATCACCCTTCCAACTACCTAGCGCCGACCGCCGCACCCAAACCCCTTCCAGCCCACGCCGTTCTGTTGTCGCCCGGACGATTCGCAGTTCGCAAACTTTAGGTAATAAAAACAGCTCCATGATATGGCAACACACGATAAAGGAAACTAAACTTTATACTGAAGCCGGATTATAAGTGGAAGTTAGTGCATGGATCATTTACGCCATGGCGTACATCATCCATGGTTAGTATAGGTCTGATTCAGATGGGATTTGCTAGTATCCTAGACTTAAACTTATATTAGTTCACATAAAAGAAGCTAGAAAGCAAAGCAAAGCGCAACAGGAAAATAACTCATATGAAGGAGCCATTACCTGTGCTGGTATACACGAAAGTATTTGCCTTTCAGTATGTAAACGATTCTGGTCTGGCATTTTTCCTCCCAGTCAGAGGCGATGCCAAAGACTTCGGATAGCGTTTTTGGGGTTATCCGGCACCAAATATCCCCCTTGGTGGGCAAATTTTCTTCGTAACTAATTTTTAAACAGTGTATGCACATCAGTTGCGTACATAAAATTTAGATCGGGGACGGGGTGAACGGATTAGATGGGACCTCACCCACTCCCATTTAAAGAAGTCCCCTGGGTTCGACCATAACCTTTCTAAAAGGGTCCTTTTTACGAAAAATAATGAGTGACCAAGTAAATTTTCATGTTCAGCGCACCAGAAGCAACACCGTCGTTTCCAAGACGTAGAATTTCTTTTCCGTTATCGCCCGATAGGTCAAATAACACGGCAGAAATTTAACCTGTAGAAATGACTTATATATGTTAAATTTTCATATGTCATCCATTTCAATTCATGACGTCCGGTAACCACAACGCCAGTGTTCATGCACGTGTATATGAGTCTTGCACATTCGGCGCATTCACCATGGATCATAAATATCTAGATTGAAAACTTCACGTCGGCGTATTTAATTTGGGTATATCTGAGACACCAATCTGCAACTTAAAGGACGGGAAGTAAAAACACAGAAACGAGGTTGACTTTAGGCCGTGAGACTATGGAAGTTCGAAGAATGGATTTCGTGTTTGCCTTTTCCCAATTGATTCAGCCATCACAGGTTTGCCTTTCACGACACATAATTGATCAAGGAACCTTGGCGTTCTTTCCTTATTGGTCTATGATGATTCACTCAGAAGTTGCTGTGGTGCGAAGTGAAGGCATCCGTGAGAGACAGTCCACCGACCTCGCCCCAAGGGTCGAACGACTGGAAAGCTAGTAGCATGGCGTAACAAATTGGCGAGATGCAGTGGTGTTGCCAGATAGGGCATGTTGCAAAGGCTGACGCAAGTGGATGAAGCGAAGGTGGCGCCACTTAGGGTCCGAAAGATGCCTCCCTTGTAGGAACCTTTCGAAGTATACCCCCTCCCACGATTTTTCTTCAATCGCAACACTCTACTTGGCCTGGGAACGGTGGCCCTCTGGGAGGTCCGAACGCACTCTTCGAGTTTTTCAGCGAGACACCGCTCAGACAAAAACAAAATAATGGTGCCCGTCAAGATGCTGTGAACTAAGAGTCGCCCATCCGGAGAAATGAGGCCTCCCTGGCGAAATCCTAAATCCGTCAGTTGTGTAGAGGGTAGTGGTATAGGAGTGTAGGGGTGTAGACCAGTGGTGTAAGGGAGGGACTGCATCCTCCATTGAGGAACTGCTCAATACCCTTTGCGGATTGGTGAGTACGCCTTAGTCTGCATTGTCCAGTTCAATTGTGTAAACCTCTCCACCGGAAAACATTGACCACATATCTAAAGAATGGGGAGGGTAGCGGCGGAAGTAGAACCTCCCGTTTTTATCACGAACATGGGCGTCGGCACTGATTTTGGATACGGGTGGGGCGGAAATGTTTTAGACAGACTTTACATATGCCATGCCATTATCGTATAATGCTACATTCCTTGAACTTTGGTGGACGAGTGCCAGATGCGGATCTGAAAGGCATTATATAGGTTCCATGTTCCATTTAATCCATGCCCGGAAATCGATTTCTCAAAATTAATTGGGGAACAATGTGCATGAAGTCAATCGGCAGGCCCCAATGCATTGGGGGCGAGAGGCACACTCCATTGAGTCACGTGCTAAAAGTTGAAATTATTGCGGGGGATGCCAACATTTTGGATACACATTCCTGTGAAAAGCATGCAAAACACTCATGGGTCCACGTCCTTTTAAATGACCTGATTTGGCACAAAACTGGCCGTTATTCATGATTCCCGAAAGAACTCGAACATGTTATATTGGAAATATTGTTTTTAACACAAGAGTCAAGTTCAAGCCCTTTCAGTTATCCGAATCCGACAAGTTTCCTTCCTTTGCTGAAAATGTGCACTTTTCATCCCATCTCTCATCAAGGTCGATTCAAAATCGTATAGCTAGATCCGCATCTGAAGACTCTCCATCGATTATTTGGTTTCGGTTACTCAAATTACCTGGCAGGATGCCGAGGAACTCGATGAAATATCTCACGAGGGCCTTTCGCGTAGAATGTAAACAATTTGACACGCCACACTTCATGCTCTCGCCCGATACCATGGTACCTTCTGGGCGTTTGCCTACCCAAGAGGTTGTGGCCAATTCGCAATCGGCTGGTGGTTTCCAATTCAGGTATACATCATCCATGCATTCACTACACTTCGTACGATTGCGACCCCCTGGTTTAGTACTTTGCTTATGGTAAGTTGCCGTTTTCCCTATTCAATGTGAAAATGTCTGAAAAAAACAAGGACTCGGACCCCTTGGCTTCGTGAGAGGCATCCAGCCATGATGAAAAACAGTTATTTACTTCAGTGCTGTATCCAGGGGACATGCGATCTGGCCGAAGGGAGCCATTGAACACGTTGCGTTTCAACATAGTATGCTGTGACGAAGCACAATTATTCCAGAGCTTCTGGAGGCCTCCGACAAGTGAAGGACCCAGGCCGCATCTGAGGGCCCTGTGATCGATGAAAGGCGCCGGGCTGACGAAAATGGTCTCGGACTGATGAAAAAGGCCCCCCCCCCTCCGAGTCCCACGGTTAGACGCTGAAGGGTCCGGGCCAAAGCGAAGGACGTTTCGGCTAACGGAGAGGTCCCGGTTCTTTGGAAGGGTCCCAGGCTAGCAGAGAGTATCCGGTCAGTAAAAAGGGCTCCTTATACAACGAAAGGGCCCCTGAGCTGACGTAGAGGTTCCTTGGCTGCCGGAGAAGAACCCGAGTAAATATGAAGGGTCACTGGGCCTGGAGGCACACAATAATTGTAGTATGGAGGCGCACACATAATTTTCGTAGGGGAACGCCCATATTGTTAAGGGCCAATGGTAGACTGAATCGCCTTTTGATTGATGTGAGCCCTTGACCATTCTATCTTCTCGGCTCGCTCAGGCTTGTCGAGGTCCACGAGGAAAACTGTCTCGACGCCATGAAGCCGACGATGATGATTTGGATGATGATGATGATTATCATTGGGGTTTTAGGGTGCGTCAATCCAAGTGGGTTGACACTCTGATAGGAAACTTGCTTCAGTACGCGTCAGATTGTCACGTCCCAGTAGAAGATAGCTGGGGAAGCAGGTTATCAGCTAGACAGATACATATATTACGTATACACATATTACGCACACCCAGTGTGGCATCACACCTCACACATTTCCGCCTTTCGTCCCTGCACAATAATTGTCTAAATGTAGCTAGTGTGTGCCTACTCCTGAGAGTGCATGTGGCTACCTCGTCCATTTTAGTCTGCCTGGCTTTAGCGCTGGACAAGGGTCACAGCCAAGTGTGGTTTGATTTGTTTCAATTTGTTGAACTCCACTCGGCCTCATCTGCCCTGCCACTGCCTGAGAAAAAAACGATTAGATATAACTGGGTAGTGATCACTGGCAGGAAGTGGAAGCACGCAACTACATGGTGCTTGTGCTGTAAGCCTGGCCACCCAACTCGTTGCCACGGATCCCGACATGCGCTGGAATCCAACAAAGTGTTACCTGTTTTTCCCTACGATGTAGCGAAGTGGGCTTCGATGAAATGTCTCGTACAATGGCATCGAAGTGTTTTGCCAATGGCCATCAACTCGGCAGTGAGCACCGTAACGTGCGGCGGCTGGGGAAAGAGCTTGTGATGGATCCTCTGACGAAAACACTACCCACGCCGGTTGTCATTCTTCGAGCCACCGGTGAATGTGACTGTGCAACGGGGTCAAAACAAAATCTATGATCGGGACACTCGAGCACAAGGAGCAACAACATTACAGATCCCCTTGCCCAAGCCCGGATTCCATGGTAGCTGATTTACGCATCTACAGTGCTCCGGGTGCAAGATAACAACAGGAATACACGGCGAAATTGCGAAGTGCAGCTGTCTGTTGACACGGCAGGATAAAAGTTGTTCTTGCTGCGCACGAGCCGTAAATGATCGCAGAAAATCGTGCAGCCAATGCGATCGTCGGCATCAAGGTTTATAGCAGAATGTTACAATGGTCAAGCTTGCAACATCTGCGTTGTCTTCGCATTCGTACACAAGACGCTCCTTTTATTATAACCTCTTACTTGAAGGTAGGAAAATATTGCCAGTAATTACTCTATATTAGTGTGATAAAGCTCTCGTGCGTGGTACTTCACAAGAAGCATTCATTATGCATGAGTCAGACTAAAATGACACTAAAATAAAGCAACTTTTGGGAATATCTTCTAACTTCGAGGTTAAATTAAAGGTTACTTTTATTTCTGATCACACTCCTAGCAGTCGCGCTGACACACTAAGCAATCATTGTTTAATTTATCACATTGCACACAATTCTATTGTGGCAGTGAAATATCGCCACAGCTGATACGTATGCTTTGAAGGAATTTTCACCAACAGCGCTGCCGTGCCCACAAAACACTGTGGAAAGCAGGCAATAATATGTACTTTCCCGGCAGGTGACGGACGCTTCCGTTTCAGCCGGCGGCAGCCTGCATCACAGGTCACGTGATCAGCATCCGGCACGTCCGGTTCTCGAACGTCAGCCAATTGTCACGTGGCCCGGAGTGTCGGTTTCGCTGCGCCACGCCACACAAAACCGGGAGGAGGCCAGCACCCAGCATCAGACGCGTCGCATCGAAAGCGCGGCCACGCTCTCGCCATGCACCCTGCCGTGCTGCTCAGCGCCCTCTGCCTGGCCGGGCCCGCGGCTGCGTACGTCGGCAACGCCACCGTTGTCGGCACCACCGGTCAGCGGGACCGTTGGATGCAGCTCGGCAGCATCGCCGAGGGTGCCCGCCAGCTGTCGCTGCTGCTGTCCGAGCTGCGCCAGCTCGGCTGGGAGGCGACGCGGTCGCTGCGCGCCACAGCCGGCGCCAGTCCCAGTGACGTGGCGCACGCCGTGTACCGCTCCGACCCGGTCGAGCTGGCGCTCAACACCATCGAGCTGGACACCGAGCCGTGCCGGCAGCGGCTCGTCTGCGAGCTGCAGAGCGTCATCACCGGCTACAGCCTGGGCGGCGCCGCGTACGAGCTGATGCGGACCGGCGTGCCGGCGCTGAAGCGGTACGGCTACGTGTCCACCCGCGACCTGGGCGTGCAGAGCTGCAGGCAGGCGTTCCCGTGCCAGTTCGCCGCCTCGCCGCTGATGAAGCACGCCCGACAGGGGCGCAAGCTCGCCAGCGACTTGTGCAACTTCGCTGGCGACACCTACTCGAGCCAGCTCTGCCACGCCGTCAGCTTCGCGATGGACACGCTGGAGACCATGTAGGCGGAGCTGAGCACAGCGTTCGGCGGCGCCCGGCGTGTCCAGCACCGCTCCAGTCGCCATTTCAGGTTCGATGGTCCTCGGGTAACCCTGAAATCTGTGTGCACGTTCAGAAGTCTGACGTCTGCGGTGGCGTCAGAAGTACATGTGACGTCACCGCAGCCACATGCAACGACACTGTAACCACGTCTGACGTCACCGCAGCCACGACACCACGACACCTGGCTATGTGTGACGCTGCACGGCGTGAGACCTCTGCATGTCGGCATGCACACGACGTTCTCTCCATGTCGAGCTGGTTCTCGGCCGCTGTTGCACCAGGCTAACAGGACAGTCGCTGGAGGGTTCGTCTGTCGGAAGGCCGGAACAGCCAGAGCCCTGTCAACGGGACAAACGGCACCGGATCGACCGTTTGACGCCTGGAAGCTGGCGCGAGATTCCTCTTTAGGCCATGAATTACAGACTTGGGCGCTGAGCTGACTGGCGTGTTGTGGATGTTCGCGTAGTTGTTATTGCATCGAGCAGTGCCTTATTTATGTACATTGTACGGCGGATGTTGGCTCGGATGGATAATTGCCAAGTGTCTTCATGTGGCGAAGCGTGAAAACTAGCAAGGGCGTGGAATTGTTAACAAGTGGTCTGTTTTCACGAGGTTGATGTGGAAGACGCGTTACTACCCCTAACCATCACCCATTGCCCACCAAGGAATAGTGGTGATCTTATGCCGTCCCCTACGGTAAGCACACCGTGAATATGCGCGAAGAACGCAAAATAATGCATATAAAATATACGTTGTTTGGACAATATTCTGTTTGGCTGCTATGATATAGTACGGTATGGGAAATTCGGACACTGAACTGAAAAAAATAAGAAGAAGAAAAGTTTGTCATTAGGTAAGATTGTGAAATGGTGTTATGCACTGAAGTCATTGAAGTCCATCCGAATCTGTCCAAGATAGGTTTTTTTTTGTACACGAGGTCAAATAAACGGAACATCAAAATACTGGTATCAATCTCAGTAATCAATCAGCCGACCAATTGCAAATTAAGACAGTGCATGTCTTCCCCAAGACACTATTGTCAAGGGATACGAAGTTTTGGGCTTGAACTTGACCTGTAAGCTCATTCTCATACGATGTTTTGGGTTTTAACTTGACCTGCAAGCTCATTCTCATTCGAAGCTAGCTTTGACGTCATGCACTTATACAACCATGCAGTGTTCAGGCTTCACAACGGCAGTAGGGGCACTTCTGGGCCTATGAATGGAAGACACCGCAATACACAAAAAGAATGATACTGGATCACCTTAAGCAATACTATATTCTGAGTTATAGGAAACCATTTACCCCAGCATATCTAGACATACGTTCACCCCATCCGGCGCAAACTCATGATCCCAACACAGGCGTAAGCCACGCGTAACGCACGCATAACTCATAAATCAATTCCACTTCATCCACCCAATTTGCCATCTTCCCACCGCACATCGTAACATTCAAACGTAAGACTGCTGGATCTAAATAATTTGTCCAGTCTACTTTTGGACACATTCAATGAGGAGTTCTTACCCACATCACCAGGCATCCCATTCCGTTGACTAACTACCTTCTGATAACTGTCCTACACCTTTGGGACACTACATAGTCAGCGGCAATTGATGCGCCCCTGAGCTCAAATAATAAATCACTCAATCAATCAACTGTTCTACACCCTGACTTGTCAAACCTTAATTGATGCCTTCTACGTCATGGAATAAATTGATTTAGAATCATTGCGATTGCCATTGACTAACCTTTTTAAAATTTGATATATCTTAATCATATCACCCCTCAATGATCTATACTTGAGTAAGGGAATATTTAATGCCATAAGCATTCCTTTATCTTCTAAATTTTATAGTCCACTGATATAAGTCCAGTGGCCTTGCACCACATTTTTATAGCACACCTATACGGCCGTGTAAGGAAGGAATCCATGCCTGAACACAATATTCCAAGTCGGTCGCAAATACGCTAACTATATTTTAGTATAACTGATTGCTGTTAAGTTTTGCAATCCTATTCACCCTCGCCGTCTCGGGGATCTTTTTACACCCCCCCCCCTCCACTAAGGTCTCCCACGGATAGTGAAAAACAGCACATTTTACCATATCAATTTCACATATGTGAACACTTTGAGATCAGGTTGTCCACGGTCACCGAGCTAATCAAGGTCAAGTAAGGTTTTATTTAAAAAGTGTGCAACCAGTCGTTGCACTTTATCAGATCAGGAAACAAGAATATGTAATCAAGTGGCAGGAAACAAGAGTAACTAATCTTGGTTTCACATCGTGAACTTCACTGCATGCCTGACGACTCGCCTAGCGCTTCGTCCGGGTTGTATTTTTTAGCGTCGGGTTTACGGGTCGGGTTAACGGGTCAAACACTTTACTACAAGTGTCGCATGGTCGACTTTTAACCATCAACGAAACTCGAACGATACCAACATAGTTTTCATCGTAGGAAGCCAGCCGTCACTGCCCATTCAATCACTTAGCATTCAGGGTGCACAATTGCATACCTTTGACATGTTGATTGCAAAATTGCATCTTGTATAATTTTGCTAAGTTAGACCCCACCGATTACACATTGGGCGTGAGCAGGCGCGCACCCAGGATTTTTCCATGGGGAGGGGGGCCCGGACCGAAAAGGGCACATGGCCGGCTCCAAAAGGGCACCTGACCGGCTCCAAAAGGGCAAACGAGCACTTTGCGGCCCGGGGCACACTGGAAGGTTTGTTGACTGGGGGGTGGCGCGAATTTTTTTTGGCTAAAAGGGCAGTTTTGGGCCCAAAGGGCACCTTTGGCACAGGTGGGGCACATAAGGCAGGTGATTTTTGGGCTGAATTTGGGACATTCCGGCCGAGGGCATTTTTCGGTCAAAAGGGCACTTTGGTCTCATGGGGGGGGGGCGTGACCTCCCTCCGGTGCGCCTATGGGCGTGAGGAGCCGTAATGATATTAGTTGCAATGTACCTACCACAACTAAGATCACGCATCTTCCGCAACTGCACCTGACTAAGCTTCGCGGAAGAATACCCCCAGGTCGCCTAAGTGAAAAGCGTGACAGCATCCGGCGCCTACACGTCTGTACGAGGCGGTGACAAGTGGTGACAGCGCGTTCGACAGGACAACACCGGCTCGGCGACCTGAACGCAGCGGAACCGGCCGAGTCACGTCCCGTCTGGCCCACTGCGGCCACTTCCGCCGGACACGGGCGCAGCTCGGCGGGCCGTCCAACTGACCGAACCGGACCACCGGCACCGGCCGCCACGGGCCGCCGGAAGCCGGACCGGACAGGACCGGTCCGGCCAAAGTGTACCAATCAGCCGCCCGGACGACAGAAACGGCGCACTGGGCCGATTGTCAGATTGTCTTCCGGGTGGCAGTGGACGGTGGGCCCGGACTCACACCACATGCGCTGTAAATTTCCTTGCCGTGACTGTGTCAGCTTTTACACTTCAATTTCTCTTGCTTTAATGGGTCATCTGCTGCAGGCCACGTACGCTTTTCCTGTAGGCCGTGACCGGCCGACGTGCAATTCAGGCGAATCTGAACTCAACCAGGTTGATCATATGACTAATTGTGGACACCTAAAATAAAACAGAACATATAAATAAGCGGCATAAATGTGTACTAAATCTCACATTTTGAATGGTCTCTTGCATTCATTTTAAAAGACAATGATGATTATGAACTGGTAACTTAGTTTTAAAGACCGTAATGGACAATAGTGGCGCGGTTCAAGCATGCAGCTTTGCGCAATGAAATTAATCTTCGTAAATGTTTTATTGAAGGCAGCAATAAATATGCTCGAGGTACTGTCCAGCGGAATTTGTTACGGCATTTGAATTTCATACTGATGGATGCTGAAGAAAACAGGAATTCTCTTTTGACGATTTTACTGCCCAAGAAGGAGACATTTTCATGTTGCATTGAAAGAGTGGTGCAGAAAAACAGAACAAGTGCAGCGCATGCGGAAATAATTTGTGCCCTCGTTTCGAACAGCTGGCATTTTGCGGTCATGCAATGTCGTAGCTTGCCCTACATTTCGAATAAGTGGAGGACAGGATGACGGTTTTCTTACCGCCCATATCGGCATTAATTTCCTTTTTGGAATATATGCACTGCATGATTGTTACAGATAGCGACGACAGTTTTCCTGAGTTCAGAATAGCCTCGAACAGTCTCGCCAATCTGCACCGATCAGAATGGATGCGTAGAAGGCTAAGATCAGAAGCAAAGGGCAGGTCGACGTGAGGTAATAAATTAGGCCTTGGGAAGTTGCGATAAAGAAGCCATTACGAATCAAAAAGCATGGTAATGGGGTTCTACGGCGTACCGGCGATCGGATATCCTAACACACACGCCTTATCGTAGCCGGCGCGCGGGTATCCCACCACACATGCCTTATCGTAGCCGGCACACGGGTATCCTACTACACATGCCTTATCGTAGCCGGCGCGCGGGTATCCTACCACACACGCCTTATCGTAGCCGGCGCGCGGGTATCTTACCACACATGCCTTATCGTAGCCGGCACACGGGTATCCTACTACACATGCCTTATCGTAGCCGGCGCGCGGGTATCCTACCACACACGCCTTATCGTAGCCGGCGCGCGGGTATCTTACCACACATGCCTTATCGTAGCCGGCACACGGGTATCCTACCACACATGCCTTATCGTAGCCGGCGCGCGGGTATCCTACCACACATGCCTTATCGTAGCCGGCACACGGGTATCCTACCACACACGCCGTGCCGCACCCGGCTTGCGCCACTCGATCCAAGAGGCACAGAGGTAGCGTGGCTGGCCCGTGTTCAGGTGTCTTGCGGTTAGTCCCAGGTGTCATAGAGGTAGCGTGGCTGGCCCGCGTTCAGGGGTCTTGTGGTTAGTCCCAGGTGCCCAGGTGGCACAGAGGTAGCGTGGCTGGCCCGTGTACAGGGGTCACGGGGTGAGTCCCAGATGGCACAGAGGTAGCGTGGCTGGCCCGTGCTCAGGGGTCTTGTGGTTAGTCCCAGGTGTCACAGAGGTAGCGTGGATGGCCCGTGTTCCGAGGTCTTGTGGTTAGTCCCAGGTGCCCAGGTGGCACAGAGGTAGCGTGGCTGGCCCGAGTTCAGGGGTCTTGTGGTTAGTCCCAGGTGTCATAGAGGTAGCGTGGCTGGCCCGTACTCCGGGGTCTTGTGGTTAGTCCCAGGTGGCACAGAGGTAGCGTGGATGGCCCGTACTCAGGGGTCTTGTGGTTAGTCCCAGGTGGCACAGAGGTAGCGTGGATGGCCCGTACTCAGGGGTCTTGTGGTTAGTCCTAGGTGGCACAGAGGTAGCGTGGATGGCCCGTACTCAGGGGTCTTGTGGTTAGTCCCAGGTGTCACAGAGGTAGCGTGGCTGGCCCGTGTTCCGAGGTCTTGTGGTTAGTCCCAGGTGTCACAGAGGTAGCGTGGCTGGCCTGCGTTCAGGGGTCTTGTGGTTAGTCCCAGGTGGAACAGAGGTAGCGTGGATGGCCCGTGTTCCGAGGTCTTGTGCTTAGTCCCAGGTGCCTAGGTGGCACAGAGGTAGCGTGGCTGGCCCGTGTACAGGGGTCACGGGGTGGATCCCAGATGGCACAGAGGTAGCGTGGCTGGCCCGTGCTCAGAGGTCTTGTGGTTAGTCCCAGGTGGCACAGAGGTAGCGCGGCTGGCCCGTATTCAGGAGTATTGTGGTTAGTCCCAGGTAACATAGAGGTAGCGTGGCTGGCCTGTGTTCAGAGGTCTTGTGGTTAGTCATCGGTGACACAGAGGTAACGTGGCTGGCCCGTGTTCAGGGGTCACGGGGTTAGTCCCAGGGAGGGATGACGCTTATATGCCTACCTTGAGCAATGTAATCTGATGAAGTTGTCGCAACCTAAGTAACTTCAGGACTGCATACATTTTGGAAGGCGTCTGGCTGTATCGACACACATGCCAACGCGCCTATGACTTATACCACGCTTTCGAGATTTGACTCCGATACGTTTTCAGGACCTACCCCACTCGTACAGTGCTAATATAGCCGTTTTATACTCGTTATTCTTGCCATTAGAATCTTGGATGTAAAAGAAGCGACCATGAAGGATATAAAATGTTCACATAAGGCATTAGATTATGAAACGTATATTGGCAGTGTTCGTATGCGCTGCGCTACGGCGGACAGATGGGAGCCAGCCAACACCCCCGGGCCTAACCTAACCTAACCTAACCCACTCGGAAGAGCGCAGCTGGCTCGGCGGAAGAAGGAAGACGCGGCCCGTGGTGCTGGCACCAGCTTACTGAGCACGCGCTCTGACGCTCGCTCGGTAAAAATAGCCGGCGGCGGCTGTCGACGACCGACGCTGTCCGCACTGCCCACATGAGCCGTGAGAACAAAGCCGACGCCAGAAGACAGCCGACGCGGCTCGCACGAGGACGTGTACGCCAGTGGTGAGTGTGGGCCTCATAGTTTAGTGTAGTGTTGTAGTGCAGTGAAAACCTCGTGGGACGGGCTGGCTGGAGGTGAGTGTAGATCTCGTGGAGGCCACCGGGCAAATCGCGACGAGTGTGGCTCTCGCGGAGGGCGCTCGCCAGCCGTAAGAGCGAGGGTCATCTGAGGACATGTGCATCAGAATCAGAGGTGAGTGGCTCAGCAGCAGGGAGGAGCACACACTTATCGCAGGCGGATGTCACTCCCGTCTGCTCAGCACAAGTCACGTGGATGTCGGTGGCGCAGTTGGCCAGTGCGTCTGTTTCGAGTGTACGGTGCCCTTCGTCCAAGGTGGACCCCTGTCAGGTCTTTGCTGGACCGGCTCCTACCCACGAAATGGCAGTAACTGGGAGGTGATTGATGCCAGAGGCCGAGTCACGGGATTAGTGCTGACCGACCAGACCCCAAGACATCGGGTCATCGGGCTCACCGTATCGTCCTGCAGATCTTTAAGGCCTTCCAAAGATCTTCAAGCAGATCCTTGGGTCCGGCGGCACGGGCTCGCCTCGTGTCACCGGAACGGAACCTGCTCACTGGATCCGTTAAATCTGGGCAGCTCCGCCGTGCACAAGAGACCACCATGCACTACGACCACCATGCACTGCGGCTGAAAATATGAGATCAAGAGTGCAAGCAGGACTGTCCCAAGGATGCCGAACGATGAACCTCTGTCGTGCATGTAGCGTGTATGTGTTTGTGTGTGTGTGTGTAGCACAAACATGTCAAAGTATGAACCCAAAATATTACAAAAAGCGAACCAAGTACACACTCATCGAATGCCGATGGTACTGACCAGATACGGATGACATATGGAATGGAGACAAGCTCGTTGATGGTTATGTTAGCTCGGCCAATAGTCGTGGACGAGTACACAACGGAATTAATGATGTTCCTGCTGGGCTTGTGAATCGCTGGCAAATGCACAGGATGACAAAAATGCAGGAAAATGCGGATGCAAATGGCCGAATGAGATTGGTGCTAGTTTCCTGGCAGGATGTCACTACAATGAAGACAAAAGCTCCCCCGCGCCCCTGGGCGTTAAGTACTGTTACGGGTATGGCACCACAGCTGCACCAGATCGCACCTTGGATAGCAACACCAGATCCGACACCCAACAACGTTAGAAAGCAGCACCAGATCCGGCACCCATCAACGTGGGGTAGCAACACCAGATCTAGGACCCAACACCATGTGGTAGTAGCACCACAACTGGCACCCAACAACTGGCAATCAACCACGTGGGGAAGCAACACCAGATCTGGCACCCAACACCATGTGGTAACAGCATTACAACTGGCGCCCAACAGCATGGGGTAGCAACACCAGATATGTCGTCCAGCCCAGTCGGGTGGCAATACGAAACCCAATAGCAAGCACGGTGAGAAGTAACACCGAGCTCGGTACTGAACACCACGGGTAGTGGCACCAGACTAGGCACCCAACACCGTAGATTGCAGCACTAGATCCGGCACAAAACATCGCATACCTATTGTAGGTGCATACCGGTGAGCTACGTATAAAAAGACCAAGAAAGTAACGAAGTAAAAAAGTAACGAATACCAACAAAACTGTTACTTACATGGTACATTTCTAACTCCTTTTTTGTACGGACATTTAGTGCCTGACTGCCTGAGAATAATGTCGAGAAGTGCCAGGCGCTGCTTCAAAATGGCAACACAGGGAATACGTTACAGCATGGGCATACTAGAAATAAATTTAACATGTATTAAATATCCTTCTCGCCAGACATATTATATTGGTGGCTATTCTGGCATAAGTGTGTAGTATGGGTGTCTGAAGTTGTTTCCTTCCGGATAAATTTATATCAGTTTTACGTAAGATTCCAGAAGGGTGCGTCCCTCCTATTCGCACGATGTCAAATAGCCGCCGACGATGCTTGACGTCAGGTGTTCGCGTGTGTCAGATATTGTAGCAGGCGGTTGGACGACGCTCCCCGATGGCAGTTCCGTGCAATCTGCATCACTGCATGCGCCCGCTCCGCCAGGTGGACGTCGTAACCGAGCAGCAATCAAGATGACCTCGGGACCTGGTCAGCTCAGCTCGGTGCTGCATCACGAAGATGACGTTTCAGCACACCACAATGCTGATGTGCAGCAAGATATGTAGGTTTGAATTATGCTTCCCTATATCAGCCAACTCTGTGCGTTCTTTCAATGATCGTGTGGCATTGCACGACATATAGTTTCGGGTTTCACATACTTCAAAGCAATACCAAAGCCAACATTCATACGAGTTTGAACGTCAGCTTTGTCGATATAAAGACCACATGAATGGAAACGTTCAAACAGTGACGCAGTAATGATCTTCAACAGAGACGTATTAAGGCAGTGGTTCTCAAACTTTTTGATGTGGCTACCACTGTGTACCCGGTGCGTCGCGCCGCGACCCCACATTCTGTATTTTTGTATTATAGTGTTCTGCATTTTGTTACTTGCGAAGCATCACTTATAAATTTGAGTCAGTCAATGAGCGCTGTAGACGCCGGCCCGCATGGTGGCCGGTGTGCCGATCGCACGCATGGTGGCCGGTGTGCCGGTCGCACGCATGGTGGCCGGTGTGCCGGTCGCACGCATGGTGGCCGGCGTGCCGGTCGCACGGCAACGACCATCATCAACAACAGCACGGCGTTATCAGAGCGCAACGGACCAGATGTGTCGGGTCAATTCACAGTCGATGATTGCTCGCGACCCCACCAGAAGGGCCCCACGACCCCAGCTGGGGTCGCGACCCCTAATTTGAGAACCACTGTATTAGGGTGTCACCTCGCCATCACTTCATTTCTTGGTTCGTGTTATTAGCGAATCGACAAAATATGGTCTGGTAGAGTACAAATAGACCCCAGTTAAGCTGGAAGTAAAGCGCGATGGAACCATTCCGTATTAATCTTTCCAACAGAAAACTAACGGGCGGGCATCGAAGCAAATGTTTTCTTCCTCCATCTCCCGTGGACTAGTTAGTTGTAGTCGGTATGGTTCTGCTTAGCTGACTTCTTAGCATGTCACTCTAATATGCGGTGTATTCTGTCGAGTATTGCATATATATATCACATATTGAAACTATTCGGGTACAATGCATCTAAATGGCTCCAAATTATACCTTTCACAATGAACGACTTAAAATACTCACGTAGTTAAATAGATGCTTAGCGGGCCACGCATACCTGAGTAACGGCTTACAAACAACCGATGCATGCAAACTGTTTTGACACACCCAGTGTAACCAATTTAAGTCTGCTTACAGGCAAAAGCTGCAGATTACCAGGATAGAACGGGAATATTTAGCCATCCTTCTGACGACAACGAGTCAACAGCTGAAGCTGAAGGAAAACATCATCCACAACCAGGAGACAGCCTTGCAACAGGTTCGTTTCAAATCGTCGCGCCTCGGTGGAGGCGGTAAAACCCAATTGGTCGCTTTAGGTGCCTAAGCGGGCTCATAGAGGAATTTCGGCTGAAAGAAGTCAAGAGTGTCGTTTCACATACTTCGGAAGAAATACTGTCCACCATGGTGATTTGGCTTCCCAATGTCTTGCAAGCTTAACATGGAACGCCATCGGGTTCAATATTTGGTTAATATTCAATATTATATTATTAGGTTATACAATAAGGGTTAATCAATGCGCTCTCCCTCAATCTCTTCCATAGACATCGTCCATCTAACCCATGCGAAAGTCGGAGTCGAACCTGCTCACACCAGGGTAGTCGCACCTCTGCACTGCAGACGGGCGCCACCGGCTGAGTAAGCTCATCTAGCCACCGTCTGAGTAAGCTCATCTAGCCACCGGCTGAGTAAGCTCATCTAGCCACCGGCTGAGTAAGCTCATCTAGCCACCGGCTGAGTAAGCTCATCTAGCCACCCGATGAAAGAGACCACGCCCTGCGCGCCTGATTAAGCTCGGACGGCTGGGTCGCAGCCTTCTGGCTTTGTCGATGTCACACCTGGGAGAGGAAACCTATTTCAGGATCGAAGATGAGTTCGATGCGTCAGGGAAAAACCGACTGAATCAGTTTCGGTTGCTGGAGGTCGTCGGTTGTTTTAATTGGCTGAGAGCTTGATTCTTCCCTGTTTCCAGTAGCAGCGTGCTGAACATCGGTGGAGTCTTAGCTAACGGACGCATCAACTGAGAATAGCCACTAAAGTAGAAGTTGTCACAAAGAAAAGAGAGAAAAGCATGATTGAATGAAGTACAAATGGAGCGGGAGGTGCTCGGGCTACTCCATAGTGCCAAACTCACTGGACCTGAGAGACGTCCACCGTCCGGCTGCTCGCCAGTCCGTCGTGTTCCAGCCAGCTCCCGTGTTTGGAGAATGTAGGGCCGCAGTGTCTGGACGGCACGTTGTGTTTTGACGGGGTGATGATTGGCTCTGGCCAGCCTCTACCCAGCGTGCCTCTGCATTTAGACGGGGTAGAGATGGGCAATCTCCACCCAGCCACCGGGTGTGCATCTGTGGTTGCATGATGGCATGGGAAGCGTTTGCCCGTCTGTGTATTTGACAGTGATGGTTTTCAAAGTAAACATTGTTACCCAAGCGTGGAAACAGTCTTGCTCAGCGTAGGCTTTTTATAGTGAAAATGACCTAAAATACAGTCCAAGCACATAGACATCTGGGAAAGTTTTCCCTCCTTTAGCGTGACTGAACATTTTGCTCTAGAAATGGATGGAAGCACAAGACACACCTTGCATATCTAACTTGTTATTTTATTAAAATCGTTTTCTAGATCAGAATTTAATTTTAATAAACAAGCATAGTACTACCAAAAGCCAAGTGAAGCATACCTGATTTGGTGCGAAGCCGACGAATGAAGAAAAATAGCTAGCTAAAGTTGGACTGTGAGAGTCGAAACAAGGGGCATGTGGACATTGTGGTATGGCCAACCCCTGCCCGGCTGTCGTATTCAAATGGGGTAGTATGGCCAGTCTGCCCAACAGCCTGCTGTAGGGAGGGGGGGGTGATAGCGTGAGAGGGTGCCAGGCCATAAAGGTCAGCTGCGCTGTCTTTGTATGCTGTATTTGCACGGGGTGATGTGGGCAGCGTCTGTTAGGCTGGCTGGCATGCTCTGACAGAGTTGTATGTGCAGGGTCTGTATGGCGCGTCAGGACGGCCAGGAAGAGGTATCCCCGTGGTGAGGCGGCCCGACAACAGAGCGAGCCTTGGCAGACGGCGGCGTCGCCAGCCAGCTGACGTGGGCCGAGCTGCGAAATTGTTGGCGGCCGCCGCCACTTGAATAGTTGGTGCGGTGCCCGTGGCCGTGTGGCGGCAAGGACGTGGCTCACTGTTCGCTGTCCCACCGCCTGACGCGCCGATCAGCAGATCCGCTGAAAGCTGTTCGAGTTTAGCCGGTGCTTCACAGTTCATGGATATAATGGTATGATTACATCCATCGATTCATTGATTGACTCCTGGTGTGGTTTGGCTAATGTGTCCGTATCCCGCCTTCCAGAGGCATCGTGAACGGCTTACGAGCGGGACCATTCCGTCCGAGTGCAACGAAACGCCACCGTCCGCCGAGTTCTTCCGACCCTTATTCGACGCTGTGATGAAATCCTGCCACGCGCTGACCAAGCAACAGCCGGCGCAGACAACGACCTCCGACGAACAAACAGCGTCAGGCGGCGAACAAAGAGCTGCGCACGACGATCGCCCGACGGGCGCGGCGCGGCGCGGTTCTGCGCGCCTCCGTCGCTCTCCAACGGCGCACGAGGAGACCTGCGACGTGCGCACCGTGCCGAACGGTGTGCCAGAGTCGCCACAGTGTGCCGCGTCACATGACGGGCTGCCGTGCTGCGCCACGTCACGTGACGACGTGATGCCGTGCTACGCCACGTCACGTGACGACGGGCTGCCGTGCTGCGCCACGTCACGTGACGACGGGTTGCCGTGCTGCGCCACGTCACGTGACGACGGGCTGCCGGCCGACAGCACGGACCCGACGACGGCCCAGACGAAGGTCGCGGCCGGGACCCAGACAAAACCGGACCAGCTGGCTCAACAGCTGGCGGCAGCTCTGCAGCAGACCGAGCTGCTGGCGGCCCGCTGTGGCGAACACGAGACACTGCTGGCGCAGCAGCGGCAGCTCATCGGTCGGCTGCACGACCAGCTGAGCCGCAGCAGGGACGAAGAGGAGCGCGTGCAGCGACACCTGGAGTTGCTCAACACAATGTTCGGGCAGCTTCGGGAGCAGGACGCGGCCAGCCAGAGCGCAGACAGGCCTGCGCCGCCGCAGAACAGCGCGGACGACAGTCAGGAGGAGTGTCAGGACAGCCGCGAAGACGACCTGGTCGAGCGCGTCGACACGGAGCGCGGCCGGCGAATGGTGATCCACGTCAGCCGGACGTACCTGCGGCTGCGCGACCTCATCCTGGAGAAACGCGCGCTGCTCAGCGAGATCGACCAGCTCAAGGACTTCAACGTGCAGCTGGAGCGACGACTGGGCCGCCAAGAGCGGCGACTGTCGAGCGTGGCCGCCGAGCTGCACGCCACCTGGGGCCTGGTCACCAAGCTGAAGGTGCAGCACGCCCAGCTGCACACGGCCGAGTCGGTGCTGCGCTACGAGCTGAGCGAGAAGCGTCGCCTGCTGAACCGGCTGCGCGACGAGCTGGAGGGCTCGCGCCAGCGCTCGGTGATGGCGCGCGAGATGAACGCTGAGTCGGAGCTCGAGTGGCGCGCGCTGCGCGAGGAGCTCGACGAGCGCAAGCGGGAGCTGGTGCGTCAGCAGCACGTGGACGACAACGTCGAGCCTGCCGGCGAGCCGGCTGGCCCAGCCCAGAACGGAGTCGATTGCGAACAGCCGGCCGCACCGGCCGAGCCGTGTGAGGCCGAGCAGGTTCTGGACTCGCTGGAGGGGTCGCGGCCGAGCGTGACGACCCGGCTCAACAGTCTGGAGGGTCAGTGCGAGCAGCTGTACGCGCGCCTGGTGCTCACCACAGCCCGCCAGGTGGCGCTAAGCTCACGCCTGGCCGAGCTGCACACGCGCCACGGCGCCAGCGAGACCGGCTCGCTAGCCAGCTCCAGCACCGACACGGCCTACGCCAGTCTCGACCAGCAGCTGCCGCGATACGAGACTGACGATCAGCAGCTGCCGCAGTCAGAGACTGACGACCAGCAGCCGCTGCAATCCGAGACTGACGATCAGCAGCTGCCGCAGTCAGAAACTGACGACCAGCAGCTGTCGCAATCCGAGTCTGACGACCAGCAGCCGCCCCAATCCGAGACTGACGACCAGCAGCCGCTCCAATCCGATACTGACGACCAGCAGCCGCCGCCAGAAGCTGACACCGGTGACACGATGGCCGTCGACACGGGCGACGGCGACGAGATGGGATCGACGGACACCCTGGAGGGCGCGGTGCCGGTGGCGCGGGCGGTTGTCGCAGACCCGGTGGGGCTGGCCGTGGCGGCGCTGAGTGTGGCGGCGGCGGCGGACGGTCCGGCGCCGCTGCCGGCGCTGCCCGCCGTCCAGCTGGCGACGCAGCTGGCGCACGCCGACCGAGCCGACCGCGCTCTGGTGGCCGCTGTGGTGGCCGTGACCGAGCCGGCGCCCACCGCCGAACGCCGGCTCGGGCGGCCGGCGCCGGCGCGCGGCGACACGGCCGAGCAGACCGGCTCGCCTCCCGAGACGGAGGGCGAGCCGCGCTCCGCCGCCGGCGCCCTGCCGCCGTTCGGGCTCCAGCCGGACGACGGCGGCGACGTGTCGCGCACCACGGCCCAGCTGCTGGACGAGGTGGCCGAGTTCCTCGGCCGCACCCGTGCCGGCGGCGAGGCGGGTCAGCCGAGCTCGCAGCAGTCGGCCGCCGTGCCGCCTGCCGAGGCGCAGCGGCGCGCCAGCTCCACCGACTCGGACGAGTCGAGCGAGCCGGACGCCAGCGGCGGCGTGTCGGCCGTCGGCTGCCGCCTGCTCAGCCTGCTGCCCGGCCGCATGTCACACCTGCGCAGGGAGCGCGAGCAGCTGGCCGACCGCATCGAGCAGCTGCAGCACCAGAACGAGCGCGTCGTGCAGAAGGTGATGCGCCTGCGCAGCGAGCGGCGCGAGCAGCGGCGGCGAGACCGCGAGCAGAGCTCGGCCAAGCGACAGCTGGAAGAGCGAGTCCAGGAGCTGGAGCGAAAGCTTGGCATGCAGGTACGGAATGGTGGCACTGGATGCAGAAGTATGACATAATAAAAGTAATCGTTAACGGAGGCAGCCTTGCCGTAGACGAAGCCACTCATTCGATAAGGTAATCGGACAAATGTATGTAGGAAAAAAGTATATATATATATATATGTATATACATATATGTCCATATACATATATATATATATATATATATATATATATATATATATATATATATATATATATATATATATATATATAGATATAGTTTTTGTCAGAAAAAGGACACTTTGTTGCGGTAATCAGGGCATAGACACGATTTCAAGTTAGCCAGTTCGGGCGCATTCAGACCTAGCAGGTTCCAAGCAACACCGAGTCCAAAGCATTGTCCAAAATGTGCTGACCAGACGCATGTTGATTGTGCGTACTAATCTTAATTTCCCTTATCACATGTGGAAGAACCATGCAAGTGAGTTACCAAACAGTTCAAGTCTGACATTTACTGATGAACGGCATACACGGGAAGGTGACGCCAGGTTGTCTCTAGAATCTAGCATGACAGTTGGAGTTGCAAGATGATTTTGGCTAGGTCACTTTCCAGCTCCCTACAGGAATGCATCCTGGCAGGATATTTATCCATGACGAATGCAAATAGTTGTAATGTGCCTGGCGCCGTCGGTGAGAACATCACTACTTCTATATTTCGCCGTTGGCAACGATTAGTCTGGCTGTGTGTAGTTGGCAGTAGAATACCCAGGGATCAGGAACAGCTGCGACCCCACACATGCCCGATTCTAGACCGACCGTGACCACACGTGGCTTGGCGCTGGCAGTGATCAGAGTCGCAGCCAGGAATTCTCGAGAGGGGGCTGGGGACTGATGCTGGGCAGGAGTCAAACAGGGAAATATCTGGTTCAAAAGGAGGCTGCACTTTTTCTTTCCCTGGCTCCCTTACTGCCTATGACGACCTGAACTGTCCGGTCGCACTGAGTAAATAAACCGACCACACTGAACAAATCCAATCAGCACCGATCACCATACGGTCGCAGCTAAGTAAAGTGTCGCCGTCCGCAGAACATGACGCTACCACCCAGGAAACACTCGTCGAATTGGTTAGTTCAGTCCACTGGCGACACTTTACTTCCGCCCAGTTAGTTCACCCAACCAGGTGGGGTGGGGTGGGGTGGGGTGGGGTTGGGTTGGGTGGGGTGGGGTGGGGTGGGGTGGGGTGGGGTGGGGTGGGGTGGGGTGGGGTGGGGTGGGGTGGGGTGGGGTGGGGTGGGGTGGGGGTGGGGGTGGGATGGGTGTGTGGGGTTGGGGTGGGGTGGGGTGGGTGGGGTGGGGCGGGGTGGGATGGGATGTAGGTGGGTGGCAAATTTGGGGCATGTCCCCCATGGAGATGTGGCGCCCCTCCAGGATGCTCGAGCGCACTCCCCGGCCTATCTCAACGAATTGTTTAGCCGATGGCGCTCCACTGAGTATAAAAGGTGTCTCTGCAGAACGCTCGAATGCACTCTCCCTCCTAGAAATTCTCGCAAAATTAGTGTCGCTCCTGCGAAAAAATGATCCCCTCCAGACAAGTGTCCCTTCCCCCATCATAATTCCCTCGACCTGTCCCTGGTTCAGGCTTGTCCACCAGCTGTTGCGCAGCATTCATCACCCATCGCATCGACGGAATGGTGAAACGGTGCAGGGGTACACAGAGCACAGACATCACACAATGACCTGGATCTTTGGTGAACCCTGGCGAAGACGATGGACGTCGCCACTTGGTTCGTTATTTGAGCTTAGGGGTGGGTTGACTGCTTCGGTCACACAGCGCCCATAACAATGTTAGATTGACAGCTTAGGATGATTGGTGCCAACGGTAGTACACAAACATTAAGAATACGGGCAGATCATTCCGAACTTCTTGCGTTACTTGTCAGTGAGATGTGAAAATCGCTGAGATCTACATCCGATAAAAAGCGAAAGTGTTCTCGAAGTTATCACGCGCGAGTGGTCACCAAGGAGGCCGCGGAGTGACAGCGACTGCGCGACTCCAAAAAGTCGTCTTCGGTCATCGGCGAGCTGAGGGCATGAGATCAAAACGTGACGCACTGACGGCGGTGCGCGACATCGAGTCGCCACTGATCCCGTTGATGTTGTGTTGCAGGCACCGGGCGATCTGGTGACCGAGGGCTCGGCTGTGAATTCCTCTCCGGGTGCCACTGCTCAGCCGACATTCCCAGGAATGGCGCACGCTCACGACGCCACGTCCGGATCTACTTCAGACACCACGTCCGGCGTCGTGTCCGGCAGCACGTCCGGGATCGTGTCGGGCAGCACGTCCGGCATCATGTCCGGCAGCACGTCCGGCATCATATCCGGCAGCACGTCCGGCATCATGTCCGGCAGCACGTCCGGCATCATGTCCGGCGGCACGTCCGGCGTCATGTCGGGCAGCACGTCCGGCGTCATGTCCGGCAGCACGTCGGACACCCTGCCGACCAGCGCCTGCGACACCACGCTGAGCGTCACGCCTGGCGCCGCGGCCCGTACCGCGCCACGACGCGACGCGGCCGACGCCACGTCGGCCACCGTTCCAGTCGCCGCCGCCGCCGCCAGCATTGCCCGTGGCTGCACCCACGCCGTGGACGCCCCTCCTCCCGAACGCAGCTGTGCCAACAACGTCGCAGATCGTGCTGCTACCGCTGACGTCGCCCCAGAGGGACAGGTGCTGCCGTCTCGCCGGCCGGCGGCCAGTGAAGTGACTGCCGCCCCTGACACGGACGCAGCAGCCCTGGTGGGTGGTGATGCAACTGCTGATGCCGTGGGCGAACACATCGGTGTCGTTGAGCCGGACAGTGCCAGCGCCGCAGCTACCTCGAACGGCAGCACACTGGCAGAACACACCAGCACCGAGCAGGGTGTGGCAGTGGGCGAGCCGGCCCCAGTGGCGAAACAGAACGGGCTGGCCGGGCGCCACAGCGCGGCCGCAGAGGCGACGGTCACGTGCGCCAGCTGCCTCGGCCGGCTGGTCGGCGCCGAGCAGGCGGACCGGCGCGAGGACCAGCTGGCGACGCTGCATGGACAGATGAGCGCCGCCAGGACCCAGCTGCAGCAGCTGCAGGCCGACTGCGGCACAGCGCGACAAACACTGGCGCAGGTGAGACGCGCACCCCGGCTAGAAGCCGCTCCCCTGGCCGCGACAGTGTAGCCGCCGGCCAGTGTGCATCTAGCTGCTCGTCAGTTACATGGCCGTGCCTCGCTCTACGGCCAACGACACCAGTGGGGCTGCTCCCAAGTTAGGAAATCATGTTTGGATGCATGACATTTCATCGGGAATGCAGGTTCTGGACGTAAATAGAAACGTCGACTTTCCCCGACAGCTTGAAAGTTGTTCATTTTTGGACTTGGTTGTTAGTGGTTCTTAACTTGTATAACTTGTACTTAATACTTGCATGACTTGCATTTGCACCGAGCTGTAATAGCAGCTTTTTTATAGTTCGTTGTTCTTTATGGAGTATATGCTCACACAGCACTGAAAGCGTTGTTGATCACACATTATTTGCAACAAGTCATATTCTGCAGGCAGACTGGTAACGCATAGCATAATTGTACTGACACGGGTCAATGTATACAGGATACATTACAAACCAGACAACTCGTTTGACCCTGTGCACGAACAAGAGAATTTCCTACGCAACAATCGTTCGTGTTTGTGTTGCAGTTACAGCTGTGCAAGGACCCAGTCCGATCCGATGACGTCGGTGCGGCGGCCGCAACTCCAACGTCGGTGCAGACAGATCTCACCAAGCCCGACAGGCATACCGACGCTGAATTTGACTGTCGCAAATATCGGATAACCTTCGCCGACTTCAAAAGGTAGGAGCGGCCGCAGTGGTGACGTTTTCGATTGGAGTAACCATCGCCGGTAACAGCGATTGTGTTACCTTTAGGGCGCCACTTCGACAAAAGTAGTTTTGGGTACGTGCAATGTTTGCAGCGTTGTTAAACCGCCGGCCTGCATTCATCCCTCCCACCCTAGAGAGATCGAGGTTGTACCACTACACTCGCATGCAGACGCACGCACAGCACAGTACACAATCGCTATATGCACACACATACACAACACATTGCACAATCGCTGCATGCACGCCCACACACAGCACATTACACAGTCGCTACAAGCACACGCACACACGGCACAGTACACAATCGCAACACGCACACGCACACACAACACAGTACACAATCGTTACATACACACGCATGCACAGCGCAATGCACAATCGCTACACTGCCCCCCAACCTGGGTTTGATTTGTGCTTTGCATTCCTTGATATGGAGAGGACAATTTTTCGTGTAATCCAATATGGAGGGGATGTTTTATTGAAACATGTGACATTAAAATTTCAGCTTACATTTTCCAATGAATTTTGAGCACTTTATCACCCAGCAGTTCATTATCAAACAGCAGAATTTAGGTTCAGAATGGGAAAAATGATAGGATAGTTTTCTGGTGAGCTCAATGTTCTGGACGCCAAAAATGCAGTTGCAGACTATTGCTTCCAATCCTGTCCCCGACGAGGAACTCGACTGGCTTCCGGCTTGGCGAGGTCGGAGTTTCGGCAGTCCGTACCGCAGCACCAACGGACAGGTATTTTAATCGGCTTCTAGTTTGTCGGTGTGCTGATGATCCACAAAATAAACTCTGCTTGTAACGGACGCCGACCACGCAAGGATACACCAACAGATCTTCGGAAGGCACAACAAAATCGATGAATATATCACTGTTACAGGGACTTCACGCATTCTGGTGATTTCTTGCAGACATGTGATTGACCGGCTGCAGACCCACTCCATGTCCAGCAAACTCAGAAAACGTCTGTCGGGACAGCGGCGTAGCCGTCCCGACCGTTGCCAACTATGTCAGGTGTGTACCACTCCGACTGTCAACTGTGTCAGGTGTGTACCACTCCCGCTGTCAACTATGCCAGTTGTGTACCACTCCCGCTGTCAACTGTGGCAGGTGTGTACCACTCCCGCTGTCAACTGTGGCAGGTGTGTACCACCCCAATTGTCAACTGTGTCAGGTGTGTACCACTCGAACTGCCAAGTGTCAGGTGTGTACCACCCCCGCTGTCAACTGTGTCAGGTGTGTACCACCCCCGCTGTCAACTGTGTCAGGTGTGCACCACTCCCGCTGTCAACTGTGTCAGGTCTGTTCCACTCCCCCTGTCAACTGTGTCAGGTGTGTATCACTCCCGCTGTCAAGTGTGTCAGGTGTGTACCATTCCCACTGTCTGTACTACTCCCGCTGTCAACTGTGTCAAGTGTGTACCACTCACGCTGTCAATTGTGTCAGGTGTGTACCACTTCCGCTGTCAACTGTGTCATGTGTGTACCACTTCAGCTGCCAACTGTGACAGATGCATAGCATTCCAGCTGTTACATGCACCAGTCGACTATCACTCCACTGAGTAACCATATCTTTCAGTCACCGTTGCGGCTGTACAAATTTCCAAATGCATACCATGTGACAAATAACTCCCTCCGCATATAGAGAACAGATATGCCGAACCAAATCAAGCACACTACCGGAAAGGATCACTGAGTGTCCCCTGTTAGCTAACACTCACAAATCCTCCGGATGGCACTTCATCGCATTGGACAGCCCACTTCAGTCCACCGGTTGTAAACACAACGGCGGCACGAAGAACCAATGGCCGCGTGGTGTGGCTGCGAGATACGCACAGCGCTCCAGCATGGTGTGTGTCGGGCTCGCCTCGTGCGCGCCTGTGTGACCGCATGTGTGCGTGTGCTGGTGCCAGCAGACCCGGCTCCGCCTGCTGACCGTCGGCCGACGCAGCTGCTGCCACTGCCGGCGCCAGTTCTGCACCAGGTGCGCCTGCGTCGTCATCCACACGGGAAGGAGGTACGTCCGAAGCGCGCCTCTGCTCTGGTCTGCGGGGGGCGTGGCGCCGTGTTCTCATCGACGCCGCCGGACGGTGGGTCCTGGAGGCTGCGGGAGGGAGAGCACCATGTTCCCATCTACACCGCCAGATTGTCTGTCCTGAGGGCGCCTCTGATCCGGCCGGCGGAAGGGAGAGCATAGCACCATGTTCTCATCTGCACCGCCAGACTGTCTGTCTTGAGAGCACCCATGATCTGGCCAGCTGGCTACAGGCCCGACTCGTGATACACGGACGAGCGAGCTTGTTGGATGTTTTATCGGTCTTAGCGATTGATGTCACGATATAGATACTGAGTATGTGAATACTTCTGTCCTGGATCGTGGCGTCATGCACAGGATAGTTGTGCTACATGGGCCATTGCAGCACACCGGATGTGCCAATTACCGAGCCATTCGTCGCAGTAACCGGGCTGTCGGGCGGCAACGATTTCAGTCTGTTTCAGTTCGGAGATTTGAGGCTGTGAATCTGGCCCGCTTCGATGTATAGGAAAGGAGAGCTCGAGGTCGATGCAAGAAAAACGATGTTTGTGTACGAAAGGGAGCACGCAATCAGGACGCTTCTTTTCTCAGGAAAGCCCGGATATGCGTGGCCTGCTTCTACACGCTCTCTGAGAGGCCACTACCAACCCGGGAGGACACAGATGACGTTCTCGGTATGTGGGCGTCAGAGTGATGGAGATGCTCATCTTGTCTGCAGTGTCCGATGCGAAATAGATCAAATTTCGGCCGTCCGTCTTGTGTTGGTTAGTTTAGCAATTGATATGTGGAAGCATCCAAATTGCTGGTGAAGAATTGCAACAAAACAGAAACAATGTGATCCAGGTTTTTCTTGTCGAGTCAGTGATCAATAACGTGCCGAAATGCAACTATGCGTTATTGGAAACGGTCGTCTCTTCCTAGGCCTGTCGACACGTGCAATTCCAAACATCACTTCATGTACTGACAGTCGTCGACTTTCAGACAGCGCTGATTGATGCGCTAACAGGTGCTAGCAGTGGACAGCAGTGAAGTACAACATGTACATTGCACAAGTGTACCTGTACCGCGCGGAAGCCATGACTCAAGACCTCCGCCAGGCACCTGTGGCGAGCATTCACACCGAGAAGTAGGGACTCTCGCCTCCCGTCTCGTACCAACGGATGCGGCGGGAACCCTACATGACTCCAGCAGCAGCAGGGGAGACCTTCCGTCTCTCGTCTCGTACCGACGGTGGCGGTGGGAACCCTACCTGATCCAGCATGGGAGGCCTTCCGTCTCTCGTCTCGTACCGACAAAGGCGGTAGGAACCCTACCTGTTCCAGCAGGGGAGACCTTCCGTCTCCCGTCTCGTACCAACGGTGACGGTGGGAACCCTACCTGATCCAGCATGGGAGACCTTCCGTCTCTCGTCTCGTACCGACAAAAGCGGTAGGAACCCTACCTGTTCCAGCAGGGGAGACCTTCCGTCTCCCGTCTCGTACCAACGGTGACGGTGGGAACCCTACCTGATCCAGCATGGGAGACCTTCCGTCTCTCGTCTCGTACCGACAAAGGCGGTAGGAACCCTACCTGTTCCAGCAGGGGAGACCTTCCGTCTCCCGTCTCGTACCAACGGTGGCGGTGGGAACCCCACCTGATCCAGCATGGGAGACCTTCCGTCCTGTCTCGTACCGACGGAGGCGGCGGGAACCCTGCCTTACGCCAGCAGGAGAGACCTGCCGTCACTCGTCTCGTACCGACGGAGGCGGCGGGAACCCTGCCTTACGCCAGCAGGAGAGACCTGCCGTCACTCGTCTCGTACCGACGGAGGCGGCGGGAACCCTACCTTACGCCAGCAGGAGAGACCTGCCGTCACTCGTCTCGTACCGACGGAGGCGGCGGGAACCCTACCTTACGCCAGCAGGAGGGACCTGCCGTCACTCGTCTCGTACCGACGGAGGCGGCGGGAACCCTACCTTACGCCAGCAGGAGGGACCTGCCGTCACTCGTCTCGTACCGACGGAGGTGGCGGGAACCCTACCTTACGCCAGCAGGAGAGACCTGCCGTCACTCGTCTCGTACCGACGGAGACGGTGGAGACTCCCACCTAGCACCGGCAACAAGTTGAGTCCGGGTATGAGCCGACTCATCCTTGGCAGCCACGTGCGCAAAACGGCATTACCAGTACAATAGACGCAATTATCATCAGGGCACCCCAGGCAGACTCAATGTGAAAGCATGTAGGATTATAGGGGATAACATGCACTGCCCCGTGATCTGTTGCGGGCAGGGAATCCCTTAGCATAGCGCTAACCGAAGTGAACCCTAAAGGTTGCGGGCCAGGTGGTAGCTTAGCTGCTACAATGACGCGCTGCAACTTTCACAATTCATCGCTCTTCACTTGGTCATTTAGTCTTCCTCCATTTCCCATCCGTGGTAGTTTTTTCTCCATCTTCCTTTACGGTTCCTCGCGCTAATTCCCCTTTAGAATAGGTCATTGGACTTCATCTGTTCTTACTGACCACGTAGTCATGGACAACTGGCATTACACACTCTAGCTGGTTCGGTGATGATACCTCGCGCATCGGCAAGAGCCAGAGTAAAGTTGGTCGTCATCTCACGGGCTTTCAGGTCGTCGTGGCGCACATGTGACAATGTGAGGTGAACACATTGATCGCCAGAGGGTCTTGCCTGTACATGCATGTAGTCATTATCTTTGCTCGACGCTGCCGTGAATATGCCGAGTGAAATGTGACGTGTGCACGTGTACTGGATAGCTTGCTAAGTGTCAAATTATTTGGCGTATTATTGTGCATGTATACCCTTATATATTGTCCATCAGCAATGGAGAGTTATACACTTGTGTTGATTCGCTTGGCTTTCTTTTGGTCCTGCAGTCGCGCGACGCATTCATCCCCTGGACGGAAAAGAGTGAGATTCCTAGACGAATAAGTGAAGATGTCCTACCGATCGTGGGATCTGATTTCCAGCAGCGGTATCTCGTCTGAGACGCAAAGGCCATCTGCCACGATTAATCTGCAAGATTCACTTCACAGACTACTTTCAAATGAACTCCCCTCAACGAGACGCTCTGTTCTTTAGATTAGTGCGTATGCTGAGCTGTTTGCTTTCGGAATCGAGAAACGGGAGCGTGGAATCATTGCACGTGGGTTCAAACACACGATGGATACCAATGCCAATTTTATATTACATGTGACGTTGACACACAATCATCATTGCAAAATATTGGTCTTACAGCGAGCACAATGGATAACATGAGGCACAGCGTTCAAATTGTGCCCACCCACGAAGACCTGATACGGGACCCAGTGTCTTTACATCAACCAACAAACAGTACCCGCCAACACTGACCTGACACGAACAAACACGCGACAGGTCTAGCCGTCCACAGCTCATACACACAGTCTACAGCGACCTGACACAAACCAACGCAAGACAGCCGCCAACACCAACCAGTTAATGCATACCACCTGCAACGATCTTACCAAAACGGGAGTCCGCCCCATGTCACCTGACAAACCAGCGCACGGCGTGCACGCACGGTACACACCGTAACTGAGCACGAACCGACACCGTAGTGGCCCGTCCGCCGGCGTGTGGGCTCAGCCCGGCTCCGCGCCAGCCGGCCGGAGCTGCGCGCCGACACACGCCGCCAGCGCACTGTCCACCACCGGCTGCAGCCGCAGCAGCTCCACGCGGCGGCGACACGTGTCGAACCAGCACGTGGCGTGGCACGCGTCCACGGCGAAGTGGTAGAGCAGGTGGTCGGAGCGGGCGCGCCGGTACACGGAGCGCGGGTCAGCCAGCAGCGTCTGGCGCAGCGCGACGCGCAGCTCGCCGCAGTCGCGCAGCCAGCGCAGCCGGCGGCGGCCGTCGGCCGCGTCCGCCGCGAACAGCGCCAGCTGCGCCTCGGCCGCCGGCGTGAAGCCCACCGTCCACGGCTCCGGCTGCAGGCGGCCCACCCACGTGTCCGCGTGGGCGGGCTCGTGCGCCGACCGGCCGAGCGACGCGTCCTCCTGGGCGGCGTCGGCTCGCACGCACACGGCCGGGTGCGCTGCACCGGCGCCCGGCCGCGCCGCCGCATCGTGATCCGGAGATGCCCGGCGGCTCCGGACAGCACTGCAGGTGCCGCCGTCCGCCACAGCACTGGCGTCGCTCCCGTCACTCGCGGCACTGGCGGCGTCATCGGCTCTCACAGCACTGGCGTCGTCCTCACGCACCACATCTCTGACGTCGCGTCGGATCCGGCGGGTGTGTCCAGCTCTGTCCGCGCTCTGCTGCCAGGGGTCGTTGGCGGGCACAGCGCTGGCGTTCCTCGCACCAGATGGTCCACTCGCATCCGAGTGTCTCTCGGGTTCAGTAGTTCTGTCCACGTCACTCGTCCCCTGCGAGTCGGCGATCCTCTCTGAATCAGTAGCTCTCGGTGTGTCAGTGGTTCTGTCGGAGCTGGCGACCCCCTCCACGCCAGCTGTCAGGTCCGAGTCGGCGTTGCCGTCAGTGTCAGGACACCGTGGCCGATCGTACTGGCCGATGTATGGCTTGATGTCCAAGACCGGAGTACCATCCACGAGATCGTGGCCGGAAAAATGCAGCGTATCTCCTGAAGCATGACCACGAACAGCATCAGCATATACGTGCAGCGCTACAAGTTAGGCAGTGGGAGGTGGATGATCCCACTCCAAGCAAATATGACAAACATCTCTTCATCTATCTTAATATTTAGCAGCGAAACCGAAGGCTGAACATTTTCCTTTAACTAGCAAGAAGTAAATTTTAACGGCGAACCCGGCACAACGAAAACCAGAAGTTTCGCTTCACTTCCAAAACTACACAGCGATCTACGCTACAACAGCGGATCAAGCTGCAATGTGTACGTTTACTTATTAATAGTTTAATATTATAGTCAGCTAGTTATTTTGAGCTTACGACGCCTCGACGACTACAGTGGTCATATTGGGCCCGCAACTTACATAATCATTGAAATGCGATTATTGGAGAGGATGCATTTGGAGGTGGTGGACAGGGCGTGTAAGAGGCAAGGAAAGGTTGGAGGGCGGAAAGGTTGGAGGGCGGATGGGAAGTAGGACGTGGGGATTTCGAGGTAGGTGATGAGGTAGATGGGGAGGATTGGTTGGTTATTTGGGCTTAGGGGCGCATCGAAGATGGGGAGGAGCTGGTATTTGGTCGAAAGGGCCGGTGAGGCCTCTTAGACCCCTGGGCCATAGTCCACTCCTCATCCTCCGACGTTGATCGGGAGGCCTACGGATGAGCGGTGAGTCCACTCGTAGGTGGGTCCTCGGTCGCGTCGGCGTCCTTCTTGGCTCGCCGCTCTCGCTCCACTGGCGACTCTTGCCGCTGCAAAGGCTCTGAGAAGGGCTGACAGCTTCGCGGCAAACTCGGCCAAGACCTGTAGGGCTGTGTGTTGCGAAATTGACGCTGCATTTCTAACTTTGGACGCGTACGATATTCTAGGATGAGTTTGTTCGCAGACATATCTTGCCTCCCGAAACGTTACTTTTTGTCTGTGTTTCATTGATGACTTTTTTTTTGTGCAAATTGGGCAAGTTCAGTCATACCAAGCGTGAGGGTTCAGGCACAGGGTGGGAATTTTGGGCTTCTCCTGGAGTATGGAGACCTAAGGACATTTTATTCTCCAGGATTGTGACTACCAATGTTGAACTTTTTTATTCTCCGAATGAAACGTGCCAATAATGGATGACATTTTGTTTCCAGGATCCCAGTCCAGCTCCAACAATGCAGTTGCAGTTTCCAGTCCATCATACAAATTAGAAGCCTGGACAACAGAACGGAAGAGCATGGCATAGCAGGTCATAAGGCATGAAATGCGCGGTTGCAGTCAATTGCCCAGGAAGCATATCATGTTATATCAGAATACCTATGGTGGTGAAAATCGGGGTTGGGTGGACATTTTAGGAATCTTTTAGTTAGTTATTGGCGCTTCGACTACTCTGGTCATATTGCGCCCATAACTTATATAATCATGGTGGTGCCGTTAGAAGCGGTACCCAGCGTCAACACGCGGACACAGTTTTAATCTGTTACGAAGTGTACACGTCGTGGTTATCGGCGAGGGGTGTATATAGCTGAAAACGACGCTTCGGATAAGAAATCAATCAGTTGTCCTGATTGAACAATGGGAGAGCTGTTGGAAAGAATACTGCTAAGAGAGGCCGCACGGAGAGATCCAAAATAGCGTCTGCGTTGGCCAGCATATAAAGGACACGAGATCAGAACATGATGGACTGTCAGTGGTGGTCGACATCTGGCGCACTGGGGTCTGTCGCCACCGCACAGCAGGCAACCGTTTGTGGCGTAAGTGTGCCCAATCCGAAGACGACACAAAGTCACCTCTTCTTTCCTAAACATACGACTGGACGAACCCCATGGTTCCAAACGTGGCTTGATGGCTTTCAGCTTGTTCGCTTGGGTTGCGTCCCACATTGTTTGCCACTTGTTGAGGAGAAAGATGGAGATCTGTCGGTAATGATCCGTGGCGGGAAGCGGTAGCGATCGAGTGCACGGGGCATGCGCTGCTCGTCTCGCCGCAGCGTCCGCTAACTCATTCCCAGCAATTCCAACATGGCCAGGAAGCCAACACAGAACCACTCGCCGTCCCAAGCGGTGCACAGCGGTGAGACACTTTAGGATATCACGCACAAGTCCGTTGGAGGGATAAAATGTGTTCACGGCTAAAAGACTGCTCAAGGAGTCAGTGAAAATCACATGACGGTCACCCCCTGACACTTCAATATAGCAGAGCGCTTTCAAAATGGCGACGAGCTCTGACGAATACACAGATGCGTACTTCGGGAGGGAAAATGATCGGGTGACGGAGCCGCAAATAAATGCGCTGCCAACACCATCATCCGTTCCAGAACCATCGGTATATGTCGCCACCCATCCATGAAATGACTCGATGTGTTCGAGGGCAAGTGAGCGGAACTCTTCTGGAGCGACATCAGTTTTTTTTGGTCTTAGCGAGGGAAAAATCCGCCTCGGGTGCGACCAACTCCCATGGTGGGGTCTCCATGTGCTCAATTTTCCGGATTCCTTGGAGTCTAATTTGGCTTTCTTGGAAGAGCTTACGTATGCGCACACCGAACGGAGCAACACTCAACATTCGATCTGTGGAGAAAATGGTCGACAACCGTCTCGAGAAAACATGTAAGTAAGCGGGGTGATCAGGGAACTGGCGAAGCTTGCAGGCGTAGCGCATTTTTAGGAATCTTTTCTGGTCTTCGGTGGACCTAGGAGTTTAAGTAGACTCGGAGTGTCCACTTAAACTAAAAGCAACTAGGGCCGTCAAAGGGGACACACTTTCATAAACAAGTCGATAAGGTTTGTGTGGACTTGAAATTGTGTCCCCCTGCACCGTCGGAGATACCGTCAAGAAAAATTTTACACTTTGTCAGTTACCAAACTGGCCACCGATGGCACAACGATCGCTGCCTCTTGTAGGCAGCACTTTCAGTCTACCGATGTTGCTGAGAATTGCAATCAGCTGATTTTCCTCCGCGACCAATCATCGCTTGCCGACAGACCGCCATCTTTATTTTTCGGCGTGGAGGATGTGGTGTGTGTGGGGGTTCGTATGTTCGCTATATGCCGTGATTTCGTGAGAAGAAAATGGAGCAGAAACGCAGTTTAAAGGTAAGAGACCGTGGTTTTGCTTCTTAGCAAAGGTACCTACAAATTAGTATTCCTTCCACAAGCACTTGGTTAGGCTGCAACGGGGGAAATGCATGTATTGCGCCACATACATGGCGCACTGACAGGATACAATGATGGTTAGGCACGGAATTGGTGCCAAACGCCCGCAATGTCTCGTCAACTTACGTTTTAAAAAATCGGCATTGACAGAGTTAGCATCACACGAGCTGATCTTCAGATTTGTGTAGGTATCCCATAGACACGGGAACTGGTGGGACGGGAGCCAGCGGGCCCCAACCCCAACTTTTCAATGTTTAACATTGACCGTGGCGTTGGCCTGCAAGGATTGGGTATTCATTTAGTAGGCGTCACACATTGGGAAATGTTCACATTTATTTATTTCCCAAGGTGGGGCTGAAACCTAACCCAGCCTGACCTAACCTAACCTAACCGAAACTGACCTAACCTAATCCTACCATAAACCCCCTAATCTTCGGGAGAATTTTCCCAAGATGGGGCATAATTTCCCCAATGTGGCATCTGCTAAATGATTGCCAAGGATTGACCCAAAAATATGATTTTCCCCACCAACTTTGAGAATTCCCATGCTCTCCATGTAACCCAACCTAATTTGCATAGGTGTCTATAATTTATTATCTTATTTCATTCATCTAAGCCTTCAATCTTGCTGAAAGACCCAGAAATGACAGTCTTGGCCACCATATTTATCAAGACCTGGCCTAGATTGAAGTTTCGGATCAATGAAACAAGGCTACAATTGAAGCATAGATTATACTAGGCTGGGCATCCAACCTCTTATGCCTTGAAAAAATGTCGTTATATCTTACATGGTTCTTCTGTCTGGTACCTATTAAATCTGAAGGGCAGCTCATGTGATAGGTAGGTACCTGCTCTACCAATGCCAAACAAATCTGCATATGATTGATCTAGCTCAGCTGTGCTGCAGGGTTGCCAGATTTGGCTAAATTGTCTACATTTCTTTCGGGCATGCTGCAGCGATGCAGTCAGTGTTTTGATTGATCAAAACTTTTATTTTGGCATCAAAGTGGGTGGAGAAACTGCCATAAGGAAGTTTGATCTAAATTTGTATCACTTTTCTGACATTAAGAGGTTCAAAGGCCTCATCATGGTTAAAAAGTACTCATCACTTGTGGAGTGTTTTGCTTGCAATATCAATTGAAATTCATGTGCAACTATTATCAATCTTTAATTCACCATTTGTAATGTGTTCACCAGTTCTTCATGGGGTTCCCTCTAAAGGTCATAATACTTGATAATTATGAAGGAAGTCTGGGTAACATCCTCATTTGGGCTATCATATAGTTGCCATATCATATACATTCCTAAAGATGTATGAAATAACTCTAGGTTGTCATTATGTTGTTATATGCTATATGTTGTATATATATGTTATGTATATATGCTATATATATGGTACTATGTTATTATGTCATTGTGTTGTCACTATGGATTACTATATGAAAAATGTGCCGACACAAAACATTTTCCCCACAAAACCCATTGCATACCATTTGCCTTAAAAAAACTAATTCAAGACATTTTAGGACAAAGGATCAAATTTCCCCTCATTCCATACAAGCAAGTTTGGGCATGAGTAGGTAGCTCACATTGACAATCTTGCATGAGGTAAGAAACCAATGATGTAGATGATACTGGTGCATGCAGTTGATGCCATTGGTTAGGATGCCCTGAAATGAATTAATTAAATCATAGGCATAATATTTAATTTATATAGCATAACTGAACTGAATGTAACCATGCCTACCCAAAGGCCTATTGATCAATGTCAAGAAGTCTGCTGGTGGCTGAAGGCTGGCAGCAGGTCCTAATTGAAATATACATATTAGGTTGGATTAGGAGTCAAAATTCAAAAAATATATTATAGCTTAAGTTGTGTTATATCAGGACACAAGCATGTATGCATTTGGGATTTGGGTCATGCCAACCCTCCAGTTATATAACCAGGATGCAAGGTTAGGTTAGGTTCATTTATGCTATAAAAACCAAGCTTTTAACATATATGATGTTGTCAATTGCTCCATAGCTAATGGCATTAACGATTGCTGCCATGCCCATAACTGTGCGCCCTCCCATATTGAGATGTGAGCTGCCTACTCATGCGATACAAAACAATTACCTGAAAATAGTGAACACATATGCAGTAAAAAATGTGACCCAACAGCAGTCTGTGTGCTCAATATTTTGATATGAGTGGTTGTGGTAGCACTGTTACTAATAAATGTTTTGATTGGTGTTTCTACAATATTATTAAGATATGTATTAACAATACCATTTCCATTACTTTCAGCGCTGTTGATGTCTTTGAAGAGACTGATGTTTGGCATTTTGGTTTATATTTCATCTGGAATGAGTGGTACCTACCTATATGATAATGCGATGGGTCGCAGAAATGACCATATAAAGGCCAAAAACAATCCAAATTTATATTGATCAAAATATTGATAAACTATGCAGTATGTCCAACTGTTTTTGATTTCATGCTAGTTCTCACTGCCCTGCAATCCTAGGTTTAGGCCTAACCAGAGATGGTTAAGGCAAGAAAACTCCATATAGTATCTAACCCAACCTAACTAAATGTTCCAATAATCACTGACCTTCCCTTATACAACCAAGCCTTCAATCTAATCGAGGGACCAAATATAGTGGTGACTGCCATGATATTTGTTCTCAGGAAATCCTGGAGAAATATCCAGGATCTGGAATAAATTTGTGCTTTGCTGCCAGATTCCCTCAATATCTCTATGTTGCCATCACAAAATCTGAAGTTTTCATGTTCACGTTGCCTGCTAGAATGCTCATGCATTAGCAACCATCTGGTATTCATGAGCAAGGCATGTTGTCACACCTACTTGACACTGATTCGATGATGGGGTTCCTGCTCAGATCTGAGCTACTATGAGCTGATGAGCAGTCATCCTGAACACAGCTCAGATGGTGCAGGATGGCTGCTCATGCAAAATTGCATTAGCTGTCAAGCTGGCAGCAAGAGCAATAAAAATCCCTTCTGAATCATGAGATTTTGTAATAGCAATGTGGAGATATTGAGGGAGTATGGCAGCAAAGCATAAATCAATTCCAGATCCTGGATATTTCTCCATGATTCTGCAGTGATGAAAGTGTGCATATCCTTCCGGATCGAAATGTTTTCAGCATGCATCCAACTATCAGTGGCATAGACAAACATGCTCAAATATGGGCTAGTATGAGCTGTCACCCCGAACACAACCCTGGGCCCTGTTTGGGGTGACAGCTCATACTAGCTCATATTCGAGCAAGTTGTGCATTGACATCACACATGCTGAGATGCAAGCTGAACATGCTTTGAATTTCGAGGGGTATGCAGACTTACATCACTGCAGAATGCTGGATAAATATATAGGATCTGGAATCAATTTGTGCTTTGGGGCCAGTTCCCACAGTGTCCCAATGATGTCTGCTTGCGCTTGCTCTTTCTGTTTCACCGTTACATTTCGACGTTTCGCTGATGTTGCTTGGGTCTCACTGTTTCGCTGACGATGTTGTGGGCTGAGTTGCGCGTTGTGGCTTCGGGACAGCTGTTTCGCTTTCTCTCGGATTCAAGGGTTGGAGCGATTTGCACACCTCGTGGACATGTGGCACTGAAGTGATTTGTCTGTCAAGTCTCGCATACTGCTGTTCGCATGAATCCTTAAGTTGTCCATCTAAAATTGTTATGGGCGCTGTATGACCGACGCAGTCCATGCGCCCGAAAGCCCAAATAACCAGCCAACCAACCAGTTCCCATAATATTCGGCATTGCCATCACGAAACGTCTGCATTTTTCTTCCTCATGCTGCCAGTTAACTGCTAATGCAATTTTGTGTGAGCAACCATCTGGCATTCACGAGCAAGGCATGACATCACATCTATTTGATGCTGATTGGCTGATGGGGTTCCTGCTCAGATCTGAGCTAGAATGAGCTAGTATGAGCTGAAGAGTAGTCACCCTGAATGGGGCCTTGGTTAGGTACAAAATTATGGTTTTTGTCCTAAAACTGGCAACTCAGGGGAGTGGGAATTAGTGTGAAGTAAATTTTCATGCCCATCTGGCTATGATATTTTGGAGTTTATTGTCAGTAGAGAACAGTTTGCCCAATTTTCAGTACATCAAATCAAAATGCAAACTTCATGTGACAAATTTCAGTAGTATTCACTCAAGAGTGGGAAATCATACATATGTGAATGTGCACAAATAAATGAAATGGAATGAAATTTGATCTATGCGAAATCCATGGGATTATTTTTACAGAAACACTAGTTTAATATCAGGATCAGCATTTCTGTTAATTGGAAGAGCTTGAAATAAATGCCACCGTAACCTACCCATATGTCTCCAGCAATGTAGGCTCCTGACTCAGCCACGTTTCGTGAAGCAATAAAAATAGCACTTCGTAGCATTTTACACCGCATCTTAGAACCGAACCAAACCTAGTGTTGTTGCCCGCAACTGAAGTCATATTAGTCATCGAGATTTCTCAGCAATATTTGCACTTTGTTGGGAAATGGAGCAAAACAGGGTCGTACGCCGATTTTAGCGTAAGCTGGCGCACTCAATATGCTTTTAGAGAGTAAATCCAAATAGCAAGGCCAAATAACATGAAACCCACCTATATCTCGCCTCTCTCCAAGTATAACATACTGATCTCCGCTCGTGCCACATAAGTGATATGCTCTTTCTGTGTTTTCAGGCCGGGTACTCTTCCCGCAACAGGGGCAGAATTCTCATCCATCAGGATCACAGCTCAGAACTCCACCACTTGGAAAGCATCGGCTGACCCGAAGGGTAGATGCGGATGAGCCACCCAGGAAAAAGTTCCCAGTGCAACCGATGGTCGCAAAACGTAGTAACCTGCACCACACAACCCACTCACGCAGTTTGAGCATATAAGACATAAAGACATAAAGACATAAAAGATTAGTGCAACTATGAGCCACAAGGGCCCTTCTTGGTTGCACTCTGTACACTGAACCAGTTGCACACCAAAACTGTTAATCAGCCCTCCCTGTAATACTGAAAAGCAAGCCCTATATTCTTATAATGATTGTCTATGCTGTTTTTAAAGATGTTCAATGTGCTGCTACTGACGATGTTTTCTGGCAGCTGGTTCCAGTGTTCCACTACCCTGTTGGTGAAGAAAGTTTGCCTTAACCTTGTTCTGCTGTGGTTAACTTTAATTTTGAATTTATGACCTCTAATTGCATCATTTCTGTTAAATTCAAACATTTCCCCAAGGTATCCCCTCTCCAGACCATTGACAAATTTAAAGACCTCGATGAGATCTCCTCTCAGCCTTCTATATCTAAGTGAAAACATATTCAATTTCTTCAATCTTTCCTCATATGCCAGGTTGCTTATGCCATTAACCATTTTTGTAGCCCTCTTTTGTACTCTCTCCAAAAGCCAACAATCTTTTTCATAGCTAGGAGACCAAGCTTGGATGCAGTATTCCAAATGTGGCCTGACGTATGCACAGTAAAGCTTCCTGATCACTTCCTCACTTCTGTATGATACATTCCTATTTATTGCCCCGAGCATTCTCAGTGCCTTCTTCCTGGCTTCCTTGGTCTGTTCTGATGCCCCCAGTTTTGTGTTTAGAATAACACCTAAATCCTTCTCCTGTTGAGTCACTGATAGCACTTGGCCACCCATCAAGTATGGAGCCTTCATATGCTGCTTACCTACATGCATGATTTTGCACTTATCAAAGTTAAATTTCATTTGCCATTCTTCGGACCACTTCACAAGTTCGTCTAAGTCTTTTTGCAGCGAGATATGCTCATCCTGACCAGTTATTGCTCTAAAGACCTTCAAATCATCCGCAAATTTCAAAACTTTACTGCTTAGGCCACTTTCAATGTTATTTACAAATATAATGAACAGTAATGGCCCTAGTACTGACCCCTGGGGGACTCCACTAAGAACATTTTGCCATGATGACTTTGTACCATTTAGCATCACTCTTTGCTGTCTATCTGAAAGCCACAACTCTATCCATTTTAAGATGCTACCTGCAATACCATGGGACTGAAGCTGTATCATTAACCGTTTATGGGGTACCTTGTCAAAGGCCTTACTAAAGTCAAGATATGCTACATCAACCTGATTTCCCTGATCAAATTGTTCTGTGGCGAAGTTCAAAAAGTCCAAGAGGTTTGTGAGACACGATCGTCCTTTTCTAAACCCATGTTGAGTATTTTGAATCAATCTGCTACCTTCCAGATAACTAACTATTCTATCCTTGATAATTGATTCGAGTACCTTGCATACTAGGGATGTGAGACTTATTGGCCTATAGTTCTCAACTTTCCCTCTTTCTCCTTTCTTGAAAATAGGAACTACATTTGCCCTTTTCCAATCGGTTGGAATTTCATTATGTGAAACTGATCTACAAAATATTATACTAAGTGGAAATGCCAGTTCCTTTTCAGTTTCCCGCAACACCCTAGCATAAATTTCATCAGGTCCTGCTGCCTTATTTTGCTTTATTTTCCTGATATGATTGTAAACAACATCACTATCAATGAAATCAACATCATTTGTCAGATCCCATGTCACTGAACTATGGTGTATGGTCGGCAGATTGGTCATATCTTCCAATGTAAACACTGATTTGAACTGCTTGCTCAGCTCCTCAACCATCTCACTATCCTCACCCAATGTAGTCCCATTTACTTCCAGTGGACCAATTGTGCTAGAAACTTTACTCAGCTTGTAGAAACTAAAGAACTTTTTACTGTCCCCATTACAGTTTCTAGCTAAATCCAGTTCTTTTGCTCGCTTTGCTGCTCTGGTTTTTTGCTTCACAGTGTCTCTAGCTTTTCGATACGCCTTTAGATTAACGACATTTGAGGCTTCTTTAAAAACTATAAATGCAGTTTTCTTAGCCTTAATTGTTTTTATGACGTCTGGTGTAAGCCATGCTGGCTTCCCTACCCTTCTTTTGCGTCTTTGCTTTTGGGGGACATGTCTAATCTGAGTTTCCTTCAAGTAAGATTTGAACTTTTCCCACATTTCACAGGCATTTAAATTGGAGAATTGTTCTTCCCATCTGATGGCACTTAAAGCCGCTCTCATGCCGTTAAAGTCTGCTCTGTTGAAATTTGGAACCTTTACCAAATTATCCTTGATAATTTCCCCTACATGTGCCTTGAATCTAACTATGTTATGGTCACTTTTTCCCAGAGTTTCGCCTACAGTCAAGTCTTGAACCAAGTCACTTAAATCCGAGAATACAAGGTCCAAGAATGAACCATGCCTGGTAGGTTCCGATACAAACTGGTGTAAGAACAGGTCCTCTTCAAGGCATTTCCTAAACATTTTGCATGATGGGGTGCCAACACCAGCATTTTCATAACCTTTTAGATTAAAGTCACCGAGAATGAGGCACTTCCTCTTAAAGTTTCTACTGATTTCCTCACAAATCACCTTGTCAAGCTCCAGTTGCTGAGAATTTGGCAGGGTTCCTGATCGGTAGAAAGCTCCTATCCTAAGAGTATTGCTGTTGCCTTTTCCCACAGTGACATCAAGCCAAATGGACTCCACAGACACATTTTTATCCCCACCTGCTACTTTTTGAGAACTGAATAAGCTATTTATATAGAGCATTACACCACCCCCTTTCATTGCTGGACCCCTATTGCACGAAAACATATTGTATCCCTGAATCTCATAGTCCTGTAAGTTATCTCCAAAATACCCTTCACTGACCCATGCCTCCGTAATGCAAACAAAGTCCGGTTCCTCCTCAGCAACATAACACTTGAACTCATCAAATTTGGAACGGATACTCTGAGCATTAAACATCATACACTTAACGAATGCTCCATAACCACCTTTAGCTTTTTCATATTGAGGAGTTCTTTTATCACTAGATGAACTATAACTCTGTCCCCTTGAGTTGCTGCTGTCCCTATTTGCAGACTTTGAGGTTCTATTGCCTTGGCTGACACTATTGGAATAGTCCTGAGTTGGCAATGCAATTTCATCCCTCCCCACCCCATTTCCTAGTTTCCCTGAAGGACATGCTCGTATACTTTGCCTAACACATGGACCCCCTTCCCAGAAAAATGCAGGCCATCCCTCTGATAGAGGTCCCACGATGCATAAAACCTGCTCCACTCGTCTACAAATGTAAAACCTAGCTCATGGCAGAGCTTTCCTACCCTGGCGTTAGCTGCCAGTGCCCTAGAGCTCCACTCAGGGGAGGCTCTAGCCCTAGGCAAAATTCCTGTTATAATGACTCTATTGGTACCCTTGAGGGTGGCCAGAAGGGCCCTGTACTCCCGCAGAAGCTCCTCACTCCTAGTCTGCCCTATGCTATTTACCCCTACATGCACTATGACTGTGTTAAACTGGTGATCACTGGTGACCTGTGCCACCGCAGGTACCAGGTCCTTCACCTTGGCACCAGGCCTGGTGATGCACCTCCTGTCCCTCCTACCTTTACAAAATACCCGCTCTAAATATCGCACACGAGAGTCTCCTATGACCAGCACTGACTCCTTACTACTGCTATCCTGGGGGCAGTCATCCAATGCCTGGAACATATTTGTTGTTACTATACCTGCCCGCTGGGTCGGTTGGCTAGACTTCCTCCCCCTCCTACCACCTACCACCTGCCACTCACTAACCTTTTCCTTAGGTTCGCGTCTCCAAATCCTCCACCCCCTGACCTCATGCCACTTCCCCTCCTGTGACCTACCAGAACTACCCCTCCTCTGTTCACTATTAAAACTCCCCTCCTGAGAGATCCCAGCCACCTCCACAGCAGGGGAAGCCTCAGCTACCTGGTGGCCTGCGACCACCTGGGCATATGACGTCCCTGCTACGGAGTGACCCCTTGTTGCTTTATCTTGCCTACCCTGTGCAACAAGGGCTGCCTTGAGATTGGAAACCTCTGCCTTAAGGGCCCTAATTTCTTCCTCTAGTGCCTGCATCCTGGTCGAAACCATCCTAACGCTGCAGCTTATGCCTTAGATTTAGATTCAAATTAACTCGCTAAACAACCGACAAACAAGCTAACTATCATTCACTATAAATCGCTACCTCCTATACTGTCAGTTTATTATCTGAGTGCCTCAAGAAAAGGAGAAACTATTAAACAATTGTTTCTTTGTTTGTTTTTTTTTTTGTTTTGTTTTGTTTTTTAAATTAAATAAATACACAAGATGTCTAATCTAATTTTCTTCAACACAAGTATGACTTATGGCTAGACAGAAAAATGAATAGTCACACAGCACTTATGAATACCCCCAACTTACTGCTAATTAAATTATCTTAAACTTCAACACCAAACACACTATGCACACCTAAAAATAAATACAGTATGTTAGGATAGTATCAATGTTGTCTAATGTACTTGTGAAACATACACACTTGTAATGTCTCCTACTACAGAAATCGAAACGTCGAGAACACGCCGAAAGCAAAGATGGCGCACATCACTTATGAATACCCCCAACTTACTACTAATTAAACTATCTTAAACTTCAACAACAAACACCCTATGCACACCAAAAAATAAATAAAGTATGTTAGGATAGTATGAATGTTGTCTAATGTACTTATGAGATCTACACGCTTGTAATATCTCCTACTACAGAAATCGAAGCCTCGAGAACACGCCGAAGGCAAAGATGGCGCACACGGCGGCGTCGCTAGGTTAATATAGTATGGTTTGCGTGCTACGAAAATGCTTATAAGATAAAAACTAATGAAATATAATCACAGAAGTAATTGCTAAACACCCTATACACAGCTTAGACTAAAGTACTGCCCAGTTCTGCAACGACTTATCTGGAAACCTGGAGCTCCAGCGGCGAACCTCCTTCCACCTTGAGACCTGGCGGCAAACCTGGCGGCAAACTGATATAAGATGATGTCATCGATCCTTCCGTCTCTGAACCTCGCGACATTTCTAACGAAGATCCAGATTGGTTCATCGGTCGCCAAAGATCTAATAGTTCGACCGAGAGTAGCTGCGAAGATGGATCACTTCGTCCTACGAGAACGGATACCGCTGCCACGCAGCATACAAGAATGCAGAGAGTTGAGGACTGGCTGGAAGACAGTGGTGGAGCAGCAGACTATGCTAATGCTGAAGATAACTCCTGCACTGCTGCTAAAACTGCTAATCAGGATCAACACCAGAACGTGAGTGAGGTGGACTGCAATGACAGTGCACCAACTGGAGTTTCCTACCTACCATTCCCGGAGAAGAGAATATATGATGCGGCAAATACATGCGTGTTTTTCAACAATGAAATCAAGCAGAAGATGAAGAGACATTTCGTCAAGGTGCACAAGTGAGAGCCCAAGCTCGCCAAGGCCATGATGTCATCGACAAAAGAGCAAGAGCGCCTGGAATTCGCAAAGTTAATAAACGAGGGTAACTTCCACAGAAACATGCGAGTTCTAAAGGTAGGCAAAGATCAGCTCATGCTCCGCCGTCGACCCAAAAGGGCTGGTATCCCGATATCAAGGTTTCTACCGTGTCCTGGCTCTCTAGGACTCATGTTGATCGATGATCTCGAAAAACACTCAGAGTTGTGAGTGGATGGACGGTCCCAGAACGTGAAAGCCAAATCGGAGGTGCTTTTAGGAAACTTCGATGCGGAGGGAAGACCCGATGTGGTGAACAACATGAGAGATGGGACGATGAGAAAGCTGATAGAAAAAGATAAGGCATTGTTGGCGTACGCGGAGTACACCAAACGGTGTAAGGGCAAATAGAAAAATCAAGAAAAGGTGTTAAAAACAAGATTGCCGAAACTGGACAAGTTACTGAAAGGTTCGTAACCTGAAAGGTGACTGGACTCTGACGATGAAAGACCTCTGTACTCCACCCATGTTCGATGTCATCATCCAAGCTACTCACGAATTAGGGGGGTACGAAGAGGGCAATGTGGAAGAAAACCCATCATTCTCTGTTCTCTCTGCACCGCGAGTCATCGGACAAGCCCCGGCGAAAGTTGCCCACATCCTACAAGAACGGGCAATTAGGGACGGGGACACAGCTGCGGAAAAAGAAGTAACAAATTTCGAGAGGCTACTGAAAGCCGAATGGGGTGATAGAGTGAGCAGAGCGTCCCTCCATACACTACACATGAGAAAACAGAAGAAAGATGACGCAATTCCTTCCACTGAAGACATTAAGGCTCTGACCAGTCATCTGAAAAATGAGGTGCGCGCGGCAACTGTAAACATTCAAGGATCCATCGACCAAGTGACAAAGAGGTACAACAGGCTGGCGTAGGTCACCATGGTCTCCTTACTGGTCTTCAACAAGAGACGTGGCGGAGAGGCAACAAAGATAAAGGTCACAGACTACACAGAACAAGCCCACTATAGGCAGACTGAAACAATAATGGGGAGCCTCAGTGATTTCGACCAGGAGCTGGCTAACGCAATTACGTTAGTGCAGATTGCAGGGAAGAGGCAAAGAACTGTGCCATTGTTGATACCACCAGAAGAAAAAAAGCAGCCATAGAAGACCTCGTCAGACTGCGGCAGACAGTGGGCCTCAACGCCGAAAGCGGGATGCTTTTTGCGCGCGCGCCAAAGGGGTCAGTCTTCTCCCACTGGTATTCGCTGAAAAAAGCTTGCAGTGATGAGGGTGTGGATGCGGAAAAGATGAATTCCACCGCACTCCACAAGTGTTTGGCGACGGTGGTTCAGGTCATGAATCTATCTGAAAACGAACTCGATCAGATAGCAATGCATCTGGGTCATGATACCAGCGTCCACAGACGCTACTACCGCCTACAGCATAGTACGGTGGAACTCTGCAAGATCTCCAGACTGCTAATGCGCACATAAGGGAGACTGGAAGGTGGATTGGATGATGATAACTGATATGTTCTGATGCTCACATGTGGAATTGGGGATGGGCCCTATCCACAATTCCCAATCCGGTCCCCCCATCCGATGGGGGGACCGGATGATGATTGTTTTCATGCTCAGATGGGAAACTTGGGAAGTGAGGGGGAATTGGATGATAGCTGATGTTTTCATGCTGTTCACTGATGTTCAAATGGAGAAGGGGGAAAGTGAGTGGGGGTCGCTGATGATGGCTAACGTTCTGCTCCTCATATGTGGAACTGAGGGAAGTGAGGGGGATTGGGTGATAATAACCGATGCTTTGATGCTGTATAGTGATGTTCATATGGGGGCTGTGGGAAGGGGGTGACTGAATGATGATGATTGATGGTCTGATGCTGTTCTGTAATGTTTTCGCCAGACAGTTGAAAACATGATTTCCCTAGATTATCATGATTGCCTTATTAATCGTCATGACGAGGCCCAAATTTCCGATCCCTGACATAACCCAGGCTTGCAAATACTGAGCTCTCGAGTGTTCACCGAACCTTTCCGAACCTCGTTTGTTGGATCGTTTTTCGCATTTGAACATTTCTGGGCTAGGGTAATTGGCTCCGTGCTGGGCCGGGTCTTGATCGGGTGATTGTTCTGGAGGGACCCCCAAAACCACGATTTCGACTTCTACTTGAAGTTTACAAGGACCCAATAAAGGCAAATGTAATGTATGTCACTTTACTGCATCTATTCCACCTGTGTATACAGTTTCAAGTTTCTGTATCACGTGGGTTGGTTGTGGTCGTTCAACATGCTCCCTCATAGTATCGCTATGGCGGACGGCCAAAGTGGCCTGACTGCCCTAACCCAGCTCATGAACACTTTAATCTAGTAAAAAAATGTCGCTAAAAGACATGTGAAAAACGTTATCGTAAACGGAGATGGGAAAATCAGAGTAGTTGGGACAGGAGGGAAGGGGACATTTGGTGACCGGTCCCGTTATCTGCGTCTGTCAATGGCGTCTACTTGTAGCTTGTGCGTTCGGTGCATTAACAAAAATGTGTACGTGCCAGATATAGAAAACCTTACATAGGTCGCTTTCATGATTGATAGTTGGAGCCGGAAAATTATTTTTTAAACTTTTCTGAAAATTCTGAGTGTCAGAATTGCCTCATCCCCCACCAAACTCAGCAACTGGAGCCGCCAGTGGACTCAGGTGCCTTTCAGTCACTGATATTACTTTGAACATATACTTTGTCATGAATCACAACGTACATTGATGTATGCGCATGATGCATGCACACATAATTCCGGATGACTTGGCGATATGAAGCAAAATCAATCCTCGCAAACCTATCGGAAGGGAAAGGATACACGGAACTGCATTCAGCGCCGCTAAGGTCATGTTCATTTTACGACACAAAACCAGCGTCCCCATGCTGCTTGAGAAAGTATGCACTCGGGGTGCTAAGCGTTAAATGTTAAGTGGAATACTATGCCTAGTAGCATAAAAATGCTTGATTTACCAAATTTCAATACTCTTAGTGTACTTGTAGTACCCAAATTGGTTAGCACCTTCGATGCTTTGCATTGCGTTTGACAATAGTAACCAGGCGTGTGGAGCCGGTGGATCCGTGACTCCGGCTCCGGAAAAAAATGGTGGGGCTCCGAATCTAGCTTCGGCTCTTTTTGCAAATAAGTTTGGAAATTTCTTGTTTAAAACATGAGCATACAATATTTTCATTGTGATGTTTGTATACCTTACACTTTAAAGGCATTACTAATCACGCTCGACAACGATACATTCAAATTGTGGATCTCTCCCGCAGTGCCGGTATGGTCAGATTCAGTGACTGATTATGCAGATTGGTCGAAAGTGTTTTGAATATTCCGGCCTTTAATTCAAAAGGGTGTATTAACTGCATGCCTGCCTCTTTCTAATACGTGAATCATACACCATTTCCAAATTCGGGGGCAAGAGCAATAACCAGACAAACGTAAATGTATTACAACAAACATACATATTCTTCTGTTGGTAAATGGGCGTGTAGATGTTTTTCTCGCCTCACAAGCTTCTTATACTTACTCGTTCGAACGGAGGAAGAGCATCGCCTCCACTATATCCTCTATGCGTGACCTGGGGTCCGTTAGCAGCAGTTTCATGGCGGGGAACAACCGCTCGACTGACACTTGCGTCACGGGCAGAGCGGCCAGGGCGAGGCTCGTCGTTTCGACGACCGCCGGGTACCTCCCGGTAACTCTCCATACATCGTTCCCCTCTAGTCGTCTGAGGTTCCTCATCTCAAGCATTGCGTCTTTCACCAAGGAGGTCGCTTGCACCGTGCACCGTTTTGCACCCGCGCCGATCCGGTTCGAACGGCCGGGCGCCGCGACAGACGACGTGTTTACGCTCGATGGAAAGGAGGCCGTTCTGAGACCTGGGCTGAAGAAAACAGCATTTACAAAATTTCGTGAAAATCGCGGGTGGCCGAATTAAAAAAGGTCTTCCATCCGTGCCTAAGTCGGTATGGAATGACTCAAGTGCCGAAGTCGGAGCCACAAGGTCAGAGTCGCTCCGGGCAAAATGTGAGGCTCCAGGTGGCTCCGGCTCCACACCCCTGATAGTAACATGATGCCGCTCAATTCGCCGACAATCCAGTCCTTCGGTACTAACTGAAGCAGGCCCATGAACCCGGATTCTGTTACTCTTTATTAAGTATCGATGGTAATTTTCAAGGCAGGCATGGATATTTCGCCATACCTGCCTACGACTGCACCATCAACATGCCTAGGGCGTATTCATACCATATTAACAAGTGATAATTGTCATCCCAGTCAGCCAAATTGCCACCCCAGTGAAGACGAGGAAATACGAAAAACTCACGACCTATCTACGATGGTCTAGGTCAGCATTGCAGGTAAATGCCGCGGTTACACTGCATCGCCCGGTAACCGACTACTGAACTGCCACTCCAGTGAAAATCGCTCAAAATACGCTCTGCTGAGATGCAAACATGCTGTGCAATCATATCAGATGCTAAGCGATGAGCGTGAACACCATGGAGGGCACGCAACCGATGCATTCTCCAATTCAAATGCGTTATTCTCGCTATTGAAAGGCACCTCAGGAAATGGGAGTCCGAGCGGAGCAGAGGCCACTAAATGAGGTCAAAGCTAGAGCCCCAAGCATCATCAGGCTTCGAAACGAAGGTGAAAACGCATTGAACGGATCTTGCCAGCCACTGCAGGTGCTATGTTCCCATTAAACTACGCTTGTTTGAACTTCTCAGTATATTTTATTTTGTAGCGATAGTAAGCTCAATTCGGTCGGCGTCTGCAGCTGAAACAAATTTCCGGTCTACACATATCCATCACCTAAGACTAAAGAGCTTCGTATTATTTGTGTAGGTACCTATTATACAACTACATCAAATAAATATCGAACAAACATAACGATACTGCTGGCTGCTGGACAAGTTAGGTAGATGCAGATACGATAGATGCGATAGATAAACATACCTACAGTACATGCAATGTACCGCCTGACACAGAACGGCACTGCATCCAATCACAGAGGCAGTCTTCTGTGGCTGTTGGTCGCGCGGGTGGCGCCAGTGCAGTGGCGGCGCCACGGACTTTGCCGAGGCCGGGCAAACTGGGTTTTCAAATTCGATCCTTTCCAATCAATGCCTGTGGTAAAACCCTGCCCTGCTGGGATGAAGGGGCGCGGGGTTTGAACCCCCACCCCGTCGACCTCGACTCCTACGGAAGAGAAAGAAATCGATCATCATTCGATAGCCTGTCAAAATTAATGACGAAATTATTTTGGGTATTTGTTTTACTCAGGTCAATATTAAGGTCACCAAAGGTCGGATTGGCAACATATGGGATCTCCCCAGAAACCCCATGCATCTCTGACACTATGATAGCTAGGAACAAGCGGCCAACGCCATTCGAAAGCTCCTGAAAAATTAATTCGCAAGGTGACTCCAGATTTTGACTATGGTTAATGGTTTAGCCTCCAAGGTCACCAAAGTTCGAAGCGGCTATCATGGCCAAAAGGTTTCTCGTGAATAACTTTTAACCTAATTACGACAGAGCGGTGATTCAAACACCATCATGTTTTGTTCATCGAGACGCTTTTAACAATATATCACATTACCTGGTTAGTTCAAATTTGACAGGTCAAGGTCACCTGGTGACCCATGAATGTCATTCCGTATATCGCTAGACGCGTCACGGCGAGGCAAACGTAATGGTGTCAGTCCCACGTCTGTATCTTTATTCTGTCAAAAGATATTACCAAAAAGGTGCTGCTAACCTCAAGTGACCTCAGGTGACCCCGGAGAGGTCACTGGACAAAACTTTCACCTGAATCGTCAAGAATGGCCCAAAGTGACATGATATAGAGATAATTAGTAGCATCCGATGGGGCGTATCTTTTGAAGAAGACACATTTGTAATTTTCGCCATTTATTTATGAGGTCCCCATTTATTAATGAGGTCACGAAATTAACCAGACATTAGGCCACTGACATCAAAATTCCAAGACAGATGTGTAGTTAGTGCTGACCACATGACATACTATCGGTTTCAAATAAGTCGGTCACTTGTTCTGTGGGTGATTCTAATTATAACGTTTTTAGAGGGTTTTCAAACACCCCCACCTGGGTGCGGGTTAATGGTTAAGGATCATCAAGTTGGACTCACCCTATGTAACGCTTCAGGGCGGTCCAGCTATCTATCTTCATCATAGGACGTAACGCACCGGCTGACACCCCCCCCCCAGGGGCGTATTTATGGGGGGTCATTGGGCCATGCTCCCCCCTTGGCGACAAAAGGCGCCCTCTCGGACCCACCCGGCGCCCTCGCCACACGCTTCCCCCACCCAGAATCGGAGATCGGCACACTCGGAACCGCTCGGCGTCCTCTCGGATCCATCAGACGTCCTCGCCAGACACGCTTCCCACCCCCACCCCCACCCCAGGTTCGAAACGGTGGCCAGCCAAAGTCACACCCCAATCTTCGAGGCGCCCTAATGAAGTTGCGGCGCCCTCCTATTGGTTTACCCCCCTTGACCAAATCCTAAATACGCCACTGCCCCCTCCCCTTCTCCCTACTAGCGTTGAGTAATATATGGACAACCCCTAATATGCTGTATTCTTGATGCATTAATAAGAATACAGCATTAATATGCTGTATTCTGAAAATTTTCCCCTAACGGTGCGCGTCTAAGCACGACTCGCTTATTTTTATTTCGCGCGGTTTAACCCTCGCTGTACGAGACCGTTTTGAGTCACTCGCCCTACATGGCGGTGGGGTCGCACCGAATCCCCTCGCGATTGGCTCCTAATTGCGCTAGAGCCGCAAAACAAAAAGGGCGTGTGGGGCTCGACGAGGGGAATCCAACGATGCCGATATTTATGACCTTAGGTCACGCTCCAGGTTGGGTCATTCACCCCAATTTGGTAAAAATTCCTTGTTTTGGTGTTTTGCGTTTGCTAATTAGCTTCATCGCTGTTGATCAAGATGCACATGGTTTTCATAACGTTCCTTAGGTGATTCTGCATCGAATGGTGTCAATCGCATCTCCGTCTATCGCATAGGTCAAGAGATATGAGGTTAAATGGGAGTGAAAGTTCAAAGTTGGTCAACATGTCCCCTTTTTACATAATTTTGGGTAATTTTTGGCACTGAATTATAATCCAGCATCTTGACCTTCTATGACGTCAAAACGTTCAAAGGACACTCCCTAACATGATGAACCCCGCCCCTTACAGGTCACCAAAGGTCAACTGAGGTCAGGCACGGTCAAGTGACCAACCTGACCCCATTCGAGGTCATTTGAATTATAAATGTAGAGGCTACCTAGGATTTCCCAAAAATCGGGCATGACATGCCCCCATTGATGACGTCATAGCTCCGTGACCTGACCTGACCGATTCTTTTGTGTGAAAAAACGCGTTAAGTATGCCCCTTCAGTCATGCAACGCCAAAAAAACGGCGCCGCTGCGCCCCTGCGTTTTTGTGCTAATTTTCAAAAACCTTTGGAGGGTCGCCCCGATGCTCCCCTTGTAAGGCGAGGGCTAAGTCCACTTAATTATAAAATATAATACCTATATTTGCGTCCACCAAGGCATACAAAGCTTCACCGTGCTATGTCCACTGATACATCTGCAAATTGCGCACTTTGAAGTCCACTAAAACCTAAACAGCTGACATGGATATGTCCACAGATCCCTGAGAAAACTGGGGGAAATCTGTCCCCTGTAACCCAGTTTTTTTTCGCTTAAATGTCCACCTAACGCTATTTTGATACCAAATTTCCGCAAGCCCTCCAGGGCTACCAAAACGCTCAATCAGTCCAAACAGAAGACATGTTATAGGTGGCGCCATAGTTCACCAAACCACGTCCGTTTCAAGGTCGGAACTGGCGCGGTTTCTGTGTCCACTTTTATCGGTAAAAATGAAATGTCCCCCTAATTCGATTTTAGGAATATGGGTGTATTCTACAATTGTACAATTCTACAATACGATACAATTGCAACCGGGCAGCCTATTCTACAATCAGCCTAAAAAAGTAAGTTGAAGCGCAGTGCCAAGTGACGGTTGGAAGGCCTCAGTCATGTTTTGTTTTCATTAACTGGTGGCATGAATATCGCATGCCTGGGCTCTGCCGAGGCCTGCAAGGATATATATAATACTTCCCCACTGATCATTTGGGAAACTACAACGGAACCCTGGAGTTGCACCATCTGATACATGATTGGTCCGTATGCATGGTACCATTAACTCCATAAGTTTGATCAGGACAGTACCGGGCAGTAAGGACCCGGCAATATTTGCATCACTTCGTTAGTTAGTTAGTTATTAGGGCTTTAGGGCGCGCCGACTGCTGTGGTCATATTGCGCCCATAACGCTTTGAGTTATCGAGGTGTAGTAGTATCAAACTTCACATCGTGGGCAGCCGTCTTCCTGATCCTGTTGTGGTGCAATGTTCCATGCGGTGTATATCACCGAGGGTCATATATTACTGAGAACGACACATCAGATACAAGTTTGATCAATTGTCCCGATTGGACAGTGGGAGAATTGTCTGACAGAATATCTCTAAGGCAAGTCACCTGGGTAGACCCAAAGTAGCGCCTACGTTCGGCAGCATAACTAGGGCATGTGATGAGAACATGGCGTACTGTCAGTTGTGTCTGACATCTGGAGCACTGTGGTTTGTCGTCACCGTATAACAGATACCTGTATGTGGCATAGGTGTGCCCTATGCGGAGGCGGCAGAGTGCCACCTCTTCATGTCTAGATTTATGGCAGGACGAGCTCCATGAACACAGACGTTGCTTGATAGCTCTCAGCTTGTTCGAGGACGTCGCATCCCACACTGCCTGCCACTTGTCTTGGAGGAAAATAGACACTTGTCGGTAATGGTCAGTGGCAGGGAGTGGTAGTGACCGAGTGCAAGGGGCATGTGCTGCTCGCTTCGCGGCAGCATCCGCCAACTCATTACCATAAATTCCCACATGACTAGGGAGCCAACATAGAACCACCCGTCGTCCAAGACGTTGCATATCGGTAAGACGGCACAAAATATCTCGCAGAAGGGGGTTTGATGGATAAAACGTGTCCAAGGCCATAAGACTACTCAAGGAATCGGTGAATATAACGTGACGATCACAATCAGACACCTCGATAAAACATAAAGCTTTCGTAATAGCTTCTAGTTCCGACGAGTACACAGATGCGTAGGTCGGGAGAGTAAACGAACGGGTGACAGATCCGCAAACAAAAGCGCTGCCCACACCGTCCTCCGTTCGAGAGCCGTCAGCATATGTTGCCATCCAATCCTGGAATGTTGCAATGTGTTCCAGCGCAAGTGCACGAAACTCTGCTGGAGGGACATCGGCTTTCCTGATTTTAGCGAGAGTTACATCCACCTCCGGTGCAATCAGCTGCCATGGGGGTGTTTCCATGTCCTGGACTCTCCGAATTCCCTGGAGTTGAACTATACTATTTTGTAGAAGCTTTCGAATTCTCACACTGAACGGAGCGGCATTCAGATTCCTTTCTTCTGAAAAAAGAGTCCGTAGTCGACGCGAAAAGACATGCGAGTAAGCCGGATGACCAGGGAACTGGCGGAGCTTGCAGGCGTACCGCATTCCCAACCTTTCCCTGCGCAGACATAGAGGAGGTTCGTGCGCTTCCGCCAGAAGGCTGACAATGGGGGACGTGCGGAATGCTCCGGTCGCGATGCGGATAGCGGTGTGATGAACAGTGTCTAATGATCGTTTGGTGGAGCTGCGCGCTCCGTCGTAAATAAAACAAGCGTAGTCCAGTTTATATCGTATCAGTGAGCGATACAGCAGGAGCAGCGAGTGCCTGTCAGCTCCATAGCTAGTGCGAGAAACACATTTCAGTATGTTGAGCGATTTAAAACACTTGTCGCGGAGTGTTCTAAAATGTTCTGTATAACTAAGACGTGAATAAAAGTCACCCCAAGGAACTTCACCGCAGGTGGCATCGGTATTTGGTTTCCATATAAACAGACATAATCTTGAACAGTTACGCCTGCGACAGAAATGCATTGCGCTTGTCTTTTGTGTTTAAAATTTGAATCCGTTCATCGCACCCCATCTTTCAAGTTTTTTTACGGCCAATTGGAGACGTCTCGACATAGCGGATAGCCTCGCTGTGCTACACCAGATAGCAAAGTCGTCTACAAATAGAGACCGACCAAGTTGCAGTGGAAGTACGTCGCAAATATCATTTATCATTATCGCAAACAGTGCTGCACTTAACACACTTCCCTGCGGCACGCCGTTAACCTGTACAAATCTTCTGGACAGCTAGTGACCAACACGAATACGGAAAAGTCTGTCGGCCAGAAAGTTCTTTGAGTGAGGTGAGGGCGGCTGTGTTATCCCGAGGGAGCGCCAATTCCCTGGCCAGCCGAGTAACGAGGCTGACCCCAATATTTGCATCACTTCGGCGACGTGAATTAATATAAACTAAATACACACTACATTCAATATATATTCTTTACACTGGTTGTTCCACCACTCAGATTTGTATTTTCCGGCTTGCATGCTTTTTATCAATCATCTTTTTTTGGGGCTCCAACACCACCAGTAGCTTTCTGTTTTTTTGTTGTTTTTTTAGGGGGTGGGGTCTGGGGCCATTTTTTGTATTCTCCGACTCCATGGGCAGGAATATCTTCTTTTTCTTGGAGGGCTCCGATACAAATTTTTTATTCTCCGACTCCAGGTCAGCGAACCACTTTTCCCACGCTGTTCAGGCATCTCAGAATCTCACTTAAGTGCTCATCCAACGAGCATTTGCCACACAGGGCGATCTCGCCAGTACCGATTGCTAAGTCCACATTTCCGTTACCCATTGACCGTTGACATCTTGAGAATCTCGTTCGGTTATATATATATATATATATCGGTTATATTAATAAGGTTCGGAATACAAAGTTGAACTTTTACACAGACGTTGCCTACACGGATGTTATCGGAAAAATATTTCGTGTTGGATGTTAATATCACGTCAGCTGTAATCATCTAAGCGCCTCGCCACACCTTCATCTTCTCCGCTTCAATCACTCCACATTCTGCTAGTCCATCGACAATCTCCTCTTCCAGCACATCTGTTATGTCAAAACAGTTGACGATACCTCGTGATGAGTTCTTGATTCTATGGGATTCTACATGAACTAAAATAAGTGCATCTACCTTCTTGTCACCATCGCGATAAGGCTACTTAAGGAATCCGCTATAATAATACGTAGCGGTTCGTCTGACACTTCAATAAAACATAGAGCTTGAGCAAATCTGTTTTTTTTTTGCTATTTTGGCTTTCGGGCGCCTCGGCTGTTTCGGTAATATTGCGCCCATCAGACTGTCAAATGCGATTAGATAACAAAACAAGGTTCATATCTTGGCTGCAGTTTTCATGGCGCTAGTTTCCTGAAAGTTCTGTTTGCGATACATATTAATGAGTATGCATGGTTGAAAAGGACACTTTAGACACAAAATCGATCAGTCGTCCCGATTGGACAATGCAAGATTTGTTCGACAGGATATCATTAAAGGGCGCCACCTGGGCAAACCCAAAATAACGTCTACGTGTGAGAATAAAAATGGTACGAGGGCAGAACATGGCGAAATGTCAGGGGTGCACGACATCTCGGGCACTGAGTTTTGTTGTCACCGCACAGAAGATAACCGTGAGTCGCATAAGTATACTCTAGGCGGCAGAGGCACGGAGCAACTTCTCTTCCAGACTTACAGGATGGCAGGATAGGCAGGATGAGCTCCATGGACCCAGACGTTGCTTGATGAACTTCAGCATGTTTCCAGGTGTCGCGTCCCACACTGCCTGCCGCTTGTCTATGAGGAAAATAGAGATTTCTCGGAAATGGTCCGTGGCAGGGAGTGGTAATGACTTGGTGTACGGGGCACACGCTTCCCGCTTCGCCGCAGCACCCGCAAACTAATCTACAGAAGTTATCGCATGGCAAGGGAGCCAGCATACGACCACTCGTCGTCCCAAGCGGCGCATAGCAGTAAGACGGTACAAAATATCACGTAAAAGGGGGTTGGATGGGCAACATGTGTTCAGAGCCAACCGGCTACTCAACTAGTCTGTGAATATAACGTGTCTATCACCTTCTGACACCTCTACACAACACAGAGCTTTCTTTAGGGGGAGGGGGTATAGCAGCGCATGGACTGCAGTGGTCATGCAGCTCACAGAGTTTTCAGAATGGCGACAAGTTCTGATGAGTACACGGATGAGTAAGTCGGGAGGGAAAACGATCCGGCGACGGATCCACACACGAAAGCACTGCCCACTCCATCATCCGTTCGAGACCCATCTGTGCAGGCTGTCACCAATTCCTGGAACGATGCGATGTGTTCGAGCCTGAGCAAAACAACACAGGAAAATGGCAATAACCTCGGAAGAATACACAGACGAATGTGGTGGAAGTGAAAAGCGGCAAGAACAGAGCTACCGTCACCGGCCTCCGTTCCTGATTCATCGGTGTACGTAGCAACTCAATGTGCTCCATAGCAAGCGATCAGTACTCATGCGGAGCTGTACCGGCATTCTTTGTGCCAGCGAGTCATACATCCACTTCTAGTGTGGATGGTTTCCCAGGAGGGGTCGACGTGCACTCAGTTCGCCGAACACTCCAAACCCGAACACCACTTTCATATAAGGAACAGTCGTTCCATTCGTAAACCATACGAGTCGGCACTCATAGAGCGTTCGTCGGAGAACAGCGCTAATACGCGTTGCGAGAATGCATGGAAAACAGCTGGGTGACGCGAGCATCGCAACAGTTTGCAAACATACTGCATCCGAAGCCGTTCGCGGTGCCGAGAGTAGAATCTTGTGAGCCAAGACATTGGCCGCAATTTGCCGGAGATGTACAAAAAAAATACAGTAACAATGCGAAGCGAAGAGTAATGAACTGCGTTCAGCGGTACGTGTGCTGGTTAAACAGTGATCGAACTTAGTTGTCTTCACAAAAGCAGAATGGATGTCGATGTCTCATCAAGGGTGATACCGTTATCCGTCGTAAGGCGATTGAGCCGGAACATCCTGACGCGAAAGCGAAACTGGGAAGCACGTCGCATGAGAAACGGCGAGAAGCACGTCAAGTACATTTCACAATTGGTGCATCCCGACACCTAGAGCAGCACGGTCTGCATTCGTCACGAAACAGAAAAGACGGTGGCGAAAACACAAACCGTGAGAAAGCACATACAGTTCTGAGGAATTCTGACGAACACACCGATGCATAGGACGGCAGCGAAAATTATCGGCAAACGAAACCCTCGCAAAAGGACTTCCCACGTCCCGCTGTGTTCTGGAACCCTCGGTGTACGTTGTAACAAATACATCGAACAGTGCCATGCATTCAGGGGTGTTAACGCGGAGTCCGACTGGGGTTCGGTGAAAACACGGAATCCGATGGTGTTCCTTGTTCGAGTTGGGAGATGCGTATCTCGGGGGTACCTTGTCGCACACATCGCGGTCTGGTGCCACCTTCCTGAAACAGACGCAACATGCGCACACTAAACGATGCTACACATTTATGATGCATTGCTGAGAATAGACACAGCGAAATCAATACGAAAACACATGTGCATATGCCGGACGACTCGGAAACTGACCGACCTTGCACGCATAGCGCTTTCCAAGCCTCGTCTTGCGTAAGGAAGGACTGGCTCGTTGGCCTGTGTAAGAATGCTAACAGAGGGTGGCCTTCTAAACACCCATGTATCGGAGCGAGAAAAAGTAGTTGGCTGGTTGGTTATTTGGGCTTAGGGACGCACTGACTGCGATGGTCATACTGCACCCATGAGAAAAAGTGTGATGCACGGTGTCAGGTATGTTGGACATTAATTGATGCGGATTGTGGGTTGCATGGTGCTGCCCTCTATATTAGACTGTAGCTCCGACGCCTAGCGGCTGTTGCATGAACCCTGCTCAAAGGCTTGTGGAGGCAGTCGAGGAAAGTGCTTGTGTGCTGCAAGATTTGTTATTTGCCAGCAAAACATTTTTTGCTGCCGTTTTTCATAGCGCACCATTTTGTAATGTGTTGTCGGAGGTATTGCGGCGAAACACCATTGCAAATAATAAATGAAAGGTCGTCTATGGCAAGAAAAACGCGAAATAGACATTTTTAACGTCATGCATGCTAAAAGAGTGAAACAATCTCGACATTGAACGTTTCGTGCGCGGCCAGGGAGAAACGTTTAAGGCGCTTTTTCGTCTGCCATTACTGTGCGCGACTAACCAATAAGCGAGTTTTCGGAAAACTATCCCGCTGTTGTGTTTGTGGCGCAGGGACGTTCATTCGGTATTTGGAGTTGTATCGGCCAAGTGAGATAAAGGAATATTGACACGATTTTTACGTGTTATAAGTTACCTGAGGTGTGAAATAGATATCAAGACGTCTGTGCTGTCAACGCGAAACAGCAAGGTACGTGAAGTCCAGACTAAATGCATGTTGAGTATAAATCAACACCAAGGCACTAATGCAAATGGTTACCTTTCCTCCAGGAAGTGGTGATTTGTTACTGTTGTGCTTCGTACTGTTACAGGAAGCGGTGCTTTGTTACTGTTGGGCTTGGTACTGTTATAGGAAGTGGTGATTTTGGTTTGCCACAAAGTCCGGTGTAGGGATTGCAATCCCGGGTTCCCGGCCCGATCCCGAAAATATTTCCATCCCGGGATCCCGAAAAAAAATCATAAACTCAAACAATTCTAGCACGGATAGATTGTTTATGCTTTAAGGCTGTAATAGGCTATCGCATTTTGTCAAATTCCACGATGAGTTTTTGCAACACATTGTAGCAATGCTCAGTGCTCACAATAAGTGCACCAAGATCATGCACAGGGGCTTTGCCGTCCCACGCGTTACGCAACCAGAACGGCGCGCCGCGCGACTGTGGCAGGCAGTTTTAGGAGACGCACCTCGATTATCGCGAGAGCGACGGCGCCGAAATTGGAACTGAGCGCTGAGCACTTGAGACGGCTGATTGCGGAGGGGCGACAGTTCCTGGTATCCAGGGCGACAGTTCCTTTGTTTCAGTTGGTCGTCGAACGTAGTTTACAGCACACGTCAGCGCACACGGAGAGCAAGCACTGAATAAAGGGATGTTTTATTTGGAAGTGTGGGTCTGACATATTGATACAGCTATGGAGAATTTCAAGGAATTTAAAATAACAGGTGTGTGGAAGGACTTTTTAAGAGACGAATTAGGCCGAAAAGCAAAATGTAAGAAATGCAACAAAGTAATTAAGTGCACAGGTGGATCCACAAAAGGTTTACACCTCCACTTGCAGACCATGCATGGAGAGGGCACAGTGTCAAAGAATACAACAGCATCTACTGCTGCGTCTACATCACAACACACCGCCACCGAAGGACTTCCATCCGAGAAGAGGAAAATTGACTCATTTTTTTCCTACGAGTGAAGAGGTGTCACTCGATGCGACGCTGAGGCGTATGTGCAGTAGGGATTGTATCCCATTCCAAACGTTTTGTACCTCAGACGATCTGCGGCAGCTCTTTGCAGCGAAGGGCCACACGGACCTACCAACATCCCAAAACGGCATAAAGAGTCGAGTAATGAAGCACTGTACCAAGATCATGGGTGTCGTGAAGTCCGAGTTGAGAGAGAGTATGAGTACCAACAAACGTTTCATGCTGACGCTTGACGAGTACACATCTTTGCGCAACGGGCGCTATATGGGCGTTAACGCACACTGTGGTTCCGATACTTGGGGCCTGGGCGTGATTCGATGCACCGGTTCCATGCCCGCAGAAAAGCGTCTACATGTTCTAAATGAGAAACTGAACAAGTTCGACATCGACCTGCATCGGCATATCGTGTGCGTATGGACAGGTGGAGCGAGTGCAATGAAGAAGTTTGGGCGGCTTATTCCGTGCATGCAGCAACTGTGCATGGCGGATGGGCTTCACCTGGCGGTCACAGACGCGCTTTATAGGAAGAGTGGGACCACTGAAGCCTCCCAAGCACAACCATATGATGATGACGGCGAAGGTTGAAGCGAAGAATCTGGTGGCGAGAGCAAAGAACAAGACGATAATGAAGCAGAAAGATAACATTTTCAAACGAACATCGAAGGTCAACGCTTGGAAGTGAGTGGTGAAATCGGAAAAACGATCTCTAAGGTAAGCAAAATCGTTCGCTGGTTCAGAAAATCTCCTGTTCGCAACGACTGCCTGCAAAAACATGTTGCAGACGAACACAGCTGTGAGCGCGCCCTGTTACTCGACTGCAGGACGTGCTAGAACAGCCTCTTGGTCATGCTAGAGCGGTTCTTGGAACTGAAAACAGCCGTCCAGAAGGCGTTGATCGATATACAGGCAAAAAGTGGCCCGGCGGTTGCTAGTAATGATGAACTCAACAGCGTGCGGGACCTGGTAAGTGCACTTAACGTATTGAAGGTCGGAACTGAAATGCTTTGCAGACAAGATGCAAACCTCATCACATGCGAGGTGACTCTGTCATTCATATTGGCACAACTTCGGAACCAAGCATCACCCACGGCGGCAAAGCTGCTCGAATGTGTCAGATACCACCCCCAGCCACCTTCTCTCCGATATTGGCCAAACTGTCAGGACTAGGAGTCTAAACTCTTCGTCCTTTCTTGTGGTTCTCAGAACAAAACTAAGTGTTTGTCACCCGAGCCCACGAAGTTCTCGAGGCCTTGCCACGAGCGGGATGACAAATCCAGTGAAATTATAACGATTAACTCATCCTGAACGCCCTACTGCCTACTGCACCGCGGTCTGGTGACGCGCGGAGGACGTTGGACAGTGCACGTCACCCGAGAGGGACGCTGTTCCCACAGACTCCACAGGAGTTGACGCTTATTCCTACGCAGACGCCGAGTTCATCCGTCCGGCCATGGAGCTTTAAGGCCAGTCCAGCCCACGGGGGGCGGCTCCCGTCGAGTTGTGCTGACTTATCAATGTTACGATGTCGGGTGAGCCCCGGGCTATAACATTCGCCCCGGGCGCCGCCTGCGTGGACCCTACGTACCCGTCCTGGGCATAGATACACCCGTCCCGGGCACGACCTGCATGGACCATAGGTACCTGTTCCGGGTGGCACACCACAGCAACTACAGCGACAACATCAAACACGTGGCTAGAAAACATGCGAAATTTCACAATATTTTGAAGCTGAAGCACCCGCACCACACCGGAAAAATCCACGTGCAAGCAGTCGTCGCACGCCATGTAAAGCTCCGATGACTGAAGATATGGTATACCGGCACCCCACCACCCACGCGGAATCGAGAGCCAAACGTGGCGTTCATGACCACAACGAATGCCAACTGGAATGCTCGGCGCCTCTTTCCGGGGACAGTTGGGCAGCCTGGTTACAATGTGCCGGTCGTCCGACAGGCGTCCCCGGCAGGTGACTTACCTGCCGCTCAAGGTGCGGCGGAATGGTAGCGTGACTGCACTGGGACCGAGACCCACAGTTACCTATGGAGTAAGGTGGATGGTGAAAGTGAGGTCCACCGCCCGAGTGTGTTCGCGAGACAGGGCGATATTTTCGCCGAGATCGTGCCGCTGGCACGGAACTGTGCCGAGACCCGCCTGCTGGTCCGCGGCCTCTGTGCGCCATGGAAGCAGGCAATATTCTACGATTTCGACGCAGCTATGAGCCCTGAGAAGCTCGCACAGGTAGTTGTGCGTCTGGAATCTATGGGCCTTGCGGTGGTAGCGGTCGTCAGCGACATGGGTTCCGGCAACGAGGTGATGTGGCGGCATGCAGGCGTCACCGAAACGAGAATAGGGATCCCCAACCCGGCCGACAGCAGGTTAGATGCAATATACATAACAAACACTCTTGTTGTGCAGCTTGTTGCGAACAATGTATACGCACAAGTGCGTCAACCGCTAAAATTCCCGAAGGGGGGCAGACGTGTGAGCAACATTCGTGAGAACATTCGAGTGGCTAACGCTGGGTACCTCCGAGGAAAAACATGGAAGACATCACCCGATTAGCGTCGGTGAAGGTGTGCTCCGAGTGGTGGGTGAGATACATTAACGACCACGGCGACGCCAACGAGCGTGATGAGGCTTCTGAAGTGTGATTTCATTCGAAGATATGTGTCTCGACGGCCGATACTGCTACGACGCTGCAGCGGACCAGGTGCTGGCGGCCTCCAGGTGCGAACCAGGTGCTGGCGGCCACCAAACTGCAGGACCTGGTAGTCCGCGGCCTCTGTGCGCCATGGAAGCAGCCAATATTTTACGATTTCCACGTAGCTTTGAGCCCTGAGAAGCTCGCACAGGTAGTTGTGTGTCTGGAATATATGGGCCTTGCGGTGGTTGCGGTCGTCAGCGACATGGGTTCCGGCAACGATGTGATGTGGCGGCATGCAGGCATCATCGAAACGAGAATATGGATCCCCAGCCCGGCCAACAGCAGGTTAGATGCAGTATACATAGCACTCCTGGTTGTATTTCCGTGAGTGTGATTGCACGATGCGTGTCTGTTCATGACTGAAGATGCAATTATCTGACCCTCGTCCGCCCCTGGGCTGATACCACCCCCCCAGCCACCTTCCCTCCGATATTGGCCAAACTGTCAGGACAAGGAGTCTAAATTACTGCAAAGCTCTCTTCGTCCTTTCTCATGGTTTCCCGAACAAAATTAAGTCCTTGTCACCTGAGTCCACGAAGTCCTTGAGTCCTTGCCAAGGGCGGGATGACAAATTCAGTGAAATTATAACGATTAACTCATCCTGAATGCCCTACTGCCTACTGTATACTTGTAGCACTTGACAATGATATTTGCGTCACTTGTGCATGCCGTAGTGAACTGGTGGCTTTTAGAGACAAAATAAAGTCAATGACCTCAATTGACCTTGTCCTGTTTCCACTCCGGGTTAGTTTTTGTGCTCAGTCAGGCTTGCGCAACCGTTGATGTCTATTTTGATATATGTAGTGGTTGGTTATTTGGGCTTAGGGGCGCATCGGCTGCTTCGGTCATACAGCGCCCATTGGATATATGTAGTGAGCGGCCATGCTGGTACGCATGAGTCAAGTGGCACCCAGCGTCGTCAGCTGTCCTGAGCCCGGGGAGATGCTCCAACAGTTTGGCAGTGCGGTCTGTTGTTGAGGGCAGGTGGGTGGGCAGCGCGCGCAAGTGACGAACCATTAAGTCGAGGGGACGCGTGGCCGGTGCTCGTGGTCTGATTGCGGTGAGCCCTCCCTCGTCAGTTGTTTCGGTTCGTTTGGTCGCTGACTACTGCGAATACACGCCCTTCCCCGTGATCGGCATTTACTTTCGGATTAGCAACTGCAAGCTATTTCGTCATTAAATTGCGGATATTATGAAGAGGGCACGGAGATGAAGAGGGAGAACCTCGGGAGGCGCCGCCGGTCGCGAGTGGATCGGTGAACTTCGCGGAGGCGTTGGGGACCCTGGGTGTGGCAGGCCCACGTAATTTCGACACGCGCCACATACCCGAGTTCAGCGGGACGGTGAATGTGGCCGAGTGGTTCATACGGGCAGTGAAGTTATGCCGACGACGCGGCGTCAACTTCGTTGACGTCATCCCGGAGCGGCTGACGGGCAGCCTTCGCCGTCTGGGAGCAACTACCCCCGACAAAGCGCAGGACCCCAAGGCGGCCGTTCGCGACGCGTTATACGACGCGTTCGCGTTAAACCGGCACGCCGTGTACGCCGGCTTCCAGGGCCGAAAACTGCGACCCGGGGAGTCCGTGGACGCCTACGTGGCGGACCTGCGCCGCCTCATAGCGCTGGCCTCGGACGAGAAGCTCCCAGAGTCCGTCCTGGACGTCACATTCATATCGGGACTGCCGGCACCGGTGCGGAGCCAGCTAAAGGCAGGTACGCGTGCATAGCGGATGGAGCTGGAGATGGAGATGGAGCCTCGCCCGCTTGGCCCGGGAAATCCCTAGCGACGAACATCACGAGGTGCTGGCTGCGGGCGCAATAAAATGTCGCCCACGGGCGCAGCCCCCGTCGAGTTGTGCTGACTTATCAATGTTACGGTGTCGCGTGAGCCCCCGGGCTATATTCTATATATAGTCCGGGCGACATTTTAGCCGAGATCGTGCCGCTGGCACAGAACGGTGCCAAAACCAGCCGTCCGACGAGAATACGTGGTACAGGGTGCGCGGAAAGTCCTGGCGCTTTTCTGGTATGCTTGCCAGCGCGCAGTGATTGGTGGCCAGTCTGCCAATGGCCGCAGGCGTGACCCTCGCCGACCCGGTCAGCCGGGGGGCGTGCAAATATGACCTTCGAATCGCGTTCAGTCATGGATAAACAGACGAAGCGGCACCTTGTCGCTGGCTGCCTGCGCGCGGCGGCCGGGTCCGGCTTAACCGAGGCGCAAGTTGCGGAACGATGCAGCGTTTCTCGGCGAACGGTTCAGCAGATAAAGGCGAAGATCCGATCTGTGGAGTCCTTAGAAGATGCCCCCAGGTCAGGTCGGCCGCGGTCGCTCAGAACTCCCGAGAACGTGACCACCGTGTCAGAAGCAATCGAAGAAAATCCGCGGCAGTCAATCAGAAAACTGGCGAAGAAGTTCAGCTTTCCCGAGACATCAATGCGGGAATTGATCCACCAAGACTTGAACATGGAGTCCAGAGTGATCCATAACAGGCCGCGTGTAACCGAGGCCACGCGTCTCCGCCGTCTGGAGAAGAGCAAGCTGCTGCTCAACTTCTTGAAGAGCTTGGTGACCACCGGCTTCGTTCGGATCTTCTCCGATGAGAAGCTCTTCCACGTCGACGCCCAGCTGAACCGGAGGAAATCCCGCTACCTGTCCGACCAGCCTGTTGACGAAGTGGACCCCCGGATTCGGTTCAACACCGGGAACAAGCACCCGCAGAAGGTGATGGTCCTGGGTATCGTCGGGTCCGACGGGCAGAAATGACCCATCATCTTCATGGACGCCAACGATAAAATCAACAGGCAGGTCTACGAGGGGCTCCTGGACACGCACGTAATCCCCTGGGTCAAGGCGACCTACCCGGAGGGCAATTTTGTCTTTCAACAGGACGGAGCGCCCGCCCACAACGCCACCGCCATCCAAGCCAAGCTGACAGAGGAGCTCGGCGGGCCAGATCACTTCTGTCGGAAGGAGATGTGGCCGCCTCAGTCGCCCGACCTCAACCCGCTCGATTACAGCGTGTGGAGCGTTCTGCAGGATGAGGTCCAGGCCACTTCTCATCCCAACCTGGAGTCGCTCAAGGCTCGCATCGTGGCGGCGTGGGAGGCGCTGGAGGCGGCCTACATCATCAGGACCTGCAAGGGCTTCCGCTCTCGCGTCGAGGCCATCATCGTCGCCGAGGGTGGCTACATCGAGTGAGCGATTGGTGAAAGGATGTGGCTTGTTGTTCCCAGTCACTGTTACAACCTGTTGTTGAATATACATGAGCCAGTTGCATTTGTTTGCGAAAATGTTGAAAAGCGCCAGGACTTTCCGCGCACCCTGTACATCTGCAGCGTCATGAACTACCATCTCAGATGTGCGATGATGTGGACATGGCGCGTTCGCCGCCCAGCGAGTGCCAGCTGTGATGACCTGGAGCGGCCACATCGCCTACTATATGGCCGACCACCACCGGCGCGCCGGCTCTGTTCGCAAGCCCTGACTGTGACACTGTGATGGCGGCAGTCAGCGCAGAGTCCGACGAACCGGCGAGCTAGTGGGACGAAGCGGTACAGGCACCAATGTGCTGCCGGGCGGCCAGAGATGTGTGCATTGAAGTTTACTTCTCGCTCTCGGCCGCGATGCTTGTGTGACTGCATTGGAACTGAGACCCACCGTCACTTTGGGGGTGAGGTGGATGGTGAAAGTGAGATCCGCCGCCCGAGTTTGTTCGCGGGACAGGACGATATTTTTGCTGTCTGCCGCGATCATGCCGCTGACACCGAACGGTACCAGAACCCGACGTCCTTCTGTGTTGGCAGCACAGGACTTCCGAAATCGCCTGCCACGGCCAGACTCTGCAGCATATGTGCTCGTGAGTGATCACCGCACGCTGTATACCGCCGTCTACTGTCGAGCTGGCCCTGCGGGACGGTTTCGAACCTGGCTCTGCGGGACGGTTTCGAACCGGGTGATGGTACCTACAGATCACTGTCCGTGACGCTCATCAAATCGGCAGATAATCGTGCTGATGCCTTCACGCGCATACCTAAGGAATGGAGATGCCACAGTACACCAGGTGCGGGCGCAGCGGCAGTGGAGAAGCAGAACGGCGCTGGGAAAGACGGCGTCATGACTATTTGCCGGGTACACGGAGTGCACGCCCTCCGGGTATACGACATACTTTGTACTTCGCGCAGCGCGATATTTCTCGTGCTATCACGCGCGCCGAAGCGCAGGCAGTGGTAGCGCACTGCGAAGTATGTCGACCAATGGACCCCGCTCCGACAATGGCGGCACGGCTCACTAGATGTGAAGGTGTGGCGGCGGCTGGCAATGAGACGGGGCAAGTATTTCTGGACGGCATGGGTGTCTCCATCCGGCCTGATGCGTGGGAGCTGACGGCCCACCGCTCTAGGACACGAACTGTGTCGCCCTGGGGAGCAGTGCAGTTGACCAACGACTCACGTGCGGCATACGCTTTTCTGCATCCTGCAAGAAACTAACTTTGGCCGGGGTAAAGAACACAGAGAACTTCTTGGTCCCCAGATCCGATAGAGTAAACCCTTCAGTGAGGAAGTGAGGAGAAACTTGCTTGGGTAAACCGATGATAGAATAATCCGCTTCACATGTGTAGGTGTTACCCTTTCTAGGAGAGCTAAAATGGTGGTATAACATAGGTACTCGTTAAGACAGTTAAAATCCACTGTCCACGAGTAACGACGGCTCCCGTTCGGGCGTGGGCGCCTACTGCGATGCGGAGTGGTGGGCGGCACGCTGGCCGTCAGGTGCGGCCGGCGGTGATGCTCCTTCAATGCTGTTACTAGAAACGCTCCTCGTGTACTTTGCCGAGATGATCTTGGAGCACCGCTGATCGGAACAACGCGTGCTGCTGCACTGCGATAACATGTCCGTCATCGTTATGTGGCGGCTGGCCTGGGCCCAACAGTCGCGCACTATGGAGCTGCTGCGGCGGGTGTTGCTCCTGGCCGAGTCACAGCCGACTCATCTGGAGCTACGGTACATCGTGACGGGCGACAGCTCCGCGGCCGACGCGCCGTCTCGAGGCGACGGCCCTCAATAGCACTTCGCCCCAAGGCTATCCGCGTTGTGACTGATTAGCATGTAGTAGGACAACATGACTGAAGCGGTTTGCAGCAGCAATGAAGTGAGGTCTTAAAGGTTGCGATAATTCTGCCCGCACAATATTAATCATAACATTTCAAATACAGGCATTAAATACATACATACATTAAAATACCACCAATTATCATCGCAAACACAACATTATTGTTCGACCATTCTTCATTCCATTCCATCCTTTCCGAACCCGCATAGTATCCCGTCCTTCGCTCGTATCAAGGGCAGGAGGACCGGGCTGCGTGGCCTCTGGCGGTCACGTGACCTTGACATATACAGGTCGGTGCTTGGCACGGGGTCAGTCATAGTCGGCTGCGAGACGCGCGCGCGGTACAAATGCTCGATCTAACGCAAAACTACAACTACAACTACCAGCAATCTACAACTTACCGGTGCTATGGGCACACAATAGCTCTGGCATTAAAAGTTGACTAATATTCACAGAACGTTGTGAAACTGCCTGAACTCGTCGAAAGGTAAGTCCGGCCTCCGTGATTGCCCATTGCCATTGTGTTTCCTCGTGTTTATTACCTGCTTCTGCCTATTGCATAATACCTCACTTGCGTATTAATTTCCTGGACTAATCCGACACGAAAACAAATAATTTCTTACGGACACAATTCAACTTCAACGCCATCGATATCATACATAATTGTGTATGGTTCACGAAATAATTCTTACAAGGTAGCTGGCATGGGACGGCACCATTAAGACGGTGGCAGAGTCGTACCGGATCGCCACGTGCACCCTGCCCCAGCTGGTGTACGAGGCGTGTGACGCGATATACAACCGCCTGGCGCCACTCGTGCTCCGACCACCCACCAGCGACGGCTGGAAGACCACAGCCGAGGGCTTCAGCACCAGATGGCAGCTGCCCAACTGCATCGGGGCGACTGATGGCAAACACGTTGCCCTGGAGAAGCCCGTCAATTCTGGATCAGTATACCACAACTACAAGGGCTTCTTCAGTCTAGTGATGCTGGCAGTTGCGGACGCTTCCTATCGGTTTATCTACGTGAGCGTTGGCAGCTACGGTAGCGAGAGCGACGGCGGAATATTCGAAAATCGTAACCTGGCGACTCCTCTTCGCCAGCAGATGGAGGCGGGTGACGTTCTGCCGCCGCCACCTGCGCTTCCGGGCAGCGGCGTGGTGCTGTCGCATTATCTGGTGGGGGGCGAGGCGTTCCACCTTCAGCGCCGCATGATGCGGTCGTATCCGCGCGCGCCGCTAGTGGGTCCGGAGGCGGGCAGCCGGCGGATTTTCAATTACCGTCTCCGCCGAGCGCCGGTGTGTCGAACACGCTTTCGGACTCATGGCACAACCATGGCGTATCTACCGTGGGCCCATCGGCAGGTACCCGCAGAAAGCTATCCGACTGGTGAAGACAACGTTAGCACTGCGCGACAGTCGCCTGAGAGATACGGTGGCGGGAGGGTGTTGCGCGTCGCGCCGACGCCTCAAAGCGCATCGTCGTATCGTGACCATTCGCGTGCAAGATACTACGGGTGTGAACAAACAGCAACCGTGTCGTCTCTACCACCTCGCTCTGCAACATAGTCTACAAGCTTTCTACCTACATCTACGTACTCTACAACATCTCTACATCTACATCTTCAAGTCATCTCTTCAGTGATTCAGTGCAATGCCTTCATCTAAACTTCAGCTCCATCTACCTTCAAGCTAGCACTACTACAAGGTCAGTCCGGCGGTGCTGCCGTCAAATTTGGTGCGCAAGTCATTGGTGGCAAACTGAACTATTTTCCAGATTGTCAGGTTGACATGACCTTACATGAACTAACATGACCTTGGGAAGTTTGTATTGCCTAAATACATGCAATATTGCAACTTACGTGAATATTCACGCCAGTAATTTTCAACTAACTATTTGTGGCACATTTGCAGGTGAGGCCGACACTGGACCGGTGACCAAGAAATGAAAATGCTGCACCCTAACGTCGGTTGCGGGGGGGGGAGGGGTCATGCGTTCGCGGCGTGATAAGGAACGGGCGGCGGGGGAGAGATTACACGCGCCGCTCGTGAGAGGGGAGGTGGAGGTGCGTGTATTGACAACAGTAGATAAGCCTTTAGAAAGATAACGACACAATGGAGGTGTGGGTGGTGGTCTGTGGCAAAGTCGGCCATGCTCAGTGTTTGTTGTGATTCCCTGGAAGTCGGAGGTCGAAATGGGCAAGGCGTCTGGATACGAGCGGCGAAGTGAAAGGTGGACGAAGTGCTGTGATCCCTTACTTCGACACAGGGGTAAAACTGTAAAACATGGCTGTAGACCGGTGATTACAAAATGGATCGAACAAAACCCGGATCTCGACTTAGATCGGAGCAAATACTTATACACTTCCTGCCGACTGGCGCTTTCGAAGAGAAGACCGTCAGATCCAGTCGAACAGCGGGAGCCGCAGCAGCCACCAGCGGAACCGGGAACATCAGTGTTTCAGACGGCCGATGACAGTAACGGATCTCTCCAAGCAGAGGCAGCACCTTCAAATACCGATTATACAGATGTAGACCAAACAGTAGATGCCATAGACCAGTCCGCACAGGCACTTGGTGAGACCCCAATCAAGCGGAAACGGCTACGAACTTCAAAGAAGTACAGACGGACGAAGACGTCCAAAATCACAGCGGCTTTCCAGAAACGAGTTTCAAGTATCGATACAGAGTCCGTCCCTTGCACCGACGAAGACAAAAAACAGAAAGCAAAAAGTTTTGAAGAAATGATGGAGCAGCTGCGACAGAAATTCAGAACCACTGATAAACCAAGTGAAAAATACAAATATTGACGGTAGCGCCAAGTTCATGGACAATTCGCAAGCTGATGGAAGAGTATGTAACGTAACGTCATCGCCACACTTCGACCCTGAGAACAAGGCCGATTCGCGCCAGTGGAAGCACCCTGCGTCACCGCCACCAAAGAAGTGCAGAGTGGTGAAGTCAGCCGGCAAGGTTATGGTGACGGTGTTCTGGGATGCTGACGGAGTTCTGCTCGTCGACTTCCTGGAGCAGGGGCGCACCATTAATGGCGAATACTACGCCTCCATTCTGGAACAGCTGCGAGCGGCAATCATCGAGAAGAGACGTGGAAAGATGTCAAAAGGTGTGCGCCTGCTCCAGGACAACGCACCGGCGCACAAGAGCAGGGTAGCGATCAACAAAGCGGTGAACTGCGTCTTCGAGTTGTTGCCGCACCCGCCCTATTCTCCGGACCTTGCACCCTCCGACTACCACCTCTTCCCCAACATGAAGAAACAGCTCCGCGGTCGCGTCTTCGCCGACAACGAGGAGACGATGGCAGCTGTCCTGAACGTGCTGGACGGGTTCGAAACCCATTTCTTCAAAGAGGGCCTGAAGGTTCTGGCGAAGCGCTGTGAGAAATGTGTGCGTCTGAACGGTGATTATGTGGAGAAATAAACATATTTGGTCCATGAAGTCGATCTCGTATCTCTGCTCCTTCATGGTCGGGCTGCGAACTTCTTGAACGCCCCTCGTATGGCGTGTGTATGCGCGCGTGGCTGTGTGTTCCCGTCTTCTCGTTATAGTCATACATTGATCAGAAGCTGTCTCGGAAAGTTATGATCAACGTCAACCACTTTAATTTTATTTGCAGCACCAGTACAAGCCGTACCGCGGTCCTGAGGCCGGTCCACCGAAGCACCAGGACATACAAATACAAATACTGGGAGACAGTCATTTCTCCGCGACACACGCTTCCCGGATTGACGTCGCACCTACCAGTGGGCTGGAATAAACCTCCACTTCCACAATTTGTAGGGCAGGCGGTCCGGGCCCGTTCGCGCTTACATCTACCCCGTTTACATGAGTCTTACGATTAGGTTTGACAGTAAACGGAATTCCGTTCCAGCTGAAACCCCAACAGCTCGAAAGCGTTTACATGAGCAAACGTGAGTTTTCCGTTAATTTTGCGAAATTATCATGCTGCCAAACTAACGGAAGTTTAAACGGAATTTATATTGATGGCGCAGCGCGGCAAATACTTCTAGTCTGATGCGCCAGAGCTGATGGCCATACTGCCCTAGCTTGTCGTGTTACGTCGGGGGGGTTTAGGGGCGCATCGACTGCAGAGGTCATGCAGCTGTCGTGTTACGTCGATTTCAGCCTTTTTTACCAAGCAGTCAGATCTTGAGTAAAAACGGTCCTATAGTATATCAGCTACGGTTTCTTTTTATCAAGCGAAGAGTGCGATTTCATCAGGTACTCTGGTTGGTAACACATAATTCGTTCCACATTAATGGATCAGACTCAGGGTGAATTTGTGCTGTCGTCTGCCCTGCTGGCTGTAAGATTTGCACATATACAGGTAAAAGCAGCGGGAGAAGCATTGTTTAAAAATGTTGAGATTTTGAGGCGTTCAAGGAGGAGCAGGGAGTTACGTCGCCAAATCCGAAGGAGAAAGTCTTTACTGCTGTCCCAGTTTCTCCAAATAAATTGCAGACCAAATGCAAGAAGAGCGTGGATGCTGCCTTGTAGAAAGCTGTGGTTCAAGGAGGAAGTTTTTAGGATGTGGGATGATGGGAGATGGTTGGAAAACTTCCGAATGACAAAGACCTCATTCCTGAAGCTTGTGAATTTACTGCAAGGAAAACTCGAACCATGTCAAGATGCAGTCAGAGAGCCCATTCCACTTGAACAGAGGATTGCGATGGCATTGTATAACCTTGGAAGCACCATGGAGTACAGGGTCGCTGCAAACCAGTTTGGCTGCCACAAATCAACGGTATGTATGGACTGTGTAACAATTGAAAAGATAGAATCTGTGTTTGCGGAATCCATAGCACCACCGTCTATAGAACATTACCTATTGTTTTACTCATTTGGAGGTTGGATGATGTTGTTTGACAATTAACTGTTCAGCGATGAAGTGCTTAAGATTCACTGCAAAGTGCAAACTGCCAGTTTTATGTCACATATTTGAAGGCTAATATCTTCTGTACGCAATTGCCTAATCATTTTTCTCTATACCCAGGATTGGAAAGCACGAGCTCAACCCTGGTAAAGCTAGGTTTGTGATCTAACATCCATGAAGTTTAGGGTAGGCCCAGTTAGATAATGTTCGGTTTTCCTATTGTTGGACTATTTGCCATAAATTATAATATGTGAAGGTCATAATTTTATCCAATACCACACAATTTGTAGAAATAGGTTTGATGCCACACCTGCAGCTCAGTTAGCTGTATGTTTGTCCTAGGCACCTTTAAAGACATAAATTTTGATGTTTTGCAGATTGGATACTCCTTTTGAAAATATTGCTTGGTTGGTGTGGTTGTGGCCAGTTCAGGAATATTGCATGCTTTCATGTAAAAGTATAAAACACATCCTGTGTCATATTAATGCTTCTTTGGTACACAAATTCAAGCAGCATTTCCATGCTGCACACATAATACCTGTAACCACAAAGAGCACACTCTGAATTCATCAGATTGTATGCTGTTTTGTTACTAAAATTATCAGTACCCTGGTTGGATTCAAGGTTTGGAAACTGTGATTTGAGTTCTAGACCAAAAGCTTAGGTCAAACTTGATGATAAATTAATTTTGATACCTGTCATCAGAATTCTGTCACATATTTTCTGTGACTGCAACACATGAGATTTTACAACCAATTTCACCCTGGTGTGTCTGAAAGTCTGGTTTCACATTGGCATCATTCATCATGTTCAGATGCACTCACCAACATGGTTGGAAAAGTATGTTCCAGTTTTTGGTACCCAGACCATTAGCCTTTTCTGCAAATCATGCCATGTGTTTCCGCATTTCCAGTTTATGGTGCTCTTCGATACATAGTCTGTGATACAGTGCACAGTGTTAACTGGAAAGTGTAAAATGAGATTCTATCACAGATTTCACCCCAAAATTATACATATTCAATTACCCAACACACACTATATCAAGAATTGCAATGCACAAAGCCAACCCTGTCGTGGAATGGAATCCACATAAGATTACCTTAAGTGATTATGTGGTTATATATACACACAATGGCAGTTTGCAAAGTTTGCGAAATACATGTGTTATCAGAAAGTTCATCAGAAAGTTCTTAGTATTCTGTTCTTGAGCACTGACAGGTTTGAACAGATGCAATTGAGTGAATGTCTCAAGTTCTACCCCTCATGTATAATTATTGCATCTTTGTAGTTTTGAGCAATTCCAGACATACATTTGTGTTTAATGCTCCTGCTTTTTTCTGTGATACTTTTAAATTGTGCTTGCATTCCTAGAGGAAATAAGGCATCAAGCGATTCAGCAAGTTCCCATGTTGGAGACTGAATTGCTCTGATGACTCGTGAGATAGGGTAGAGCTGGAGCTAGAACATATTCCCTGAACAAAACAAATTATTATATTGCCATTTTAATCTATCCAAAAAAATTTGTCGTTTTAATGTTTAGTCTATGTTCCCAAAATATGTTCAACAACAGCTTTATATATGTGTCAGTATTTCCACCTAACTTAATTCATGCAATGTATGGAAAAACACCAACAAAAAATGAATAAGCATATTATGTGGGAACATTATTTATGCCATTGCCAGTATTTTCCCTTGTAATGCACATGCTCCTTTTGGGGACAGTATTACTTTCTCAAATGTATATTTGCGCTCTATCCGATCTGCTTGCAAATCGCCACCCACCTAGCAAATGGTAAGAACATGTTAAGGAAGTCATTGGTAAATTAAGCAGGGTAACAGAATACGCTAACAGTACTGATGGTATTTCATAATGTTTCTAGGTTCGAAAACACTTCATTGGCTTTTGTGAAGCCGTAGTCAGTGAGATGGGCGACTACATCCAGTTGCCAGAAGCCAATGAGGCACAAGCGATAGCCAAGAGATGGGAGGATCGGCGGGGATTTCCACAAGCCTTCGGTGCCATTGATGGCACTCGCATCCAAATATGTCCTCCTGAAGATGGATGCCATGATCACCAGAACAGAAAGGGCTGGCTATCTGTTCAACTGCAAGCTGTGTGTGATGACAAGATACATGTGTGTGCTTTGTTGGCAGCTCTTGATTTCACCTTTGCATGTAATGCCGTACCGACATTACTCTTCCTTTAATTCAGATTTGTTGCATGACTTAAGTTGTACCCAACATTTCATTGTACATTGCGTGCCCATGTCAGGCTGTCACTTGTGACGTATCATTCAACACATGGGCCATCACATGCAATTCATCCAACAAAAGTTATTCAACCGATGTCCCATCCTCAGTTCCTAAAAATTCACTATATCACATTGAGAAGCAATGTGCAGCATAATACTTGCTCTCTGGACAACTAACTGCTGACATGTGTTCCTTACGCTTGTATGTGTACTTGTGTGCGGTGCCCATTGCAAACCATGTACAAACCGCCGTTTGCACTGTAGGTGGACGTCGGTTGGCTTTTTCAGTATGCAGTTATGCAACCATGTAACCTAGTTTGGATGTCTGTTTTGGTCAAGTTACATATGGTAGATGTCCATGACACTGAGACAGTAATGGATGAAGACACGTCATGCTGTCGTTTTTTTTCTTCAATATAGTGCACATCCACAAAGTAATAAGTAGCCTTTTGTGTGCAGATTTCGCAGTGTCAATTGCGGAGGACGTGGCAGCTGGCATGACTCTGCAGTACTGCAAACTTCGAGTTTGTTCCAGAACAGCCATCGCCTCACAAAGGTAGCCTAGTAAACAATAATCTGAGCATCCTGATGCAGTTCTCTGACGCGATTCAGTTGTGGCTGCATTTACTACAGCGTTGCGCGCTGATTGGTGTTATGGAGTTGATCAGCAGTATAGAGCTTCCATCAAAATGGCTTTATTATATGCAGTTGCCTATGCTAATACCATGCTTATCTACAGATACCATACACCTACACTATTCCAGGGTCCTGTCATGTAGTGGTGCTTCAGTGCAGTGGCCTGGAATGACTGTCTGTGACGAGGGACAACAGTTGGCAGCTTTCTTGTCCAATGTGGTATAATATACTGGTGCTCAAGTACAGCAGTGTGAACTGGAAGCTGCCCCCGTGTTCTGTGCTGCACAATTATGTTTCAGTACAGCAGTGCAGATACTGATGAAGTCCCTGACCTTATCTTCAGTCACTTCGCCAGCATTGTGAAGCTGCTTGCGGCGCCTCCACAGCAGTGGCACTGAAGTACTTTGAATCAACCCAATCCTGACAGACACGTAATTCCCAGTGTTGACATATATATTCGTTGGGGTTTCAGGAACCGGTGATATTGGATGGGACTCCTGTCAATCTCTGCCTTGTTGGAGACCCAGCTTACCCTCTGACTTCATGGTTCATGAAGCCGTACCCGCAACCGCTGACATCCACAAGATCACGCCAACTAACACGCGACCAGGAGCAGCTAGCCAACAAGGAAGAATCATTCAATGTGTATCTCAGTTCTGGACGTATGGTCATTGAATGTACCTTCGACCGACTTAAAGGTCGGTTTCGTAAGCTCCAGAAACGGCTAGACGTCGATATAGCAATCGTACCTCTAATTGTCACTGCGTGCTGCATTTTACACAATTTCTGTGAAATGCAGCACGACCAGTTTTACGATACCTGGATCCCAGAACCAGACGTGGAACATGCGTTATCCCCAACCTGGAGCCCGCGCCCACACGGCGCATTATCAGCCCCGCATAAAGGATAGTCGAGATGCCATCCGACGATACTTAGCGCGGAACTATCCCCTAAGAAAGTCATCTTGGCGCAGATGAAGTACTGCGGAAGTGGACATACCTGTGTGAACTCAATGTGCCTCCTTTATTCAGCTAGAGATCCAGGATTGTGCAAAGCGATTGCATTCCGGACGGATGGCATGTGACAGGCACGGATCAGAACATTTGCTGAGTGAGACGAACTCCAGGGGGGCAATAAACCACTTGGGAGGGGCGTTAGAATGCTGGCCGAAAAGAAGGGACCTATGGTTTGCTTTGCTTAAAAATACTACCCCCTGTGAAAATCTGATAACCCCCCAAGTCTCCATTTTATTATTCGTGTTTTAGCTGTGAACATTCCTGCGTTCACATTTAGGTACAGCTCCAGGAATTTTCCAACGGGGTGTGAACTCGAGAACGGCAGCATGCGGAAGGAGCAGTCAGGGGGCGACACCGGGATCAAACGGGGGCGGCGCCCATCTCCTTGAGGAAATGGGAGGACGACGGCCCCTTTCACTCCTGTATCCGTGCCTGGCTGGGACGCAGCTTGTGCATCTGTACGTAAGAATGGGATGATGCTGGTGATACAACCATGGTATGATAAACATTGCGAATGACAATTGAATGTGCCTTTCCAGTGTTTTTTTTTTCTTGTGCATCTGGCAGGTATGCCCTGTCAAACATTACCTCCATGTTGCAGCACCGGCTGTTCGGCGAATATTATGAACATTAATATTAGATACGTACAATAGTTTTACTAGGCACTGGATTGAGCGATACTACAGCGTTATTTTCGAGTTACCAACGAAGGTTCAGGTGTCTGTTTGAAACATCTATTGTAGGGGAAGGGGAAACGGGATAGGAGTAGGAAAGTGGGAAGGGAGGTAGATAGGAAGAGCAGTAAAGCGCAGAACGCTAAGGTCCCTGTACTGCTCCCATTGCCCGCACTTCAGGGTTAAAATGATAGTTTTGCGTTAGGTGTACGATGTCAAATGTAGGCGTTCCGAAAACAGAATGTGTTTGGATACCCTGGTTCACCTACTTACTTTAGGTTGGTCCAATATCCAAATAGGCCATGTATCCAAATGCCAATGTTTCATGATTCCCTCACATTCACATGCACTGGAAGTTTTCAGGTAGGTTGCTAGTATCTACCTTGGTAGGTAGGTCTGTAGGACCTAGGTAGGTAGGGGAAGCAGGAGTATCCAAACACATTTCATTTCTTCAATTAAAACTTTTGAATTTCACCTTCACCACATACATAACCAAAAGGCTTGTATTCATAAATGATGGACCTTTCTGTAGCAAAATATGAGGATCCAATTGCATAGTCTGACAATTCTTTGCGTACGGAGCTTTACATTTGCACCATTTTATCCATTTGCACCATTTTTAGGGTTCCAAAGCAGCCTGCTTGCGAAAACCACCAGGAGGCTACCACCAATATGTTGTCATTACATTAGTATTTTCTTGTGGCTACTAATAACTTGTACCACAACAGCTACAGTGAAGTAATCCTGCAAAACCACATTTTTATGTTCTGAATACGGCACACCACTACAAAATAATTACGTTTTAAGTTTGCTCATTACAAGTGATTGCAGGCTTTTCATTTTCATGTTCAGTAAGCACACTACGGTCACTGGTGCAGCCATACAGAAGCAGCAGTAGAGCTATTTGTTGCATGTCTGTGTTCAGAACCCCTGTAGCGGCCGCAACATCGGCATATCGGCGAGCTAAGTGTGATGGCCAAAGCAGTGCGTCACGTTTGCCGTCATGGCCCAAACGTCGCGCCACATACGCCCCATCGGGGCGTCACCCAACGTGCCACTAATCATCAGAGAGGAGAGAGAGAGAAGAAGAGATCCGAAAAGACCCAGTTGACTGGCGATCGATCACTAGGAACTGCCCGCTGCCCCAAGCCCCGTCCGCCCTCCCGGCTCTCGTAGGTGTCCTTATTAGGGGATCTACGGGAAGCTCCGCCCCCGGGTGACGTCAGACGCCCGGACCACTAGTTGGTTTGCCGCCACTGCCGGAATAGCCGGCGTGTCTCCCCCCCCCCCTCCCTCCGGAAGCCGAAAAGACCCAGTTGACTGGCGATCGAGCACCAGAAACAGCCCGCTGCCCCAAGGCCCGCCCGCCCCGCCCGGCTCTCGTAGGTGTCCTTATTAGGGCATCTACGGGAAGCTCCGCCCCCTCGGGTGACGTCAGACGCCCGGGCCACTAGTTGGTTTGCCGCCGCCCAACCGGTCGCAGCCAAGATAACTAGAGACAACAGGTACTCCAAAGTTGGCTGTTCTAGTATAGTTAGTTGAAACTAGACAAAACCTACGCCAACTGACGTCATATTCCAGAAGCGCTTTTTTATACCAGAATACTGCTGAATTATATTCTAGTTTTGGACTATACTAATACATCTACTAAATATGGTGCTTTCATTTTAGCACAATTATGGCGCTTTTCTCACGATTAGTTTCCCCGTTGGTTGTAAAGCATATTAGTGATTCATTGAAGCTTGAATATTTTTTCTTATTCTGCTAGCGTGCTGGTGGCTTTGAACCGAAAGGCACCATACCCATAATTAATTTATCCATGGCGTGGTTGATATGGAGAACACACCTCAAACAATTTATGCGAATTAAGGTCTTATACCCACAATGTCAACTTGGTCAGCATGTCATTGATGCAATCTGGTGATTAATGTTAGCATGTGCGTTGGCCCCCTGTCAGTTATCATATTGTTTCTGTGTGCTGTATGTAATCATGCAATACTGTGCCATTCACCAACTTGTGGACAATTTGGTAATTGCTTGCCCATTGTATCATGGCTAGGCAGTAGTGGTAGTAGGGTAAGAGGGAGTTTCCAAACACTTAATGCATGGAACAAATTGCTGTACTGCTGCTTTTGGCCAAACCAGTAATTGTACTGTTTACTGAATTTCAAAAAATGAAGTTGGTATCCATATTCAGATGATTCTCTCTATCTAAGTCATCTAACCACTCACATAGAGCTACTTTAAAACATATAATTGTTTTGTAGTGTTGTGCCATATTCTGAACATGAAAGTGGTGGTGCAGGATTACTTCACTGTAGCTTTTGTGGTACCAATTATTAGTAGCCACTAAAAATACTGGTGTAATTGCAAACAAAGATATCAGACCTTAAAATAAATTTTCAGGGAAATATGTACTTTTTAGTTAATATTTGAATTCTTGATATGCCTTTCCAATGCAAAGTTGATTGATGTGGTTAAAATGTGACCACCCTCACCTGTACTGTGTGAGATGTGATTTAAGGGTTCATTATTGCAGTTTTGAGTGTTTACAAGTGACGTTTTGCACATACTTTCTTAGGCAAAGCTAAAATGAGGTTGGGATAAGTTAGGCATTTCTTTAGCTTCCTCAATTTTCAAATCGAATTGTTCATGAATGTTTTTTTATTGGAAGCTAATTTATGTTCTCTTCTGAAAAAAAGGCAAGGCTGGAGCTGTGTGAGGTTTTTACAATTGCACCTGCAGAAGAAGATTTGCATTTTAGTTGAGGTGGCATTTCAAGAAAAAATTGTAAATGCATGTTTCTGAAAGTCATTAAGATGATATGACCATTGTATTCCAGCGCAAATGCATGCATTTCAGTTCGTAAGTGAAGTAATGCAAAATGTGTTGCTTTGAGTGGGGTAATTGGTAATGAAGGATAATGTTAAATGTATAAACAGTGCATCCAAACCAATGTCATCCATTGAATATCTTTGATATCACATATGCAACAATGCTGGTTGAGTTATCACCACAATCCTTCCCCAGTCCAACCATAACCTACCTCTTTTTCAGGAAAAACACTGTTGTTTCTATTCTATCCTCCAAATTCCAAAAACCTTGGTATTTATATATAAGAAGCCCCAATGAAGACAACTTTTTAGACAGATGAATGGACTGAACCTCTTGAAGCTTACTAGCAACTTCTTCCCAGTTTCCTGAAAATAATTTTCCATAAACTGTGTTGAATGAAGAACAAGGCTACTTGGGAGTAGCGAAAGATCAGAAGAAGACAGGATAGGCAGTCATGCACGGAAAGCCAAAACCAGGTTTAATTATACAACAACAACAAAAATGAATACATATATTTGCATGTGGCTATTTCTAACATTTTTATCATGATATTCCAGCAGAATAATGGCCAGCCTTTTCTACATGGAGTAATGATAACAGATTCAGCCTATGATACAAATGTATGCTTCCATTAACTGAGTTTCTATGTCACGAGGTTAATTAATATACTACGGTGCACAATTGATGCGAGTGTGTAATTAAGGTACAATGGATCTACCATTTCCTTCGTGAATCACGTTCAACATCCAGCATACAATATCAGTAGGTTGTAGATGACCGAACATGAGTATGTTTTAGAAGGTCCAACATCAGTTGTTTAGGTTAGATTCAGTTAGGATATTTTTGTAGTTTGACATCAGTGTTCTTTGTTAGTCACCAAAAATCCCATTTCCACACACTTTCCATATTTTCCATATTATTCCATATTCTCCCCACACTTTACATAACCTCTTATATCTTATGGCGTGGGGGATACCATGTACTGTAATTGTCAACATTAGTGTTTTTCCTAGTGTTTGAAAAATCTTAGTTGAATGATATTAATATTATTTTTAGTGAAATTACTTTTTTTCTACATCAGCACATGAACTTGAACTGCCGATTTGCTGAGATTTCATTTCCCATAGAAATGAATATCAGCTTCCTTCAAATCACATCAGATAATGATGTGAATTGAAGGAATGTTAAATGCTAAGCGTGCCGGTGGGGGGGGATTATGTATGGCCTGGTCCATGGCCAGAAAGAAACCAGCGGACCGATCGCTGAGCACCCATTTGCGTATCCCGAAGATGAACCACGAGAAGCGTTCTGGACTCGCCTTCTAAGCATTAGCGGCATGACGGTTCCCACAGAGGAATTATTCCACACATTCAGAGAGATGGATGCAGCGTTTTGTGTTCACCATGCCCAAGAACCCAACGATCTCAGCAGACATCCAAAGGTCATTGAAAGTTTCAAATAATTCAAATAATTCAAAAAACAAATATTACACGAGACTAAACGTGCGTGTTGCAGTCGCACCGAGTGAATGTCAAGCTCAACAACTGATATGTGCCTGTGTTTGTGAAGTCGGTAAAGCGTAGCCTGTTGGTTTACACGTACTCATCGTCCCACTACGGTGCTCGTGAGTAGTCTGTGTATGTATGGATGTCGAGTTGTTCTCAGCCACAGATGTCACGATGAGGATGTTCCATCTATTCTTGCCAGTTGGTCCGATTTTATAAGGTGCCAGATATGTACGTACTGTAATGTACGTACATATCTGGCAATCTCCTGGCAATCTGGCAGATCTGGCAATCTACGTAATGTACGTAGGTATTGTAATGTATTGCCGCAATGCAATCTCATTAAGTACCGTGGCATATCTGCACTTGCTACCGATAACCTCTTATGTCACGCGTTTGGTGGAGCCGCGGTAGCTTAGTCCGTAGGGTGTTGGGCTCTTGACCGCAAGATTATGGGTTCGAGTCCCGCAACCAGCGGAATTACCGAGTCCACCCGCGACCAATCGGTTTGAGAAGTTGGCGATGCTATATGGCCTAGCAGTTAATTGCGTCGTAAAGGAACCCAAGGTTCTTTTTCTGCTTCATGTGTTTTCTTCTCCCAATATAAGTCTTGCGTTGTGCTTCCTCAATATATCGTTTTAATACGCACTCTGTTGGGCGCCGGACTATATATATTCATGTGCGCAAAATGACGAACGCAGTCCATGCGCCCAAAATGCACATTCACTTCCACCAAAGAGTACACAACCGAGAAATGGGCAGTGGGAGTGAGGGTCTTCCTCAATCTTGGCAGTCTCGTCTTCTCCAGATGATAAACAACTTTTGTTGCCGTATTTATGTCGCGCTGTACTGCAAAATGCGTGATTTTTTTTTTAATTTAAAATTTAGTCCCAGTTGTTGCTGGGGTGGCTTTAGGAACCAGGGTTCTATTGCTAAGCAGAGCTTGTTGCGTGAACCCTCGCCCCACCACCCGATCCACGAATTCCTTTTCAACCGGATAATTTTGATCGAAAGTTTAACGTGCCGTCAAAACACCGACACGGCCGCCCGGTAGCTTGTCCCCGGCCTTATCGGGCCAGTTGCCAACTCACACTCCCGGCCGGGGGCTAAACGCGAGCGCGCGAAGCGACTCGAACCCTGGGTTGCCAGGACAGGGGAGACCAGCACAGGCCAGCGCCCGAACCAACTGAGCTACCGGGGTGGCATTTCATGTTGCACGACGCGAATAAAGAAATCATATTTTGAAAGGAAAATATTTTCTTTAGTTAATAATAGAACACACTTATTTAAAAAGATGTATGGTATTACACGGTAATTTTCCATTCCAACCACAAATTAAACTGTTATTAAAGTTGCTTCCGAGCTGGTCTGGCATAGAAATTGCTGTTACCCCTGCAATATTGCATGCATGACAGAAGTTTGATTCACATTGCGTCAGCGACGCAGCCAATTCATTTCGACTGAAAATGACGAATAACGGTGTGCGAACATGGGCAAAGCCACGGTGGGGAATGAACGGGGATGCTTCCCCAATCTTGCCAAGTTCCGCGTTAAGCCCTTGACAATGCATAATAATCGAACCGAAATCCTCATGCGGGCATCTAAAATCCGTCTTAGCGCTTACGGGTTCCACAAAGTTGTTGCCGAATCTAAATCGAGCGTTCATGGTACGAAAAGCGTGATTTTATATTTTGCGCCGGCACTCCAGAAAGTTCAGGATTGTCACCGAAATATTTTAGCAAACGTCTGCTCCTGTCAAAGCAATGCTTGTCGCAATCCTGGTGGCGTGTGTTCGCCGTGTATTGTAAAAGGCGTGGAGCCGAGCTTAGAACTGGCATCGCTCTGACTCCAGCTCGGGTCCAATCATTTGACTGTTCGGCAGCATGCACAATTGTTGGTTTTGTCACCTTGATAATCATGTACTGTTATTATATGCACACCTCGAGGAGCAGGGACTAATGTTGGTCGGGGTGTACTGGTTTGGGGGGAAATGGCAACCGTTAGTTTCTAGCTCAATATTTGCAATGCACTGCCGTAGTGCCACAAATGATTAAATTCAGGGATCCTGTCTCCTGTCCCACCGCCGATGGTCCGCTGCCCGTGTCAGGAAGGGACTGTGGGCCTGGGCACTGCCATAAGCGGTGACGTGTTCCGTATTTCCTATGCCTGGCTGATTAGAAGAAGTGCCCAACCATAAATTTAAGGTGGCAGAACCCCAGCCTTGCAGAATATCTGAATATTGAATATTGCAGAATATTTCCCTTCTCGTTATGAAAAAGATCGTCCCATGTGAACAGTCTTAATTCACTGTCGCTTATTAGAAGAACTTCCCACGACGCGCACAGAAATCTGCCGGCCTCCAGGCTCGAACCGGCTACCTCCGAGTCGGCAAACCGACGCGCTACCAACTGCTCTACCAACACCGAGTCGCTCGGCCCGGTTAACTTAAATAGTGTCGATGGATATGACATGGGTCTAAATAACACCATTTTACACAATAACTAACACATTCGTGTGAAAGTCTCCCATGATTATCGAAATACCATTAAACAAGCTTCCAGATGGCGTATAATTTGCACCACTCACGTATACTTGTTAACCAGGAACGTACGCGGGAAAGTACCATTTCTTGCTGTCGTGTTAATCTGCTGAACCCAAATCAGCGCCCAGATGACGTCGCCGGCTGCCAATGAACATTGACAGGGGCCGGGTCGCAGCCACTAGCCGGCCCTCCCCTCCACTCCACTCCCCGTCGGCCCAGCGGTGCTCTCGAGCACCGTCGGGAAACCGGCTTGTACCAGCGGCTGTTTCTGACTGTTTTTGCCCCATCCCACCCAATAGGTTAGAATCGGCCACAGGTAGCTTTCTGCTTTAATGGATCGGGCTAGCGCTCATAGAGCGTGACTGCGCCCGCCTGTGACCGATCTACCCATCCCTCCAAACTCTGTGTCTTTCTACACGCTTTACACCATCAGACAGCTCTTCTCACCTTTCCTTGCAACACCCCATCAGGGTGTCTTTCTTGACAGCACCCCATCAGGGCGCCCTTCACACAAGCACTCACCTTCCTGCCTCAGGGGTCTAACCCCGCAAAGACATGCCGGGGGACCCCCCGCCCCCGGCTGAGGGCGGACGCCGACCGCGCCCTGGAGCCCGGGCCCCGCCACCCCAAGACCCCCCTGAGGGGGAATCCTTCGTGCTGATAACACGGAAGGAGGGGAGCTGGGACCGCACCTCGCCCTTTGCCGTGGCAAAGGAGTTAGATAGGTGGACGGGAGGGATACTGGCCGCCAGAACCATCCGTTCGGGCTCCCTCCTGGTCAAGGTAGGGGATCAATCCCAGGCACGGGCCCTGCTGAAACTCAAACGCTTCTTGACCCACCCGGTGGAAGTGGTGGTGGCTGACCGGCTCAACAGCACATTCGTGACTGTCTTCGCCCCAGAGCTGGCACACCTCCCGGAGGAGGAGATCCTCGGGGAGCTGATCCCGCACGGCGTCTGCGAGGTAGTCCGCCTAGGGCGGCCCTCCGCAGCAAGCCCGAGCCCCCTCCTGAAGGTGGGATTCCGCTCCCTCGCCCCACCGACTCACGTATATGCAGGGTATCTTCGATACCCCTGCCGGCCCTGGACCCCACCGCCCAAGCGGTGCGGGTTCTGCCAGAGGTACGGCCACCACAGTGGGGTCTGCCGCGCCCGCAACCCCGTCTGCGGGCGCTGCGCTGAGGCCCACATCACAGGCCAGTGCGAGGCCCAAGAGCCGTGCTGCGCGGCCTGCGGGGGCCCGCACCCTGCCGCGTACTCGCGCTGCCCCGTCTGGCTGGAGGCCAAGGAGCTGCAACAGCAGCCACGCCGCCCTGCCCCACCACCACCGCCCCTGGCGCAGAGGCCAAGCTCTGCCTGGGGCCAAGGGGCCCCCCAGCCCCTCTGGCCGACCCCAGCCGAGGCATCCGCCCGGCCAGCCAGCCCGGTCCCAGCTGTGCCCAGACACACGGTGGGCCGCCGCCCCGTTAAACCGGTACCGACCCCACCTGCCAGCTCCGTCGCAGGCCCATCCAACCCCATGCCTCGACGGAAGCGGACCGCGGGCACTCCCACCTGGGACGAGGCCCCGTCCGCGCCGACCCCTCAGGCCCGGCATATCGCCACCCCCACTCAGCCCCCCTCTAGGGAACGGTCTCCCCTCCCGAGGCCACACCTCGACCTCTCATCTCCGTCCTCTTCAACAGCCTCCCATCAGGGTGGTGCTGACCCCTCCCCGCGATCTGGGGAATCCCCAGGGGACACAGAGACCCACACACCTGAGTCGTCAGACTATGAGTCAGACGACTCGGCCTCACCTTCTCCACCACACACTCGGCTGCGGGAGCGCGATCACAAACCGTAATGCAGCCACCCAACAATGAATTCTTGCTTCAATGGAATACGAGGTCTCTCATATCCCATTGGGCAGAATTCAAGGAATATATCATCAAACATAAACCATTGATTGCCGCCGTCCAGGAGACCCGATGGCGCGATAGCGATCCTTATAACTTTAACATCTCTGGTTATTCCCTTTATTACAACAATAGAAAGTCTACAACCCGCGGCGGAGGGATCGTCTTATTTATCTCAGACACCCTCCTCCATCGCCAGATCAACATCGCTAACAACCTAAATTGTATTGCCGTTTCCGTCGGAATTGCACATCTAGAACTCACTATACCAGAACTAAAAAAAACTCCGATATGGTAGATGGGGTCGGCGCCCAAGTGGTTATAACTATCAGCAATTTTGGCGAACAAAATTACCTACATAGCTTGGCAATGTCAAGAGCTGGACAATTATGTCTGCTGGAGTGACTGCTTTCGTAAATTATATTTCCTGAAATAGTTATGCTATGACAAAAGATAATTTGCTAAAATAAGTATGCATGGGGAAGAGCCCATTTGGAACAAAAGCACGTTGGCAACAGTTTCTAGCCATCCCTGTGACTTTAGAAGCTACTTCTAGTTTTTTTTTCATTCAGCAATTGGATGGATTTCATATCCTCAAGCACATGTCAAGAATGCGAACAGAAATCTGCTCGCAAAAGCACCGCGCTGGACCGGAGCGTCGTTTTCATCGGCGACCGGTCGGCGATCACTGTACAAAATAATTGGGGAAAACGCCTGATTGCTAGCGACGATCTGGTCGCCACCGTGGCCGCTTCGCTGTCGCCAAAACCGCCAGCACATTGTCCTGTTCGGTGCGACGAGAACCGCTGTCGCTGGCGGAATGAACAACCACGAGCCAGCATTACGATTGACCTTCGATTTGAACTTCTGGTTCGTGTTGCTCGAATGTGATGGCGGTTAATTGACGGCTCTGAAATATAGATTATTTTTGTTTACTGCGCTAAGCCTTGTTTTGTGTAAAACCAGGCTGCTGTGCGACATTACAGTGCACCTGTTAATATCATCTTTATCGCGATGGTCAAGAGTGAAGGCAGCAAACTGGAGGGGCCGAAGAAGCGAGCTAGGCGCAACGTATTTTGCACATATTGTGACTTCTATGGGTCATCTCAAAACTTGCCCAAGCATACAAGGCGCAAAACATCCAGGCATGCCCGCAAAGGAAAAGAAAACAGGCCCATTGGATGGATGGCTACAGAGTGGGGTCTTCCTGGACAGTAGGCAAATATACTAGGCTCCACCTGTTTCACACCAGTGCTTAAATCATGCTTGTTTTTAGCATGTTGAAATCCGAGCTTTTATTGGGTGCAAAATGACCTGTTGCTACACCTTAAAACCATAACAAATTGTCATAGCTTTTATTATAGTGTGTGAATTAATGAGATCCACCATAACTGAGTGCATATTGAGCTCACGGTGAGCATGTTTCTATTGAAAGACTTCTATATGTTTGTAAAGTGGTCAGACAAAATTTTAACAAGAAATTTTACTTTGACAAGTGTAATGCTATGCATGCTGGTATGCAGCATGTAAGCCAGAAAGAAAACATTTGGTATCTTTGGGCAATAAGTATAAATGTGTCATATGAAGTGAAGGTGTTATCAGGAAACTACTATGCATATGTCGCGCCACATTTGGAAATTACATTAAAGCCTGATAGCCTAGTTATGACAGATTGTTGGCTTTTAAAGATAGAAAAGAGGGCAACAAATATGGTTAATGATTTAAGAAGCCTTGGTCCATGGTTAGCAGAAAGGATAGGCAAGGGAAATGCTTGAATTTAACAGATATGGTGTAATTAAAGGCCAATAATTCCAAATCAAGTTGAATCAAGTAGTACAAGGCTAAGAGTGAGCAAGACAATCTTTCTTCACCAACAGGGTAGTTGGTCATTGGAACCAGCCAACAGACTCCATTAACATCCTTATAAATAGCATATGCAAATATTATTAGGAGAGAGGGGTTATTTTCTAGCATTCCAGGGATAGTTAATTCATCTTTGACAAATCTGGTGCCCAACCAGTCCCTGGTGTTCACAAAATCCAATCCAGGATTCCTGTGGCTCGTAGGTGCATTTATTCTTTATGTCTCTGTTTTTATGTCTTAAAATAAAGTCACACGATGCAGCAGGCTCTCATGAAAGGTGTACTAGGGCATTGCATGAAGCTGAAAAATAATTGGAGGTTCCACTCAGTATCATATTTTGTAGGTCATTTTAACAAGAAGAAATTCCAGCAGATTGGAAAAGGGCAAATGTAGTTCCTATTTTTAAGAATCCATGACAGGGAAAGTTGCAAATTGTAGACCAGTATGCAAGTCTCGCATCCCTGGTCTGCAAGGTAATTGAAGCAGTTGCTGAGGATAGCATGGTAATTTTCTGGAAAGAAACATATTGATTTGTGATATTGAACATGATTTTAAGAAAGATTGATCATGTCTGACAAATCTCTTGGACTTTTTTTTTCTACAAGCCTAATGTGGAAATAGTGTTATAGTTTTAAGATCAACAGCAGCTAATGATGCTGAATGACACAAAGTCTTGTGCAAGATGTTCTTACAGGAGTCAGCCATGGTCATTACTAGGATCACCATTGTTCATTATATTTGTAGATAGTATTGAAAATGTACATCCAGAAAGAAAGTACAAATGCTTGGGGCAATACATTGGAATGCATCATACAAAAGTGAAGTAGTTATCAGAAAGCTTTACTGTGCACATGTCAGGCTGCCTTTGGAATACCATGTTCAGGTTTGGGGCACCTGGTTATGGGAAAGATTGTTTGCTCTTCAAGAGTGTAAAAGGGGGCAACACAAATGGTTAATGTCTTGTTAATGTGTAAACAACCTAGCACACAAGGGAAGGTTTGAATAATTCAATATTTTCTCTGTTATAGAAAGCTGAGGGGAGATATACAGTGATACTGCAAGCAATTTGTCAAATTTAACAGAAATGATACAATTAGAAGTCATCAATTCAAAATTAAAGTTAGCCATACCGGGACATAGCTAAGAGAGCCTTTCTTCACCAACAGAATAGTTTAATATTGGAAGTAGCTACCTAACTTCATTGTTAGTGGAAGTGCTCTGAGCATCTTTTAGAATAACGGAAAAGATTTGTCATTTATTGACATTTGTCATTTGTCAATGTATTGATACCTGCACTGATACGTTAATTTTCGCGTGGCTCCTGGATTGGACGCACCCAGCGATGCAGCTCCCAGGCGGGACGCACCCAGCGATGCAGCTCCCAGGCGGGACGCACCCAGCGATGCAGCTCCCAGGCGGGACGCACCAGGCGATGCAGCTTCCGGGCGGGACACACCAGGGGATACAGCTCCCGGGCGGGACGCACCAGGCGGTGCAGCTCCAGGGCGAGATGCGTCCAGCGACCCAGCTCCAAGGCGGGATGCACCAGGCGAACCAGCTCCCGGACGGGACGCACCGGGTGATGCAGCTCCCAGGAGGGACGTACCAGGCGATGCAGCTCCCAGGCGGGATGCACCCGGCGATGCAGCTCCCGGGCGAGACGCACCAGGCGATGCAGCTCCCGGGCGAGACGCACCAGGTGATGCAGCTCCCGTGCGAGACGCACCAGGTGATGCAGCTCCCGGAAAGGAGTCACCCGTGGATTCAGATCCAGGCCAAAACGCACCCGGCGGCGCGGTTCCTGGGCAGGGTGCGGCCGGCACGTCTCATCGTGCGGTCGAAGTGTGTGCGTGCACGGCCAAGATAGGGAAGCTGGAGTCAACAGTCTCCCACCTCTGTCAGCTGATGGAAGGGCCTCGCAACCATGGTGATATCGTCATGCATGAAGTGAGTGATAAGGATGAGCTCCAGGCCCTCAAATTTGCAAGGGACCTCGAATCTTTTATCCGTGCCTCATCCCATCACCTCAGGTGTGTTCCAGACCTCGGTGTCATCTACTGTGACGTCTGCAACCCGGATTTCACTCCTAACCAGCTTCCTGACATAAAATCCACCAACGTCGCTGGCGTCTACCGATATGACCTCTCTCGGGACGCCCTTTCCAAAGCCCATGACACTTCCTCGGTCGTTCGTGCTGCTCAAAGCGTCATTGAAATGCCACCTGACGTCCACCAAGCACAAGGAGTATATGCGAGCAGATGAAGATAAGAGCACCAGAAAGACGAAGGAGAGCAAGGAGGCAGCAGATGTCAGCAAGCGAGTCCTGCGTTTAGCCTATCACGTGCTGGAGGAGTCACTGCCGCAGACTGAATTTGAAAAGCTAATCGTGTTGCTGAAGCTCAGTGGTGCTGATGTGGGCAACATCTGCCGCTCATCTGTTCAAATGGCACGATTCCGCGATGCCTTCGCTGATGAAATTATCAGCGCCGTGACCCGTCCTTTGAGTCTTCGCCGTGTGTTGCGCTTGTGGCAGACAAGGTGACCCTGAATCACCACACCATAGACATTACCGCTGTCATAACCATCGTTCCCCAGGCGCCTGATGATGCAATGGCCCAGGCTTTCGTCGTCGGCGCTCCTATCGTGAAGAACCACGACGGTGCTTCACTCGCAGAGGAGTGGCTGGCGACAACCGCCTGTGTAGGCATCAAGTGCGTGGAGCAGCTGGCGGCAATATGTACAGATGGTCAGTACCATGAGCTAGGTGTGCCAGCCCAGTTTCTGAGGAAGTTGGACAACAGCGACAAAGACCTTGCAGTCCGCTCAAAGCCGCCCTGCGTGCCATGCTTTTGGGATGGTGCGCACCTGCTCAACTTAGCAGATGGGAATGCCAGGTCAGCCCCAACCTGCAGATGATACCCTCACCATGGTCTCTCACATGACCAAACGTTTCACCCATGGCATGGGGTTGGCCACGCGCAAACCACTCCTCTCGTCAGACACACGGTTCGCCCCACATGCTGCTAAAGCGTTCAAGACGTTTATCACCAATCTGCCGGCTACTACTCGTGCCCTCGAAAACCGTCTGCAGAACTCCAAGGCGAAAGCAAAATGTCCTGGAGATCGAGGAGGAGCTCAAGCTCCTGAGAGGGCGCGACTCCACCTTCAGGGTTCGTGTCTCAGCACTGCTTGATGTCTATGCAGTAGTGGCACAGCTCAGCAGTGCACTGCAGGACGTCCAAAGGCTTCCATTGGAGCGCCAGGAGATTTTCAGGGAGAAGATGCAGCAGCTTCGTGCGATGGCGGCTGTGTTGCCACGTGACAGCATCAGGGCAGGAAGTGCGCCGCTGGATACTGCAGGTATCCATGCCGCTTTAGAAGAGGGAAACCCGAAGGAGATAGCAATCTGCTGGCAAGACATGGCGGCATTTAGTGGAGATTTGACGGCAAAGCAGGTAGCCGAAATATCAAATTTTCTGCAAATATTGTGCCGGCACTGTGAGCGGCGCGAGGCTGGTGTCGATGCCAAGGGCGACAGTAAGGGCTTTCACAATGGCAAGCTCTTGCAATCCATGGCAGACATCGAGTTGGTTGCCAACTTGGCAAGCCTCCAACGGTGTCCAACTTATAGTATCGTTGGGGACATAGCATGTGCTATTGACCGCCTCAGAGATCGCCGGCTCATCCCGGACGTTGTCCCACCAGCTGCCGTCAAGGAGGCGTATGTCACGATGAGTCGGAGCTGCGCAGACTCAAATCAGAAGCTCCTCTGGCAGCGTGCTCAAAGCAATGTCGCTCCCCAACCCTACCTCAATGTAGTCATCAGGCTCTGGCTGATGAGCCCGCCCGAGAGCGTAGTAGAGAGCATGGGCAGCTCAGTCAAGGCCGTCTTTGGCATTCGTCGGCAGCTAGACCACCAAAACGCAGCCAAAGAGCTGATCATCCGATGGAATGGTCCCGACATGTGCCACTCCGATTGGCTGATCCGAAAGATGCAAGCCAAGCACCGATTTAACTTCAGTAGGCGCACTTTGAGCCTCAAGTCAACACTTGAGGGAACAGTTATCGCCAGGCACAAGGGAACAAAAAAGCCCCAGGACTATCTGTACTGTAATTAAAAATCGCGTTTCGTGTTACTGCCTGACGAGTCTGCTGTGTTACCAAACATGTGTTACCAAGCGGGTCTGCTGCCTGGCATGTACTACCTAGCGGATCTGCTGCCTGACGTGTAGCCTGGCGGATTTGCTGCCTGACATGTTTGTTGTGTGGTGAGTCAGATTCCCGGTGAATTTGCTGTGAACTTTTTTTTGTCGAATATATTTATGTCTCATGCAGCGACGAGATAAAATGTTGGCCTGCGAGGCAAATGGTGGGTTCCACACGGCGCTCGTTGCGGTCGGTCAAGTTTGGCTGGTAACCAGACAGAAAGGTTCTAGTTATGATACTTCTTCCCCACTGTTGAGCCGTCGAAAACGTGTCCTCGTCCATAAAAATGTACATTTTTATCCGGCGACCAGATTGGTATCCATAGGTCCGTCGGTGACCACGATTTGTTTTTTACCTCTGCACTATACTCTGTTTATCTCCCTCCTTCTCCTACACTGTCCCTATCTTCTGTGACCGACCTTTTCGGGCTCCTTTCCCGCCCCTGCCTAGTGCTGGGCGATTTTAATGCTCACCACCAGGCATGGGGGTGTCACAGACAACACCTCGCGGACACCACATTGAAACACTCCTCAACACTGGTTTGTTGTTTTGTTGTGTGTGTGTGTGTGTCGGTGGCGTGTGCACGTCGCGCTCGCGGGTGGGTATGCAATCGGCCGGCGTCGGCCCGGCGCGACATGTCCGGTCTTGTGTGGCGAGAGGCCGACGTCACCGACTGGCTGGCGCCGTCGGCGGAACTGGGCGGGGCCCCCCGGCAGCGCTGGGAGCAGTCGTTCTCCGGCGAGCTCACTGGCAATACGCGGGCTAGGTCCCGGCGTTTGGTTTTTCATATTTCGAGCTTACTACAAGCTATTTCGGCTTTGTGCGGTGAGATGTCGCGGGAGCGGGAAGGCGACATGGTGGACAGTGCGCGCTCGCCTGAGTAACGGTCGGCCACTGCCGTGCAAAGGCCCAGTGCCGAGCATCGCACTTTTGACTCGAGAGTAGTCTCAGAGTTCAGCGGAGGGCGTGACGTCGCCGAGTGGTTTGATCGGTTCCGCAGTCTGTGCGAGCGCCGCGGTGTGGATTTTGTGACTGTTCTACCGGAACGGCTGACTGGGGCGGCGTACGCCACGTGGGCCGGCCTATCGGTGGATGAGCAGCGGTCGGCAGCGTCGGTCCGCGCCGCGCAGCTGGATGCCTACATGCCGTCGTGGGCGGAGGCATTCGACGAGTTCCAGGCTCGTCGGTTTCGACCGGGAGAGACGGTGGAAGAGTATCTACAGGCGCTGCGCGGGCTGGCGGCGCTGTTTATCGATGGCCCGGCGCCCGACTCACTGCTGGATGCCAAGTTCGTCAGCGGCTTGCCTGAGGGCGCTCGGCTGCGGATTAAAGTCGGCACCCGTTCGGAGCGCGTGGGGCTGCGCAAGATGCTGCGCGTGGCTCGGGGAGTCGAGGTCTCGGCGGAAGCGACTCAGAACACGTTCGCTGTTGCCGCCAGCCGCCAGCGACCGGTGTCGCCCCCGTCCAGAGACCGCCAGCGACCGGCGTCGTCACCGCCCAGAGAAGCACGCCGGCCGCCGCGGCGGTGCTGGACCTGCGGGCGGGTCGGCCACTTCGCGGTCGCGTGCCGGTATCGGATCAACACGGTGGAACCAGCGGACGACCCAAACGGGCAGGTGGCCGCGCCGGCGCGAGCGCGGTCGCGCAACCAGTGAACCGCGCGCTGCCGGTGGTCACACACGGGAATATATCAACCCACAGAGAACTCAACTCTCGAGAACACAGAGAACTCAACTCCAGATTCAAGAGAACTCAACTCAAGAACTCAACTCAGACCAAGAACTCTGACATCTAAGAGAGCACGAGACGCAGCGCGAACAGCTGGCGAACAAGACGCAGCGAAGCCGGTCACCACCAAGGCTTCGGCGCCGCAGGCACGGCGGAGCGACCATTGCGAAGGTAACACAAAAAGTCTGGCGGTGCCGCAGGCGTGCTGTGCAAAGCCGCGCCAACGCCAACTGCCTCAGGGCCAACTACAAGCGACTAGACCAGCCTACCACAACTACATCAGCTACATCTAGCCCAGCTCTGCAATACGCCATGTGGGTCCGGCGGTGCCGCCAACCCCCCCCCACATACCGCCGATATCTGTAATTTGTAACCTTGTGCACCTATCTCTCCTAACCCACGCCGAACCCACAACCAGACATGAACTCAGACACACTGGACACACCGACGGGCGACTTCTACATCTGCCGCCGGGATGACGGGGAGCCAATAGGCTCCCTTGACCCCTGGACGGTGGAGGAGGAGATCACCCGCCGGACACGACAGCCCCTACACGCACACCAGATACGCTCAGGAGCACTCCTAATACAATCATACACCTTCAGTGACGCAGAAATCTTGACACACATTACTGACATCTCTGGCATACCTATCACCATAACACCGGCCGCACATCTCAACAGCTCTCAAGGCATGATACACGCACGGGAGGTGGCCTGGATGACGGAGGAGGAACTGGCTATCCGATTTAGGAGCCAGGGAATCTCCTCCGTCTACAGACCACCTGCGCCAGTACACAAAGAAAACCCACACACACTCATACTGACCTTCAACACCAGACAGCCACCAACACACGTTAAAGCCGGCTAGATTAGGTACAAGGTCACACCACGAGCACCTCTCCCCCGACGTTGTCAGTACTGCCAGCGGTACGGACACTCGAGGGCGGGGTGCCACGATACAACATCCACCTGCGCAAATTGCACAGGACCACACGACATGAGCACGTGCATCTCCACTGCACAGCTCTGCGTCGGTTGTGGCGGGAACCACGCCTCCCGGGACAGGGCCTGCCCTCGGTGGGCTAGGGAGAAGGAGATTCTCCGTCTCGTCCACCTTGAGGGCTGGGCCCTGCCGCGGGCAAGGTCGTGGGTCAACAACCAACAGCCGACGCAGAATCTACAACACCATAGCACATCCACACTTTCGACACAGACACAAACATCATATACGAGCCCACTACCAACCAAAGAAACCCAGACAGACCCAGCAATCATAATCCGGCCTCAACCCACAACAGCAAAACAAAACAAACCCCGATACTACTCACCACCGGAACCGCAACCAGTGCGAGAATCACTTAACACATCGCCAGTCTCAGAACCATCAGAATCACCGACATCATTCACAGTGCGCAAAAACCTGCGCGTCCACTTCGAAACATACACAGACTCAGACGACGACAATAGTTCAGAAACCACAGTCACCACCCAGGCACCCACAACAAGATCAACCACAAACTCCACCGCTACCAGCAACAAAAAACACACCCGCGCCAAGTCCTCGCGACACTAGCCAATATCCTAACACCCCCAGTAACCTAATCTCTCCCCAAGTCTGCCCATGACGTGTGGATATGTGGGGAAAAAAAAGAAAAAAAAGAAGATAAATACAACAAAAAAAATATCGAAAAAAAGAAAGAAGAAAAAAATAATAGAAAAAGAAAAAGAAAAAACCTCCAAACTGTTGTATGCCATATATGTTACTTCCAATGTTCACTGAACGGCGATGACCCGACCATACCCCCCTACAACCTCTATGGCACCGTCCGGACCGCCAGCTGAACACATCTCTACTTCGCCTAAACAGCCGATATCACCAAACGGTGGCAGGCTGGTCAAACTCACCCACACACACACACACACGGTGGTCGACGTCGTCGTGGGCGGCCGACGAAGCCGCGCCCTGATCGACACCGGCTGCACGGACACGTTGGTACACGCCAGCCTGTGCCGTGAGTGGACGCCGAGACGGACGAAGATGGCTACGATGGACGGTGGGCGACTTGGAGTGCGTGGGCGTCACGCGGATTGACGTAACGTGTCAGGGGCGTCGTGTAACGCTCGATGCTTTGGTGGTGAGCAGGAGGCCGCTGGGTTTGGTGGACTTGTTGATCGGTATGACTGGGATCGTGTCGCTGGGAGGGGTGGAGGTGCTGGGCCCCTCCCAGGTGTTCGTGGGCGGTGCACCGATGGGGGCCGCGGGACGGGCGGGCCCGGGCGAATTGAGAATAGAGGGGCAGGATTTCACGGGAGAATTCGTCGGTGGGAAGTGGGTGGTCAGGTGGATGTGGTTAGGCGGGGAGCCGCCCGATCGGCTCACCAACACGGTCGAACAGTACGCCGTGGCGGCAACGGCAAAGGCGGCCTTTGATCGCGAGTTGCAGACGTGGGTAGACGAGGGATGGCTGGTCCCGTACGCCGAGGAGACGTTTGGAAGGGCGCGCGCGTTGATCCCGCTGATGGCGGTGGACCAGCCGCACAAAGGAAAGGTGAGGCCCGTCCTGGATTTCCGCGAGCTGAACTCGCACATACCTGTTCATGCGGCCAACGCCGATGTGTGTGCCGAGGAGCTCCGGAAGTGGCGACAGCATGGGGTCAAGTTGGCTGTTGTGGATCTGCAAAAGGCCTACTCGCAGCTGCACGTCGACCCCTGCTTGTGGCCCTACCAGACCGTTGTGGTCGAAGGGCGGCTGTATTGCCTCGCGCGGCTAGGATTCGGGCTTAACGTAGCGCCTCTGATTATGAAGGCGGTCGTTCAGGGAGTACTAAGTACGGACGACCGGGTCAAGCGTGCGGTACTGGCATACGTCGATGACTTGCTAGTCGACGAACGTGTGGCGACGGCCAACGAAGTCGTCGCGCACTTCGCGAGCTTCGGACTGGCCTGTAAAGCGCCGCAGCGGGTGACGAACGACGGCTTGCGTGCGCTGGAGCTCAGGGTGACGCCACGTGCGGGGGGCTCACGTGGGGGAGGGCCTGTCTATGCCTGGTTGTGGGGGAGGGCCGTAAGCAGCCATACCGCGGTCCTAAGGCCCGCCCACCGAGGCATCAGGATATCAAGCTACAGATGCTCGGAGACAGCCATATCTCTGAGAGACATTTCCAGGACCGCTGCAACACCAACCAATGGGCCTGTCTATGCTTGCTTGGAGAACAATCCTTACGAGGGATTGTCTGGACAGTGAGCCAATCGTCCTGTCGATGAGTCGACGAACAATCCTTGCGAGGGATTGTCTGGACAGTCAGCCAGACAACCCTGTCCTGTCGATGACAGTGGACGAATAATCCTTACGAGGGATTGCCTGGTAAATGAACCAATGGGCCTGTCTATGCCTGGTTGGCGAACAATCCTTACGAGGGAGCCATTGGGTCTGTCGTTGCCCTGCTATATCCTGTCGTCGCCACCATCCTTAGATGCAAAGCAAATATGCTCACTTCCAGCAACTCAGCTGGGGGTCAACTCAGTATTTAAAAGGACACCTTTCGTGGTAACGTGGTCTACTCCAAAATGTTCCAGTATTGACAGTATCTATGCTGCTTACCAATTGGTCATCGTCAGACTGGTCTAATCCCATTACATATGGAAATGGCAAATTCAATCGCGCTGTACTTTTGTGCAAGAAGCCGCCAAATGGCGTGTTGTCATACGGGTCAGCCTGTTAATGCCGTTGTCATTTCGAATTAGCACGCAACAAATTGGCCAGGATAGGTGGCGAATTTTACCAGTATATGCGACAGAGCACACTCAATGGCTATATGTGCTTGTGGCACAGAAATTCGGCAACATTCGCCTTTTCCATTTGGTAGGCAAGGGTCAATATGCCAACGGAGGGTGATGTGTATTTTCACGACGAAATTCGCTCTTCAACGATGCCATCTCCCGGTAACAGCAGGGCCACATTACCGAATTTAATAAGGCATTGTTGTTTCCGCAGAGAAAGCACAACCATGAATGGCGCGATCGCGGGCGCGGACGCGGGCGCGGAGGTGGAGGTGGAGGTGGGAGTGTCGGGTGGAGGGGCCGATAGAGGGACGGGCGTGGCGCGTGGCAGAGGCGGTCGCGGCGCCGTGGGCGAACGCCGTGATGGGGCCCGGGAGGGAGGGCGGCGCGGTGTTGTGGGTAGCGGGAGGCACGGATACCTGACACCTGGGATATCCGATCCGTTCTCGCTCCTCCACGATCATCTCGTCGCCCTCTTGGTCGACAGCCACGCCGAAAGGCTATGCTGTAGCCCGCTCCCGGCTCCCGTTACGACTGGGCGCATCCTGCACGGGATTGCGCCCACCGCGTTCGCCCTCGGTGGCCTCGGGGCTGCGATAGAAGAGGATCTGGGCTGGCTGCGGCACCGGGCCCTCTGCATCGTGTCAGGATCAATGTATCCCGCCACAGCTGTTATCAGCTTTGGCGGGAACTGCCTGGCACGAAACAGGCTGGACCAGCGGCTGAGGCCAAAGCCCTCCAATGTCCGGGACCTCTGTGTCTCGGGCATTCGGCAGGTTGTAACCCTTCGCTTGGAGCTCCGGGGCCTGCAGGTCATCTTGCTGTCGCCCATTCCACACAGCCGCCTCGATGCCGACGCTTTGGAGGAGTTCCGTCGGCTCGGCTCCCAGTATAGGGCCCTGAGCATCGAGCTCGGGGTCCTATACTTGGACGTCGAGGAGCTCCTCCATCGCCAGGCCGGGCTCGCTGCTGACCCTCAGGTGGTCCCGGCTGCCTTGGAAGCGCCGATGGAGGTAGGTGCCGTGGAGTTGGGTGAGCCTGCGCCTCGCGTGCAGCCCCAGCCCTGCGGCGCCGCGCCTACCGGAGGCAGTTTTCGAGGTGGACGGGGTCCACCTGACGGCCGCAGCGCTGGCAGCTGTGTGGGAGGGGCTGCAGAACTATGTAGTTATGCGCCGCGACTGCCTGTAGATCTGCATAATATGGATCGCGATCGCGGTCCATATTATGTACTTTGTGGTTAGTTTATACTCATGCACAGATGTACATTAGCCAAGAATGCACTTACGTGAGCCAAGAGTATGCTCGTTCTTTGTATTGAAGTATGTGAATGTTGTTTTGGCCTCAGGACACGTTAGCCAAGGATGTGTTCATCTGTTTCGTTATATTGGAGTATGTGTTGCTTTGAGCCTTGGGGCACATCGGCCATGTTGATTATGTAGCCATCATGTGCTCATTCGACTGGAGAGTATTGCAAAGGCAATTGTGCAATTATGTCATGTTATGTGTGGGTAAACCCGTCGCAAATGTTGACCTCAGGCCATGGGCCAATCTACGCTTGGTCATTGTCGCGCGCTACGCATTGCTTGTCAGCGTATTTGAGCTGCCGTTTGATGTGACCCGAAGGCGCTGATGCATCTATTAACGAGCATGGTATGTTTCGTACCGCTAATTGCGCCGGATTATGCGTTGTGCTGCGCCATGTGCATCCCGCTAAGTCAACCTGCCTACTGCACTCCGCCTCTGTGCATATATTGCACACGCCATGTCAATCCTACGAGGTGAACCAACCTACTGCATCCTGCGAAGTGAACCCGCCTACTGCACTTCGTCTCCGTGCATGTTGGCTCGGAACCGGTGCTGGCTGGGCTGGCTGCATTGGCTCGTGGACGGTTTCGGACATGCGGACCCGTTCCGAAGAGCGCTAGTGAGCGCTTTTGCGTTTTCGTCTGATCGACCAAATGGCCTTGACCACGGTCACGGCTCCCTGGTCGCGTCGGTCAGCAGGCCGGTCGGGTGATAGCGCACAAGAGGGCACTCGGTGGCTATTTTCGTATCCGGAGAGCCTGGTATTTCCAACCGTGGTGGAGGTGAAGGTGAGTCATTCATTGCCAAACGGTTTCACATCTACTCAGCAACTAGTTTTATGCTGACATGTAAGGCACAATGAATTGCTGTCTGCGAAATATTGCACGTGTCAAGTATGTTTGGTTGAATACTTGCAGTGGTGATATGCTTCTACAGGGTGCGCGGAAAGTCCTGGCGCTTTTCTGGTATGCTTGCCAGCGCGCGCTGTGAATGGTGGCCAGTCTGCCAATGGCCGCAGGCGTGACCCTCGCCGACCCGGTCAGCCGGGGGGCGTGCAAATATGACCTTCGAATCGCGTTCAGTCATGGATAAACAGACGAAGCGGCACCTTGTCGCTGGCTGCCTGCGCGCAGCGGCCGGGTCCGGCTTAACCGAGGCGCAAGTTGCGGAACGATGCAGCGTTTCTCGGCGAACGGTTCAGCGGATAAAGGCGAAGATCCGATCTGTGAAGTCCTTAGAAGATGCCCCCAGGTCAGGTCGGCCGCGGTCGCTGAGAACTCCCGAGAACGTGGCCGCCGTGTCAGAAGCAATGGAAGAAAATCCGCGGCAGTCAATCAGAAAACTGGCGAAGAAGTTCAGCTTTCCCGAGACATCAATGCGGGAATTCATCCCCCAAGACTTGAACATGGAGTCCAGAGTGATCCATAACAGGCCGCGTTTAACCGAGGCCACGCGTCTCCGCCGTCTGGAGAAGAGCAAGCTGCTGCTCAACTTCTTGAAGAGCCCGGTGACCACCGGCTTCGTTCGGATCTTCTCCGATGAGAAGCTCTTCCACGTCGACAACACAACAGGTGCTGATGTCTAAGCTCACGTCTGCTGAGGTCGACGTGGTTTGGTGCTCTGGTGGTGTTACGTACGTCTTGCTGCTCCCGGCGGCTATGTCGACGCGCATCTGAGGGCTGCCGTCACCTCTCCCAGACCTGTTGCACACTTTTTGATGTGCTGTGGCGCCTGTACTATTTAATGCGTCTTTGGTCTCGGCTGTTACTGTTGAAATGTATAAGCTCGTACTGCGCTGACAATACTGCAATAAAGCATGGTCTTCATGATACTGGAATAGCTTTATGCCTATGGTACACGTGGAAGACTTCAGACGAATCTGTGGCGGCCCTCATCGGTTTGTATTTGAGACACTACGATAGGAGCCGAGCAAATGATTTGAGGACGTTTTATTCATAAGAATCCTTGGTTATTTTGCGTCCCATTGAACCGCAAGGTTATATGGCGTCGCCGGCCTATCGCACCGATTGGTCGCGGGTGCACTCTGTAAATTTCGGCCACGAGATTTGAACCCACAACGTTGCGATCGAAGAGATCAACGCTCGACCAACTGAGCTACCCGGCTTCTTATTCTTCATTCGAGAACATCGCTGCATTTTTGCGAAATGTATACACTCCATTACTTAGTACTTCAATATACACACCATAATTTGTAAAACCGGAAAATTACTATATTACATGATTATGGCAAGAGTATACACTCCATATCTTGGCAAGCCGAAAAATTATACACTCCGAATCCAAGAACGAGAAGTGAAAATCCAACACTGGTAAAGATCCAGTCGAACCGACCAGTTGCAGCCAAGATACGAGTACCTTTATGGTCCGACTGACAGTTAAATGGGTCAACTGCAGCCGGCAATACGAAACATCCATCAAAGGCAAGGAAGAGTGGCTGAAGCAAAATTTTGCGAACGTGAAGGGTGCAACGACAAGTGGCGCGATTCATGTAGATTCCGGTTATCCTGTTCCCATTCGCGGCAGACACCGGTTAATTTTTTTATCGGAAAAGTCATAGCGCACAGCGAAACACCGCGAAGTAGCTGCTTCGGCACACTGCTGATAAGCTGGTACACGCCGCGAGGAGAACGAGGAGCGAGGGCCAGAACGACCCGGCATTCGTGCTTAATCGGTCGGCGGAAATCCTAACAAGGCCAACAAAGGTACGACTGCGCTGTGATAAACTCGTAAGGCCCTACAGCACTCCGAAGATGAAGCATTCGCATTTTTTTGTGGATGGGAAAATCACCAAGGCGACACGGAAGCTCACGCGGCTCTCGGCCAAAAACAAAACAAAAAACAAGCTGATATGTATCAGATATACAACTGCATCCGGTTTGTTCAAGCACGATGCTGCCCGGAAAACATCAGCATTGAGCCGATGCGCGCCGAAGTGCGCCTACACTATCTGCTGTACCACACGAGTGACAGGCTGGTTGACATGCAGAAAGAATCGATCTGCCAGATGGCCGAGGAGGCAACCGAATCATCCGGCTCACCTGTAGGTGGGATTTGACAGGTCCACCGGTCAAAACCTCTACAAACAGGGTGGTACGCCAGAGGCAGCCCAAGATTGCCAGGTGCTTCTGACCTCCTTAATGCCGCTCCAATTGACCCATGGAGATCATGTGATGTGATGTAACCAGACACCACCTTCTAATTGGTTCTGCAAGCGCATGCAGTTGCAGTACTCCAAGGAGACGGCTGCGCTGGTCAGGCAAGAGTCGGCGAACTGGCGACAGCAGGTTGACAACCTCCAGCCGCATGCCACTGATCTGGAAGGTGTCAGCATCAGCGTAGATTTTAAATTGAACCAAACGAAGATCGACGGGAAAGTATTGAACGCCCTCACCAACACAGCGTCAATGCAGACCATCCGCCCTGCCACACCCAGCCATGAATGATCTTCATTGTGCGCATCGGCTGACAGCCAACAGAGAACACCTGCGACTAGGCCTGAGCACCCTGCACGCCTGGATCCCACTCTTCCAGTGCGTCTTGCACACCAGCTACATAATGAACATGGAAAGTAGAAGTGCAGGTCAATAGCTGACGAGAAAGCCATTCAGCGCAAGAAGGTTGTCCAAGATCCGTTCTGGCATCTTCTGCACCTCCACGTGGACCAGCCTGGAGCGGGTAGCGGCGGAACGTCAACGACGGCAACACGGCCAGTAGTACAAAAAGCACAAGTTCAGTAGTATAGAAATCTCCCAGTAGGAGGAAACATTTTCGATCATTTCCAGGCGGTTTCGCGCATTTGCCATTCAACAGGTAGGGGAAAAATATCCAGGCAGCCCACTCGTCCTTGAGATGAGATGTGTTGCCTTGTCAGTCAAACAATGCAAATAAAACGAGTCAGTGGAGATGACCAATGACATCCCGAAACCAAATTCTTCGAAAGTGTGATTTCGCACCGTACGATCTTTCTGATTGCAATGAATGCAACAGCGAGTTAATGAGGAGCATAAATCCCAGAAAAACTTATTTCTGATAGGAAGCGGAACAACTGCCACGATTGAAATATAGACTGCTCATTTACTAATACTTCTGAAGGGAGAAATACATACTTTCAAAGTGACGCCTTCGCTCCTGCGTAGGTCGGAGGTAGGCGATCAACACATGTTGCACTGATAGCCCACCATGGCACCTCTGATACAGAGTGGTGGTGGGTCTGGTACATCGGCATATTTGCAAGCGACATGTCACCTCGTTGCGTCTAGTTATATACGATGATGAGGACAATTCACCGAGACCGAGCTTCATTGTTCTCAACTTGTTGCCTGCTGTGACTTTTCGCCTGGCCTGCCACTTTTTAAAGATGTCTATATTTTCTGGTCAGCGGCAGAGAGAGAGAGAGAGGGAGGCATCGTGTGCAAAGAGTCAGAGCAGCGTGCTTCATTGCAGCATCAGTGGCCTCGCTACCACAGATTCTCACGTGGTTGGGAACCAGCAGGAGGGTACCTTTTTACCTACTACCGTCAGCGATCTGAGTTTAGATGTAATTTTCCGAATGTTGGGCTTGATGGGTAAAACGTTCCTAGCGCGAACAGGCTAATGAGCGTGTCGCTAAATAGTGGATGCAATCGTTATCAGCAATCTTAATGAAACTCCGTGCTTTGTCTGTAGCGACTACTTTTGATGTGTGAACGTATGCACAGGCTGAAAGAAAGAATGGTCTAGTGACAGGGCCCATCACAAAGCAAAGATAAGTCGCAAAGCGACGCAAACCTCCAAGTAAATACCGCTCGTAAAACACCAAAGCTCATATTGCATTTGAAGAACCCCTGAGCTTTGTGAACGCTGAATGAGAACGTGACCCCGACCTGAGGCCCATTCGCAGGCAGAATACAACCACTGAAGACAGGCTCCCTTTCGTTCCTTCATAGGAGAAGAGCACTCAGATCCCCTCTCACCTATGCGAGGGAAGGACACGTTAGTTGCACGGTCTCCGAAGATGATGCGGCATTATGGCGAGGCGCCCAGACAGCACCTGGAATACAATCTTTAGAGGCTATACAACTGACTCATTAATAGAACACTCCCTAACAAAACTTTTTTAATGTTATGCTCCCATCCCGTACGTATTCCTTTGGGTCCAAACCCCCTAGGAAAGATGTCAAAAGTTAGATTAGAGGCTGCACGCTGACATACTGACAAGTGTGAATGTTCCGTGGACAATTTAAGCGGACTCCAAGAGAGGAGCCGGGCTTGTGTAGGATGTCTATCTTCGTTGCTACCGTGCATGCGATATACTAGATCGAGGCCCCGCTCCCCGTATATTGTCCTCAAAATGACCTGGACATTCTGAAAGCTTTCAATGCCTGATATTATTAATAGAAGTTGTTGAAGCCACTGTGGCAAAATTAAGTTCCCACCAATGGTATCTGCGGAAGAGCTATTGATCCTTAGCGTTTTTTTTTATCCCGTTGTGGCATCTACCACCAAGAGCTTAATGACAAAGGCACTGAACGAGCAACCTGGAACTGAAGACCTTCCCAAACGACCGACAGTACAGTTAAAGCCATCCAGGGACACGGCTGGGAAAACTTCGTGACCACAGGAACACTAACGTTCTTCGAGAAAGAAGAATAGGATGAATAAGAAGGGGTAAGGGGGAGAGCAAACAATCGACTCACTCGGTGGTTGGTGCAAGACAATCACGTTCGAAAAACACGTGCAAAACGTACGCGCCGAGAAACTGCAACCCCATTACACTGCCACCTATAATTAATTCGCATAATCCCCGCCAGGTTGCACAACAGACCAGTGCTCATTTCTGTACGGCCCTGCATGTCGATTCCTGGCAGGCGTTTCACACCAGTAGCGCTTGCTGTCTCACAATCAGCTTCTTTTTTTACATCTACACAAAATCGTGATGTGCAAATATCCAGCCGTCAGCGAGCCAGCTAGTTACCAGGTTTGCATGTCGACTGTTGGCAGGTGTTTCGCATCAGTAACGCTTGCAGTCTCCATATAGGCTTCTTCTTTACATCTGCACAAAATGGTGATGTGCAAGTTCCCATCCATCAGCCATCTAGCTTGTCACCATGCTTGATCTAGCTTCGACTTTTGACAGGTACATTAAATCAGTAGAGGTTGCTATCTCCCTATCTGCTTCGTCTTTACGTCTGCACATAGACGTGATGTTCAAATGCCAAGCCATCAACGATCCAGCTAGTCGCCAAGAGGCATGGGAGGGGTGGCGCGTTACCGTGGTGGAGAAACCGGCCTCCACACGATCACGGCTCCGGCCTCTTCTCCAAGTTCTCCCCAGAGAATTTGGAGATAAAATTCTTGATTGTCTGGAGAGCAGCGACACGCTCCATGGACAACACGGACTTCGACCAAACGTCTTTTTACAAAAATCTCATCTCTGCTCCTGAACCTGGAAAGCTGGCGGTAAATCCGAGCCTGATCATAACAAGGTAACCATAAGCATGTCAAAGCTGGTTAGCGGACCTCGAGCAGTATTCTCCAGAATTGTGGAAAGCAGAATTTGAGGGAGACATGCCGACTTATCCACCCCAAGGCGTCAAATGATCCGGCAGCACACGAGCAGCACAGAAGACAAAGGCGGCGGCCACTGCTGGACCACGCGCAATCTCTGGAGTTCTATGTATAATAATTTACGCATAGGTCACAGCAAAGCCCAATTTCCGTACGTGCAACCTTCATAAAAACAAAGTAACCAGATACATGCCTGAAAACATTCTCTTTACGTTTTTTTTCACAAGCTCCAGATGTTTTATCTGTACTCATTGGTTGGTGAGGAAAAAATGTAAATGCTAACAGGTGGTGCTCGTGTAAGTGAAACATACCTTTTGTTTGAACGGCCATGACCACGCCAACACTGTTATGAGGGCCCATCAGGATCAACTGGTTCTAGTTCCAGGCCACATAAGAAAAAACGAGGAGCACCAAAAAGGTGTTGACTGCTGGCCAAAAGATTAGGATTTTGAATATACGAATATATACAATGAAGGTAAAAATCCAATAATTTCGGCCGACGCTCGTAAACCGGCAAATTTGGAGGAGGAAAAACTGCCCATTCTTCTTTCAACATATAGATGAAAGAAGTTTCAGCACCTCCCTGTCCTCAACAATCCTTACTAATGGCACAACGGCATGCATGCACATGTTCATAAATGATAGCATGCACAAAGACAATACTAGCACGTGGTCGAATAGTGGTCGCCTTTATTTCTTCTGTGATGTTCGCGTGCTTCCGGATCATTGGAACCACAGGGGTGGGTGAGTTGGCACGAATCCCTCAAATTCTGCTTTCTCCTGAGTAAAGCTCTTCGAAGACTGCTGAGAAGCTTCGGCATGCTTACGGTCACCAGGATATGACCAAGTTCAGATTCCTTTATGAATATATATATATATATATATATATATATATATATATATATATATATATATATATATATATATAACATGCTAGTACATGAATTGAATATGCAATAAGCAGTTGATGATGTTGGATCTTATGCGGTATCCAGCTTAACAGCTATCGAATGATCAGCTTATCTGAAAGGGTAATAAGAAAAACAGGGTAAGTTATGAGAAGTATTGGCGAAGAACCTACCTGTGATATCTTCCAACTTGACAAGGCTTAAGCCTATCGGATTCAGTCTGTACGGAGATCTTGTTGCAAAAACTCCGACCTTAGCTCCGTTTAATCTTGGTGGTGATACTTTCGCTTTTCTAAAAGTCCCAATATTATTTTTGTGGAATACAAAGATCAGCCTGAAAAAAGAACCTTCATTAATACAAGATAAACAACATTCCAATAAATATCTGCCACCGTCCCTTTCCATTACTTATGTAAGCATAATACTTGTTTGCTAAAATACTTGCTCCTATTTATAGGCACACCCTAGCCATATTCCTAGCTCAGAGGTGGTGGCACACTACAATACTCCCCTGCCGAGTAACTGAGATTGTCAGCTCCATCCTGTCAGTGTGCAATTGATTGTGCTGTTCAGAAGGCCTTCTTCACCAGCTCCTCCCCATACAGTATGGCAGTCTATGACTGGCCCTCGTAACACACTATGTACACAATCTCTTCAGACTTTAAACTAAATAAAGTAGTATTACAGCAATACTATGCACTGAAGGCATATTACTCTGACAAAGTCCATTTTATGTACTGGTAAATGTGAAGTATCTAAGAAAAGTGGATCGCGAGAGATGTTAATCAGCGAGGGTCAGCACATTACCCTCCAGCCACATCATCAGTACGCTTTATTTTGCAAATGTAGTGGATGTCTGGGAAGAGGATTAATTTTGAAGGAGACAAATTCGCACCAAAATTCGGACCACCACCGAAATGAATAAACCTACACATTAGACAAAACATGGTGCAGACATCCATTTCATTCCATTACACATTGCACACTGCACGCCTATGTGGCGGATCAAGTCATAGGATTGCAACATTGGAATATGAACGTCACTGATTTCAAAGATTAACTTGTTACTTCTTTAATCATTAATGTAATGTTTATCCCAAATCAGTTTCAAGATTCAATACTACAGGCGAGCCGATTAAATGCAGAGAGAACAAGCTTACTATGAGCTTACTGCACTATAAACAGTCGGCAGCTTTCAAACCTTTGTTACATATTTTAACAGCGCTACGAGATACATACATTCGTAGTTATAAGCATTCATTGTTTATATTCGGTTTCACCACAAGTGGCTGCTGTGTTCTCGCCAAATATGCTCCTTGTAACACAGCTAATGAGAATGTGCAATATGTCGTGCATTTACCTGGATGAATGCATATGTACCTTTTGCACATTTTTGTACATTCAGTGTACGAGCTGATAATCTTTTCTTTTGAAAACCAGATAATCAGCAAGATATATACCAGATACTAGGATTATTAAGATTCTAAGACAACAAGATACATACCAAACATGACTGAATTCCTTCAATCCATCCAATGAGTGTCCAGGGTTGTTGTAGATCTGCTTGCTTATTTTTAATTCACCTCTAGCGACTGCGGAAATGGAGGGCTGCCGAGGAGTTCCATTCTTGCACAAGAAGCAGCTCCTAACAACGCCAATAGGCTGTGGATTCCATTCCCAATTCATTATTCTGAAAAATAGAGGTGCTGCATCAACAGAAACAGTACATCCATCTCTGAAATAGGAGCATGTCCATATAATTCGTGATTTAGTTAGTTCTTCAAGTTCGATAGATATTTGGGGTTAACGTTATTCGTATTAGTTTTACGACACCTCGACCGTTGAATCATGTAGCGCCGCCAATCTCTCACGCCGATTGGTTGCGGGCGAAGAGTAGCGACACGTGAGACTCGAACCCACAATCTTTCGATTGTGAGACGGGCAATTTACTCCTAGACTACTCGTCCCATGTGGGCTTAAGGCACGACCACTGCTATGGCCATATTGTGACCAATCATATTACTTGCACCACTTCACATGCTATGCAAATACTTATATTGGTAGAGCACATCTACCACCACCAAGTCCATTACTTCTTCCTGCAAGTCAGTTTCAACATTCGGTATAATCTAATCTGGCATTCATGTTCAAATTTTTAGTTTCCAAGATATAGAAATCAACATTGCCCAAAATGCACCAAGCCATGGACAATGTTGCGCGAAATTTAATGCATATCTCAACATGAAACATGACTGAGCAATTTGAAGTGTAAGAACTGTAAGAACATAGATTCACAATTTAAAAAAACTAGATATATGGCTGGTTCAAAAAATAGGACATTCGGCTATCCATACCAACTACTATTCACTGTCAAATGGCATCGATGATGGTGTGCATTGTGCAATGAGTGTGCATGGCTTGGCAACTTGGCAAATGCTGAGGGAGATTGATTGATTGATTATTTGGGCTTAAGGGCGCGCCGACTACAAGGTCATTTAGCGCCCATATGCTGAGGGAGAAAGTGAGGGCAAATGCTGTGAGTCCAAGCCATGCATGGCTTGGGCTCTACTATGACACGTTCAATTGATAGGCTGCATTGCTTCGCCGACATCTCAACCCAGTTTCTCGTGGATGGACTAGGCAATCTTGCCAGCTATGGGATTCGAACCCACAACTTTACGATCAAGAGGTTAATACCCCACCAAATCAGCCATCGCGATCCCGCTGTGATGGAGGTCAAGCCCTTCGGGTCCATTGCTTCCAATCACTGCTCTCAACATTAATACTTCGATATTTACCACTTGGGACAAGTGGGCTTAAACATACCAATCAGAAAACCGATGGACAACACTAGTGGTTTCCCTCACAACCTGTGATAGCATCACCAGTGTAAAATTCCTTTAAAAAACTGGTTCTAGTGGGTTTTGCACCACTTCCTCATCATCAATGAAGAACAGCAGCATGGGGATCAAGACAGCATATATTCAGTTAGTGGTGCTTCAACAGTAATACACAGTCCTAAAGGAAGAGGGGAATTGGACTGGTTAGTTAGTTATTACGGCTTTAGGGCGCATCGACTACATTGGTCATGTAGCGCCCATTGAATTGGACTGTGAGGGGGAGGGACAAGTACCTTGCTCATGATCAAGCAATATACATACATCAGGAAATTGAAGGATAAAGATGACTTTGGGGGATTTTGCCCTCATCTGCAGGGGGACAAAAAAAAACTGGATGGGTATCTTTTGCTGAAAATTTGCTTAGCAGGACGACAGGGTCAACTTCAGCATACTGAAAGGATGTATTCCCTCTCATGGGGCACCTATTCCTCCCAGAGGAGTACTTTTGGTTGAAAGAATATATTGAGCATGAAATGCACTTGAACCTCCCTGGAGGGGTTATTACGATAAGGTGGTGTGTAGCCTCAGTGCCTCCCCTGTGTCTACTACTACCTGGGGTGTGGACCAGGGCTCTTCAAAAGCTTGACTTCAATATAGGAATGGAACTTTGTGCTCCTTGCATTACCAAAATAAATGGCAGAAACAATTAATTAATGATGGCTTGGTTGACAAGCTAAGTGTCAGAATGCTCTATGTTCATCTATATTTTTTGCTCCATCACTGGCAACCAACATGATTTGGCCGTACCAAACGTGAATTTCAAAGTTCTCACAAAATATACTGTCAAACAACCTCCCCACCACTTGACATCACACTCTGCTAGCAGTACATTAGATCCACTACACTCCCCCCAACACAATCACATGATGAGGCGAGCCGGTGCTCTGTGTCGTCTGCGAACGTCGGACATGCTTCACAGCATCCCAGCTGCAACCTCAGACTGGAGCCTCTGAGGCTCAGATGCTGTGGACGTGGTCGTGAAGGGCGATGTTGGGATCGTGACCGACTCGTGAATCGCCGCCGATGGCTGGCACTCGCCGCCAGAGTTGCACCTTTGTTGAGAATCAGGGATGTGCATTGAGAGGAGTGTAGTAAGGGTGATGCAGAATTCCACCAGTGCCGAATTTCTCCTAACTAGATGGTCGAGATGTGCCATCCATTCATCCATGGTGCATCAGCTGCACCCAGTAATGGAGGCCAGTTGGTGAATCTTACAAAACCACTCCAGGCGTTCAAGTTTGCCTGCCCAACATCCCTCACAAGGATTTCATCTACTTGAAACCTGACTTTCAACTTTATCCAAGGGCTGATGTGCTTGCTGGTTTTGCTGCCCTGTATATATTTTGGATACATCTGATTAAGAAGAGATATCTTGTGAAGCCTTCTCCCTAGATGCAGCTTTGCATGCATGTGACATACCAGTGATGTGGGATGTGTTGCAGTGCACCATCTGTTATAATCTGCTATAAATTTATGAGATGATGCACACCCAGTTTTGTATAATTTCATTATGCTTTGAAATGCCAGTCATATCTGTCTTCACCACATTTGTTGCAGCACCATTGATGCTTGGATGATATAACAGCAACAGGCATTGTTGGATATCACTGATCGTCAGAAGACTGCAGGATGGTTCAGCAGTGAAACAAGGGCCAATGTCTGTTAATGCTCCAGTTAGTAGTCCCCATTTTGTAGATACCCTTTCATATAATATAATTTGGTGTAAGAGAGATTTAGTAATCCACTACCTTCACTGCAATACACTGCTGAAACTATCTACAAACATTTGGTGTCCTTCCCCATCATGCCACAGTGCTCACGCTCATCATGCTACCATTCTCAGATGGCAGAGCACAACTCCTTCACATTGTTCTACCTGATGTGAGGATCACCACAACGTAATGGTCAGGTTAGGACCCTTAGTTTACTGCACTTCAAACTCCAGACTCATTCCGATTCTGACTGCATCAACGATAATACTGGTGGGTAGAGATCTCTTGGAGGGAGCGACAAGGAAACGTCCCGACCACTGTTGATAGAGGCCTGCACATCCAGTAATCCTGGTTGAAGGGATGCATTGCTAAAACTTGATGTCCCACATGCAATTCTTCCAGCATCCTGGAACATTATCTTCTTGGTACTAACAGTTTTCCCACAATAGGCATCCTATCTCATGGCTCAGCTCATTCATATTCCCCAGCTGCTGGCAGTCATTACCAAGGCAGCCGTGACAATCCATCGGCATTGCCATGACTGTGGCAGTATTTGCCATCATATGGAGAGCAGAAGGACCCACCTCTTGATTTGGGGGGCTCCTATATCAGGCACGCCTTGGGCGAGAACACCGTTAGCAGTGCCTGTGGATCCACTTCCAGCGTGAACTTCCGGCAATAGACAAGTTAGTGATCCTTTTTAACTACAAACAGCATTTCCAGAACTCATTTTTCAACTTGTGAACATCCTCTTTCTAGGTCAGCTTGGGTTTTGGATACAGAATGCACAGGGTATTTCCTTCCATCATGATAGATATCACTTAGAACTCCTTTAATTCCATAAGCACTGGCACCAGTAGCCACCTTGGTTCAACTTTTTGTATCAGTAAAAGAAGACATGATTGACATTGAGTGCATTTTTAGTCAGCTGGAAAGCCTTCTCACATTCTGGAATCCATATTATTGATTCCTGGACCTGGAGGAAATCTGGTGGTTATGGATTCCATAACCACCAGCTTTCCTTCTGAAACATGCAAGTTATAGCCAGAGGCCCCTGAAATGTCCACAATACTCCAGCATCCCAGCCCAGAACTTGTTCTCACACATTCTTTGGTGTTTGAGTGTTCTGGATAGACTAACTTTCCCACTGGCAGGTATTGGAGATGTCTTGCCTGGTAGAGACCCTGGTGCACATTCAGGGTAAGATACTTTTCTTTTTTTTCATCCATTGGTACTTTTAAATAAGCCTCTTTTCAGTATACATCACCAAGGAACTTTCCTTCTGCTTACTGTACAAACAATTCACCTCACATAGGAAGCTTATATTCCTCTGGTTCCACCAGTGTTGGTTGTGCAGTTATAGTTTCTGCATTGCTGTAGTTTTCAATATGTTTTCATCACAGACTGCTGGGCAATGGGACAGATAAGAGTGGGATTAATGATAGTAGATCATATAGCATGCCCAAAATTTGGCATTATGCTAGTAACAGATGTGCATTGCAGTTGATTCAATGCATGCCTTTGGGTATGTGATGCTGATGAGATCGACCATGGTAATGTCCATGACCAGCATCGACCATATTGGAGAAGCTATCACAAAGGAGGAGATAGCTTCTTTAGAAAGGGCATAATATCAATTATTGCATTTCAGTAGGCTTCCCAAAGCATTTGCATTTTGGGGTTCTAACCAGACTGAGGAGAAAATGCTGGAATGCCATGTTTTATTAATGTTATTATGTGACTGCTCATTTCAATTGGACATGTTTACTTTTGAGTTGGGAAGCAAATAATGCCTTGAGTGAGGTAACATACAAGGAAGAATTGTATAAAATCCAGAAAAGAAGAACTTAGTTATCAAACATATGACATTGATTGAGGAAATAAATTGTAGTATGATGCCCATCCTGCCCATTCAAAGGCGTTGCAGGATGGGTAGGGTGCTCCATGGCTTGGTCAGTTGGCTATTGTGGCCATTGCATTGCACCTAGTGTTCTTTGCCGGTAGCTCTGTTGGTTGGAGCACTGGCCTGCACTGGTCTCCCCTGTACTGGCAACACAGGGTATGAGTCGCTTCACTCCCACGCATTTAGCCCACAGCCGGGAGTGTCAGTTGGCAGCTGACCCGATAAGACCGGGGACCAGCTACCGGGCGGCTGTGTCGGTGCATTGGCTGCATGTTAAACTTTCGGCCTAAATTCTGCTGTTGAGCTGGAGTTCATGGATTGGGTGGTGGGGCGGCCTGGGTTCACGCAACAAGCTCTGCTTAGCAATAGAACCCTGGTTCCTCAAGCCACCCAAAGCAACAATTTGGATCAAATTTATTATTTAAACAAACAAAAAAATGAATATAATATATGATGTGACATAAATCACTAAGAATAATGCAAAATCATAAAACATAACTAAACCTCTCCCCTCGGACACCTTTTCTTTCAAAATTGCAACAACAAAGATATAAAATAAACATATAGAATCCAATTAGTAAGCTCATTGTCCAACAGCATCATCCAATGTCCAATTTCTTTAATGAGAGGATAATTCTTTGGAGATTATAATGTCCTGAATGTCAACCACTCAGCAGCAGCAAAATGCTATTATTGCAGCATAAGGTAACCACAAGATGTTACACACATTTTACCTCCATGAACCATGCAAAAGGGTTAGTTTGGTCAGTTACTTCTTTGAATTCAAGAACACTTTGACCATAGGCTTGGTTAAGTTAGGGTAAATTTGCAGTTTAAAGCAACTTATGATTTCTTGGAATTCCTTGTTTAACACAATGTTTATTTATGTCATGAACATGTGACTGGCAACTTTCTCTCCAAATACATACTTTTCAATTGGTAGGCAAAACACCCAAAAAAATGCTTAAAATAGAGAAAAACATGTAACCTAATCTTATCTAACCAAACAAGAATCTTTTATCCATGCAAGAAAGGTTGTTCTATTTTTGGAAATTGAATACTTCCTATACAATTGAACTTAAACTGCAATAGCAGGGTGGTAACAAGCTAGGTTAGATTATATTAGGTTAGGTTAGGCCATAACTGGGGAGTTAAGTCTGCATTTTAATGTTAATTCTTGGAATGCCTTGAACAAATGAATGTGCTGAACATGTCTAATGGGTGCCTTGAAGTGCATTAATATCCTAATCTTGAATTGGGAGTACAATTCTGAAAATTGTGAGAAAAATCCCAAAATTCACAAAACACCATTATTGACAAAAATGCCAGAGTCCATCTCTTCCAAATTTAAACATTGATGTAGTGGTGGTTATTGGTTTTATAATGCCTTGACCATTGAGTCATGTTGCATGTGAAGATTAGTGACAGGTGAGTTCCGAAACCACAACCGTTCAATTGTGAGATGGGCAAATTACCCCTAGACTACTTGTCCCCCCAGTGTTGTGCCTTCCCCTTCAAGCTTTGGCTATTTTATTGATAGCTGATGACTATCACTTGTGAATGAGAGGCACTAAAGTACACATACTGCAAGCTGGCTGATTTTCACTAAAACATCACGCCCGGATTACCCCGCCCAGCCTCATGGAATACATACAACTGGAATTTCCATAGACAGCTCCACGTGCACGCAGAATTTTATAATTATATCTTTAAAAACATGAAGATAAATAGCTATAAATATTTTAGTACCTGTGTCACAAATGTTACTGAGTCTTCTTCGAGCACTTAATGGCATATATCGCCTTGCATAAAATATATTCCCATGCAGATCGGAAACCACTCGACTCACACTCGTAGCACAATCTGAGTCGGACCCACAACATGTGCTCCCGGTTTTGAACTAAAAAATGTCGATATCCATGATATTAGCAACGCATTCGCATTCGTATTCGACATCCTATTCGCATATCTCCGAGTTCGATCATTTTTTTCAGGACATGATCTTTGTCGCTTGCAAAAGTGAGAAAAAACAGCAATTATTCAGTAGGATGAACGGTTTGAACTCCAGAGGTCAAGGAAGGTCATCCGGGTCCAAAACGGGGTACCGCATAAAACTCAAAGTATTTCACTTAGAGGAATGATTCCAACGCTTAGATGTCCGCTGTCCATCAAAGATGCAGCACATCGAAATATACGACCTTCAATGTCATAGTTTGACCTCAGGTCACCAAAGTTGGTTTTACCCATGCACTATATCTTTGTACGGGGTACCGAATGCAATCATGGTGACACATTCGATATACCTGATTTTTGGAGGAGATAGTCTACATATGACGTACATAGAGCATATCGACGAAAATCACCCATTATGGTCACGGATTCATCACCGTTCGTCAAAAAGTCCTCCAAAAAGCAAATATACCAAATCCTTGCGTACCCGATAGTTTCCGCAATATTTTACATGGCACCACGAAATAACACTCAGACATTGCGTATGGCTCATGGATGCAGCACATCGAAGCTTCAGACCTACAATCTCATAGTTTGGCCTATATTAAAAACAAATTTTTCACTAACTGCTCACAAACTAACCATTAAATCCATAACAAGAGCATATCGACGAAATCACCCATTATGGTCACGGATTCATCACCGTCGCAAAAGCCTCCAAAAGCAAATATACCAAATCCTGCATAGTTTTGACAAAAAAAAAAATTTTTATATCATTAAAATTTCAAAAACCTAAACTCTTATATTTCCTTATTTAAAAAAAATTTTTTTTGGCCGCGCAGTATTCTACGGGGTACCGAATAATATATTCCTAAATGCATTAATCGGATGAGCATTTGCGCAAAATAATATCCCATCGCACAAGAAAGCAGCACATCCAAGCATGTCGCCTTCACCTTCACCATTTGACCTCAGGTCAAAGAGGATTTTAACATCACACCCTATGGGACAAGCACGGCGTACTGAATAACATTTTCCTGAATACATTTATCGGATGGATATTAGCCCCGAATAATCGTCCACCGATCAAGGAAGCAGCACATCCGAGAATGTGACCTTCCAGGTCAGCGTTTGACCTCAGGTCAGGTTTGAAGAAATTCAGGAAATGAAAGTGGTTCACTGGTGTACCACATGTTGGCCAAACGAAGCATTTAATGTAGACCATCTCAGCACTGATGCATGCGCTATCAACACAAGAAGCAGCACACCACGTGACCTGACCTCTATCGATGACGCATTTCATCAGGTAGCACCAGCATCCCATTCAGCAATGCATTCAGAAAGTCATTCACCAATATCCTCCGATTCGTCTGAAAATGTGACATAACCTTCGCGGCCTGGCCTCTACATGCATCACCAAACGATTTTGTTCTACGGCGAACCATTTCGCTTTCAGAGGCGAATAGGTCAGGAAGGTCAACTCTGTGGTACCGCATAACTTGCCGCAGAATTGACTTATTGGAATGATCCAAACGGTTGTGCCACCGCTATGACAGTGGCTTGTAGTACATCAAGTCAGCTGGTCACTGGAGGTCACTATTTGACCTTAGGTCAACGAAGAATTTAACATTTCCCGCTAAGGAAATTCATGGTGTACCGAGTAACATTTTCCTGAATGCATTTATCCGATGGATATTAGCGCTGAATGGTCGCCCACCGATCAAGGAAGCAGCACATACGATCATGTGACATAGAAGGTCAACGTTTGACCTCGGGTCAGTCAAAACGTATGGGGTTCAATCAATGAAGTGATACAAATAAAAACACATTTGAACAGGGAAGATGTTGGTTAAAGTCCGGCAACTTGGAAGCATATGGTCGTAGGTGGGCACCCTCCACAATGAACTTAGGTTGTCACTAGTTATTTTAATACAAAAGTTAAAATGGGCCTCTTTGAAAAATAGTGGTCAGAATGAAGTGACTCAATGCAATGGGGCAGGTGGGCCCTTCAAAATCATTTAACGGAAATCCTAGGCACGCCACTGCGTGGAGAATGGATGTAGTGGGGGAATATATGGAGTAAATGGGTGCGTCTAAGTCAGGGCCTCCTCTAAGAAATTTTCACTAGGTGGAATTCCTTGCTCATACCTAATCAGCCAAATACGGCGTAATCCACAATAGCAGACGTGGACATAGGGCGGTAATGAACAAGCACCGTGCTCGGAACGGAAAAAACGTGTCGTACAAGAACGTTATTCCGTGTGTCGCATTTGTTATCTATTTACGTTCGCAGAGGATATCCAGGAACAACGTAAACACAGAACAAAATGCAGCCTAATTTTTATATTGCATATTCGTATTTTGAATAAGTGAATCCTATAGCTGCTCAGATGCCAGCTCCTCAAACGCCTCATCACCCAGGACCTGCCCGGTCGGGTCTCTCGTACGCCAAAAAAAAAATGTTTCAGGTAGCTCACGTCAAACTGGTACCGCCGCGTTCTCCCTTGCAACTAGCACGGTTTATGGACCCTTGTTTATGCTCGCACCATTGCCGACGAAGCCATCACCACAACTTGCCAGCATGTGGATTACAATATCTTGACGACATCTGTTCGTCGTGTGATCACACTACAGCACGGCACACGGACCATCAGCCAGCCAGCCGCCACAGCGCGTCGCTGGCGCAAACTAAAGGTACATCCCGCGACAGTTTTAGTTTTCTCGCTCGCATGTGTCACAGCCTGCACTGACGGACAGGAAATGCTCACTGACCGTCGTACGTCAGATTCGAAAACACTGGCTGCACACATCGCGCAAGGTGGAACAGACAAAAAGTGCGGGAAACGGCGCGGGCTCCGTGCGGCACCCACCGAAGCCCGTCTCGACATGCTGACAGGCTGCCGGTGATCGGGAGCTGTGCCCGGTGCAGCCGGGCTGATGATGAAGCTGAACTGCATGCCGGCGCGGCGCCAGAGAAGACAGACGCAGAACTGGGCGGCCTGCGCTGGGCTCTTGACAGCCCCGGACTGGACGGCGTACGCCGGTAGCCGGTGCTGGGCTTGGTGCCGGTGCTGGATTGTGGACACTGAACATTCTGACACTTTCGACAACTTTTCAACATGCTTATTTATGTTAGAATTAACAATTTACTTAGATCCATCATGCATTTAGCAATTATATGCTGTCTTAGAGTATTGCCGCCGATACTTCATCATGGAGCCAGGTTCAATTTTGGCGCACCTTCAATCACCTGTTTGCGACCAGGGCGGCTGAGACTGAGAGGTTGTGCGCGGTAATCCAACAACATGTATGCGTACAGAAAAGGTCGCAAATAGACTCGGCATAATTGCAAATGTGGTGACAAAGGCAACAAACAGATACGATAGCTACTATATGGGTGCGTATTCTGCAGCGCCAGCCACGACATATTGTCAAAAGCAGGGCTGGGGCAGCGGATTCTAGATACCAGGGAAGGAATATGTTGTTCGGATCCTGCAGTGGCTGGAGCAGGGCCTCCTCTGTCATGCTAATTGGAGATATGTGCCCCTCCCCTTTCAGCCATGGCCGTGACACCCCCCCCCCCAGTCAACGATATTTTACCAGTGTCTTAGCTTAGTGTCGACCAGAAGCTTCCATTACTGCCAGTCTCTGGTTGGCTCGGATGGTGGTCCCGAAACCACGAATGGTCGCGATTCCCCCAGTCCAAAATTCCTTTGTAGAGGCCCAGTTACTGTTTCAACCACTAATCCTCACAGCCGGCTCATGTGCCACTTCCCCGCCCGACCACCCGCCAATGCCCTGCCAACCAGCGAGCCCTCCCCTGTCGCCGCGATGAGCCGCAGCCAGCTCGCGAGCACTTGCTATTCGGAAACTCGGCCAGTTGTCGCGCCGGGGCCAGTCCATCCGCAGTCCAAACAGTGTAACCAGCTTAGGTGTGTGGCCGCGCTGGCGCGACACGACCGGCGACGCCGCCGCCGCCGCCGGTGGTCGCCGGCCGTCGCGTCGGCCGCATCACAAGTGGACGTGATCCACTTACCGCCGAGTCGGCTGCCGGCTGCCGGCGGCACCTCGGGCGTCGGTCCCCCGCCAGGTGTCGGTGCCGGGTGGGGTGTCGGTGCCGGGTGGGGTGTCGATGCCGAGCGGGGTGTCAGTGCCGGACGGGGATGTCGGTGCCGGACGGGGTTGCCGGTGCCGGACGGGGTTGCCGGTGCCGGGCGGGGATGTCGGTGCCGGGGGAGGGTGTCGGTGCCGGGCGGGGGTGTAGGTGCCGGGCGGGGGTGTCGGTGCCGGGCGGGGGTGTAGGTGCCAGGCGGGGGTGTCGGTGCCGGGTGGGGTGTCGGTGCCGGACGGTGGTGTAGGTGCCGGGCGGGGGTGTCGGTGCCGGGTGGGGTGTCGGTGCCGGGTGGGGTGTCGGTGCCGGGCGGGGGTGTAGGTGCCAGGCGGGGGTGTCGGTGCCGGGTGGGGTGTCGGTGCCGGACGGGGGTGTAGGTGCCGGCCAGAACGTAAGATATCGCAATCAGGATAAAAGTTGGTTGGATAATTTATTTATTTATTTATTCATTTATTTCCCGATACATGCCCTCCACGTGCAGGGGGGCTATTATGAACAGTCTGGATATAACTCACAGATGTTTATAAAGACATGATATATTTGATAGATGGACTTGGTCAATAGTGGGAGCAGATGCGCAACAAGCATTCGCACACCCGCATAATACAATACCCACATCACTAGCTGCACTACGTACACCGTGCTTGCAACATGAGCTATAAACGAGCAGTTTATAGAAGTGATGGGAAAGCGATGGCCTAAAGGTGAGTTCATAGTGTACACACATCCTTTGTGTAAATTCTTTGCGTGACTAGTGTTGTTTGTGGGGATATGTTAGTGCATCTTTCTTGAAGTTAGACAGCCTCGATGTTTTTGTTTCAGAAGGAAGTTTGTAGTAGTAGATGACAGACGAGTAGAGAAATATCCTGCGGCTCGCCTCTCTGTGTATGGCTGGCAGGTGCAGGTGGTCGTCTGCACATGTGTGACGCTTTCGCAGGGTAAAGTTTGCAGTGATTTGACTGGCAATGTGCGTTGACTCACCCGTCAGAATGATCTTGTGAGCAAGGTAAGGCTATGAAATAGATGCAGGTCAGCTGCGGTGAAGAGACTCAACTCGTTACGGGCATTATAAATATGATCAAATTTCCGTAGACCTGACACGACTCTAATGACGAAGTTAATGATCTTGTCTAGTCTGTGGGTGCTTGCTGCCGACTCGTTCCCGTAAAAAGTTATGCAGTAGTGGATATTTGATGTAACTAGGCTATTGACTATAGTGAAGAGGGTACTGGTGCGCAGATGGTGACGCAGATGAGCCAGGGCCAGAAGGAATCCAGTGCACTTGCGGACCACAACAGCTACATGGGAATCCCACGACAAGTGACGATCAAATGTCATCCCAAGGTTCTTATATGAATGGCTCTCATCTATCATGGCGTCCCCAAAGCACACTCGTATCGGGGTAATATCACGAAGATTTTTACGCAATTCGAACGTAAGAAGCTTAGTTTTGGTCTGGTTCACCTTCAAACCGTTATCCAGGAAGTAGTCGTAAAGTTGGTTCAGACATGTCTCCATCTGACATCAGATTTTGGAGATCAGATTCGCAACCGGAGATGAGAACCTGGGTTTCGCCTGCGAACTGAGTGACGTGTGCTATCGGGACGTGCAAACTGAGGTCGTTCGAAAATATGCAATAGAGGAGTGGACTTAATGATGAGCCTTGAAAGACACCTATGTTGTTTGGGAGAAAGGAGGAGAGATGCCTGTTCCCGTGTTGATCTGAGATACTAACAGCCTGCGTGAGGTGTCCCAAATGTGTCTAAAACCAGTCGGTATCGATTCCATGGAGCTATAGTGTAGTGAGCAGTTTGGTGTGGTCTATTACGTCAAAGCGTTTACTGAAGTCCAGAATGCAAAGGAGAGCTACTTCCGAGCGGTTCATTGCTGCTAGTATTTTGTCCGTGACTGAGATAAGAACGGTTTCCGTTGATGGCTCTCAGCCACTATGCAGGGCCCCTGGGCTGACGATGGAGCCCAAACAGACGAATGGGTCCCTAACCTGATGGAGAGCTCAAACTTTCGAAAAGGGGCCTCCGGTCTGCTTGAAAATTCCCTGGATCGTCGAAGAGGGCCCCTGAAACGACAGAGGGTGTTCCTAGTTACGGAAGACGCGGCGATCCCAGGTCATCAGAAAGGGGTCCTGGAACGACGGATGGGGTCCAACCCTTCCAGAGGCCCCTGCCATGAAGGCCTTCAGCCTCCGGCCTGACGAAGGAGGCCCTAGATCACCAAAAATGGTCCCTGCGTCGACGAAGAGGACCCCTAGCCACTGGAGGACCTAGGACCGTGGGGAGTGCCCAGCACCGACATGAAGGACTCCATATGCAAAGGGAGGAGGCCGAAGCCGCACAGGGGGCCCTTGTCATTTGATTAACGCTTGGGCCCTGTCCATCAGATCAGGGGCCATTCACTTGGCTTGGGCCCCGCCATCAGCTGGGACACTTCATATTAGACCGGGCCCTCTGTCAGCCCGAGAACAATTCTAACGATTCCAAAGCCCCTCCGTCGATCAAAAAGCCCTTCAGGTTAGCCCAGACAGGGGCTCTCAGCGTCTTCCCGAGAGCGATTTTCGCTGGCTCTGGGTCCTCTTCGTTGGCTCGGGTCCTTTCGCTGGCTCTGGGTCCTCCTTTCGTCTGTTCAGTAGCCCTTCATGTTGACCCAAGGGGCCTTTGCGGGGCCTCCGCACCGACGCCTGCCCTTGCGGGCACCCCAAAGCGGCCGTCTGGGCGGGGGGGCCTCCTTCGACCCTCCAGGGGGCGGGGCAGCAACGGCTGCCTTTTCGCTCCCTTAGTTACTCCACTGTGTTAGAAATGCACGATATAAAACGCACTGAAAGTAATTTCCTTCAGCTTTATGTTGGTACATGTTGTTCGGCACTATACAGAACAAACCTTGCATGAACCAGTTACGTACAAAGTTGGTATGCATCCTTGGGTAGTTTTTCCTGAGTTCTCTTCCTTAGCATTATCGCTTAAACAAAAATTGGTAATGCCCAGGTAGCATTCCCGGCGTTTCTTCTTCTTTGCTCCCCATCGCAGGACTCGTGCAACATTGACTACGCGGCGGACGGCGCACTGTTTTTGTCGCCGTCGAATGGGTGACGAGTCTGTGCAGAATCACGCAGTCGACGGGCGCAGAAAGTGATTCCATTAACCTGTCACCGGCGCTGGAAACCGACTCGCCGCTGATCGGCGTCCTGTTGACTCTGGCTGGCCGGCCGACGGGGGCACGTCACGTGACTGTGCGGCCGACACACCGGACCGACCGCACGCCAGCTGACGCCTGCTGCTGCCCGCTCTGTCTGGCCACTGGTTCTGCCTCTGTCTGTCGCTATCCTCCTGGCACAGGCTGTACGCCGCTACGACGCGTGCTGCTCCCTGATGTATGCCCCGTCTCCAGTCACCCACACATGCTCCCGTCCCTGCCATTGCCTCTTTGTCATTGTGTCTGTCACTGCACCTGTCTCATACAATATCTGTTCCTGTTCTTTTCTCAGTTATGGCACCTGACCTGCCCCTATACTTGTCTTTGGCGCAAGCCCTGACCAGGCAGGCGGATGCAGGCTCCGTCCCTGTCTGACTGTATCTCTGTTTCGATTCTATCTGCCTATCGCTCTTTTTTTTTAATCTCTCTCTTTATATATATATATATATATCTCTCTCTCTCTCTCTCTTTCTCTCTCTCTCTCTCTCTCTCTCTCTCTCTCTCTCTCTCTCTCTCTCTCTCTCTCTCTCTCTCTCTCTCTCTCTCTCTCTCTCTCTCTCTATCTTTTTCTCTCTCAGCTCTATCCTGGATATCTGCATGAACTGAAGTGCAATTTGGTAGTTGGCAATCAGTCAATTTCATAATTTGGTACCTGCTTAGGAAGCAGCTCCATCTCAAACAGATGTGGCGCGAGCCCCGATGTACGTTACAGGTACTTGATGTTTTGATTATTTATCCTTGTACTGTCCTGGACAGTAACTGGTTCATCCAAAAATTGCTAATGTTTCACATTGTAGCAATTTTTGATTTTTGACCCAGCCATTCTGCATGTTTTATGTAGAAATAAAGCAAATTATTGAATAATTTTTGTGGTTTTCCGCCTTGACTTTCGAAAGCGCGTGATGAACTCACTACGCGGCCACCGGTCTTTTTCGGCCTTGGGGTGTAGCAGCGACATTATGACAAGTCATTAACATGAGTCAGATTTGTCGTCGTATTGTCGCGAAGCAAACACACGAACCCTCGCATAAACAACGGCGTATGGCCAAGACAGCTTGAGCTATAGGCTAGGATCAGCCTAGGCTGGACATAGGCCGCGTTCAGTGTCCAGTGTGGCATGGGGCCGCGTCCAGTGTCCAGTGCGACATGGGGCCGCGTCCAGTGTCCAGTGCGACATGGGGGCGCGTCCAGTGTCCAGTGTGACATGGGGCCGCGTCCAGTGTCCCGTGTGACATGGAGTCGCGTCCAGTGTCCAGTGCGACATGGGGCCGCGTCCAGTGTCCAGTATGACGTGGGGCCGCGTCCAGTGTCCAGTGTGGCATGGGGCCGCGTTCAGTGTCCAGTGTGACATGGGGCCGCGTTCAGTGTCCAGTGTGACATGGGGCCGCGTTCAGTGTCCAGTGTGGCATGGGGCCGCGTCCAGTGTCCAGTGTGACATGGGGCCGCGTCCAGTGTCCAATGTGGCATGGGGCCGCGTCCAGTGTCCAGTGTGACATGGGGCCGCGTCCAGTGTCCAATGTGGCATGGGGCCGCGTCCAATGGCCAGTGTGGCATGGGGCCGCGTCCAGTGTCCAGTGTGACATGGGGCCACGTCCAGTGTCCAGTGCGACATGGGGCCGCGTTCAGTGTCCAGTGTGACATGGAGTCGCGTCCAGTGTCCAGTGCGACATGGGGCCGCGTCCAGTGTCCAGTATGACGTGGGGCCGCGTCCAGTGTCCAGTGTGACATGGAGCCGCGTTCAGTGTCCAGTGTGACATGGGGCCGCGTCCAGTGTCCAGTGTGGCATGGGGCCGCGTCCAGCGTCCAGTGTGACATGGGGCCGCGTCCAGTGTCCAGTGTGACATGGGGCCGCGTCCAGTGTCCAGTGTGGCATGGGGCCGCGTTCAGTGTCCAGTGTGACATGGGGCCGCGTTCAGTGTCCAGTGTGGGATGGGGACGCGTTCAGTGTCCAGTGTGACATGGGGTCGCGTCCAGTGTCCAGTGTGGCATGGGGACGCGTTCAGTGTCCAGTGTGACATGGGGACGCGTTCAGTGTCCAGTGTGGCATGGGGCCGCGTCCAGTGTCCAGTGTGACATGGGGCCGCGTCCAGTGTCCAGTGTGACATGTGGCCGCGTCCAGTGACCAGTGTGACATGGGGCCGCGTCCAGTGTCCAGTGTGACATGGGGCCGCGTCCAGTGTCCAGCGTGACATGTGGCCGCATCCGAACAAGTGAAGCCGCGACGACTTCACTTGCTCCGAAAACCTCACCTCGCCTTTGTCGTAGCGCAATCTGGCAGTGTTTCCAAACCGGGACGTTTTTGCTGGTCGCGGATGTGGCCGCCGGCGGCGGCGCTCGCCTCCCCCTGCTGTCACTCCCCCATATGCCCCCGGCGGCGGCCGCACACCGTATAAATATCGTGTTTCTAGTATGTCAACACTGGCGGCGTCTCGCAGCAGGTTGCCTGTCGTGGTCCATTTCTGCCGTGTCGTCCTCGTCACTCAGAGCCGGGTGGAGCGCGCCAGCAGTGTGCACCGCGACCGCCACTGCACACCCTCCTGCCTTCCTCCGGCGTCAGACACTTCTGTCTGGGTGCGGTCGTATGCTTCCCACGGGGGGCAGCCTGTCTCAATATTATGGATACAAGATATCTCTTTGATTACCCCTCTTCTGTGTCGGGCAATCATTAGGTGACAACTAATGATTGCCCGACACAGAGGAGCGTGAGTCAAAGAGATACTCTGTTAGCCGAATCTGAAATTATCAAGTCAACTTTAAAGCCGCTGATGACATATTTTTCTTCAAAGATTGCATAATGAATTCAAACATCTTCCGAAGAAGGATTGGGCTGTGGATTGCGTTTGTTCGTGCAATCATTTCTTCAATCCTATTTCTCATAGTCGTGAGGTGGTGGGTGTTCCACGTCGGCACACGCCGGCAGGGAGACCAGGCATCAATGGCGGATCTAGCCCGTCGGTTGGAGTTGGGGTGGGGGGATTTTCAACAAACTACTAGCTCAGCCAGGCAGGGGCGGATACAGGAGTTCTCATTTGGCACATTTCCCCGAGGGGCGCCTTCGGCGGAAGATTCGTTGAGCATGGGAGTACACTCGACAATATTTAAGAACACATTGAGCTTTCCCGTCTCAAAGTGGCACCTTTTCATCTGAAAGGAGGTCTTTGGCTCAACGAAGTCCGTAGAGCGTGGGGGCGGGGGTACACTCGAGCTTTCACTGAGGGGCGTCTTTTCCGGCCGGAGCGTCACCTTTCACATGAGGGGGCATGCCACGAATACCCCCCTCCCCCTGTATACGCTCCTGCATCAAAGATAAATGCACTGGAATCGAAGGTGAGAAAGGTTCCTGAAATTAGATCACCATTTTGCGGCGTTCTGAAGAGAAAAAAAATCATATTTCCCGGTGAAAACCAAAATATTCCATCATTCAGGAGGCATGGCATGACTCAGGCATCTTGCATTGGTTGTGCGTAGGCACTTATAGTGAAAGTGGGAAGTAGTGTACGCATCGCATGCGCGGACAAGTTTGAGTCTGCCACGAAAAACAGTGATATGAACTGTTTCCTTCGTGTAAATAAAGCTGTTATCTCGTGGTACAGTTTCAGCTAGCGATCACTCTTTTTAGCTCCGTGTAGCGGCTATATGCTGTGGCAATAACCTGAAGATGTACTTTGAATGTACTTTGAAGGTGGACAAAGGCCTATTTGGTCCCTCACAAATTGTGGTGGCGGTGGGTGGGGTGGGATTGGTGGGTACTAAGGGAATGGCCCACTAGATTCGTCACTGCCAAGTACTTACTTTTTCCTAATGTGGACCCCTGTTTCGTACGCAGCAGCATATCCTATTTGGCTGCATGCACTATTACAGGTTCGGTTGATATTGCGCTTTCCTATGGCCAGTTATTGAAAAGTGAGAACAACCAGCTTAGGAATGCCTCAGGACGCCGATACTTATGTGAACATTAGAGGCAACATATACCACATTGTAAGACCGAAGCCCGGACCCGGTCAGGCTACTGCGACCCCACCCGGCTGGAGCCCGGCTAATGTTCCCTAAAGCCCGGTTATGCTGACATCATCGGGCTGGAATAGGATGCTTCCCACATGCCTCATTCGCATGCATAATTATCATGACCATGAATGTCATGCTTCTTATGTATGCTAGGCGGGGGCGCAGCCAGTATTTTCTTGATGGGGGCTGATCAAAATCGCATATGATCTACCGTAGGCATGTGATGTTTTTAAGGCTATGGCCGATAATTCCCGTTCAAGCCATCAACATCGCATGCATCAAAGGAGTATGTTTTCGCTAGCGCTCTGAAGTCCGTATTAGGTAAATGAAAATGCATCCATGAACAGACAGAAAACGTCGCTCCAGTCGATCCGGGACGCGTCCAGGATAAGGGCTCAGTTGAATGTGATGTAAAGTGGCAAGATAAGTTCTTCTCGGCATCCTACCATTATGCGGACATTTGCCGAAGTGTAGGGCCCCTGGACCGACGAAAGGTCCCCTGACCTGATGCATATGACCCACGAATTTGAATAGGTATATATGCATATACGTAGGCATATATATATATATACCTCCAGACAAACACACACGCTCTCTCTCACACACACACACGCACACACACACACACACACACACACACACACACACATATATATATATATATATATATATATATATATATATATATATATATATATATATATATATATATATATATATGTATATATATGCATATATATATGTCTATATATATATATATATATATGCAATATATATTCAACTCCTTATTCGAGCGCTTCCTTATCCATTTTACGTGCCCAGCACCACTCCTGCTTCACGTTCCCGGAAGGTGCACATTTGGCCCAATTGCTGTTCGCCAATTTCCGTTTGCATTAATGCTTTGCAACATAGTATACGATCTTCGCTACGCAGATGACGTCGACAGTTTTCTAAAGAAGAAACACGATGATCACTGCTGCAAGATGACCCCGACCGTCTTGTGGCGTGGTTTGTCTGCAGGTGGGAACTATAGTTGAGCAAACAAAATGTAAGTTGTTCACAATGACCGCCGAGCGTGCGCCCATCCAAGCGGATTTTACAACAAAACTGGAGAATATGGTATCAAACTGGAAAACATGGTACAGATGCGCAATTTAGAAGTGGTTTCGGATCCAAAATTAACATTCTTTTCACATATTTGAGAACTAGTTCGCATGGAAAACAGGGCACCAGGCTCACTACGTTGATCATTCCAAACCGGCCGAAAAATTGCAATTCAATCTTAATGCTGCATTGATCGCACATTATGTCAATGTTCAATCTATTCTGGAATACACCAATGCCATTTGGACGAGTTTAGCAGACTCAAACACATTGCGGATCGAGCGAGTCCAGCACAAATTCCTAATTGCAACATGTCTCACACATACGCAGGGAATTAACATGTCTTTTCCAATGGCTTACTGCCAAGTACTTTCCAATTCTCTTCGGTGGCACGGTGCAAATATCTTGACATTTTGCTCCTCAGAAACAATTTATGGAACAAAATAGACTCGTCATATCTTCTTTCTTGTCACTTACTTTACATGGTGGCTCGATCGACCCGCGCTCAAAATATATCGGCGATTCCGAGGGCTGGGGACAGAAGAGCACAGTCGGGCCTCTTCTGCAGCATCCCCCGCTCAACAAACGCCTCTTTGACCTATAATTGCGGCTTTGATTTGATTCATGATTCATGATGAATAATTGCCTTTATTTTCTTACCTACGTATACTCTGTACAGTGAATATGTGTATGAATCCTCCTAGACATTAACCATTTAACTCCTGCATTTTGCTTTCATTACTGTGCTGGAACCTCAATTACCATTACCACGGCGATTGACGATGACAGTTGCACCCAACCCCAAAAGATTGTTGAATTGTCTCTGACAGCCAGACATGGATAACTAACACACGTGACCACACCACTAAGTTGTGCACATAATTAGCGAGCGTGCAGAATAATGCTGACAATTATGCTTTATGCTTTATGCTTTAATAATGCTGCTAAGTCCACACGATTCATCTGCCTTTAAGTTTTTGCAACTAGCAATCTTCTCTGGTCATGTGCCAACATGTTATATTCGTCCTCTGGTTACGTCGGGTGCAAATGTGCTTTATTTTGTAAACAATATAGCTCGAACAAAATAATGGAAAGCTCCAATTGTTTCGCATTGTGAGACCGACAATTATGTTCGCCCACAGTGGTCAAGTTTAGCGGTACTTGCAAATGCAGAACACCCGTTGATGTATTGCCTTTTTTTCGAACTGGCATACATACCTACATTATTTATATCGCTACACATAATGATTAAAGCTAATGCAGTGGCGCAAAATACTGGTTTCATTGTATGCACCGTCATTGGTAAATACGCAACATAGGTCTAAAATAAGTCCACACGATTCATCTGCCTTTAAATGTTTGCAACTAGCAATCCTCGCTGGTCATGTGCCAACATGTCATGTTCGTCTTCTGGTTACGTCGGGTGCAAATGTAACGTCCGTCTAAAGTCAGAAAGTGAGTCGCAGAGTCAGGGAGACTCCCTCATCCTGGTCTGAGTTCAATCAATAAGCTCAGATTATCATATGCACAAGAAGAGGCGTGCTGGGAAATGCGAAGAAAAAGAACACATTATTGATGTTAGTGCTGGCTTTTTAATACCGTAACAGCCTTCAAATTTTGTGTACTCCGTGTCTGCCGCTGTCAAGTTATACGCCTTATATAAGATCAAAGCATATATTCCGTGTGTATTTGCTCAGTACGGTTTTCCAGAATGCCAATCATTATTATCAATCGACAATCCCGATGAAACATGCAGTTGCGGTACAACCCCTGAAGTTGTTAACTATGAACGAAGCGTTATACTAAGTTTCAGAAAATCTTGTAGCAAGGGCCCTGCATAAATAAATAGGAGGAAACGACTTCAAGACGCCCTAATCTCCCCTCCCCTCCTCAACTTTGAAGGTGTTCTGTCATCTGGCTGCACACCCTCTGTCTTTCTCTGCTGAACTAATTATTTCATATTTCCCAGAGAAACCAAGACAGACAACGAAGACGCGAGCAGGCGAAGCACGGAAGCCGTTTAGCGAATATCCAACTCAAGCATGAAGTGGAACGGCGCAATACAACACGACACTGCGCATCAGGTGCACCATGCCGGCGCCCTAAGACATCACCGGCCGACGATACCTGACAACCGGCCCGGCCACCCATGTTTACCGCCGACGAATCCAGAGCCCGCGGCTGGCCGTCCCAGCGCAGGCGACCAATCAGCGCTCAGGGGGCGGAGCCACACTACATCGACGGCGAGCGCGCTTGTTTGGAGAGGTAAAAGGAAAAATATACTTTGTGACACAGGCGTGATTAATGTATTGAATGCAGTCATTATTATTTAGCCAGCGGAGTGATAGTGTTGACTCTGGCGGACCGGTGATAATGTTGACTCTGCATGACGCGAGCTGTCAAGGGGAGGGAATGGCAGCAGCGAAAATCACCACATTGAGGATCGGATATCCGCCATGGCGTTGCTCTGCTATTAACAGCATTGTGGTTGGCATTTCGGAAGGAATTATTCACAGGGTAGCATACAGAATGCGGCAGAACAGCGCGACCAAAGGACGGAACTAGAAGGCCACGAAGCCGATTGGAAAGACTTAATGAAGACTTCCTTGAAGCGAAATGTTTGCGAGATAATAATTTTTTGTTAGTTTGGTGAAATTTTCCCATACAGCACCCCACTGAGTCGACATGGCCGGAGGCGTAGCCAAGGGGGCGGGGCCCGGCCACCCCCTTAGGCATTAAGAATACACTAAATTAAGCAAAACATTTTGCAATAATACAAAACCATAAACTTCCGGCCAAAGGCGACCTATGCTTCATCACAATATTTGGTTCCGGCTCCCCCTTAAAAAATCCTGGCTGCACCCCTGAACTTGGTGATGCCGTTTTAATAACCTAAGGCTGGGGGGGTACTGCCATTCTGGCAACTATGAGCCACAAGGGCCCTTATTGGTTGCACTTTGGACACTCAACTAGTTGCCCAACAAATCCGTCGATCAGCCCTCCCTGGAATACTGAAAAGCAAGCCCTCTATTCTTATAATGATTGTCTATGCTGTTTTTAAGATGTTCAATGTGCTGCTACTGACAATGGTTTCTGCCAGCTGGTTCCAGTGTTTTATTACCCTGTTGGTGAAGAAAGACTGACTTGACATTGTCCTGCTGTGGTTAACTTTAATTTTGAATTGATGACTTCTAATTGCAGCAGTTCTGTTAAATTCAAACATTTCCCTGAGATATCCCTTCTCCAGACCAGGGACAAATTCAAAGACCTCGATGAGATCTCCTCTCAGCCTTCTATATCTAAGTGAAATCATATTCAATTTCTTCAATCTTTCCTCATATGCCAGGTTGCTTATACCATTTCACATGATAACCCATCAATGCTACGTAACTCTATAACTCATACATGATTCAAACATCTCCAATTTGATACCATAAAATGTCGTCCATGGTAACGCTAATTCAGAAAACAACGTTGGGGCATAGGACATCCCTATCTCCAATCGCGGTGGGCCAATGAAGGGAATGGGAGAAAAGAAACGTGCGTTAAATTTGTGTTGGGAACCCGACAACCAACATGAAATGTCAATTTCTACCACACAGGCACTGACGCACCGGAGCCGGGGCTGCCACCCTGATGCTTCTATATCAGGGTCGGCGTCGGGTTTGTGAAAATCGGCAAACAACATAGAAAGAGTAGTTTCTTCCGAATCATATACATGCTCCAAACAGCTTTCTTTGCCTATCGCCCAATGGGTCTGTTTGTAGGTAGCAAACTAGATTTAGTAGGTCATTCAATACGGCACCTCGCAATAATCTATGATTAATGCGGAGTGTATTGAAGAACCTTCATAACGACTGAAAGGAAACCCTGGTGAAGCCTGTGAGGCGACATCTCATCGTTGTTGTTACAGCCGTGGAAACGGCCCTGCCACCAATTCCTCGAGACATATTTCCGGTGGCACCCTTTAAATCGGTCCCTCCTAGTTCGTAAAAAATGCTCACAATGCCCCTGTATCATTGGTAGTTTTTTTTCTGGAGCCGTGACTTCACCCCTCGTCCCGACTTTAACAAAAGTTACCCGAATCAGGCTGCAGCTTAAGCCTTTGAGCACATAATATACACAATTTTTTTTTCGGACAGCTTTGGCCATCAAAAACGTAATTTAGTCCCCATCGAACTTCATAAAGTGACACATACCTATAGGATGCCGTGTGCTCTACCCGCTCGCTCAAACTAATTGAATGTTATATCATTTTACTGGACTGTAAATATGGTACGCATTTTGGTTGGCTAGGCACAAAATATGGCAAGTTTTTAGTGGGCCTTTTGTGGCATTATTCTTGTTTTGGACACTAAAATATGGCTTAGAACATAACATTTGCAAAAATAAAAGCTGATTATCTGCTTTAGTGGATATATTAGCTAGATATCTCTGGCACAAGGGAACTTGGTGCCTTGGAGCTTTTATCATTATTTTAATTGTATTCAGTTTGAATATTTTAGCGCGCAGCAAATTGCATTGCAAACACGCGATCTCCGTTGGCTCTGTCCATTACACCTGGGAGAAAACTGGCAATCTTGAAGGTTTTCTGGTCAACGAGTTAAACAAGCTGCAACAAGGTTTTTCATGTGGTTTGATTGATTTTGTTTTGTGGGGGAGAGGTAGAATAATTGGATGGACGACTAAAAGGGAAGAAATTCGGTGGTGGTATTCATATAATTAGGGTAAATTGGACGATTGAACTAATTTCGCTGCAAAAATATATGCTAAACATTATACTTCTACAAGGCATGGATATACAATTCTTACCTTGCCGTCCCTGGAGCACCGTTCGTGATGCATGCAAGCAGTACTTTGTTCGGATTTCGGCGATTACCTACTACTTCCGGTATATACGACACGTTGAAGGCCAAGCAAAATCTTGTGATACAGAGCATGAGCGACACACACACACACACACACACACACACACACACACACACACACACACACACACACACACACACACACACACACACACACACACACACACACACACACACACACACACACACACACACACACACACACAAGCACACACACACACACACACACATATATATATATATATATATATATATATATATATATATATATATATATATATATATATACACATATATATATACATATGTATGTGTGTGTGAGTGTGTCGAGAAGTATGCCATTTATTTTTGTCCAACGCAGTAAGACATGTTTTTGGCCATATGTTGAAGTTGGTGCAAGTTCACGAGTAACAAACTTTTTCGGCATAACAAACGTGAAATAAAGTACCTATGCTGTTGTTGGTATCCAATTTTCAGCGACGCCACGTCGGCATATTTTTTTAAAAGATGATAACAACTATTCTTCCGCATTGTCAATTGATATGTGCATTTTCGCCTCGTAACTGGCTTCGCCCTCGGTTTCGGTTTCGGGTCAAATTACTGGGCAGGGCAAGGTGAAATGCGAACAAGGCACCTGCTCACCGTCGCCATGTAGTGTATCGAGCCCGAATGTGCTCTGTACTATGAGAGCACACGTCTGACCTGCTCATGGCCACGAATAGCCATGGGAGGTGGTGGGTGGTGCTGGCAGTCAGGTGGCTCAGGTATAGGTGGACTAGGTGGCAGTGGTGGACACCCGAGGCGGCAGATGGTAGGAGATGGTACGTAGCAAGTCGGGTCGGGCGGCTCGTCCAGTCGACGCAGCAGCTTTGTAGACCTGCCAGAGAGAGAGAGAGAGTGCAGTTTATAGTAATGATGCTAACCAAACGCGCACTTAAAAATACATGGCATATGGTATAAATGCGTCATTAAATCCGAACATACTATACAGAACCCAATACACGGAGGTGACACACTCGTCCCGAGAACACTCACACATGCCACACCATTATTGAGCATAGTTCCACTGAGGAATATAGTAGCCACTGCTTAATACTAGCGAGTCACACCATTGTGGAACGTGGCTCCACTGAGACGTGCAACAGCCACAACCCGATGCTAGCGAGTCACACCATTGTGGAACATTGTTCCACTGAGACATCAAATAGCCACAGCTAAATGCTGGCGAGACACACCATCGAGGCCCGACTGGACCTAAAAATATCCATCGCCTATGGCTGACAGCCGCCACAGAGTGGGCGAGGCGCTGTTTGGCCGGCGGTGACGCCAGCCGCCGCATTAGGCCCGTCGAGTCGCGACTGTCCGCCGCTGGTCCCGGCGAGAGCGTCGCCGTCGATGGTGCGGCCGCGTCGCCGCCGACGCGGTCAGTCTCCGCCGGTGGGCGGCCTGCTGACGGACGCCGCGTGCCGGCGGCCGGCCGGGACGTGCCCCTCAGGCGCGACAGCGCACACCGTGAGTACCGCCGCAGCCGGCGGCTCTCGCCGAGAGGCCTCTTCACCTTCACCTTCACCTTCACCTCTTTAAGCTGGAGTAGGCTGGTTGACTGAACTGCGCCGCGCCGGATTGGAGCTCGACGTCGACACTTGGGACGTGGTGGCGAGAAGTTCCCATCTCACTGATACGGACGTCCATACGACCTGTTTTTACCTGGCTGGCTTCAATTGTTTTTAAGTATTATAACATAATAACAATTTCTGGCTTATGCTTCTCAATGACGTTTGTCAAACCCCAAATACCCGTTTGTTTTGAACTAATTAGAAATGACTCCAAAACTATATCGAAACTATATTAAGCGGATATTCGTGACGTTTTTTTCAGCCCACACGCTTTGCCTACGCATGAACCTTACAGGGCAGATGAGTCGATAACTTCAGGATACGACTGCATCACACGGCTGCTGAAGTTGCACACAACAGGGTTTAACACCATCAAGTGCAACATTATGCAAACACTGCACTGATTCCTCTTTCCAGCAGGCCTGCCGATCAGGCCGTTGTCTTTTGACCAAGACAGTAGCATGTTTAAATGTCTCCACACAGCCTGCCGTCGACATCGCCTTTTTGAGTGGGTTCCCTGCTCTTTTTCAATATAAACTTTAAAAATGGGCACTTTTTTGCAATAACGACAAAGTGCATGTGAGCATAACAGCATTGTTAGCGATAAAGTGACAAGCCTTTAGTAGCGTCTTACGTTTGCAAATCGGAGCTCTGAACTTCAGAAAGATGTCTTCACACTATTCTGGATATTATCAAGTAGCTGACACGAATTCCGCTGGCATGCATCCCGTCAGAATACTTCGGAATAGAAATCCGTTCCTACTCGGCCGCTGCTTACACACATATAGGAATGATTATACCTTGTCTGACTGGTACAATTACAAATGTCGGAAGCGTATGTGCAAAGCTCAAAATTATCAGAGTTGAGAATTTCGACATGACGTAGCTCCATCTGATTTGCTAAATAGGCAAGTGATAGAGATACACCTATCGACATGATATATATATATATATATATATGCATATATATCTATATATATATATATATATATATATATATATATATATATATATATATATATATATATATATATACATATATATGCACATCAAACGATGGCAGTAACAGATGCGAAGCATTAACATTCGACACGTCAGTCTTGCTGCATGTTTAACAATGCTGGTAATGTTGGGCAGTTCCGGCAGGCTTAAATTTAAAGTTGAACAATCGATGGTGTAATGGCGCATGGCGTTGATGAATATCAGCGCAGATCATTTCTTTTTCTGCTGGTCTCTTTGCGGACGAAAACAAATGAACACTATTCAACAGGTCAATTTATTTTTCTGTGGAACATCGAAAGGGGCAATCTCCCAATATCTTTACAATGCATGTCCTTTCTAGCACATGTCCACACGTGAGTTTGGTTCCAAAGGCACAACATAATTTGCGCTGGGGTGAGGATGTTATGTAATGTTCTTAAGCACTGGCAAAACAAGAAATCATTAAAAAAGAACGATTTAATTACAACGCATTACGGCTTGAATATATTCTTCTTACAACGATGCGATTCATACAAGATAGCATGCAATTGAGAACATTTCAATTTTTGTCTACCCACTGTCGTTCCAGAGGGAGGGGAAGGGCGGGGAAATTTCGTTTTTCCTCCCATCAATCGTCTGCTGCATCATCGGTGAGCAGTCGATGATTGGAGTCGTGTATGTTCTACGCTGGTCAAGTTCACCTTAAACCTGCTCCCACCAGCAACTTCCAGCAGGTTTAAGATGCACTACCACCAGCTACCAGCAAAAGACCGAACGGAGGAAAAGGTGCTGCTGCGGAATCAGCGTTTGCGCATTCTATAAATGGCGTAAATAATGATCTACAGTCGGCAAGGACTCTAAGCAGTTTTTTCCTGTAAAGGTGAAACAAGGACCTTTCATATGGCGTAATGTAATGTCAGCTATGTACAATATATTTCATTTAACTTACATTTTATCAACTTACCCCATCGTCAGTAAAAACGTACCCCTATCGAGGATTTGGTTGATGAACCGCCAGTTGCGTGATGTTTGGCTCTCTGGTGGAAAGCCTAGAGGATGCCACGAAAAATATAATTATTGGGGGTGACAATAGAAGGCTTGGCTTGACATAGGTATGACTATCGCCCATCTCCTCGCTATCCCTACAAAGTGATGGATTATTTTGAGTTTCGCCGAAATTGTGTCAACTAGACCCGGTCTCTCCTACCCCCATTTTTTTTCGGTAGCTCCCCGATTAAGACTACCATTTTTCAAAAGGGTCCATTTTTTACAATCTAAAATAGTCAGTAACTAACTAAATTAGACTGATGTGGGGGTCTAATCTACCACCATCGTTTGCAAGTCACCAAACTTCATCTCTCCCAACTGTTCGAAAGTTTTTTTTTCTGGTATTCCTTGGCAAGTCAGCTCACACTGCTGAAATTACACCGACACAAATCACTCAGAGATGTTAAATTTGTCCTTTCACGCATTTCAGTTCGTAACGTCCGGTCGTTACCACGCCAAGTGCGTTCACATACAAACCCGCCTTGCGCATTCGCCACACTTCGTACGATTTTCTGGTTTATGCTAGGCCTCCGACGCTTTGTAAATTGCTGCCGGTAACCGAACAAATGTACGTAAAGCAGATGCACGTATGTCAACTGTACGTAAGCGCAGATGTACCTATGGCTAATGTACGTAAGTGCAAAGGTACGTACGACAAATGTACGTATGCGCAAAAGTGCATATGCGTAAATATACGTTAGCGCAGACGTACGTAAGCGCAAATGTACGTAAGCGTAAATGTATGTAAGCGCAAACGTACGTGAGGGAAAATGTACGTAAGCGCAAAAGTACGTATGCGCAAATGTATGTTAGCGCAAATGTACGTACATTTGCGCTTACGTACATTTGCGCTTATGTACATTAGCCATACGTACATCTGCGCTTGCGTACAACTGCTTGCGTGCATCTGCCATACGTACATTTGCACTGACGTACATTTGTCCTTACGTACATTTGTCCAAGAATCATTGCTGCTACATGATAGTCGTATGCCACATTTAACGTCACGGAATGTTTCATATGGGAATTGAAGTCTATAATTATTCCTCTTCTTCACTCATTTGCTGGCGGGAAAGAAACCCGGATGTCACGCTAAGCTTTGATACATCTCATCCCTGTTTCAATTGCCTTGAAACATCGCACCGAGGCCAGAAAACTCGTGTCAGATCCGCGGACGGCGACCCTGGAAAATCGTGCCCGGACACCGATAAATGGCACAAGAGCCCAAAATAATGTCGCATCGTGGTTAGATCCTACTTGAAATAGGGTCTTCATCATTTATCACTATCACACCAAAAATATGAACCTTACAATAGGCAATGGATGATCTACAAAACACATCTGATTAGCCCTAGTCTCTCAATTTCATCTGAATGATTTCCCTGGATGGGCAGTGTCACAGCAAAACATGGACGGCGCCGTCACGTGGACAAGTCCTCAACTTAGAAAAATTAACCATTGCGCTTATGACGCTTGCAGGGAAAGAGATGACCTTTCGAAAACGCACCACAATGCCGTTAATGCAGCACAGCACACCACATCACGGCCTGACGACGTCTAGTTCCCGCTAGAAATCGTTAGGACGGGGGTCGTTTCCACAGAGCAACTCACACAACGAAGCTATGGGTACCGGTTTCTGGCACCGGTGACAGCTGGCTCTTGAAAAATGTTTGGGTGGCAGGCTTGGGTGGTTGTATATTCTGCGAAACGTAGATTAAATGAAGAATGTTCGCCACACATCTTTGTCCTTGCATTGTGTTGCAGCATCCAGGAGCCGCACATTCGATGTCGCAGGGCAGAAAGCCGCCTACGCTCCTAGGTAGTACAGATTGGAAAGGGTTCTTGTCTGGGTTTTCTATGTATACCTCGGCCACAGCTTGATCCGTGGGGAGACATATATTCATCTGTCGATATACGCCTTCTACAACTGGCTTCTCAAATTACCGCCAAATAATCATCCTGGAATATTTAAAGTAAAGCAATTTCACTTCATATTTATGGATTGGCAAGAAGTTCCCAAATCAATCCATGATGCTTATGAACATGGTGAATGCATAGGTGCAATGTATGCATACAGATGAAGTTCCCTTTCGCCACGGAAGGGTTTCAGCCGCTCCAATGTTCCTCGGAGTACCCGCTCAATAACTTCGGATTGCGAAATAGTGCTCTCTGGCACATACACCAAATGTTTTTTTTTGGGAGAGGGGGTCCCAGACTGCTACGTTGATTGTCCTCGTCCTAAATCATGTTCCCACAGATCCATCCATGCACGCTCGTTAAAATTGACGTGACGGATGTGAAATACGGGGCGAGGGGATGGTTTTTGGGTCGATCCTTGCCATGCGATACCATAAGTTTAATGCTAAGTTGACTAAACTTAGGGAGACACGTCCCTCGCATTTGTGACACTCATGCTTTGTCATTCTGACTTCTATCGCTTCGGTTTTCATGCTTTGGACCTTCATCCCTCCAGACAATTCTCAATTTCACTATTTGTCATTTGACCTATTGTCTTTATACTTTTTGTCCCGAACTTCTCAAGGGCGTTCTTCCTTCCCGAAGTGTGGTTAAATACTTTGTGACACAGTGTCCAGCAACGTACCCGGACCGAGCTGACATGTTTCCAGTGTCCAACAGGATAGCCCCGGGGTCGTTATTCCATCACGTAGTGTATTCAAGTGCCTCACGACACTGTGACCCTGGACAAGTTTTAAATGTCTGGCGGCATGTTCCAGGGTCGGACCGACATGGACCGACCGTCACTGGCCTACCCGACCACGGAGAAGGGCGCTCGAAAGCCCAAGTGCGCGCGCTGCCGCAACCATGGCGTCATCTCGTGGCTGAAGGGCCACAAACGCCACTGCCGCTTCAAGGACTGCGCCTGCGCAAAGTGCAACCTGATCGCTGAGCGCCAGCGGGTCATGGCCGCCCAGGTTCGTGCCGGCTCAGCGGGTCATAGCCACCCAGGTTCGTGCCGGATCAGCGGGTTAGGATAGCCAGCGGGTCATGGCCGCCCAGGTTCGTGCCGGATCAGCGGGTTAGGATAGCCGGCGGGTCATGGCCGCCCAGGTTCGTGCCGGCTCAGCGGGTTAGGATAGCCGGCGGGTCATGGCCGGTCATGTTCGTGCCGGCTCAGCGGGTTAGGATAGCCGGCGGGTCATGGCCGGTCATGTTCGTGCTGGCTCAGTGGGTTAGGATAGCCGGCGGGTCATGGCCGCCCAGGTTCGTTCCGGCTCAGCGGATTAGGATGACCGGCGGGTCATGGCTTCTCATGTTCTTGCCGGCTCATCTGCATTGATGCCTGACCACTCTCGGTAGTACTCCCGGAGCAACACATCTGGTAGCTAGGCGTCATCTCGGAACACGTCGCCAATGGTGGCGGCATGTGGCTTAGCCATGGGAAGGCAAATACTCGCTTTATAGTAAGCATTTACCATTGAGCGTCAAAGAGTTAATGCTAAAATGAACAGATTTCGGGCATCTGCCCCCTCCCTCCATCCTGCCTCTGCACGTAGGTATATGTCACGAAGATGCATCCATGCTGGGGTCATACAGTCCGGCGTTCAGTCATATAAAGGTGATAGCTATGAGATGTGATGTCAGAGCTGGTCTGCCGTTCATTTGATGACGAAATATGGAATTGGCACAGCCGTCTACCTGGCAAAATATTGGCCGTCTGTACCGCTCTTTATTCATGTATCCTGCTGTGTACTTCATGATGCGATGTTGCACGCGGTGGCTATGTACTTCCATTTCTCCCTGTAATAACATCTGTGGTGGACGGTGATCGTGTATTCCTCTCTGCGGTGATGTTCGTGTGCATAGCACCGGCGGCGGTTTTTGAAGAGGGGTACATGATTGTTTTGCGATCCATTGTTCCCACGCAACGTCCACAGGCGTAACTTGCACTAAGTCCAAAATTCCATAAACTTCATAAACTTACATACACTTACATGCACTTGGAGAATGTTAAGCTTCACGATGTTTGAGGAACACGTCCCCGTCCTCCTTTGGCGCCATCCATGGTTGGCATGAGGGGGTTTGTCACTGGTGATATCTGTGGTGGCTGTCTTCCTTCCTGTTGATGGACCCGATGTCTTCTTCTGTGTGATCGCCTGGCGGAGGTCCCCGGCACTTTGGACAATAAGTAGTATCCCTTCCATGTATCGCGAAGTGTAACGCCACTGCTCCAGGTGCCCCCGAACTTCTCCTGCCTACCCTCCGGAGCTGCTGCTCCAGGTGCCCCCGGGACTGCTCCTACCTACCCTCAGGAGATGCTGTTCCAGGTACCCCCGGACTGCTCCTACCTACCCTCCGGAGCTGCTGCTCCAGGTTCCCCGGGACTGCTCCTACCTACCCTCCGGAGCTGCTGCTCCAGGTGCCCCCGGGACTGCTCCTACCTACCCTCCGGAGCTGCTGCTCCAGGTTCCCCGGGACTGCTCCTACCTACCCTCCGGAGCTGCTGCTCCAGGTGCCCCCGGGACTGCTCCTACCTACCCTCCGGAGCTGCTGCTCCAGGTGCCCCCGGGACTGCTCCCACCTACCCTCCGGAGCTGCTGCTCCAGGTGCCCCCGGGACTGCTCCTACCTACCCTCCGGAGCTGCTGCTCCAGGTGCCCCCGGGACTGCTCCTACCTACCCTCCGAAGCTGCTGCTCCAGGTGCCCCCGGGACTGCTCCTACCTACCCTCCGGAGCTGCTGCTCCAGGTGCCCCCGGGACTGCTCCTACCTACCCTCCGGAGCTGCTGCTCTAGGTGCCCCCGGGACTGCTCCCACCTACCCTCCTGAGCTGCTGCTCCAGGTGCCCCCGGGACTGCTCCTACCTACCCTCCGGAGCTGCTGCTCCAGGTTCCCCGGGACTGCTCCTACCTACCCTCCGGAGCTGCTGCTCCAGGTGCCCACGGACTGCTCTCACCTGCCCTTCGGCGCCACTGTCCCAGGTGCTTACAGATGTCGCTGGAGAGACATCAGGCACGATCCGGAGGCGAGTCGCAGTGAGACGTCACCGTGCCGTGTGCCGACAGGTGGCGCTGAAGCGGCAGCAGGCCGCAGAGGACGCCATCGCCATGGGTCTGCGCGCAGTAGCCACGGGCTCCAGCTGCGCCTACCTGCCTCCCGGACCCATCTTCGGCATGAACCTGAGCCAGGCTCAGAGCCAGACCACCCCGGAAACCGGTAGGTAATGCGGCGCAAACTGACGGAAACATGTGCCGGGACATCTGGGCCGCGTCTGCTGAGCAGAGCCTGCGCAAATCACTTCTCCTTCACACTCGCCTGTTCATTGTGCCCCTCTGTCTGCGCAATAGCCGATCTAATTGGCTGGCTATGGATGCCCCAGTGTGTACGGACTGCAGACAGGCATACATGCCGATCAGATCAAACGATTGGCGTGTTTCCAAACAATCAAAATTATAACATCCTGTTGTTGCTGCCTGTCAAGTGTTACGTGTCCCCATGTCAGGTCCCCTTCCTACCAGTAACCGTCCAGTGACAATCTGCCGCCGGCTTGATCGGCCTTCGCGGCCGCCGGACATCTGGCTGTGTGGTGAAACAACACTGTAACAAAGACGCTGCCCGTGTGGCCACCCGCGTACACCGATTGCGGGGGGACCCGGTGACGCAGTGTTATTCATGTTGGTGACGGTCGACCCGACCCGGCGGGGCGCCCACGCCGCAGCGGCGGCTCTCGCTGCCGCCTGAGGAAACAGCTTACGACACGGTACGGTCTCCGCTGCCGTCCGGCCATCGCCGCGACGCGAGCTCCAGAGCCGGGCTGGCCATTTTGGTGGATCACTCGAGCGATTTTGTCTGTCCGTGCGTCGTCCACTCTGGGTGGTGTTGTGATTGAGGTAGCGACAGTGGCCGGTGATGTGAGCGATTGAGGTAGCGACAGTGGCCGGTGATGTGAGTGATTGAGGTAGCAACAGTGGTCGGTGATGTGAGTGTTTGAGGTAGCGACAGTGGTCGGTGATGTGAGTGCTTGAGGTAGCGACAGTGGCCGGTGATGTGAGTGATTGAGGTAGCGAGAGTGGCCGGTGATGTGGGTGTTTGAGGTAGCGACAGTGGCCGGTGATGTGAGTGATTGAGGTAGCGACAGTGGCCGGTGATGTGGGTGTTTGAGGTAGCGACAGTGGCCGGTGATGTGGGTGATTGAGGTAGCGACAGTGGCCGGTGATGTGAGTGATTGAAGTAGCAATAGTGGTCGGTGATGTGGGTGGTTGAGGTAGCGACAGTGGTCGGTGATGTGGGTGGTTGAGGTAGCGACAGTGGTCGGTCATGTGGGTGGTTGAGGTAGCGACAGTGGTCGGTGATGTGTATGAACCGCACATATGACGTGCATGTGTGCGGTTCATTGCAGGTGTGGGGACGTGCATGTGTGCATGCCACACTGTAACCGCACACGTGACGTGACTGTGGTGGAGCAGCGTCCAGCGGTGTGCCCGAGACGGTGCCGGTGGTCGGCGGTGACGGCGGACGCCGGTATCGTCGGCAGAGGCAGACTCAGCGGCCAGCGACGAGGAGGCGCGGCCGGCCAGGCCAGCCAGCGGCTCCGACTGCGACGAGAAGCCAGCCGACCGGCTCGACCACACCTGGGCCAACCACGTGCAGATCCTGCGGCGCGTCTTCCCGTCACAGAGGACGGCCGTGCTCGAGCAGCGACTCGAGGCCTGCAACAACGACCTGGTCAAGACCATCGAGCACTTCATCGGCACCGGCAGCCGCGTGCGCCAGCAGCTGCTGCGGCCGCTGCAGGCCGCCTACCCGGCCGTGCCCCAGCTGGTCAGCGGCCAGCGGTCGGCGTTCGTGCCGCTGTGTCGGCCGGCGCCGCCGCTGCCGCCGCCGCCGGCGCACCAGACCCGTCTGTCGACGTTCTCGGTGGAGGCGCTGCTGGCGAGGCCGCCGCCGCCTCCGCCGCCGCCGCCGCCGCCGCTGCAGCCGCCGCTCTACCCGCCGTTTTTCACGTCATCGGGCGCGCTTCTGCCGCCGCCATACTGGCACCTCAACCCGCCGCCCGCCGAGCTCGAGTCGGATATGTGACGGGCCACGGTCTCGGGCGCCCCTCCACTCTCCACCGACCACCAGCGTCACCTTGTGCGACCGTGGGCAGCTTCAGAAGCCTAACCACGTATAGCAGCTGGCAGGATGACGCTCAGTACACGTGTACCGGGCATCATCCCCGGGCACCGGCCATACGTAACAGGTGACGGGACACAGCCCAGACCACGTGTGATGGACGTCAGCCTCGGACACCGGCCCCATGTAACAGGTGACGGAACACAGCCCAGACCACGTGTGATGGACGTCAGCCTCGGACACCGGCCCCATGTAACAGGCGACAGACCACAGCCCAGACCACGCGTGATGGCAGCCAGCTATTCATTACCCTGGCAGGAACTATGAAGCCGTGGCAGGCAACGTTATTGCTCCCACGCACCCGCCGACACTAGTCATACGTAATCAGAACTGCAAGCGTGTCAACCATAGTTCAGCCACCCCCACACACCCGCTGACACTAGTCATACGCAATCAGAACTGCAAGCTTGTCAACCATAATTCGGCCACCCCCACGCACCCGCCAACACTAGTCATATGCAATCAGAACTCCAAGCGCGTCAACCATAGTTCAGCCACCCCCACACACCCGCTGACACTAGTCATATGCAATCAGAACTGCAAGCGTGTCAACCATAATTCGGCCACCCCCACGCACCCGCCAACACTAGTCATACGTAATCAGAACTGCAGGCGTGCGGATCTTCGCTGTGAGCTAGCTTACCCTAAGCGAATGCTCACACATTTTCGGGTTCATTCCAAGTATGCCCAGATTTGATGGACTGTGCCAAATCCGTGAATGAAGACAAGCGAAGAATGGTCGTCTGCCTTACCACACAGAACCTCGTATATGTACATGGAACTCAGCAATTCCTTTGCGTGCATCGGTGGTCAGTATGAAGGAGGACATAACATAAGTAAAAATGTCGTGGGGGAGGAAAATCTCGCTCTCAAAGTTCGAAGCTTATACCAATTTGCGAATGCTGCTAGAAATCGCTAGAAATAGAGCATGGTGTGTCCACTGGACTTTATTTATATGTGTATTGTTTCACCAATTTATCGCAACATGCAAGGGATGATATGCTTATTGACAACATAATCGCGAAGGTCGTGACTGGTTTGTTTATTCTGCTTGTGTTTCTGTGTAGACACGTATGTCAGCATCGAACAACCAATGACTACCCAAAGTGTAAACGCTCATAAGGACTTTGGGAAACGTGCGAAATAATTGTATCATACATTTGTTATATGTGTGAAATGATGTATGCTGTGAAAATATTAGCCGGTCGAGGTAGATACATACGCCTAAATAAATCGTAATATCTAGGTTACATAATATTTCCATACCAGTGCAAGGCACTTGGTGCATTCTGCGAGAGATCGACTGGTGCCTGGTGCAATCAACGTCATCTCTAATATTTATGCGAAAAAGGCTGCATACGATTATCTTAACCCGCGCCGTCTCGGGGGGTCTTCAACCGCCCCTCAGGTTTTTCGCGAATAGTGAATAAACGGCGTGAAGCAGCGCTCCGAAATTTGGCATACCTTTTTCTACATCAATTTGACATATTGTGTCCAACTTTTGAAGTCAGGTAATCTAGGGTCAACGAGATAGTCCAGGTCAAGTGAGGTCACCTCCGACAAAGTTCAACCAGTCATCACGCTTTAACGGATGCGGATATTTGATTGAAACTTTCAGCGTTTACTTATCTTTAGGGATGCAACAAGACGTACGAGATAATTTTTTGATTTTTTCTTCTCTATTTTTGACTACTTATTAATTTTGCATATTTGCCTATTAGAGTTCAAATCGAAGATTCTGGCTAAAGTAAGACTTTTTATTAGAATAAGCTGACTTCGAACGTTTTTCTGTCCGCTCTACCCATTAGAAAGGGAAAATTAAAGAAAACTTTAACTCAAAATTTTGAAATTTCACAAAAAAAGCAATTTTGATTTTGGTGGCAATTTTTTTCGGCCCAAGTCGATTTCGCTGTCCTTTACTGATTCCAACCAATTTTTTTTTCTTTTCGAATATCCCCGAACATAAACAACCTAGAGCAAAAACATGTACGCCGTGAAAATCTAGGCCCCCTAGTGACGTCACTTCTGGGGAAAATTTTGTTGATGGTGACCCCAGGCCCTACTCATCGAGCGCTTTCCGATGATACCTCTTTCGTTTTCGTGTGACGCTTAGTTCTAATATTAGAGGGGGTTACTATCCGCCCCCCAGAGACGAGGCATGAGGACCTGAACGGAGAGACCGGGTTAAGCTCTGTATCCAGTTCTGAACATTTGAGCAAGATACCTCACAACGGTTTAGAAGTCGTCTCGAGCATTTCTTGGAGGTCACCTTGCAAGGGCACATTTAAGCACATAACTTGTGTTGTTACAAAGTACTACAAAATGAAGCGCAGTCCAAAACTGCTCGTGAGAAAACATGCGGCCGACTTCATTGAACAATGACTAGGCCTCAAGAAATGATTTTGGTATAACAATTGGGAAAAATCGAGATGTCAACAATACATTTGAATTTACGAGGACATCATAACGCTGCATCAAAGTAAGTTACCACGGTACGTAGAGTGATGGTTGGGCCGGGGGGTTAATAAGAATTTCCGCACCATACACAGGAGGGCGACTGGCTCGCTCGTAACGAACAGGTGCTTTATCTCAATTCCATATCGAACTGTAGTTATGGGAACCATGCCAAACGGTACAATGCGTACGGTACACACCTTTCGAAATACGCCTCGCACTTCATCTGTCAGAAAGTTCAGAATTCCGTCTGGGGAATATTGCCGAGAAATAGGCTGATGTTGCGAGTCCATCCGGCAGCGTGTGTCCGCTGATAATTATCGGAGACGCGTCGCTACCCAACTTGCGACCCGGACATCACCCGAAGAAAGTCAGATCATTTGCCAAGTGCCTTGACAGGCACAGTAGTAGTAGGTTATCATAGGCAATGTGCGCATGCATACAATATGTAAGCAGGATGGCATCATTCAGATGATATGTTGTAATCCATCGGGTCATGATACGGATGTATATTTGTAGGCACTGTCACGTGCTGAGGGAACTTCCAGAACAAACAAAAAAAAAGCTCATCAATGATGCAGCAACTTCGCTCCAACCCACCGCGCACGCACATCAAAGCCAGCAAGCACCAGCGACTTGTTCACATACACGCCACATCATCTGTGTAACCGCTTGACCCGATACAGTGGATAAGCACGCTACTTCTTATCCCCAAATCTGTTCATGGACCTCACCTACGTCATCTATTACGCTACACGCCATACAATACCGTCAGAAGCGCACCGACAGCTTTTAATCAAGACAGCTATTAATCTTCCCCTATCGATACGGTTCCAGACGGTGACCAGAGGGAGCCAATGAGTGAACCAAACGCCTAAAAATACGCATGCGAAGCAGTATATTGCAGCTCTTCAGGGATATGAAACACACTGCCGTTCACTTCGGAGAAAGAGACGAACAAGCCGATTGAGCTGATCTGTATATTGTACATTTATTCTTCACATATGATAACAGATCCAGTATTCGGCATCACTTCTGCCGCTTCATCTTCTTGTAGTCTCCCTCCTGCACAGCCAGCGAAGACATCAGGTCCTTCAGCTTTCTCTTACGGTCGTCATCCCTGCCGAACGAGGTCACATGTCACCAGTGTGACCAAATTTCCCATATACAGACCGGCAATTGAGCGGACAGCCTACCGATGACATTTCAGATCAAACCATGGACCCAAGTCACCGGTGACGGATACAGTCACAAGTCACGGGACCAGTTACCGATCACAGGGTCCAAGTCACCGGTCACATGCCCCAACCAGCAGTCACCAGTCATATTACCAAGTCACCAGTCACCGGTCACGGCACCCAGTCACAGGTCACGGGGCCCAGTCATCGGTCACGGGATCGAGCCATCACCAAGGATACACAGTCACCATTGGCGGGAAACCCTTAGTCACAACCTGCGGGCAGTATTATATGTTGAGGTATGAAGTTTTTGAAAATCTACCTGTTAGCGGGATTGGTAAAACACCTTTGCCTGAACTCGCATGAACCTCACACAAAATTATCCTGCTCTCGTTCGCAGGTTAGGTGGTGTTTTGACTTTCGTTGGACTGCTGTTTGGTTGAAAGGCGATGTTTCACAATGAAGTATTGCAAACTAAGACGTCCCAAAGTAGGTCGAAAAAGGAGTGATTCTGACTTCAGAGACGAAAAGAAGAGCATCATTTCTAAATCTGATAGGTCCAAAAATATTATCTCCAAAATAGGATCTTAAAAAAATAAAACCCAACCTAGCCTTTCAGTGAGTTTGACAACTTCTCCGCTAGTTTTCAGGCCAGCAAAATCTAGCTTTCTTCTCTCCATCCTCTTCAACCAACTTCTACAGCCTATCTGGTGCACCTTAAATTCCCATGCCCTGGTGTGCCCTGAACTTCCAATGATCGCGTTCTCAGGATATCGGTAATGATTATAGGTTCACAGTGGGACCAGGACACTTTAGCCCAGAATACTACAACAGACATGGATACCGGAGCACTGCGCGGGGACCTGCCCCTCGCCCAGCTCCAGGCTTGACCTCACCACAGACCATATTCTGCGGGGTATATTTGTCAGGACCGTATTCTTCCAAGTTATTGAGTCGGAGTATTAATATTCGGTAAGTATACATTTCAGGAAGAATCATCTTAATGAACCTAAGGTACTCCGAAAATATTCACGTTGACATAACATGAACCCAGTCGGCACAAAACACCTAGACAAAATGGCATAGAATAGCACGTCTATTTACCGTGCAATAGAGGCGAACGAGCCTGCCTAATTGCCACGTATAGCAAGTGAACGGGTACGTTTATATTCGGATTACATCACAGCATGCCTTTGAAGGGTATCTCGTTTTCCAGTCCAACTGTCGGAGAAGTTTCCAATACCGCTGGCCAACTTACTTGGACTTGATCTCGACCAGCTTGTGGCGTGCCACGAACGCGTTGTCGCGGCGCACTTCGCGCACCGTTGAGCGCATCTGGCGCTTGTACTTGTGCACCAGCTTGTCATGCTCACGCTTGTCAGCGGAGCCGGGCCGCCGCCGCCGTCCAATCCAGCTATCGGTACGCGACACAGGTCAGGTCATGTCAGATCAGTAGACGCGACACAGGTCAGGTCAGCGGCTGACAGCACAGGCCACACGACCTGCACGATTATATTTTACACCCAAACGTTTTGTTGTGCAACAAGCTGTGATACATAAAGATGACCAATTTAATGTGGCATCCAAAGCAATAAAATGGGCTTCGTTCCCAATGAGATTTTGGTGATTGCAAATAATGAATTCATTTATTGGCTAGGATGTATATTGGAGTAACTGCAACGTGGTCATATTGAAACCATGCAACTGCTTAAAAAATATAACTACAAAAAATGGCAGCATTTGGGAGGGGTCTTTGGAACTGGGAAGACCACGCATGGGGCTGACATCTCTCTGGATTCCGGCCCCGAAAGGCTGTTAACTCATCAATGGTAAACTAATGTCCTTGCGAGACTGAAACCTGTGGTCGTGATATAATAACTTGCCATCGACTCCAGATGTGTGGGCTGAGAATCGAGGGAGTTGAACGACCCAAAGGTAGCTACAAATGCCAACATTAGCGTGGGTTTGTGCGGGGGAAGGCAGGGCGGCAGTGCCAAGTCTGCCCTCGTAAAGGACGATCAAAAGGCTATTGCCGGCTCTCTGGTTGGGTTGAAACAGTTCTTCGCGAGGCAGGTCTAACCCAGACAGAGAACCAGCAGTAAGGGAGTAGCAGCAAGCACCGCTTGGACCTCAAACGGTAGGTGGGGGAGTATTGGTAACAGAGAGGGCAGCTAACAAGAACCTTCTGCACTAGCAAAGACGATCTTTTTCGCAAATATTAATACAATGAAACAGATTGATGTTACTATTATTAATACTACTAAAGTTGAAAGCACAAGTGGTGTGCGCCCAGTTGGAACAAGAACCTATATTTTCTATCAGAAGTACTTCATGTTGCACAGCTAACGCGTTCCATGCAAATTGGCATGGTTATAAAGATCCAGTTCTGAAATGCATACACACCTTTAACATTCCTGGATGATCGCCAACATAACACAGCTTTGTTTCACACCGGGTCAGCACTTACTTCTCTTCGACGGCGGGCTCGTACAACCGCAGTGGTTTCGGTCGCTTTTGGTTCTTCACCAGGGTGGTCTTTTCGGCACTGATGCCTTCCAGGCATTTCAAACAGGACATCCACTTGTTTCGCAAGACATCCGGATACCTACACAACAATTAAACGGTAAAAGACGATCTAAATGCGACAATATTCAAATGCTCCAACGCCAAAGCTGACAAACAACAATGTAGAACATATTAAATGATAGCCAATTGCGCAGACAAGTAGAAACGTGGTGAAAGTCGTCCCCATCGGCCGGATGCGGCCACGCGCAGGTGGCCCGCACGGCCGCGTCTGTGTACCGGCGGGCGGAGCTCACCCGCGCGTGACGGTGGGCGGAGCTCACCTGCCCGTGACGGTGGGCGGAGCTCACCTGCGGGTGACGGTGGACGGAGCTCACCTGCGGGTGCCGGTGGACGGAGCACACCTGCGGGTGACGGTGGGCGGAGCTCACCTGCGCGTGCCGGTGGACGGAACTCACCTGCGCGTGACGGTGGGCGGAGCTCACCTGCGCGTGACGGCGAGCGGAACTCACCTGCGCGTGACGGTGGGCGGAGCTCACCTGCGCACGTCTACAGCCGACATGAGGCGGCGCAGCGGGCCCAACAGCTCGGCGGCGGCCGGCAGCTGGCCGTGCTGCTCGGCCAGCTGGTGCACCAGAGAGGCGGACACGCACAGACACGTGAGTCGGGCGGCGTCCGTCAGCGGCGCCTCCTGCTGGGCGGCCGACAGGGCCAGCAGAGGCTCACAGGCGGCGTCCGCGCAGCTAGGGACGGACGGTGGTCAGTACAGCTGGAGAGGACGGTAGTCAGCATAGCTGGGGACGGACGGTGGTCAGCATAGCTGGAGAGGACGGTGGTCAACAGAGCTGGGGACGGAAGGTGGTCAGCATAGCTGGGGACGGAAGGTGGTCAGCATAGCTGGAGAGGACGGTGGTCAGCATAGCTGGGGACGGACGGTGGTCAGCATAGCTGGAGAGGACGGTGGTCAACAGAGCTGGGAACGGAAGGTGGTCAGCATAGCTGGGGACGGAAGGTGGTCAGCATAGCTGGAGAGGACAGTGGTCAACAGAGCTAGGGACGGAAGATGGTCAGCATTGCTGGAGAGGACGGTAGTCAGCACGGCTGGAGAGGATGGTGACCAGCATAGCTGGGGACGAGCGGTGCATCCTGGTTGGTTACTGGTTTTACGACACATCGACCGTTGTGTCATGTAGCACCGCCAGTCTCTCACGCCGATTGGCCGCGGGCGAAGAGTAGCGACAAGTGAGACACGAACCCACAACATTTGGATTGCGATACGGGCAACTTATCAATAGACTACTCGTCCCTAATTTCGACATCATACTGACCTCGTTTCGACATCTCACACCTAACGAAAAACCATTATTTTAACACTGTCTGCAGCAGGACTGATGGCGGTCTGCAGCAGAATGGAGGGTGGTCTGTAGCAGAATGGAGGGTGGTCTGTAGCATGGTGGACGGTGTTCTGTTGCACGATGTAGGGTGTTTTGTGGCACAGTGGAGGGTGCTTTGTGGCATGGCTAAGGGTGTTCCATTGTAGGATGGAGGGGGTTTGTGGTGGTATGGTGTTCTGCTTCAAGGTAGATAATGCTATGTGGCATGATGGAGGGTGTTCTATGGCATGGTTGAGTGTCTTGTGGCATGGTTGGGGATGTCTTGTGGCATGGTTGAAGGTGTCTTGTGGCATGGTTGAGGTGTCTTGTGGCATGGTTGAGGGTGTCTTGTGGCATGGTTGAGGGTGTCTTGTGGCATGGTGGAGGGTGTTCTGGGCAAGATGGAGGGTGGTCTGTGGCTGGGTTAGCAGTTTCTACCAACAAGCATGCTTTACTGTTTTCTACCAATGGTAAAAACAGATCTGCCAAAAACTGATTTTACAGGCAAAGGTACTGAAATTACTTTTCTTAATTATTTTTCAGGTATATAACGTCCTCTTTGTATGTCTAGTAGCATCACACAGTATACGTCTATAATACATATAATCAGGCAAAAATAGAGCTGAAAATATCACTGGATGTGTAAGCATGGTACCAATTTATTTGCTTCATTTTACTTTTTTTTTCACACCGAGTTTTACCAGTACAAAAAGGCTGCCATGAGAATCAAGTTTCTCCAGGAAAACGCTACCCTTGGTGGAAGTTAGCCTATGGCTGGATGGAGGGCGTTTTGTGACAGGACGGAGGGTGTTCTGTGGTAGAGTGAAGGGTAGTCTGTGGTAGAGTGGAGGGTGGTCTGTGGTAGAGTGGAGGGTGGTCTGTGGTAGAGTGGAGGGTAGTCTGTGGCAGAGTGGAGGGTAGTCTGTGGTAGAGTGGAGGGTAGTCTGTGGTAGAGTGGAGGGTGGTCTGTGGTAGAGTGGAGGGTGTTCTGTGGTAGAGTGGAGGGTAGTCTGTGGTAGAGTGGAGGGTAGTCTGTGGTGGGATGGAGGATGTTCTGTGGTAGAGTGGAGGGTAGTATGCGGTAGAGTGGAGGGTGGTCTGTGGTAGAGTGGAGGGTGGTCTGTGGTGGGATGGAGGATGTTCTGTAGTAGAGTGGAGGGTGTTCTGTGGTAGAGTGGAGGGTGGTCTGTGGTGGGATGGAGGAAGTTCTGTGGTAGAGTGGAGGATGGTCTGTGGCAGGAGGGTGGTCTGTGACAGGATGGTGTTCTGTGGCAGAATGGAGGGTAATCTGTGGCAGGATGGAGGGCGTCCTGTGGCAGGACGCAGAGTGGTCTGCACGATTCACACCTCGTGGACAACTGCAGCAGGGTGGACGTTGGTCCGGTGGTCTGTAGAGGAGCCATCACGTGGTGAGCCAGAGACGACTGCCGGTCAGAGGGGACGGCCATGTACAGCACGCCCTGCAGAAACGACACCGTCTCGGGCACCAGACGGTTCGACAAACTGGTGAACTGCAACGGGGACATACACTGGTCAACTGCGGTACCACCGATAAACTGCAGCGTCACATACTGATAAGCTAGTGTCACACATTGATAAACTCGCGCGTCATACACTGGCAAACTGGAGTGCCATACAATGTTATATTGGAGCGCCACAGATCGTTAGAATGGGACACCACTCCAAATCAACTGGGACGCCCCACAGAGCTCAACTGTGGCATCAGATAATGGTCAACTGGACGGCACATACTGATTTGCGGCGCCACACATCGATAAACTGGGGGGTTAAACGCTGGTCAACTGTGTTGGGTCGACACTGTTGGGTTGGGTATAGTTGGGTCAACTATACCCAACGTGTGGAGCCAACACTGGTCAACTGTGGAGTCGCACACTAGTCAACTGTGCCATCACAGACCGGTAAATCACGCACTTTTCGCAGCTGGACTGTCACACACTGATAAACTGGGGTGGCAGTCACACAATGATACACTGGAGCGCCAGTCACACACGTACACACACATGCGCGCACACAAATCTATCACGTGGAATGCTACACAGGAACGCCGTTTCTACCTAGTGTCGGCGTTCCCGTGCCCCAAGTCTTTTGGTCTGCATTTGAGGCGCACACGGACAGGAGGCGGCTCCCACTGACCTCGTGTATCAAGGAGACCGCCAGCAGGCCGGCGGCCAGCTCACGACGCGTCGCCACCCTGCATTCGGCCAGCATCTGCGCCAGCATCAGCATGGCCGGCATGGTGACCGGGTGCCGCCGGTCGGAGGTGGGGAACAGCTGGCCGCACAGCCGCAGCGGCACCAGGGTGTCCAGGCCCGGCAGCGTGCGCCGGCGCCGGCGCCGCCGCTGCCAGCACTCCTCCAGCCACGACAGCCAGCACGCGTGCGCCGCGTCGCCCAGCCGCTGCGTCAGGTCGTACAGCAGCGGCACCAGCGCGTCCACGGCCCGCAGCGACATCTGCCCGGCGCCCGGCGCAGCGCCGCCTGCGGGTGCGCCCGCCCGGTGGCAGCACTCGCAGATGTATCGCAGCAGCAGCCGGTACAGAGAGGCCAGCTGCTGCGACTGCAGCGGCTCTGCCAGCTGAGTGACGTGCTGCGCCTGCTGCAACGGTAGCAGCTGCTGCAGCGCACTCCGCAGCTTCTTGTAGCTTGGCAGCTTGGTAGTGGGTAGTGGGGCTGCAATATCACAAATTTCAGTACATGCACACAAAAATTCATTCTTTCTCTGACCAAAAACAAGGCACTGAGGGGATCCCAATGCATTGCTGATGCATTGGAGAGTGGGAACGCATCACACTTTCATCTAGAAGAGCATGTTCCCCAATAATGCATACAATTAACCATTATCTCAGCATTCACTTAAAGGGGTTTGAAGTCATAGACACAATAAGCTATATATATATATATATATATATATATATATATATATATATATATATATATATATATATATATATATATAGGAATGTATGTATATCGAGGTAATCTGGTGTGCACCATTGCTTCAGAGGGTCAACGGCAGAATACAAATATGGTACAGTTTTTAAATTAAACTAAATGGCCATGCATAGAACACACTTTGAAGTGCAGGCTAGATGTGATGACTGGACTGTGATGATCCACATGCGCTGAACCAAAATAAATGGTGTAGCTTATTGTGTCTATGACGCCCGACTGACCGTGAGTCGGTGTCGGCTCGTCTTCATCAGAGTCCTGCTGCTCGGAGCGCTTCTTGCGCTTCTTGGCCTGCCGACCGGAGAGAGGAGCATCTGCCTGCTGAGAAGTCACCACCAACTGGTCTCCGATCAGCTCCAGGCGCTGTTGCGGCTTCTCATCCAGCAGAAACCTGCGGCACCGCAGGAGACACTTCGAACACCAGCTGGTACATGCTGATACCAGCAGGTACATATCAATACCAGCTCAGACGACACCAGCTGATACATGCTGATACCAGCAGGTACATATCAAAACCAGCTCACACATGACACCAGGTGATACATGCCAACACCAGCTGATACATATTAACACCAGAGACGTATCCAACAGAACCAGAAGACCCAGGCAGGGAAATGAACATCAGCTGATACACTCCAACATTAGGCACACATCACACAGAGCTAGCACCTCTGCGCTGATCGGGGAAATGCCAACTGCAACAATACATATCAACCAACTACTTCACACCAGTCACACCCCAACGCAAGGTTCGCACCACATCAACGGATTCGAAATCAACGGCAGATACTCATATGCACCTATCAGATCAACACCAAAACACGAAATGCATATGTGAATGCCAAATACAGAGCAGAACACTATATTACAACCAAAGCAAGCCAACACAGAACACAAGCCGAACGAAGTCGCGCCAGATCCCCACATCAGATATCCACCCATACAGTCAAACAACAGGTACATCCCTGCATTTCCCCCAACACCAGATCCGCCGAGCACTAGGTACACACTCAACACTAGATCCATACCAGGAAGTCTGAACATGAGATACGCACCCCAACACCCAAACACAAGATACACATCCTAAAACAGATCATGACTATAACACCGAACACGAGGTACGCACGAACAACTTCACAGTATCTCGTCTCCGAATATCGCAACTCGCGTCCGCGTTTCGCAGCCTTGCTGACATCCCTCCCCTTCTCCCAACACACCCTGGCCGTCTTCTAGCCGGCGCCGATATAATAGCCCAAGTTACCGCTGCCGAGATTCAGTGTCCGTAAAAAACCTTGTGTACCTGCCGTCAGATCCCGGTGACGGTACAACAGGTTAATTCCGGTTCCACCCGTCAGCCACGCCCACCCCTCTGCCGGAACCCCGTAGCGGTACAACAGCTCCGTTCCACAGCCACCAGTCGGTCACGACCACCCCTCTGCCGGAACCCTGTAGCGGTACAACAGCTCCGTTCCACAGCCACCGGTCGGTCACGCCCACCCCTCTGCCGGAACCCCGTAGCGGTACAACAGCTCCGTTCCACAGCCACGCTCACCCCTCTGCCGGATCCCCGTGGTGGTGCTACAGCTCGGTTCCGCAGCCACCCCTCTGCCGGATCCCCGCGGCGGTACAACAGCTCCACTCTACAGCCACCCGTCAGCCACGCTCACCTCTCTGCCGGATACCCGTGGCGGTACAACAGATTCACTCTACAGCCAACCGTCAGCCACGCTCACCCCTCTGCCAGATCCCCGTGGCGGTACAACAGATCCACTCTACAGCCACCCGTCAGACACACTCACCCCTCTGCCGGATCCCCGTGACGGTACAACAGCTCCGTTCCGCAGCCACTCGTCAGACACACTCACCCGTCGTCCAGGTCGTCAGCGCTGCGGTGTACCGCCGGCCGCGCCGCCTTGTCCGGCTCAGTGCGCATGCGCAGCTCTCGCGCCTCCTCCAACTGGCGCAGTCGCAGCGCTTCCACCTGCTTGGCCTCGGCGTCTGTCTTCGTGCGGTCCGAGGCTTGCTGTAAAGCGTACGATACAGTGACACGACACAACGAACGGCTAACGGCGTATATTTCTCATGACCTGGATATAAAAAAGATGCAGAACGTCTGCATTTATAATGCCCATTCACACAATCTGAATGGCTACTCCAAGCAGCAACTGATCAGGCATGGTTGCTAGCAGCATGGCCCACAATAACCGAGTTCATGTAGCGTGGTTGTTTATTTGATTTTTGACAATTAGTACGCACCCTCAGTGCATTCAATTCTAATGTTGTTCCCATACATCACCCTGAACTCAATAACTTGAATTGTACAAGCAAGCCATCTAAAGCTCGGCAACGTGGAAACACTACTGAAAGCTGGTGCTTGGCAAGCTATTGTCAGCATGCCTCTAAATCTGAATAATCAATAAATCAGTCAATAAAAATGGTTGGTTAGATAATACGTACTTGGTTCAGGCTTTGGTTGGTTACTTGGGCTTAGGGGCGCATCGTTGGTTCAGGCTTTACGGCACCATTACCAAAAGACGTCTCCCAACAAAACTGCTGCAGGTACACATATATTAAGGGTGCAGCAAGAATTAATATTGATTTGATGCAAGAACAATCTTGTGCAACAATTATGAATTTAAGACTAGTGGAGATGGATGAGTTTGGAATTCCTTTGTGCAGCCAGTCCAGAGGCAAAACTAATGGTAAAACTCATGGAGCCCAACAGAGTAACTGGCATACTGTGCATGTAGGCTGTTGCACCTGCACACATGACCATTTTGTGTGTACGACATTCACATCTACCTAATAGCATCAAAACCCAGTCATTGCCCAAGAAAGCCTTGTGAATATTGTTTTAAAAAAACTTGCATTGCTACCAGAAACCTACCACTTGCAGTGTCAGGGTGAAGGCAATTGGACACCAGCGCTAACTTTTATTCTAAACTAGATTAAGAAATACGATAAAATGTATGGAGTAGCTACATCCTTGAACGTCCAGTTATTTGTAACATTTTCATCCCTGTTTTATATTTCACTTTCTGCCAGGCAAAATGTTTTACAGACAGATGTCAGACTCTTGCTGCGAAACAAATGCGATTTCGTATCTGTATGTCGGTGACATGCTTGCCACAGACCTATTCTAACACACTAAAGCGTGTAAATCCATCAAGGTCGCTGGCCAAGTTAAGGTTAAGCACCTGAAAATGTGAACTATGTAAACTGACTACTTTTGAAATATATAACTCAGAAGATGAAGGATTGCCAAAGCAATGCGATATGCTATCCCTCTTTTTAATTTTGAGGATTTTGTGTGTGTGTGTGTGGGGGGGGGGATGGAGGTTTCAACAAAAAAAAATCTCAAATTTTGAAATAAACTTTGGGAGCCATAATCACGTGGGAAACTAAATCAGTGTGTAAAACTGCCCGCGTTGAAGCGTTTTCACGTTGCAATAGTCCATATATTAGACACCAGACCACCTGCAATATGCACTCTTGGGACATTTACAGCTATATATCTGTGACTTGACTTGATATAGACTAGAAACTTGGATTACTACTAGTGTACACAATTTTCCAACATATGTTTAGGTTGCAAATATATAATCGGTCACAAAAGTATACACATTTAAAATGAAATGCTTGGCTGGTTATTGGTTTTACGACACATCGACCGTTGAGTCATGTAGCGTCGCCAATCTCTCACGCCGATTGGTCACGGGCAAAGGGTAGCAACAGGTGGGACTCAAACCCACAACCTTTCGATTGTGAGACGAGCAACTTACCCCTAGGCTACTCGTCCACAAATAAAATGCTTGCCCATGTGACCTAACATAAGCTAATCATTGTATTTGACCAATACTTATTTTTCACCATTGCCTGCACTTTGGATGGTTTGTCCATAGCGAATGTAAGCACATATAAGGATATCTAAGATCCACACCGAGACAAGGTCGTCATCTGACATTTGAGTTGCACTAGCTTTAAGAGTATAACAGAATACAAGTTTTTTACACAATGTGCACACATTCGTTCTTGGAAGGCATGTTGCATTTCAAAACCATGTCTTCTTCACCGATTTAGAAGCATAGTCAGGACACATTTTCAACTTTGGCTTCTTGAAGCACCAGGCACTGTGAGGGTGAGGATGAACTACAAAATGAAATGTACTCCGTGAGGCAACTTGACCGTTGTAACAAAGGTCAAGCACTGATCGACAGCTGAATATGGCCCCGACTCTTAACATACCCTGTTTCCAGCCTAGTCGAGCTACGACTCAAGCCAACTCCCCATCCTGGCTCAAAACCTACCCCAGCCGACTTCTCACATACCTTGTCCCGCCTCCTAATCTTCCGTGAATTAATTACGAGGTTAATCCGAACTAGATTCCTAACCTACTTCGGCCCATACTTCGAGCCTGACCTGGGCTCCGAACCGACCACGACGCCCGACTGAGACCTACCCCGACCCTGGGCTCGAACGTCAGCTGGCGCACGAGTGTGTCATACTCGTCGGCCGGGTCGGCGGCCGCCGGCTGCCCGGACTTCAACCCCGACTCGGGCTTCGGCTGCGGCTCGGGCCGCTGCAGCTCGCTGCGCTTCGGACCTGGCGGGCCGGGCGACACGGTGTCATCGGCCGTCGACGGTCACCAGTTCGCCGCGGCACCAGCGTGTCGGCGTCAGCACAAACACACCACGTCACGGACACCACTGGTGCGCGAGTTCTCCCGCCTTTCTCTCTCGGAACCTCGACACCAGCAAGCCGAGCTTCAGGCGATAAATTACTTCTACCAGGCAGCCCAATGTGCAACTGGACAGAGTGAACCTACACGAGGTGAAATCAGGCCCAGTGGTGCAAGCAGCATCATACGAATGCAGTTTTGTCGCAGGGCAGAGCTCCAGATTGAACACGCAACGTGAAGAATGAACACGTATGCACGCGACGCGAAATCGTGCGCGAAGCTACGCACCACAGCCGCACAAATACGGCAGCCGACACTTGGGCTCGGATCCCTCTGTCATGCAACTCACGCATCAGATCCGCGTCCTTGAAGATCTGCATGACCTGCTTGTAATCATCGTCCAACTTGTCGGTCATCTCGAGCGTCTCCTCCTTGGCACGGCGGGCCTCGTACTTGCGCGTCTTGCTGTCGGCGATCATCTGGTCGATCCACTCCTTGTGGCTCTGCGGCGCGTGCTGAGAGCTGTTCGCCAGCAGCCCGCCGCCGAAGTGAGCCGACTTGACGAAATCGGCTACCGTCGAGACAGCACCACCGGATCAGCATAATACTCAATAACAACGTACCAAGTAAGGATCAACTCTGGTCAACAAGCAGGCGCGAAGGATCAACTCTGGTCGAAGCGCCCTAAAGCCCATATAATTAACTAAAGTCTAATGCAACACACCACAACCCACAATGTCGGCAAACCAAGATTACAACAAAACTATGCAATGTCAACAAACCAGGACTACGATAAAACAACTACAGGATAAAAACGTAGTAAGTTATGCAGTCAGCATGCATAATATCATATAGCAACACAGTAAACATCCTGTTGGTTGGTTATTGGTTTTACGACGCATAGACCGTTGAGTCATGTAGCGTCGCCAATCTCTCACGCCGATTGGTCGCGGGCGAAGAGTAGCGGCAGGTGAGACTCGAACCCACAACCTTTCAGTTGTGAGACGAGCAACTTACCGCTAGGCTACTCATCCCCCAGTAAACATCCTGAATTGAGCGTAATTGAAACAATAGCGTAAGCACAAAACACACATCCACCTCTGGAAAGTAGGCACCGTGACCCGCTTCAGGCAAGCCCATGACTATTCAAGGAATGTGGTGCAAAAATAACATCGGTGAGCTACTCGGACTTAAGGTTTAATGGCGCACGAGACACCATCGTGGACCACATCACATCTCCAAGTGCACCGTCTAGGGTGTGGGAGCAGCATCGTACCGCCGAGAGCATCGTCTCCCTCGTCGTCACTGCGCGGATCCTCGTACTTCTCGATCTCGCTCAGCGTCTGTCCCATATGAGTCAGCTCGGTGTTTTCCTCCAGGTTGAACAGTGTCTACAGCACAACGACCACACCAATTAATTATAACAGCGATTAACTGCTAGCCATGACATATACAATGGTTGACCACACATCACACCACAAAGTGAAAATGCTTGTAGTCGCAAACAAACACATTTTAATATTACGTCGTTTTAATCGACAAGGGAAGTTATTTGCCATGACCACCAGTCACTTAAAAGAAAACACTTACCTCGGCAAAAAATGTCCCCGGGTTCTTGAACTAACCTGTTTGTTTTGTTTCTTGCGTTCTGCAGCAAACCTGGCTGCCAAGCGATCTTCCACGGACATACCCTTTGTCTTTTCACCGATACGTCGATCGACAAATTCATTGGACTTGGTTCTGGTTTTTAGTTCACGCAACAGCGTCAGCTTCCGCTGGAAGGTAAGTAAAAAGCGTTCACACCTCCATATACCTTAGGCTGTCATTCAATGGTTATTGCTGCTTTACGAGATATTGACTGCTCTTGTCATACTATCAATTCCAAGCTCTCATACAGATTGGTAGCGAATGAAGAGCAACGAAGGGCGAGACAAGACCTGCAGCATTTTAGTTGAAACGGGTGTCTTGCTTCTATAAAGAGTTCAAATGACATTGTCATGAACTGACATCAAATGGCATTGCCCATGCTCAACTCCGGTTGCTTAATACATACAGTTTTACATGGAACTTGATTCAATGAACAGCTTATACACAGGAAATAACTGGGCTATTAGCAGAATAATATTCTGAAGGTGTCAAGCACAGTAAATATCTGATATTTACTCTCATGCAGGATAGACCAGATAATACCCCTTCCCCTATCTCGACGAAATCAACTTCAGTCCCATCTTTCGCAACGCATTTGGAAGCCTAATCACGACTGCACCTATATGTTCAGACTTGCCGGAGCCAGCGTCGGTCGGCCGGCGCCTGCCGACGCCGACAACGGCATCCCCGCCCCGGCTGCGGCTGTGGTGGCGGGAACCTATGCCAAGTCGGTTGTCTCGTTCTCACCGGCGTCAGCCGACCAATTGCCACATGCACCATGCACCATGTGGCCGCGGTTGTCGGTAGACGTCCGAATTGCGACGCCCAACCAATCTCTTCCCAGTATGTAGCAACAAGTGACGCCGGCCAATGACAGGCCAGGGGATTGGCCGGGTGGGACCCTTCCTATGAGCGATTGGTCCCTTCCCGCGTGCGCGGCGCGCCCAGGCGTGACTGAGCGGCGAGGCTGGCAAGATGTAGCCCTGGGGTAAGACGTGAACGTTGGGATGGCTGTCCGCCACGGGTGCCTAGAGACTCGGTGGCATAGAGATTCTAGGACAAATGTACGTAAGGAAAAATGTACGTTGGCAGATATACGTAAGAAAATGTACGTATGGCAGATGTACGTAAGGAAATGTACGTAAGGAAATGTACGTTAGCAAATGCACCTAAGCAAATGTATGTATGGCAGACGTACGTAAGCAAGTGTATGTTAGCAAATGTACGTAAGCAAATGTACGAAAGCAAATGCATGTAAGCGCAAATGTACGAATGGCAATTGTACGTAAGCGCAAATGTACGTATGGTAAGTGTACGTATTCGCAAACGTACGTATGCACAGAAGTACATAAGCGCAAATGCACGTATGCGCAAATGTACGTATGCGCAATGTACGTATGCGCAATGTACGTATGCGCAAATGTACGTATGCGCAAATGTACGTAAGCACAAATGTACGTATTTGCACATAAATAATGCAAGAGGAAATGTACGTATGAGCCAAGGTACGTACATTTAGGCTTACGTGTCTTTGCGTATAAGCACATTTGGTTAGGTACATATGACATACATACATTTGCTCTTAGGTACATTTGCGCACACGTACATTTGCGCTTAAGTACATTTGCGCAAACGTACTTTTGAGCATACGTACATTTGCGCATACGTACTTTTGGGTACCCGTACATTTGCGCGTACATACTTTTGCGCATAGGTACATTTGCCATACGTACATTTGTGCTTACGCACATTAGCCATACGTACCTCTGCGCTTACGTAAAATTGCCATGCATACATCTGTGCTTACGCATATTTGCTTACGTACATTTGCGAATATACATCTGCCATACGTACATTTGCTTTGCGTACATTTGTCCGTTTACCGGCATATATTTGGAAACAGCATGTTCCAGTGCCATTGCTGTTGAAACTGTTGCACAAGTTGTCACTATATTGCTTATTTGTCGACCTGGTTAATACACGTGAATAAACGCCGTTGAATTTGTGCGGAACTTGTTGGATTTGAGAACCAGGTACTGTATGAGTGAAGCAAACCTTCGATTATCACGGCCAATCGGAACGAACTCGCCTACGCCTACCTACAGCTATACCTACCCTGGTGTATCCATGTGTTAGATGGTTTTGCATTATACATACCTTTTTAAGAGCTTTAGCTTTGGATATTCCTGGCCTTCCTTTCTCGCCGGGAAGATGCTGGCCGAGCACCGAGTGTTTTTGCTTGTTAAAATGTATTTCAAAAGGATTAATTTTCTCCTCCTTGGTCTTGGTGGTAGTAACTTTCTCAGCTTGGCCTGCAACCTTCTTCCCGTGAGGCTTCTTCATTTTTGCCATTTATTTTGTTGCAAATGGATATTGTTATGATCTATTCCCAAATGATGACCTGAAATAATATACAGGAACCGTTAAGTGATAGTTATATTTGGACATGCAACATGACATTGTAAAAGACACCATTAGCCAAGAGGGAGGACAAAGAATGAGTCTTCCTTCAACTATCAGATGACAATGAACTTGTGGCCGACCCAGCCCTACTCACCTTGACCAACTGGAACGAAATGCTTTTATATACCATCTAACCTTGAAATGACATGACAGAATATGCACGAATATGGAACTTCATTGTCATGGAACATGAGGTAATTAAAAAGTTCTGACCGGTGCAATTTTCACCATGCACCATATCATGTCTTCAAGCTTTTTTTTTTTTTTTAAATTTTTTTTTTTTCTTTTAATAACAAACATTCGAAATTGGACTTCAAACTTATAAATGCAATGAAATCTGCATCATCTGCCTATTCGCACCACACTGTGATTGCTGAACAACAAACAGTGTGGTGCGAAGTGCAGCCATTGCATAATTTCACACAAGGAATATAAGCTGTGCCTGTGTCATTTTACTTTCAAGGCAGCTGTGATGAGATAAGATGGAATATGGGGGAGCTAATTGATGACCATTTAAAATAAATGCTGTACCATAAGCTGCAGACAACTTTACTGGAATGTCTGAATTATTGCAGCTACTGCATTTTGTGGCAAAATGCTGTGAGGAGATTGGTGTTGAATGGTAGATTACTTTTAATGCAACATGAAGCATTTTAAATTACTTCAAACTATGAATAAATGGCAATGAATATTCTGCCTCATCATCTGCCTATCATGAATAGCACTGACAGGATTTGCTGATGCAGCAGTATAATCTATTGTTGTCAGGACATAATTGTGATGCTGTTGGATTGATTTAATATCAAACAATCTTGACACTTCATTAATAATTATAATTATCAGACCTTTTTGGTGCATAGAAAGGATACTCATTTAGCACTCACAGCAGACTCATTCTAAAAACGAATGCACCAGAAAATGTAGTGCAACACAGGACAGTGCATATTAGCTGGTTGCTAGTTGGTTGGTTATTGGTTTTATGACACATCAACCATTGAGTCATGTAGTGTCGCCAATATCTCACCCTGATTGATCACTGGCAAAGAGTAGTGACAGGTGAGACTCGAACCCAAAACCTTTTGATTGTCAGACAAGCAACTTACCCCAAGGCTACTCATCCTCTCATTAGCTGGTCACATTTGGTGATCAGGCATGGCAAAAGCATGGTGTAATGGTATAATGGCATGGTACTGTATGCACATCCTTGCAGTTTACACACACAGTAGCAAGTGATATTCATCAATAATAAATTGAAAGTATTCCTGATACTTTCCTGATATTGATCATCTTGATAGCATCCACAGGAAAGTCCATGCATATGCTATGGTTGTGGTCTTATGGAGCACACAGCAGCTGAGGCCATAGGTGGTGTGGCTGAGGTTCAGAAAAAATCCTGCTTATCATGGGTTCCTGATCAATAAGGACATTCAGATTGGATTTGGATTGGATTGGAGTTTAGGAGTGAGTCGACATCTAGGGCCATTTTGTGCAATAAGGACATTCCAGCACAGTGATATTGTTCCAAAAATCCAAAACAAAATAACAAAACAAATTATTTATTCATTAAAACAGGGACTTATTAATCAACTTAGCAAGTCCCCCATCAAAACAGGATGCCATACCCATCAAACTACTCCCCTAACTCCCCTATCATAGAGGTACAACTATATGAACACTGGATGACAGGCAACTCAAGTAATCTGTAAAGTCAGCAATACAACCAAAGCCAGGAACACAACTTATACTGACACTAACATGTGGATGATATGTTTGCATAGTGCAAACAATGAGTCATTCAGGGTCTTTGAATGAACATGTATAGTTCAGTACATCCTGCATCCAGGTTCTGAATGCTAAATTGGAATGGCTTAGTTGGCACATTCTGTAATTTATGAAGGAAAATCCTGGTATGGGAAAGGTTGATGAATGTCAAATGAAAACCTAGTAATTCAAAATTATGGTACATTAATGCAAAATGATTTAATATATTCAGCTGGGCCCAATCAGGTAAATAACAGATTTTCATACACCACCTTAATTCAGCTAGGTTTTATACTCTTGGGACCACCAGCCATGGATGTCTTTCTGGCAAACTTCAAGCCTGATCTGAAAAATGATCAACTGAGTTGTGATGCCCATGACAACTTACAAATGGTGTCCCTTTATAGGCATCACCATGAAGAATGCAATAGGGGATTTGCCATGCACCAAGTTAAAAAAACTAGTTTAAAGCTGAGTATTTTTCATAATTTCAAACAAAGATGAGATCTTCTCTTACAGTGATTGTATACATATACTTCATCGCTTGCATGACATATTTACCTGATGCATATTTCTTCATATGCCATATCATTTTATTCAATTTAAAATAATAAGAAAAGAAGTATATATCTAATTATAATTTGATAATTGTTGGAAATATTGACTTTTTAGTTGGGAGCAGATTAATATAACAATTAATATATATGAGCAAAATAATATGGGTCTACAGACATTGTAGCTGTTCAAGAGGTAATAGGTCAACAAGCTAGTGATGTCTCCAGTGCTCAGCCCAAGCATGTTCATCTCCTGCTGATGTTCTTGTACATGGTGTTCTGCCTCCCAATGGCCTCATGGCATGGTATAGTATGTTGCCATACATGCTTTGTGATATTCACACTGAAGAGGATTATGCCAGCTGCCAGCTCATAGCCCACATAAGCCTACAATAGGAGATAAAGATACTTCTCAATGTCATGGAGATTGGGTGGGATGTACTCAAGAAACTGGCTGAACACCTTTCCCCAGTGGCTGGGAGATCCTATGCAACAGGTCACCTCAAGCTGAAATGATTGGTTGTTGGGGAACTCCAGGCTTGTGACCTTTGGGCAAACCATAGAGCTGTGCTGTTCTGGAGCATTATGGCAGGAGTGTTAACTTGGACAATATTAATGCTCACTTTATTTGTGAGTCTTCTTGGTGAGCTGTGAGGGTATATAGTTCTCTTGGACCTTGAGATAATTGATTGCTTGGTTATTTGGGCTTAGGGGCACTTCAACTGCTTTGGTCATACAGTGCTGATAATTAATTGATTGGCTGAGATGTGATTCTCATCCTGATGAATCCATTATCACAGGTTAGCAAGCCATTCTTGAGTTGGCAATCCATGACCTGAAGTACATGTTAGTTATTAGGGCTTAAGGGCGCATCAACTACATTGGTCATGTAGCGCCCAACCTGAAGTACATGTTCACACAGTGTGAGTATGCACTTTTCTGGTAGCTTTTCTTGACAGGCTTGACCAAAATGTGGCTCTTATTAAGCCTAAACATTTTATGACTTCATGATTTTATGAGCTTAGTGGTGGCCTGTGTCTTGTTGGTGGGGTTGATGCCAATTTTTCAGTCAGTTAGTTATTTGAGTTTAAGGCTGCTTTGACCAAAGCCTTCTTCAGTCAGCTGTGACTCTGTTGGCCTGGACAATATTGATGTAGCCAGCAGTATTTAAAATGACCAGTCATTTGGAGTTGTGTGTGTGTGGTTTCTGATGATATCCTCATTCACCTCAAAGCTTTATAAACCAACACATTTTTGCTGGATATCGTTGCCAGAGTTCTCACCTACCCACTCTAGGTCACTAGGAACCCATTTAAAATCATTACAAATGGTGCAACCTCATGGACATCGCCTTAACGCGTCATCAATAGTTGCAAAATTGAACAGTACACCTATGGTGTTAATGTTGCGTGAAAAAAATCTGCGAAAAACCCTTGTTTCTTTCATTCACCCACAACTCAAAATCTAAGGAGCAGCGACGCGCAATATAATGGAAACCATGATTTATGAGTAAATAGCACGTGGTGATCAAGCTGCATATAACAGCACAGTTATGCTAAATTACCTTAGAAGTGAAATAAGAACAGATGAAACCCCGTCCTCGACGTTCCACGACAGAATATTCGTATATTTACGCTTATACGGCTGCCTGCCCCGGTCGCCGACGGGCACGCTTGTAAATGATGCAAATGCGGATATTCTGCCGCATGTTGGTGGGGTTCAGAGATGCCATATGAAGGGATATTTATAATATACAAAATATGGGAAGATCCCAGTGACACTGTCCTCACATCACCTCACGTATATTGGAACGTTTACAAAAATTTAAGAAAATCGACAGTTCTGACAAGAGGCACAGTCAGCGGGTCCGAAGATTCCAGATCCTGTAACAAAAAAATAACCGTAGCAAGGATAAAATAGCATGCAAATACAACACCAAAGCCAAACATTTTCGACGCGCGGAACTAGCGGAAAGCGTTTTTAGTTGCATGAAAGGCGTGCTATGGACTTGAGTCCCTTATTAAAATTGTACTCCTAGTCCTGAACTGAAATAACCAAGCCTGAATTGTATCTCATACATCCGTACCTTACAAGCCCACGAAGGTTGGGATTCAAGTGTGAAGAAATGACTCTACTCGACGTTTGTGCCATATAGTTTCAAACATAGCTTATCGTTTTTGATCCGCCCTCTGTATCAGCTGCAAGTCTAGCAGCGGCATGCACCTCTTGCCGGCGGAGGTTGAGGTGGGGGGTAGGCAGGGTTGTAAGGCAAGGGGGTGGGTAGGAGAAGGGGAAGGGGAATCTGAACACGTTCTTCCTGAACCTTCGGATGTCTCCCACATCATGTTCAGCACATGAATATAAAAAGATGGTGGTATTCATAAATGATTGACCTATCTATCAAAGTATGAAGGTATTGCATAGTTCTAGGTAGGTACCTACCTGTTTGTGTACCGAGCTAGCAAAGCTCACAGGCACCATCTTTAGTCTTCCAAGGGCAATTGGCTAAGGGAAACCATAAGGAAGTGACTAAATATTTGTTTTGGCAAATATTTACACCAACATTTTGTTTTTGTCAATGGGGATTGATGTCGATGAGGTACCTAAATATGTACCTATGTGTGTTCCCTATTGCCTGTACCACAACAGCTACAGTGAGGTAATCCTGCACAACATTTTCATTTTAAGAATATGACACCACAGCAAAATTGGTATCTGCTTTGAAGTTGCTCTTTGCAAGTGGTTAGAAGATTTTAATTAAAAGTAACTGTTTGAATATGGATAGCTTATTATTTTTTTGTGTTCCGTAAACACAGTACAACTACTGGTTCATCTGTTCAGAAGCAGCAGTGGAGCTATTTGTTGCATAATGTCTTGAGTGTTCAGAACCACCCCTTCCCCTACCTACTTACTTACTGGTGATTAGGTATCTTGATTCTTGGATGTAACCTGTGTATAGTCTGGATGTGATGGAAACACTCAACACATTCACCAGATTACACCAAAATTTGTTTGTCATCTTGCACTTATACTCCATCAAGTTGTCTCTATGAAGTTGGATACAGTACATGACGTCTTTCCTGGAAAGAAGCATATCACTGCAACTATGTTTCCTGTGAACCTATTTCTGATGATGAAGATATGCCTTTTCAGGTAAAAGTACAGAGCAGGGAGATGGAGGATTGTCAAGCTATCAATGGATCCATCATGGAAGGGGTAAGTATGTACCTAGGTGTGTCCCTTATGTATACAACATGTATCATGTATGTGATTAATTGTTTCCTGCCATTTTTTAAAAATTGCAGTGCTATTAGTCAGCTTTCAGTTTGGTTTAGGAAAGAGCAGTGATGACCAAGTGGTTGAAGTATTTAGCTCTTGGGACCAAGGATCCCAGATTTAACACTTGACAGTGTGGGTGGTGCCATTGAATGTGCATAAAGTGTGTTATGAGCCACCCAATAAAAAAAGGTTTTGGAAGTGCTTAGTAATGCATGGCATGCAATTGGTATTGAATGTAATCAAGCAAGCATAAGTGGGAATGGTCATTCACTCTGCATCCTAGCCTTGCATTCTTGGCAAAATAATATAGTATGCAATATAGGTTGTTTTGAATTAATATAGCCAAAGTGGCCACACACCCCCCAAAATGTTTGTGCACACAGCTTGGTATAGCTAGCAATGTACATCTATATATAACAATTGATATGCTGTTATGTGGGTATTATTGTGCTTTGAAGTGTTTACAGACAACATTTATATACATCTTACCTCCACAAAGCAAGCAAAGGGCTTCTGTTTGTTTTGTTTTTTTAAGTGGGAGAATTATGATTTTTTTATAGGAAATGAAAACAATAAGTTGTTCTTCTTCCAAAGCAACCTAGGATATGCTAAGTTCAAATAGGTTAGGTTTCTGAATTTGAAGAGTTTAAAGAAAAAAATTTTTTTTCTTCAAGGGAACAAGTATAAAAATGAGGCCAGGTTGGGGTATGTTACATTTTGCTTTAATCTTTTTTCTGCTGTGCTATCAAAGTCTGCACCTCTTTTCTGGTGTTTTGTTTACCAACAGAAAAGTAAACATTTGCAGAGGAAATAAGAGGTCACATGATACTAATTATGGCCCTAAGTATAGTTTTGGAAATGTTTTCAGACTTCATCAAATACCTTAACACTCGCACGTCCGGTGGTCCGCGCCAACTTCGCATGTCCGGGGGGGGCAGATGTCTGCCCCCCTAAGATCTCTGGAACTATGCTAGCTAGCTACAAACGGAAAACGGCGTTCAATAGCTAGTGATGGGCTCTATCGAAAGTGTTATGGTCATTTTTTTTCGCTCAGGTCAATATTCAGGTCACTGGGCCATCTTAGATCAAATTTCACCAGATCAGGTGGGACTCGGATATTGACACATATCTCAGGACGTGTAACAGATATAAACAAATGGCGAACGCTATTCGACAGTCATTGAAATGTGCTACCGGCAATAGGCGGTGCAATTTAAGGTCAGGTCAACTGAAACTTAGGTCAAGGTCATGAATTCATGACCTCAGGTCAAGGCCTAGGGAGGTCATGTAAGGTATCAGTCGACACGTCTTGACGATACAAGCACAACCACGGTAATTTCAGCCTTCTAGCTCAATGCAGTGCGGCGTAATGTGCAGAAATGTGTAGTGATCTCAGGTGACCTCTCAGAGACCTTGGTGAGGTCACTGAGCAAAAATGTCAGCGGTAACATTGAGCATAGCTTCCATCTACATGCCACAACCGTTGCGAGATCATTCCGAGCGCAAATGTGTAACTAGGAAACATTTGTATATTTTACAATAGCCTTATAATGGGGAAGCCATGGCAGCGACCTGACCTAAAGTCAATACTACGAAAAAACCCGATATACATATTTTGGTCCCTGATGAGATGATGACATACTGTAAGTTTGAAATCAATCGCCCAATTATTGTGGAAGTTATGCCACCTAGAACCCCGAGTGTAGTTGGGTCACTTCGCCTGACCTGGTGACCTGACCTGAGATGACCCAGGATTAAAAATGTATGAGGATATGCAGAAAAGACCAATGAACAGCCATGCGAGGTTTGGCCTTGCTAACCCTATTAGTTTGGTGGCAAATGGGAAAAACCGGAGGGGAGGGGGGGGGATATCTGCGCCCCCGGACGTGCGGGTTTAAAACACAAATTTACCATTATCTGCTTGTGCTTGCAGGGTGGTCAAGTTCTCAGGATGGCAATATCCCTGAGCTCTCTGTTGAGAAAGCCAATATGCATCTCAAACATCAGAGGTGGAAGATCCCAGCCTGGCCTGAAAGCACAACATTTAGCAGGTGAAATAAATAGCATTGGTCAAATGTTATAAAATGTTACAAATGTGGAAGGTAAGTACCAGACTCAAGCTGCTGAAACAAAGCAAATATAGCAGCCTTTCTATAAAATTATGACAAGACAACAGACCATGGGGAACATGTGATGCTTAATCACTTTCTGGGTTAATGTGATGATTAATTGGTTCTGATAACCACTCCATTCTAGTTTTTTTTCTTGGTGACCATTGTGGTGTATTTCAGTGCACCACATGCACATTGCCCATTCAACACATGTTTTCTAATGAAGCTGTAGTCAGTTTTGTGTAATTCAATATCAGTGCTTCAATCTGATTGATTCAGCTTGTGTTCTGATCAGGGTGGGAAGCTTACTTTCAGGGCTTGGAGTCAGATTGCCTACTGACCTCAGCCAGAGTTAATTTTTGTTTGTGCATTTTTCTTATCTGACACATCAAATTCGTCCACCAGCAACAAATAGAAGAAGCCAAGTAGTGAGTACACCATGTCCATAGTAAAGTATGTTTCCTGGGGGAGGTGGGTGGGGGTGTGGGGCCAACTATCAGTATGTGGCCTTATAGTATGTAAAATGGTCCACTTCAGGTATTTAAATGCTAAGTCCCCTGTTACACAATACATATGTTCTGTTTTTATATACAACTAGTTGTTTTTACTATAGGTGGCACCAGTGTCTCACCAGATGAATATAGGTGCTTCAGAACTGCAATTCTTTTATGAACATCTGCTAATGGGAGTTTGAAGGAAGAAATAGAACAGACAGGTGGCAAAGAACTAAGTAGCATCAACGTGCTAGCCATTTATTATGTGGGCTAAATATGCATGGTTGGAAAATGGCAATGAGAGCTGTTGACTACAGACAGCCAGTTTTTTTTTGCCACAAACTGAGGTATCCAGCCAATTATATGAGGTTGAATCGGAGGTAGGATCAGCCTGTGCATATGTCTGGTTTAAGGGTGCTTCAGCTGGTGTATATGCTGGGTTTAGGTGAGCTTTGTCCAAAATACTTGATCACTCAGAGCCAATGGCTGGCTTAAAGGACACTAAACTTACTATGCAAGCACATGTTTTGCTTGTTCAGGGTCTAAGGCTGTACAATAACTTCTACCTATGGAGAAAGAGTTTCTTCCAACTCGTTGCTACTTGGTAAGGTCAGCTTATCTAACTAGATAGCTGTCTAATAGCATGTCAGACCACTGGTACTATGCTTATGCTACGGATCAGTACATGTGAATGGGCTCTAAATGACCAAACCTGGTTGATGTGCCATAAAACTCAAATAACCAACCAGTGCATGTGAAGGAATTTTGGTCTGACAATGGTCGCACAATACAATTTACCAAATGCGAGTTCATGCACTTTGGATCAATCCTCACCATGTACTGAAACATATTATGTATGTTATTGGCCTTCGGTTTCAGATAAGATTCCACCTCATTAATGGATGGTGTCTTGTATTCCTGCAAGACTGATTTAGTAGATTTCCTCTCAGTGGTCCCTTTTCCCTTATGAACTGCTTAAGCAGGTTATTTCTGCTGATGTATATATGCAAGCATTGTAATGAGTTCCTTTGGATATCAGGACCAAATAGTAGACAACAATTTGAAAATATTACAGAATTATGTTGAAAACTTAAAAGGAAACAGCCTTGCCTGGCCTCACCTATATTTCTCCTATGCAGAGACAAACGTGTGATTAAAGCACCTTGCAAATTACCATAAACTGAAATAATACTGCTGTTATTGTTCATTATATTGATTTGATGTTTGCTTTTTGGTGAAATGATTACTTATTAACAGGGAACTGTATGACCAACACAGTCGATATGACTGTTAGCCTAAATAACCAAGATTACTTATTGGCACACAACTATATATATATGTTAACCTGAAGTACATGTGCACAAATGCAGTGGCATTTCCAAAGGTTCCATTCCAATATCAGTTTCATCCAAACCACATTAGAAAATACCACACAATATATCTGACAAAAAGCTGGAAGACTACTTTGCATCTATGGACCAGTGCATACTTAGATAGGTTTACATGAGTATCTCAAGTAACTACCAGACATTGCCCCTCTGTAACTGACTTTGCCTCTGTCCAGTCTTCCCTTCGTCACCCTGTGGCGCAACATCGCTTCGTCCCGTCGTCTGGCGTATCTGTCACCCCATGATCCGCCATCACCGCCGTGGGATATCTCCGTGTCTGTCGCGCTGTCGGGTGCTGTCACCTGCGGCCTGTCACCAGACGCGTCCGTCACCCTGTGATCCTGTGATCCGTCATCACCGCCGTTGGATACCTCCGTGTCTGTCGCGCTGTCGGGTGCTGTCACCTGCGGCCTGTCACCAGACGCGTCCGTCACCCGGCAGGTTTGCGGCTGGTGGCGGAGATGACCGGCGGCCAGCTGACGGGAGACGCCATCGGCTCGTCGGAGATCACCTTCCGACCAGGACACATCCGCTCCGGCGACTACACGGCCGAAACTGGCACGGCAGGGTACGTGCGGAGCTCACGGTGGGTTCCCGCGGCAGGGGGACCCGCCGGTCTGCCACAGCAGGGCACGTGCAGCACTGGCTCACGGTGGGCTCCCGCGGCAGGGGGACCCGCCGGTCTGCCAGAGTATGGCACGTGCGGAGCTCACGGTGGGCTCCCGCGGCAGGGGGACCCGCCGGTCTGCCACAGCATGGCACGTGCAGCACTGGCTCACGGTGGGCTCCCGCGGCAGGGGGACCCGCCGGTCTGCCACAGCAGGGCACGTGCAGCACTGGCTCACGGTGGGCTCCCGCGGCAGGGGGACCCGTCGGTCTGCCACAGCAGGGCACGTGCAGCACTGGCCCACGGTGGGCTCCCGCGGCAGGGGGACCCACCCGCCGGTCTGCCACGGCAGGGCACGTGCGGAGCTCACGGTGGGCTCCCGCGGCAGGGGGACCCGCCGGTCTGCCACATCAGGGCACGTGCAGCACTGGCTCACGGTGGGCTCCCGCGGCAGGGGGACCCGCCGGTCTGCCACAGCAGGGCACGTGCAGCACTGGCTCACGGTGGGCTCCCGCGGCAGGGGGACCCGCCGGTCTGCCACAGCAGGGCACGTGCAGCACTGGCTCACGGTGGGCTCCCGCGGCAGGGGGACCCGCCGGTCTGCCACAGCAGGGCACGTGCAGCACTGGCTCACGGTGGGCTCCCGTGACCGATTACCCGCTGGTCTGTTTCAGTAGAGTACGTGCTGGGCTCACGGTGGGCTCCCGCTGCCTGCTGTGTAATGACCTATTATCACCTACATTGGCAACTTTTCAACGTCACGTTTAGTTGGTGGCAAATTATAATACAGGCTGGTGCCAGCTGAAGGTTAACATGCAGCATTTACACAACCTGTTTTGATTATTTCATAACAATCTACAGTAGGCCAAAATGGTGAATAACGAAGCATTCCTAAAGTCATTTAGACTCAAAGGATCTTCGACAATTTCGAAATCCTTATCCGTATTCGCGGGTGAACATAAGTTAAGCTTACCCCAAATAGCACTGCGTTCATCAGCAGTGTAGATCATGTAATTGTGAGTCAAAGTTGCAGGTGGTAATTTTCTGACCACCACTTTTGGAGGGTACGCTCTTTCTACCTCCGATTTCGAGAACTTCTTTCCTTGTACTTCCGCACTTTGGGAAGGTCCCAGCCTAATTATGGATTTAATTGAGGAATAATTGGATCATCAGTAACAGGTGAAATAATGTAAATCCAAGAATTGATATGTAGCCCTAGTTTCCTTCAATTACTATGTAATGTAATGTGAATGAAACGAAGCTCAGGTCTATGAACTTACCCCACATATTTGGACATTTGTAATAATGAACGTACAATTGCCCAGTTGCCTTGTCATTGTACACCATTTAACTTTCCAGAAGGAAAAAGTGAACAATTTTCCTGGAAAAATGATTATCTTCATACCTATAGTTGACACGGGTCTTTCGGGCGGCCCTGTTCAGCAGACATTCGGCTTCCCGCACCTTATTCCAGATTTGTTTCCGTTCCTCCAAGTTTAAATCCTTTTCCTCAATCAACATTATTTTCTTGTTGGCAACATGGACGAGATCCAGGAATTTTTGATCCGGTCAATTTCTCTTAGCTTAATTGTTTCTTCAGCAAGTGTCAGGCATTTTCAGTTAAGTTGCTATTTATGAGTATCTCCCTGGACGTGAACCCGATATGTCATTGGGAATACCCATGCACGATCGCATAGATAGTTTGTCTTAAGTGTTACTCACAGTTAGAAAGCTGATGAATTGTAGATATTACGAAGATGACCGCGAACGGAGTGATATGCATTACTTTTTTTTTCGCGGAGCGATGACTTCTTCAGCAGTAAAGGAGGGGGGGGTAGCCCCCTGTAATGCCTTGGCTACTCAGCTGCCTGCCATCTCGACAGCCGTCCACCGTGAAGTGGAGCCGGTGGCCGGCTGGTCGGCCACAGCTCGGCACCACCCTCTGCGGCGCGCGTCCCGGACCCTTCCTCGCCTCAGATCCACAGTCTTCGTCCTGCCGACTTCAGTGTCCACGCTGTCGTCTTGCTGATTATGTGGGAGGTAGCTAATGGTTACGACGTCGGAGCTGCCCAGGTCCAGCCGGTCCGAAGTGTTCACCGTTTGACCCGCACGTTTATCAGCTTGCTCGATCAGGTTCAATCCAGCATAGCCAGGGCAGTGCATGCAGTGCAAGGTCATAGGTGAGCCATATTTTCCATGCAAAAAAGAATAAAAAACAAAAAGAAAACAAATATGTGTCACCCTGTTTTCATTCTTGACATGTGGGTCGTGTGTGTTCTCTTCTCCAATAGTGTAGATCTACCCTACTCGCTTGCAAAAATTTCCAGCCTGACTATGCTTTTGTTCCCGCAGCGGGTATGCTCCAAACAGTGGTGTTGGCCTGACGCCGCCATCGCCAGGAGCGTGGGCCTGCTGCTGTTGCAGGTCGGACTGTCGTGGGTATGTTCCCGGTAGTGGTGTTGGCCTGAAGCCGCCACCCCCAGGAGCGTTGGCCTGCTGCTGCTGCAGGTCGGCCTGCCGTGGGTATGTTCCCGGTAGTGGTGTTGGCCTGAAGCCGCCACCCCCAGGAGCGTTGGCCTGCTGCTGCTGCAGGTCGGCCTGCCGTGGGTATGTTCCCGGTAGTGGTGTTGACCTGACGCCTCCACCCCCAGGAGCGTTGGCCTGCTACTGCAGGTCGGCCTGCCGTGGGTATGTTCCCGGCAGTGGCGTTGACCTGACGCCGCCACCCCCAGGAGCGTGGGCCTGCTGCTGCAGGTCAGCCTGCCGTGCGCCCTGTTCGCGCCGGGCCCGACTCGGCTCTCGCTGCGCGGCGGCACAAATGCCGCGTTCGCGCCACAAATCGACTACACGCTGGAGGTGTTCCGGCCGCTGCTGGAGAGGTTCGGCGCCGCGCTGCAGTGTGACGTCAAGCGCAGGTGTGTGACGTCATTCATTCCAAGGCTCTCCAGAGCGCCGTGGTAATCTGCTGCCCCAGTCAGCTGCCGGGGCCAACGTCAATTTAAGTTTCAATTAAGTAGACCTGTAGCTGGCACTGTCTGCATTCTCCAGCTGTCGCTGAAAACTAGCCCTGGTCTCCATTGGTATCGATTTTTTTTTCATTTTGGGCGATACATTATAGTGGATTTATCTGCACCTATAACATGCTGCAATATTTGATGTATGTTGTGGTTGTGCTGGACCAATTTTTAAACTGTTTTTATTTATTCACCTGAGATCATTTCTTGTAGAGGGAAATGTTGGTTTCAATATGGGGTGTTTATCCTTGTTTGGGAGCCAGCTGGGAAACACCATTTTCATGCATTTTCAATTTAGCCAGTCATTTCCATCCAGTCTTTTCATCGGATTATCAGCAGGCACTTCAAAATATTTTGTTTTCTGGAGATTCACTCTCCAAACTTGAGACACTTTCTTCCTGCACGGTGCATCATTGATCACTCCTAGCACTCCTAACAGTAAATGTTTGTTGCTGTATGACTTCGATGTGTTACTGTTTGATTGTATTCATTGCAGGGGCTATTTTCCCCGGGGAGGCGGTCTGGTCGAAGTATCGGTGACACCAGTTTCACAACTACAGCCGGTGCAGATCGTCGACCCCGGTCACGTTGTTCGAGTCACGGGTAGAGCGTTCGTGGCGGGAAAACTTCCTGCCAAGGTAAGTCAATGGTTGTTTTGAATGTGATGTGTAAACAGTCATGTGACATTCAGAACTACGTCTGTCTGATTGTTTATGGCCACCTTTTGACTTTGCTCTTGTGTACACATGCAAGATCTTATATCTTATATCGCCACCTTTTGACTTTGCTCTTTGCATACACATGCAAAGCGAAGGTGTTGCCTAGGTGAATTGTTCGTGCTTAGACACCCCTGTCCCATTGCTGCCAGGTGATTGGTATGGCTTATTCTGCCTGGTGTTCCATTGGTTTTAACACACTAATGGATGGACAACATGGGTAGGATAGGCATGGACGTCCATGTTCTACTGAGTATGCTCACCTTCCCCTTCCCACTCCTGTTTCACTCCTGTTGTCTGGGAAACCTTTTTCAGTTCCTTTTGAATGCCTGGTAATACCGACATACGCAGTAGTACGACGATTTCCAAGAGCTATGTACAACACACAGTGCTTTTAGTCACTGCCATCGTGATGAACGTCGGTGCTTGTCTGTGATTGGACCCTCGAAGGCGCTGGTGTGCCGGGTAAACAATGAACTCAGACAATCGCTATGGCCAGGCAGTGGGGTAGGCACTCTGAACACAAACAATCGATGCGCCAGGGTGGTGGAGGCGCTCACCAGCAGTGCCTGGTCCGGCCGCCAGGTGGCAGAGACGGTGGCTGCGGCGGCGCGTCGTCGTCTCCAGGCGGCGCTGCCGTCGGCCGAGGTGCGCGTGACGGCCGTGCGCGACAGCGCGCCGTCGGGTCCGGCGTCAGGCCTGACGCTGGCGGCCGTCACCAGCACCGGCTGCTGGCTGGGCGGGTCGGCGCTGGGCGCGCGGGGCGTCTCCGACGAGCAGCTGGCCGAGAAGGCCACCGCCGAGCTGGTCAGAAGTGTCGACGCCGGCGCTTGCGTGGACCAGTACTGCCAGGACCAGGTGAGGGAGAGGAAGCTGGGTGCTGTGTGCTGTCAGGGTTAGGCGAGCAGGCACTCTGGACCACTGTACTACGTGCATCTGATAAGGGTAGATAATCTGGTGGCACTGTTGGAACCAGTTGGGGAGGTGCGCCCCGGTTACATCACTGCTAACCAGATGATCAGGACCGCCATGACACATTGCGAGGTGACGTGAGAAACACTCTGATTCACTGCTGGGGTCAGGTTAGGGGGGGGGCACCCAGACTACACTATTGCCAGTATTTCGTTGGAAGAACACCTTGCTCACTGTACCGCTAGGGTCGGGTGATGAGGGAACCTGGACCACTGCACCATCAATGTCCGGTGAGGATGGACCCCAGCTACTGTGCCGCTTGTGTGGTGGACACCCTGGTTGCGACACTCAGGATCAGATCAGGAGACGAGCTCCACTACTGTGTCACAAGGGTCAAGTGGGGGTCATTGTGACAGATAAATTGTTTAGACCAGGTGGGGAGTGTAAGCGAGATGATCAAATGAGGGGCCTATATTGGCTGTAGTGTACTACCACGACCAACTGTGGAGAGCATACTTTGAACTGTTCGATCAAGGGGAGGGGTAGACAGCGATAAATGCTGCACTACCAGGGTCAGGTAGGAGACGGTGCTGATCAGACACGCACGAAGGCCTATCCTAGTCACTCTGACATGATCGTAGGGTGAAGATACTGAAGCACCAGATTAAGAAGCCTACAGTTTGGTGTTTTATGAACCTTTTAAAGACTTGCTGGGATATTTCCTTTTCGTGGCTGGAGTATCGTGCGCCGCGAGCTCGGTGCATGTCCGCTGCCATCTAGTCGCGCAGTCGAGCGCTGGGTGTTGCCATGTCGCCTGTAGTTGGCCGCAAGGTAGAGCTGACGTGGAATTGTGCCGACCAGCTGAGCTGAAAGGGTATGGTGCTGAACTAGGGCGGCGCCGGTCGCACCCAGTGTCAAGCGAGCAGTGGCGCTCGAGCTTTGGCCGGGTCCGGACTAAGCTAAGTTTTCTCATGTTGCTGTAGAAGACTGAGCGAGGATGCCACTAAATGAGTGGCATTGCAGATCGTGGTGGTGTGACCAGGAGTAAACGGGCACTACAACGGCACCCACGTGCTCATGACCGTCAACGCTATCCCATATACAATTTACAATACACAGCGATTTTAGCCATTCTTACCGGCTCGTATGCAATATATAATGCTCTTAACCATCCACGCTAGTCCATATGTGCAGTGCCTGCAGCCGTCCACATTAGTCCACAGACAATATACAGATATCTCAGCTTTACTCTGACCCATGCACAACGCAGCGGTCGTAGCCATCTGCACCGGCCCTGGGAGGTGGTCTGATCGATGTATCGGTGACTCCAGTGTTGCAACTGCAGCCCGTACAGATTGTCGACCCCGGTCACGTAGTTCGAGTCACGAGAGGGCGTGACCAGATTGAAAAAGAAACGCAATTGCTAAATTCAATGCCACTAATGCCTTGGCTGACGTGGCGTGGCACCTATTACCAAGCGTGGAAACAATATAACAAACAAACAACTGGAGCTGATGCTCATATACGAGCGAACACTATATAGCCACAACACTTGGTCATCTGCACCGGTACATATACAATACACAGCACTTGACCATCTGCACTGGTACATATACAATACACAGCACTTGACCATCTGCACTGACACATACAATACACAGCACTTGACCATCTGCACTGGTACATATACAATACACGGCGCTTGACCATCTGCACTGGTACATATACAATGCACAGCACTTGACCATCTGCACTGGGACATATACAATACACAGCACTTGACCGCCTGCACTGGCACATATACAATACACAGCGCTTGACCATCTGCACTGACACATATACAATACACAGCACTTGACCATCTGCACTGGTACATATACAATACACGGCACTTGACCACCTGCACTGACACATATACAATACACAGCACTTGACCATCTGCACTGACACATGTACAATACACAGCGCTTAGCCGTATGCACTGGTACTTACACAATAAACAGCACTTGACAACCTGCACTGGCCCATGTGCGAAAATTGCCACATGCACGAATCATCCATGTGTGAGACCCCGGTTTGCCACATCCGACCAACTGCTTCCGAGGAGCCCCACAATTCGTTTTTCCTCTGCAAGTTCGAAATGGATAAAATACTGATTATGTAATGCAATCACCTTCAGAACCCCCCTTTTGAATGCGACTGGCTCACATGTCCGGGATCTGGGCTCCGAGCGGATCCCAGCCGGCCGGCACCTGTCGGCTTGTTGACGTCGGCCTTTGACGCCTCGGGCGGCGGCTATCGCCCGGATATGATGCCAAATCAACTTCCGCTCTCACCGGCGTGCGCGACCGGGCGACAGGTGCTGTGTCACGACTCCATGACACAGCCGGATGTCAACACTGTGACACCCACATTACCGTTGCAACCATGTTGTACATGTGAGGCGTGTCTGGAGTGCGATAACCGGACCACTCACTTCGTAGTGTGTTGCTGTTGGTGATGTCGGCCAATGATAGGCCAGGGTGTTGGCCCGGTGGGCCAACAACGCATTGGCCACCTCTCCCATGTGCGATGTGTTCCCCACTTGTGTGCGCGACTGGCCCTGGTCAAGCAGTCGTCGCAGGGGGGGCAAGAAAGTCGGACGTGGCTAAACGGCAGAGGTGAGCGGACCGTCTGATTAATCAGTGGACGGCAGAAGTGCCGAGAGAACGAGAGTTAGGGCACGCTGAGATATTGATCTGTGATGTTCTGTCGCATGCTATTGGCGATCATGTTCCCTCGTTAGAAGCCAGCCGCGCTAGCTCTAGCTTTGAAAGGCCGGTGGACACCGTGTTTTGCTGTCGGTTTGTTGGGATTTGTTGGCCAGCTGTCCTCAGCCAGCTGATAGCTGGCTGAAGACAGCTGGCCGACGTTGTTGGCTGAGGACCTCAGCGGACGTCACGACTGACGGCCGATATGTCGCTGTTTTCCCGCCTGGTGAAAGGTGGCACACTTCGTCTGCCAAGGCATTAGTGGCGTTGGATGTAGCGGTTGCATCCCTTCCAATTTGGGAAACGATGTATACGAAAAGACGGGCGGACGAATTTCGTGCCGCGGCGGAAGAACAGTGATGACATCGTTTTCAGGGTGTTACCGTATTGTTGCGCTGGGCGTAGGGGGTCGCACAGTGGATCGTAACGCAGTCCTGGGTGACGATTTCACCGTGACATTGCTGGTTCTCATTGGTGCATTCTCATTGGCAAGCCATTGCCTCGCATGCCATGTTTCCTTGTGCGCCTCAATGCACGCCCGATTGATGCTCCATTAGACTGTGGCATCGATTCTAAGAACATGCAGTGTCTCTGGATGTCACGTACGTTTTATCAGCCGGGCGTTTGATCACAAACTCCGATATCCTGCAGATCTTCGAGTCAAAAACTGAAATTAGTCGATATAGGACGTGCACACATGACATGGATTGCCACAGCCACTGTCGCAGCGGTTGAGACCCGTCAAGCGATTGTGACCTAATTAGTTCATATGATTTTGGTTGGTCGTTTTAACTAGAGTTGTTTGTCACTGTCCGTTGCAATTGTGTAATTATCTCATCAGACAGTTTCCATTTGCTACGACATGCTAATCTCAACTACGGAATCTATTTATCTCTGTGAGATTGGACTGCCAAGTTATCACCAAATGGTCTCTTGTTGGCTCAGCTACTTTTTCAGCCATTACATGGTGTCCACTGCTTGCCATAATTCTGAATCTGTGTCTGCGAAAGGACTTTTTTAGAACATCATCAGGGAGGCACGTATAATCGACGCCACAGTCTAATAGAGCATCAACAGGGTGTGCATTGAGGCGCGCAAGGAAACATGGCATGTGAGGCAATGGATTACGAAATGATCGCGAGCGATTATTATTAAGGGAAACATTAGTGGTGAAGAGGCTCACTATGAATTCATAACTTGAAAATGCGATCTGTACAGCAACGAAAAATAGGTACAAAGAAAGAGAAAATGTAATTAGTATCCGGAACCTTTCACGAAGAAAACGTCTCTAGACTTTGCTTCGCAGCGAGATATGTAGACATTTGGTCTCTGCCAATTGCCTGGTATGTGATGATGCTACCCACATCTTAAGGGGAGCAATTAGCGTACAGTGCATCGGACATCTGCACGCAGTCTGTTTCGCGCCGCGCTTCTCAGTCATCTTCCGTCACATAAGATATTGGCCAAAGTCACAGATTGCATCTCAATAACTGACAAATGGGACACCCCGCTGAGATTCCTGACACCTATTCTCGACGAGGATCTGCCACTCAGAAACATCAAAATTCGGAACCCAACAGCACCGCATGTCAGCGAAGCTACCGAACAGGTCATGTATCGGCGAAACGTAGCTTTACACTTGCAAGATATAAACGCATACAAGTACTTAAAGGACAAGTTTGCTCAGCTATCAGAGCTGACTAGAGACGATATGAGTGGACATATAACTCAGAAATGCCCATCAGCTGTGTGGCGTGCTATCAAGCCTATTATCCTCACCAAAATGGCTCGATAGCAGGTGGTTCAATCTCAGGTTGAACTCTGTGAGACCTACTAAAGCAGTACTTTGTAAATGTCGGACCTAAAGTATCAGCAGAGTTTAAACACCAAGTAAGCATGCCTGGACACACATCTCACAGTTGCCGGCTGTCGCGCGTCTCTACCACCACCTATAAAGCATCACCCACATCCCTCGAACAGCTCGCCGAAATTGTCATGGACATGAGAAACACAGGTGCTTGCGGACCCGACGGGACCTGTATTAACGTTATCAAATTTACGTTCTTTCTACCGGATAAGTGCTGCCCGACATTATAAACACATGCCTGATTACAGCCTGACTCCACTTGGAAACAGTCGATAGTAATTCCCATTCCAAAATCAGGAGACCCCTCAGATTCCTCTAATTTAAGTTCCATCTTATTGTTTTCGGTTATCGCCAAAATCACAGAGTGGCTAGTGCAGAAACAACGTTATCACTATGTGAACTCAAACCACCTACTGGCTCAAACTCAGCAAGGCTTCAGACCACGCCACTCTACTGAAGCCGCTCTCATCTCAGTCACGGACAAATGCTAGCAACAATAAGCCTTTCGGAAGTAGCTCCCCTTTGCATTCTGGATCTCACTAAACGCTTCGACGTAATAGACCACACCAAACTGCTCACTGAACTAGAACTCCATGGAGAAGATACTGACTGGTCTACGGAATATCTGGGAGGTCACATCCAACCTATTATATGGGCGCTGTATGACCGAAGCAGTCGATGCGCCCCTAGGCCAACATAAGCAACCAACCCAAACTGTATCATCTCAGATCAACGCGGAAACAGTCATATATCCTCCTTTCTCCCAAACAACTGTTTTTTTTTTTTCAAGTCCCATCACTAAGTGCACTCCGTTATTATCGAACGACTTCAGTTTGCACGTCCCGATGGCACCATTCACTCAGTTCACAGACGACACCCAGGTTCTCATCTCCGGTCGCAAATCTCTCCAATCTGGTAAGTCAGATGGAGATATGTCTCAACCAACTCTACGACTGCTTCCTGGATAACAGTTGAAAGATAAACCAGACCAATACTTCAGTTTCTCACGTTCAAATCGCGTCAAAATCTTCGCAAAATTTCCATGCTACGAGTGTGCGTTAGGGACGCCGTAACAATCGATACCATGATATGAGAGCTTTCGTGTAGGAACCTGGGTGTGACATTTGGTCGCCACATGTCGTGAGATTCCCATGTAGCTGTTGTGGTCCGCAAGTGCGCTGGATTCCTTCCGGCTCTGAGCCATCTGCGCCACCATATGCCCACCAGCACCCTTTTCACCATAGTCAACAACCTAGTTTTATCAAACATCCGCTACTGCATATCTGTTTACGAGAACGGGTTGGCAGCAAACATCCAGACCAGACAAGATCATTAATTTCGCCACTAGAGTCGTGTCAGGTCTACAGAAATTTGATCACATTTCTGGTGCCCGTAACAAGTTGGATCTCCTCACCGCAGCTGATCTGCACCTTTTTCCTACTCTGCTCTGCTCTGCTCCACAATAGCATTACTCTCCACACAACTTTACTCTGCTCCACGATATCATCCTGACGGGTGAGCCAACGTACATTACTGGTCAAATCACTGCAAACTGCACCCTGCGAAGCCGTCATACACGTGCCGACGACCACCAGTACCTGCCAGCCATACACAGAGAGGCGAGCCGCAGGATATTTCTCTACCCGTCTGTCTTTCACCATAAAAAACTTCCTACTGAAACAAAAACATCGAGGCTGCCAAACATCAAGAAACATGCTCTGAATTTCACTTTTTACGAGTATAAATGAAGCTAGAAGATGAGTTTTATGGATTAGTAGCATCAGTTGGAGATGTAGGTCGGAAAACTTTATATATCTGGATAATCGTTGTCTTGCCAGTTCATGCTAACCAGCTGTCGAAATACTGATCAGATTATAAGACCTGACACCAGTAGGGGAAATAGGCGAAAGGAACAGAGAATGTGTGTGAACACAGGCAGTGCAGATTATAAAGCTCAGTTTGGTTTTGTTGTGCTTTTCCGCCAAACATTCCGAGTGTCGGAGCGCTGAGCTGGGCCAGCCCAGTTGACCACGCCTGCGGCCACGCTGCCGACAACACCGCCACAACAGAAACATGCAGCGTCGGCGAGCGTGCGTGACAAATGTCCGGCCTGCCCGTCGTATTGCGACAGTCGGTCCGGGCCGAATGGCTATTGGGGGGCTGTGGCACAGGCGGCCGGCTGGGCGCGCGCCGGCCGGCCGGGCCGTAAGTCGGCCAGTAACGACTGTTGACCGGTTCCAGTGTGTGATTCTGATGGCGCTGGCGGCCGGCCGCTCGCGAGTCCGCACCGTGCTGCCCACCCTGCACACCCAGACGGCGATACACATCGCCGAGACTCTGACCAAGGTAACGCCCCCACCGCACCCGCACCCGCGCCCCCTCCGCCGCCACGCACGGCACGTCCGCCTCCCGCACGTTCACACGCAACGCATTCGGGTACTGCATTTTGGGTGTGTTTGCAGCTCGTTGTTAGTGACCAGTAGGTGCTTGGTTTTAGTTGAATCCATACAATTTTCTATCCATGTACTGGTGTGAACTGGCCAAACTGCACACACCTCCATTTATTTACAATTTGCTATCTGTTCCTGCACCTTTTTCTCCCTGCCGACTGCAAGGGAGAAAAACACGATTCGGCAACGAACAACAATACACGATTTATAGTATGATGACGCTAATGGGTGGGGATTTGCTTTACAGCGGCCAGCTGTGTTTTACTTCATCTTAAGTGTTAGTTTTTATGCTGTTAGTTGTTTTGCACTGGCATGTGCGTTCTCAATTTCCACGTTTTTGAAGTATTCCATTATGTTGTCCTATATCTGCGAACTTGATATGGAAATCGGCCAAGTATATTTATTGTATTTTCTTCATATACCCTCTGCTGTGTTTCATATGTGCTGTGTTGGTACTTCTTGTTGTCTTAAATTTCTTCAAATTTTGCCACATGAACATAAAGTGTATCAGGCGTGTTTCGTGTGATTGCTGTTAGCAATGGTTTTGTCCGGTTTCTGAACGTTCTTACACCTCAGCCGCTATGGGACTACCAGGCTGGCATTCCTTACTGGATCACTGGCCGTCAGCCCTACCTCACTGGACCATTGACCGCCAGGACGACCTCACTGGACCATTAACCACCCTACTTACCGCACTGGGCGACTGACTGTCAGACCCTACTTCACTGGAACACTAACCACCTGACTTACATGATGCAAGATGTAAGTTACATCACTGGACTGACCGTCAGCAAGGATAAATTCTTCGCAAAATATAGTTATTTATGCCATTTCCTGAACGTTGGATAAACATATTTTCTAAAGGAACATCAACGTCGTTTTGTGCTGTTTTTATATGTCATTTGTATACCCAATTTCTAACAGTATTTCGTTTCTAAGTTTCATACTTATGCTGGGACGAGGATGGCCGAGTGGTCAAGGTGTTGAGCTCCGAGTAAAAAAAAGTCTTGGCTTCAACACTCGGACCACTTCGGACGTTTCCCAATCCCACGGCCCACCGGTGAAACAGTTTGGGCGGCGTCATTAGCCGTGATCGTGCATAAAGTGCGTCGAGAGCCACCCAATAATGAGATTCATACTTATGTTCACCATAAGTATGAATGAACATAAGTGTGTTCACTATACTTATGTTCATACTTATGTTACGGATCGTGATAACGAAAATCTCTAAGCACAATTCCAGTTAAATTGATTGCGTATGATGTGGTCTGTTGCACAATGCCGGTTGATAGTATAGGCATTGTAATCCACCACCACCCGATCTGCCTGACTGCACCACTGACTGCAAGTTTGACCTCACTTGGCCACAGACTGCCAGACCTACCTTACTGTACCACCAACCACATGACCTACCTCACCGCACCACTATCTGGTGTTGACATTGGATGCGCTTTGTTGATCAATTCTCGAAAGAGCCACCATAGAACCATTAAAAAATAACTGTATTGTACGATGCTACGTATTCTCTGTGCCGTCGGAAAATTAATGTGTTGCCGTCTGGTGGGGTTTGTTGAACCCTAATCGGTGGTGCCAGCTGTGTGGTGACATTAGTTGCTGCCTTTGGCTGCAGTGTTGCCGTCACCGTTTCGACCGGGGAGTTATTGTTTCATAATTCACCGACGGCGATGCAGATATTCAGGCAAACCGTACCCTGCGCCCAGTGCTGACGGCAGAACCATCAATGTGTTGTTGGGAGTCGTCGTTCTGGATTGTCTTATTAAAGGCAATCGCAGTGTTTATTCTCGATCGTGACGGAGTGAGGTAGGGGAGTCGGGAGCTGCATGAGCACCAGCACATAAATGTACCCTCCTGCTGGAGTCCTGTGGCTTCTGCAATCACGTGGACGAAACTTGCGAATGTCACTATGTCTGTTTCTTTCACGATGTGAAACAATTGTGACTGGAAGTGATGCGTCAATGCGACATTATTTGTTTGTTTATTTCGCAGGCGAAGTTCACGATTGAGAAGTGCGAGTCAGCTGATAGTTGCACGATAGAATGCGTCGGTATAGGCTACCGTCGGGAGTAGACAGTCAGCGATGGACAGTGGACACCCCAGCGAGAAGGTGCAACACTGGCGGGAGAGTGACCCTTCTTCGATTGTGTTTGTGCCGCTGCAACCGCGCATCTTTATTTGCTGTGATGTTTTTCATGTCAGCTCTACTACGATGACAATGAAACACGAAAAATTGCGCCTATCAAGGGGTAGGCATAATCTAACACATCCAAATGTGAGGTCAACGGTATTCCTGTTCAGGCTGTTCATGCTCTTCATTTCTGGCTAGCCGTCTATATCCATTCGATTGTGATAATTGAGGGTGGTGCTGTTGCGACGAATGTGGTCCACGTTGTAGGCATCATTATTTGACCCGATATGTTGAGACCTAGTGACAACGTACCGGTTTTGTTTCGCCGGACACGGTGGGATCTACTAACAACCTACCGGACTTGTTCAGTTCGCGTTGAGACGAGCTCGTGAAACGTGGCGCGAAGTGTTTGGTTAGAGTGAGAAATATGACACTGTTGTCGCCAGCTTTCGGTCTGTTGATGACTGATGGAGACACATTGGTTGCATTCACTGAGATGCTGTTTTCGCGATATTCACAACCGAACTTGACTGTCCCGTGTATTTATATCTTTTCTGTGAATATATCTTACCGCATTGTATATTGGAGAGCCGGACCTGATGGGCATTTCGACGTGGCCAAAAACCAGAACTAACGGAATGCATCATGCTTATGTTGCACCAATGCATATAACCAGGAAAATGTAGACACCAGAAGTGGGTATGAGTTCATTTTGTCAAATCTAAAAGTCAATACCGACAGATGTGCTTTCAAATGTCTGCGAAATATTCATATATTCGAGATATTCCGAGCAGTACATGGTAAATTGCAGCTCGGCACGGTTTGTTGGGAGAATGCTGGGAATGAAGTGACCATGCAAGCAGGAGCACCACTGGAGATGAATGTAATCGCGAGTGCACATCCACGTGCCTCGAATACTATTATCTGTAGGCACACCACCAAAACTGCGGCAAGCACCGACTTGGTAGTGATGCATTTAATAAATAATGCCGAGCTTTCGGAAGAGGTGTAAAACATTTGAAGACGCATGGTGTTAGCGAATGAACAATTTTGGCCAGGTTACCGGGACGACTGAAGTGCCAAGTCGGTCACATGATACATATGGGTGCAAATGTACTCAGCGCTATCAAAGGACTGGACCTTTTGTTGTGGAATAATGATCAAAAGGCTGATATACTTGCCAAGCCACCCGCAAGTTTGTCTGGTGGGCAAATGCATTTTGGTCGCATCAAAGCCCGAGTTTCGTACACGAGAAGATTACGTTCAGCAGGATGATTTTCTTGGTGAGACTTCGACTAGTCCGAAGGACAAATTAAATGTACCTAAAGTCTTCAGGAAAATAGTCATTCCTTGCAGCGTTAGTTGCCGTTAAAATGCATCAACGCGTCGGTCGCTTCTGGTCGTGTAGCATCGCCGTCCTCTCAGGCAGATGGTCGCGAGCGGATAGTGACGACAGATGGGATTCGAACCCACAACCTTTCTGGACTTGAGAAGCCTGAGGCTGGACAACGAGCATCCTACCCTCAAGCTTTTCAGGCCCCTTGGGGTACTTACGTTTTTTAATCAGGGAAACTGCATGGAATGCAATTCTGCATATCACCGCGTTCGAAAAGAGCTTGGATTTTTCGGCATGGGGGCAAATGCTACAGCAAAAGTATGTTTGAACTGGCACATTCCCGGTGATTTAATGCTTATACCGGTGGCCGCGCATGCATACCTGATGATTGTAGATGAAAGCGAATGCAGTCCCAAGAGGCAACTTACAGTAACAAGATACGAACCGGAAACTTCGAAAACCAGAGTTTATGCGAAAGTGAAAATCTGCCGAACGGCGGTGAAATCCAGAAAAACGCTTCCGCCATGGACAGTGGTACCGGCCCGTTTCCAAGTCATTGTCGTGGGCGGACTCTCGCGCGACGCGACGCCGTGGTCCCCTGCTGTGACCAATTAATTGTTTTTGCGGCACTGTCTACCCGCTGGTGGGTATTTGGCAGTCGTTCAGACGACGACGCTGTGTCCTGCTGGACGGTTAGGTGTGAGCTGCGTCATGGCCACACCCGGCTGTATTCACCCAGGGCTGGTCACCAAGGTAAGTGGGAGGCGCAGTGGTGGCATGCAACATTGCTGGAACTCGATAGCAATCGGGCTTTGGTCGAAGCTTATTACTCGGTTGTGTCAGTAATGGGCTCATAGATGTTGGCATTGGTTTTTCGGCTTCACGTGAGACGTGAAGGTTAACAACTGGCGGTAAGTGATGACGAAAAGTCTGTGTCCCACCTGGTAATTACCCGTTCCTCCCCCTGTATATACCATCAAAGTGGAGTTTCGGGTCGGTCGGGTGCTTAGCAAATGCATTGAAACTGCTGGCGCGAAGCATGCACGCAATGAACAGTCGTAGTGTGTTGACTTTCGCACAACTCCTGATGTGTTCTGCCGCGTTCACGATGCAAGGATTCTCCTCAAGCTTCACTCGGAAGTAGTGAGTACTGTGGTGTTATGTCCGGTGGCACGACGCACCAATTAGAGACTGCCGTCCTCGTGGAGTGTGTTGGGGGACTGTGCCATGCTACACTTGGCGAGGAGATAGCCCCAACAGTCCGTGCCTGATCCAGTTGAACAGTTTGGGAAGGGGAGAACACATGTGGTGGATAGGGATTCTTCATGCATCAAGATCATGATCTCATCAACAAAATCGTCTTAGGGGCCCAGGATAATTTAATTAATTAATTTATTGTTGTAAGTACCACAGTGGGCGGGAAGAGGGTCCGTTTCAGCCCCGTGACGTTCTCTGAGGTACCTTTTGGATCGTTCCTGCTATTGCTTTATTATGTGGCATACCTTCAAACAAATGTTGAGCGCATGTTGTGGCAAACCATCGAGTGCTATGCCCTTAAGATTTCGCAACTAGGGCGGGTCAAAGTCTGGTCACAACTGAACCTCATTGTGGCCTTTAGATGTGCATTGAAGCATTTTTGATCAACAGATCATGCAAGGTCCGAGAGTGGGTCTTGCACCATAGGATATTCAGAGTTATGTGGCAAACAGTTTATTTATTTTTGCTTCGAAAGATGGAGTATCGTACTTCATTTCTGTACCTTTTTTAATCGCACTGCGACTGTCCCGAAAGCCGAAGTAGGTCACGTGGCTTCAGGTCATGATGGCACGATTTCAAATAGTCCGTAAACGAAAATTCCGGAATTGCGAAAAGATGCAGTGGATTATTTTGAGTTCACTGATATATACGTTCGACCAGTTCGGATTCTTCATCGAGTGAAATACTTCAAGGCACCCTTGTAAGGTGACGTTGAAAAATTCCCGAGGTTTTAGGCCCTTGCCTATTTGCCTGACCTTTAAAATAAATGACACAGCTGGACTCGGCTCATCAGTTAACCTCACATAATTATTTTCGTCAAAATATAAAATATTTGGTACTATTATGGCCCCTTCACTTGTCGACTTGTCGTGGAATGGGCCAGCGTAAATATTGGGAAGGCCAACAACACTACTATGGCTAGATGATTTTACGGGGTTCGCGTGGAGAACGGGGTCTTCTCACACTGAGGGCCTCATTTAATATGTTATCTGTACCATCCCTTAGTCGAGCTGCATTCCTCATTGTCCGAACATTACTGGGGTGACGTGGAGGGGAGGGGTGGGGTGGGTGGGGTGGGATACGGAAGGTTGGATTTGGCACCCACTGCTGTCAATGATAGTCCTCTCAGTGGCAGATCCAGGGAGGAGGGGATTTCCAAACTCAGCGGAGAAGGGATGGTGTCCCACCTCGACCACGCACCTCCCCCGTCCCGCTGCCTGAGGCTGATAGGCGGATACGGATGGAATTGGCTACCTTCCTCGAGTGTCCAGACCTGTTGATTCTCCAGCGGCCTGCTGCTGCTGAACGCCTTCGAAGAACAAATCTAATCAATCTATTTTTGTATTTGCTGGCACCGATTTCTACCAAGATTCACGCAACCTAGAACATGTGTTGCCACAAGTCGTGTGTTTACGAGAATTGCTTGAAATCACCAACTTCCGTGAAATACAAGCGATTGAATAACACATTTCCCCATAGTTTGTGATCAACAAACGATGTTCTTTGGATTTTGTTGCCTTATTAGCTGGTGAGGTTTGTGAAATGTCATCTTTACAAATAACAACACGATGTATTCGCGTCGAATTCGGTGCGAATGCACGGCCAGTGATTTGAGTGAAATTGGCCTCTGGATCTGGATTAACTGCCTGGACTTGACCTGTTTCACTGATTTAGGTCAACCAGAAGCGAAAGAGAAAAATCTTGAGAGTAGTTCGGAAGGCTCCAGAATGCAGTTACACTATGCCATTTACCGTATCTATATCTCGTTTACAGCAAAAGTGCAATGTAACACCTTGCCGCCCGATCTGAAGCAGCATTTCATGCCGCAATTATATATGCTCTGAGGCACCATTCCTTACTCCCCTCATTCCTCCTTCCATATTTGTTACGTATTTTATGCATAGTGACGAAGAACTGAAATAGTCAGTAGTACATGGTGGATTGCCCTCATACAAATATTTGGCTTTGCATTTCGCATTGCCACGTTCCTTGCCGTTTACCCAAAGATCACACTGGTAGGAGAAGCCGGCGCTGGGATCCCCTGAGGGTAGGAGAGCGGCGAGAGCATTGCCAAATGCCGACTAGTCAAGGCCATCGGAGACTCAGTTTGCCCGCCATCTACAGCTCTCGCCAGAGACGAGGAGCCAGCTAACTTGCATGATGTGCAATGATGTATAAATCTGAAGAAGCACATATTTACATTGGTATGGATGTTGTTAGAATTAATAATGCTTACTATAGCGTAATGCTGCTTCGTATGCATTCGTCTCGCTACGGAGCATAAATGTAGAATTAAGTTGCAAAAATCCAGGAAATTACATGAATCGCAGTTAATGAAGGCGAAATACGGCATAACAAGGGCATGGCTGTTTTCCAGAAGATAGCCTGATTTAGATGGAATGAAATTTGCAATATTCAGTTACCATATCTTTGACAATTTCCTGATTTTGTTTTCGCCGCTGTTGCTCTGTTTTGTCTTTTTTGGCGTTGCTCAATCGTTTTGCTTTGTTTCCGTCAAATACCACTTTCAGCAGGCAATGCACAAAGTTTGCACCCAGTCAATTTGCGCCATTGATGATGACACACTCTGCCCAACATTTCGATGGTGGTGACGCATTTAAGAAAGTTGCCACATCTTTACCTGTATGACTCAGCTAGCCAACCACACACATCTTGTGACTGTTTCCAGTTGCTCGTCGCTGCTGCCCTCGCCAGCGTCGCCACGGCCACCGCTCCCACTCGGGTGGACGGCGCCACCTTCTCGGAGGCGGCCACCAGCGGGCCAGCGACGCTGCGGAGCGGCAGGACCGTGCGGTCAGCGGCGCCAGCCGAGTCCGCCGGCCCGCCGCAGACCGCCGCCGACCGACTGCTCGCTGGCAAACTGGCCGACTACCTCACTCGCTGGAGGACGTCCGAGCTGATGGCGGGGCTCGGCTCGGCACGAGGCCGGCCCGGCACTCGTGGCCGGCCGCCCACCCCGGCAGGGCCCTGTCGGCGGAGGGCGCGCCGGGGTCGGCACACGAAACGGCCGGGGTCAGGCCGCTGTCGGAGACCCAGACCGCACCGCAAGGCCAAGAGACGGCCGGAAAAAGAATGCGCCAAGTCGACACCGGACGGCGAATGGAAATATATCGTGCGGGGACACGGTGCCTGGAGACGGGGGAACGATCCAAGCTTGATCCTGAAGGTCCGACGAGACGATGACATGACTTGGGATCACACTCAGAGGACAGGCGAAAAGCGGCAGCACGGAGACATCAGTGACACCGGGATGGGGTATGATTTCGGTCGTGACGAGATCTGGAACATCGGGCAACCTGGGGACAAGTCTACCACGAAGCCCGAACGCGAAGACACCAGGGAAGCCAACAAGAGTATCGGAACAAATTCGGGTTCTGACGTAAGTGTTGGAGCCATCTGGGCACCGTTCGAAGATGCTCAAGGAATCCGCCTGCCGTGGTCGGAGGACATGAATCACCGGCAGATTATGTCCGAGGGGGCAGATCCATTGGAACTGCGGACTGACGGGACAGCGAGGAGGTTTGATGTGGCTGTGCCCCGGAGGTCGCGGGACAGAGATGCGCACAAGCTAGCTGCCCAGCTTCCTCGTCCGAAGAAATTGTGGTTCAACCTGGCCACCATTGTTCAGCGAGCAAAGCGACAGAACCCGCACCTGTTCGCTGTCTTTGGGAAACACCGCCGTCCTCGCGGTTGGGCTCGTCCTCAAAAGCACAGAAAACGGCCACAGAAGCACATTACCGAACGTCCCCAGAACCACGGCAATTGGGGAACGAAACGTCCAATGGTCCAAAGCGGCAGAATGGTGAAACGTCCGAACAAAAGCGATCGAAAGAAAAAGAAACGTCCTGATATGGCTTATGGGAAGTCAAAATATTTGCACACAAACAAGCGACCAGATGCGCATAAAGCACCAGAAACCAATTCGTCACAAGCAAGTAACCACGGTTCAAAAGGGACGGCACGACCCATTTATGGTGTTTACAGACCTCCAAAACCATCGTCCGTTTACAAAGAAGCAACCACTTATTCGCCGATCACGCAGCTTGTCTTCTCCCCTGAAGTACGCAGTACAGGACTAGACGGCCCGTACATCCACACAGCTGGGACCAAAACCACGGCAAGGACAGCGACTACACCCACCGCTGAGACGGGGCCTGTCTCCATCCATGGCCTGCACAACTACCGGATGCCCGGGGTGACCATCAACGACGAGGATTCGACGCCGCAGGACACCAGTTACGCCACGTTCTCTCCTGGGAATGTCGCCCACCACTGGCGGCCGCGCGGCCCGACGCGTTCCGAGTGGCCACCACTGACGTCCGCGGCCGTGTGGAATGACGCGGGATTCCAGTGGACCGGCATGGCGGCGCGTCAGAACTGGCCCGATGACGGCGCGACCGCGACAGCCGGCGCGCGACCGGGTCGCGCCGGCACCGCGCCGGCTCTCCCGCCGGCAGCTCGCGCCTGGCAGGAGCTGGTGCAGCTGCAGTCGAGACGAGGACGAGTGACGAGGGCGGTCGGTCGGCGCCGGCCGAGTGACGTCGACACGCCGCGGAGGCCGGCCCGCCTGCTGCGGCCTCCGTCGGGGGGCGTGCGCAGGCCGGCGCGTACTACTGTGTCGCCGCGTACGAATCCTGCCGCTATGCTAGTGCCACCGCGTCTCAGCCACGTCCTCAAGCCGACAGCCCGACGTCTGAACCCCGCCCCAAAGCCGACACTGGCACGTGCGAATCCCGCCACCAAACTGACAGCCCCGAGTTCAGGCCCCACCATCAAACACAGAGACCCCCGTTTAGACGCCGCGGTGAAACCGACAGCTCCGCTTTTAAGCCTCAACCAGCGGAGCGCAGCACCACGTCCAAAACCCGCCGTCAAGCTGACAGTGCCTCGGCAGAATCCCGTCCCTGGGGTAAAGTACAGTCTGAAGCCTGCCCTGGAGTCTCTGGAGTCGCACAGCATCGATCGGCATTTCAAACTGGGGAAAGCGAAAGCAGGAAAGAATGGCAGCCTATTCCTGCGTGACGTTCTCGCCACTATTCGCGCCAACTCGGTGGCGAGCTCAGACCCGAACGGTGCGCCCCCAAAACAGCGGTCGTCTCCGGCTGTTGTGTCCAGGGCAGCGGGCGGTGCACCCGGTCACGGTGTCGCCAACCTCCGGCCGGGACTGCGGACCGTCGGCCGCACCCCAGCCGGCACCGTCAAACGAGATCAGCTTGGCGTGTCGTGGTCGGCACCAGACGCGACCGAGGTCAGCCAGTGGAGCGGCGGCGGTAGCGGCGGCAGCGGCGGCAGCGGCGGTAGCAGCGGTCCCAGCGGCCGCAGGGGCGGCGGCGACGGCGGTAACAGCGGCCGCAGCAGCGTGCGGTGGTCGACACGAAACACGGCCAAAATCGGCCAGTGGAGCGGCGGCGGCAGCGGCGGCAGCGGTGGCCGCTGGCACTCGGCCATCCAGGAGGTGCCGGCTCCCGACCTGGGCTCGGCCGTCGGCGCGCTGACCGACGTGGACGGGCCCGACATGAGCGCACTGGTCGGCGGCCGTGTGTCGTTTGGTGTGGCGTCGGGCGCGTCATCGCACGAGCCGAACGCCAGGTCGAGTCGTTCCCGGGTCGCAGGCGCGGGTGGGGAGGTTCGACTCGCGGACGCTTCTCAACGCTGGCGGAGTGGTGCGACAGAGTCATCGGTGGAAGCCGGTCGAAGTTTTCGAAGTTCGAACAGCTTCTCGTTGTTTGAAGACCGGCCAGCCTTTCCGTCGATTGTCTGGGGTGCATTCGATCCGACTGAAAGACCACGTGCACCCCCAAGGCCGCGCTCCAGCTCAGATGCGGCCGGGATTGGCACCGCTGCTGACGGAAGCGGCGAGACGGCCAGCGCAGCGTCCATTCCGCTGAACCTGCCACCAACCGCATCTGATACGTCGGTCGAACCAGCGAGGCGCCGGCCGGCGTCCGGGCGACGCTCGGAGGGTGGGGTCGGCGAGCACGGCGGCCAGTCGACCCGCCGCCAGGCTGCCACCGGCCGCCCACGTCCCAGCACGCGCCGGGGCGCCGGCGGCGCCTCCTGGCGAAACTGGAACTGGCCACTGCGGCAGCCGTCTGATCCGCGCAGAACCGCCCGGACCGGACCAGAACCGGGAGTAGGACCCAAGCCCGACGTCCGACCTGGACCCAGACCCAAGCTGTACTTGAAGTCAGACCCGGGAGACCACCAGACCAAGGTCGGCTGGCGCTAGCATGTGCTCACGGCTGGGCCACGAGGCGTTCTGGGACCAGCATAGCATCGGCACGCATCCGATTGCCTTTATCCTGTCACGGATCAAGTTTTGTGTTTGCTGAAATGATCGAGGAGTTCTGAAAGTACCGTACAAATATTGATCCATGCCATTTTGAGCATGCACTTCTCCACCACAGGGCCAGGGTGAATGCGGATGTCCACACTTTGGAACCAGTTGTGCATTTTGTGAATACATGTGTCTAACATTCTGAAGGACGTTTTCGCGAGAAAATAGCAAGGAAAGACGGAGGGACCACTGTGTGCTGATGTCCTTTCGTTGCTCATTTGATGGTGTTTTCTAAAACGTCTTCCAAACCTGAATGCAGAAGACGAAGAACCCTTCACAAGCACATGTCCATTACGCGAGTAATGGTTGTCTCCGTTGTCCGTGCAGGAACCTGGGGGTGACATTTGATCGCCGCATGTCGTGGGATTCCCATGTAGATGTTGCGGTCCGCAAGTGCACTGGATTCCCTTTGGCCCTGGGTCATCTGCACCACCATCTGTCCACGAGTACTCTTTACTATAGTCAACAGCCTAGTTATATCCAATATCCGCTACCGCACATCTGTTTGCAGGAACGGGTCGGCAGCAAACATCCATTGACTAGACAATATCGTCAACTTAGCCACAAGAGTCTTGTCAGGCCTTCAGAAACTTGATCATATTTATGATGCCCGTAACGAGCTGGGTCTCATCTCCGCAGCTGATCTGCATCTTTTTCACAGCCTTACTCTGCTCCGCAAGATCATTCTAACGGGTGAGCCAACGTACATTGCCGGTCAACTCACTGCAAACCCCACCCTGCGAAGCCATCATACATGTGCAGACGACCACCTGCACCTGTCAGCCATACACAAAGAGGCGGACCGCAGAAAATTTTTATACTCGTCTGTCTTCCACCATAACAAACTTCCTACTGAAACAAAAACCACGAGGCTGACAAACTTCCAGAAACATTATCTGGCTTGTCTCCACGAGCAACACTAGTTGCACAAAAGACTTAAGAATACAAGTGTGCACACTACGAACTCACCTTCAGGCCGTCGCTTCCCTATTACTTATACAAACTACTCGTTTATAGCTCGTGTAACAAGTACAGTATCGGTAGTGCAGGTGGTGATATGGGTATTGCGCGATGCTGGTATATGTGCATTTGTTTCGCATCTGGTCCCATCATTGACCCACATATATCCTTTCTTTGCAAATATCTATATGGTATACCCAGACTGTTAACAATAGCCACTGTACGTAGAGGGCATGTATCGTGAAATGAATTAATAAATAAAGAAATAAATTGGTGAATTTAAATTAATTGGAAATATCTGCTAGCAGGTAGGAGTATTTTCTGCTCACAATGAATTTCGTTCAGTAAAGTAAGTTCGTCCGCCTTCGGCGCTCCAAGGGAGAGGGTATGTGGTAGATTAATAATATTTTAGACAAGAAACGACTGCATGTAGAAATTGATCCGAAAGTTCCAGCATTAGCCCAGCACGTTTTTCATGCCGGAGATTTGTTCCACGGAGAGAGGGGGCGTCGGAAGGAACATGCCGCAGCCGGTGCTAGATCTAGCATTGCGTCAGCGGAAGTGGTTTGGAAGTAACCCAAAAGAACTTCAGCATCTACTAGCGTGCGTCGGTCGTGATGGAAACTCTGGGCGTTGGCGTCAGCTTCACGGATGCAACTCATTTCGTCGTCCTGCTACTGGCCAATCAGCTTTAACTGCTTCCCTGGCAATTCATCTCTTGAGCTAATTTCCAATAACAGTAAGAAAGTCCAAATGGTCTGTGGGAATATTGATTTTCACAGATCTGCTGATGAGCAATTTAAAGGCAGAGTGCTGGTCATATGTAAATGTTATTGACTGCTCAATAATCCAATTGCATAATGGTTGGGAATCTTGAGTAACTTGCATATAGAATGAGTCAATTTACAGCATAAACCAACAGCTGAAAAACTTGTGGGCCATAAATTGCCTCCTGAATGAAATGGGGTTCATGCACTCCGTGAAATGGATGCACAAGATGAAATGAAGCATATCGTTTGCAGCTGATCTAGTTGTTTAGTCCGCATTACAATCCCGAGGAAAATTCCTGATCTCTCTCACCCTCCCTTTCTCTATCGGTCGTTCCGTCATGTTTATACAGCACGGCACTCGTGTAAGCCACCACGTGTGATTGCGTACCTATGCTGTGGGTACCTAGTATTGTGCACTGTACAGCTGCTGCATTATCTCACTGACCGTTAACCTTCCGTCATGTTTATACAGCACGGCACTCGTGTAAGCCACCACGTGTGATTGCGTACCTATGCTGTGGGTACCTAGTATTGTGTACTGTACAGCTGCTGCATTATCTCACTGACCGTTAACCTTCTTCATACAGCACGACACTCGTTTAAGCCACCACGTGTGATTGCGTACCTATGCTGTGGGTACCTAGTATTGTGTACTGTACAGCTGCTGCATTATCTCACTGACCGTTAACCTTCCTCATGTGGCACCACATCGCCAACTCAGTTAATAAACTTATAAGTTGCCCGAGCAGTAAATGGTCGAGCGAGATAGTTCGTTCTCGGTTATAAATTGCTTAAGAATCAGGAGAGAAAGATTGCTGGCCCATAGTGTTGCAAATTGTTCCACCTTGTGCAACTTGTGAGAAAATTGGCCTTGTCAGGCACGCAAAATAGCATCCATTGTGGGAAAGGTTGATGTTACCACCGCAGAACTTCATCTTCAACACCTACAGTGTTACGTTTCCCACCTGTGCCAAGAATGCCGATTGTTCATCTTCAGAAACGCGCTTGTGTCGCTTGTATGAATATGGCTGTGTGCAGCACACATACAAAGAACAGCTTAGTAATGCAAACACATTGCAGTATAATGCATACATAGCTGCATTCGCACACTGTCAAATTCTCAGCGATGTATTTATTGAACCATTCCACATTCAGACACCTGGAGATTCCAGCACAGAGGTAAGTTGCTTCAACCTTCAATGGCTCTGCGTCAGAATGTGCTTTGCTTATGTAGCATGTCTGGGACGGTGGTGACCGCCCTCCCTGCCGCGAATTTTGTGTACACACGGATGAAATTCCACATCCGTTGCAAGTGCGTAGGCACCCCTTACTTTTGTCTCTCATGGGTAGCTTCAATCTGTATGCATTACTATGCAAAAGCTATGCGTACTCAAGTGCACCCGTAAATGCTCTGCAGTTGTTAGTTATTTGATTTTAAAGAGCGCATCAGCTACAATGGTCAGATAGCAATAGTATAGTCAATTACACTGCAACTCACTTGAGTATACATAAGGTTTTAGTGAAACCGTTCTACTCCCATCTGGTCACACATGGGGCAGTACACAGACAGCTGTCCTGGTCAGTACAGTGTACACATGGGGCAGTACACAGACGGCTATCCCGGCCAGTACAGTGTACACATGGGGCTGTGCACAGACGGCTGTCCCGGCCAGTACAGTGCACACATGGGGGAGTACACAGACGGCTGTCCCGGCCAGTACAGTGTACACATGGGGCAGTACACAGACGGCTGTCCCGGCCAGTAAAGTGTACACATGGGGCAGTACACAGACGGCTGTCCCGGCCAGTACAGTGTACACATGGGGCAGTACATAGACGGCTGTCCCGGCCAGTAAAGTGTGCACATGGGGCAGTACACAGACGGCTGTCCCGGCCAGTACAGTGTACACATGGGGCAGTGCACAGACGGCTGTCCCGGCCAGTACAGTGTACACATGGGGCAGTGCACAGACGGCTGTCCCGGCCAGTACAGTGTACACATGGGGCAGTACACAGACGGCTGTCCCGGCCAGTACAGTGTACACATGGGGCAGTACACAGACGGCTGTCCCGGCCAGTACAGTGTACACATGGGGCAGTACATAGACGGCTGTCCCGGACAGTACAGTGCAGATTTGTGTCAGATGGCCGACCCAACTCGAGTCGATTCAAGATGTTTGCAATTTCCTGTGAATCGTGGATGGTCCGACTGATTGCAATGTTTCGGCGAATCAGGACCAGAATTTAGTCCCTGACAAATGCTGATGATCACATCGCAGTCGGATCACTTTTGGGTGAAGCTAAATTTGAGTCTAGTGATATGAATGCGGTCACTCATAAAGAAATCAAAATGATATGCAATTCTCTTCGAATGACGAATGAAATGGCACCTCAGGATTAAATAATGCATCTGACATGGTTCAGCTCATGTAGCGTGGGATTGGGTGCTGGAGCCTGCTTCGGATTTCAACATTAAAGTATAATATTCCTCGCAGAATGAATCTTGTAATCATTGATTATGACATACGTGTGCCACTCCCGAACCAAATGCTCCGAAAATACGATATATTTGAACTCCAGGTAGAAGCATGGCTTAATTATTTTGGTGACTGAATATATATTTAAAAGAAAGAAATAGCGACGGGTATAATTTGTGGTTCCTACGGAAGTATTCGACCTGGACATTTCAAGTACTTCATTATATGAAGTGCTCTAGTTACGTTTATGGGAGAATTGGATAAGGCGACCACCCTCTCTGGACCTATAAATTGCATTGCCACTAGCGGGAGATGTGGAAGTTATAAGCGTGCGGCAGCCAGTATCAGGGGCTGTCTGATGCTGTCTGCTGGGGCGGCCCAGCAGAGGTTCTCCTCTCCCACGCCGGCGTGACTAGGTAAACTCTGTAGTATGTCTGCTATTTTGAAAACACTAATGCGACCCTACAAGTGGAAGTTTTTCTGCTAGCGTGCGCAAGTCATTGTCATCTCGCTCAAGCATGTTGCAATACTCTCAGGATGGCCGTTGCACCTGGCAATTCCACGTACTGGTAACGATTGATCATTGACCACATGTATTGAGCGCCGCTCCAGTCTTCCAAGTATGTCTACCTATTCACCCAGCTATCGCCCATCTTGTTCCCCGTCACTGTCATGCCGCCCCTGCTGTCAGGAATTTTCGGAAATCTGCTGGTATTTGTATCCATGCGTTGACTTAGATGTGTGCTAAGATGCATTTATTTATATCATATCACAGAGTTCCTTCCCCTTGCGAGCTCATTCCGGCATGGTGGGCGATGATGGTGGCTTACAGTTCCGTGTGTGCTACCTTGACTGCAACGGACCAGAAGCGTAACCAGACGAAGATCTGAAAGGATAATTAAACCCCGAGTGTCCTCACCCCAACAGTGAAAATGTGGTCCCCGTATTATGCTTCATGCTTTGTCATTGATTATAGTTAAGTGCGCATTTCTGGATTATCACATCGCGACCTGGAATCGGGAGAACGAATGTTATTAAAGAGGTCTCTCGCCATGCAGCATATTAGCTTCTGTTTGTGGGCTCATTTTCAATTCGAAGACCAGGAACGAGGGCGTATGGTGAATATCCACGGTGTTATTGCTACCCTGGGACAAAATCGCAGTCACATTGCGGGCTCAAATTTGACCTAGTGGCTTTGGGAAAATATGGAAGTCCGGTATTTGTAGCTGGGTGACACCGAAATCCAATTTACACTAATTACCACGAGGCTCAGCTTTTTCGCTGGTATAGGTAGTCTGTGTGTCTGTTCAGACGCTATCACAACGGCCGAGTTGAATTAGCTGTGGGCAGAGACTTCACTATCAGTCCATATTCGGAAAGGAAAGAGCGTAAGAAAATGGAATAGTTAAGGAGCAATGAGTTCCTCTATGTTCGATCGAAGTTCGATTAAACCATTGAAGGGGCCAGATTTCCTCCTGGTCTTTACAGTGATGAGCTTAATGACATTGCTGTGCCACATCAATCTGCGTTTCCGCAGATAAAAAAGGAAGCTGATGAGATATAATAGAGAGCAGCGAGCCGGGCGGTTGCAGATAGTTCTCTCCCCACTTCTGCCGGCTCTGCAGTTGAACGCATCTGCATCTGGATCTGAGCCGGATCAGTTCCGATGTCTGCCACGTGACGAACAAGGATTTGCAGCCCTAGAGCCCCTTGTGCTTCGGGTTCGACCATGGCTCATCTTTTGGCATATTTTCATCCTTGCTCATCAGCTCCAATGCGCAGGTGCCTCGGGCTACTTCTGGTTCCGACGTGTTCAGGTGAGCAGCGAGACTGAGGGTTAGGACAGCTCCTTTCTGTGGCAACTGTGTACGTCGAGTTAGACACTGGTCAGCATTGCACGTACACACCTGTCGCTTCGTCAGGCAGTATGGCGGTACGACTGCTAGGTCTGGTGTCCGTGATGAATATTCACAAATATCGTCTCGGTGTTCCTACCATCACTGCATGGACATTTCTTCACGTTGGGTCTTGCTGCGCTTCAGATGAAACGCTAACCTTGGTGAGGAGTGCAAATGAAACAAGGAACTACAATCTGGGCATTGTACAAGTATTTATTCAACGCAGCATGATGCTAGAGAACGTTGCCTGGACAGAGTACCAGCTACCTTGCGTTAGCTCGGTCCACTGCCCTTGGGTTTGGCGAGCTGTGAGCCTCGTCAGCCCATTCACAAAGGACAATGATGACGGCTCCCCGTGGTGGTTTTACACTTTCCCAGATCTATTTCTTGCGAATCCCTGAGCCTTCCTGATCTTTGACAAAGGTTCCCATAGTTGTAAATATAGCTACATAATTTTTCTCAAAACAATTTTCGCGCCATTTCATCGAATATATTCAGTTCTCACCAAGCCTTTGACCACGTTCCGACTGTTGGCCCTCGTAGGATATGAACATACAATTGTCAAGTTTTTATCGAAGTTGTGGCAGAAAAAGAACATGTAATACGCACGTGGGAGGATATCAATAGCATTGAATATGTATGCCTCACAATTACTTTTTCTTACTAAATCAAAATGACAAACCTGTATGACTTTTGAATACATGCACATATCACCAATCCAAAACCTTGCTAATCTCACAAAATATTGAGCCATGTACCTTAGGAAATGACTGCAATATACTGTTTCAGGAATTTCCTCCTTCCGCCTGCTCCTCAACCTCAAATCGGACATCCTCCAGCCAAAACCCTAGTTTCAGAGCTGCGTACCTGGTGAAAATAGGTACATTTACGGCACCCCCTCTGGCCACTGCTTGAAGCGACCAAAAGCTCAAACAGACCAAATACCACGGATTTTGATTTTCTCGCGATTTGGAGTAAGTATCTGGGCAATACAATGGAGAATTACATGCTTCACTTGACCTAAAATGCATGAGTTATTTAAAAAACACACACAACGAACCATAAAAGTAGTACACCACGCTATCCGTATAAATACCCCCTGAAGGAAATAACTGGAGGCAAGATGTTTTTGATTAATTCCCTACCGCCATTGGGCTTAACGCGACAGGATCAGGGTTCCCTAGCTCCTCCAAAAGCGGGAATTGGCTGAAACTAAACGCGTTACTCTCCAACGCGAGAATGTGCCGCAAGAATCAAACAATATCATAGCCAGGATTAGCTTCGGATTAGCTTCGGCCTACCACCGCTAGGTGGCAATATCCCGTCCTTGGTCGCCGGTTCTGGGGAGTTTCCTATCCGTCTACTATTATCCGTGGCTTGGGTGAGGAAAATTCAATGATTTCGCCAGCAAGTGCCGCGAAGCCAAAAACAGGTTAAAATCCATTTCTCTACAGGGTTAGAGAACATCAACAGATTGGCAGGACTCGAGCCAATAACGCTGTGACGGGATAATCGGAGTGTCAGAACACGAGCCTATGGCATTGGCAGGATGAGCTGAGAGCGCGAGCTGGCCTGAGTGTCTGTGCAGCGCCAGCCGTCTGCAGGGAAGTTCTGTTTTCCAAATACCATACAGCACATCGCATCGGTTGCATAGTACAGGAATAGCAGAATACGGTAATCTACCGCACCAATTGGCGGCAACTGCGCCCCAAAATTGCTGCTCAATAATATGAGATTACATACATAGCCGACGCTCTGCATAGCCAACGCTCATCCCCGACTGGTGCTGGTGCCGGACATTTCGTGCCGGACACCTGGCCCAGAACACCTGGTCCCGGACACCTGGTCCCGGACACCTGGTGCCGGACACCTGGTGCCGGACACCTGGTGCCGGACACCTGGTGCCGGACACCTGGTGTCGGACACCTGATGCCGGACACCTGGTGCCGGACACCTGGTGCCGGACACAGGACACCTGGTGCCGGGCACCGGACATCTGGTGCCGGACACCTAGTACCGGACACCGGATACCTGGTGCCCGACACCTGGTACCGGACACCTGGTACCGGACACCGGACACCTGGTGCCGGACACCTGGTACCGGACACCGGACACCTGGTGCCGGACACCGGACACCTGGTGCCGGACACCTGGTACCGGACACCGGACACCTGGTGCCGGACACCGGACACCTGGTGCCGGACACCTGGTACCGGACACCTGGTGCCGGACACATGGTGCCAGTCACCTGGTCCCGGACACCTGGTACCGGACACCTGGTGCCGGACACATGGTGCCAGTCACCTGGTGCCGGACACCGGACACCTGGTACCGGACACCGGACACCTGGTGCCGGACACCGGACACCTGGTGCCGGACACCTGGTACCGGACACCGGACACCTGGTGCCGGACACCGGACACCTGGTGCCGGACACCGGACACCTGGTGCCGGACACGGGACACCTGGTGCCGGACACCGGACACCTGGTGCCGGACACCTGGCCCAGAATACCTGGTGCCGGTCACCTGGTGCCGACACCGGACACCTGGTTCCGGATACCTGGTACCGGACACCGGACACCTGGTACCGGACACCGGACACCTGATCCCGGACACCTGTTGCCGATTGCTGTCTGCGCCCAGCGCGACCCTGGCTCTGCCGTCCGGGAACCTTCTGTCGTGTGGTGTTGCCATGAGGATTGCCTTTGTTCGCCGTGTCTGGCTTCCACCGGCCCGCGTACTCTCTCCCTCCGATGGGGGCCGCCAAGTGTGCTCGCCTCCTACCGTGTCCGACCCCCACTGGCCCGCGTACTCTCTCCCTCCGATGGGGGCCGCCAAGTGTGCTCGCCTCCTACCGTGTCCGACCCCCACTGGCCCGCGTACTCTCTCCCTCCGATGGGGGCCGCCAAGTGTGCTCGCCTCCTACCGTGTCCGACCCCCACCGGCCCGCGTACTCTCTCCCTCCGATAGGGGCCGCCAAGTGTGCTCGCCTCTTACCGTGTCCGACCCCCACTGGCCCGCGTACTCTCTCCCTCCGATGGGGGCCGCCGAGTGTGCTCGCCTCCTACCGTGTCCGACCCCCACTGGCCCGCGTACTCTCTCCCTCCGATGGGGGCCGCCAAGTGTGCTCGCCTCCTACCGTGTCCGACCCCCACTGGCCCGCGTACTCTCTCCCTCCGATGGGGGCCGCCAAGTGTGCTCGCCTCCTACCGTGTCCGACCCCCACTGGCCCGCGTACTCTCTCCCTCCGATGGGGGCCGCCAAGTGTGCTCGCCTCTTACCGTGTCCGACCCCCACTGGCCCGCGTACTCTCTCCCTCCGATGGTGGCCGCCAAGTGTGCTCGCCTCCTACCGTGTCCGACCCCCACTGGCCCGCGTACTCTCTCCCTCCGATGGGGGCCGCCAAGTGTGCTCGCCTCCTACCGTGTCCGACCCCCACTGGCCCGCGTACTCTCTCCCTCCGATGGGGGCCGCCAAGTGTGCTCGCCTCCTACCGTGTCCGACCCCCACTGGCCCGCGTACTCTCTCCCTCCGATGGTGACCGCCAAGTGTGCTCGCCTCCTACCGTGTCCGACCCCCACTGGCCCGCGTACTCTCTCCCTCCGATGGGGGCCGCCAAGTGTGCTCGCCTCCTACCGTGTCCGACCCCCACTGGCCCGCATACTCTCTCCCTCCGATGGGGGCCGCCAAGTGTGCTCGCCTCTTACCGTGTCCGACCCCCACTGGCCCGCGTACTCTCTCCCTCCGATGGTGGCCGCCAAGTGTGCTCGCCTCCTACCGTGTCCGACCCCCACTGGCCCGCGTACTCTCTCCCTCCGATGGGGGCCGCCAAGTGTGCTCGCCTCCTACCGTGTCCGACCCCCACTGGCCCGCGTACTCTCTCCCTCCGATGGGGGCCGCCAAGTGTGCTCGCCTCCTACCGTGTCCGACCCCCACTGGCCCGCGTACTCTCTCCCTCCGATGGGGGCCGCCAAGTGTGCTCGCCTCTTACCGTGTCCGACCCCCACTGGCCCGCGTACTCTCTCCCTCCGATGGGGGCCGCCAAGTGTGCTCGCCTCCTACCGTGTCCGACCCCCACTGGCCCGCGTACTCTCTCCCTCCGATGGTGACCGCCAAGTGTGCTCGCCTCCTACCGTGTCCGACCCCCACTGGCCCGCGTACTCTCTCCCTCCGATGGGGGCCGCCAAGTGTGCTCGCCTCCTACCGTGTCCGACCCCCACTGGCCCGCATACTCTCTCCCTCCGATGGGGGCCGCCAAGTGTGCTCGCCTCTTACCGTGTCCGACCCCCACTGGCCCGCGTACTCTCTCCCTCCGATGGGGGCCGCCAAGTGTGCTCGCCTCCTACCGTGTCCGACCCCCACTGGCCCGCGTACTCTCTCCCTCCGATGGGGGCCGCCAAGTGTGCTCGCCTCCTACCGTGTCCGACCCCCACTGGCCCGCATACTCTCTCCCTCCGATGGGGGCCGCCAAGTGTGCTCGCCTCCTACCGTGTCCGACCCCCACTGGCCCGCGTACGACCCATCTCTCCCTCCGATGGGGGCCGCCAAGTGTGCTCGCCTCCTACCGTGTCCGACCCCCACTGGCCCGCGTACTCTCTCCCTCCGATGGGGGCCGCCAAGTGTGCTCGCCTCCTACCGTGTCCGACCCCCACTGGCCCGCATACTCTCTCCCTCCGATGGGGGCCGCCAAGTGTGCTCGCCTCTTACCGTGTCCGACCCCCACTGGCCCGCGTACTCTCTCCCTCCGATGGGGGCCGCCAAGTGTGCTCGCCTCGTACCGTGTCCGACCCCCACTGGCCCGCGTACTCTCTCCCTCCGATGGTGACCGCCAAGTGTGCTCGCCTCCTACCGTGTCCGACCCCCACTGGCCCGCGTACTCTCTCCCCTCCGATGGGGGCCGCCAAGTGTGCTCGCCTCCTACCGTGTCCGACCCCCACTGGCCCGCATACTCTCTCCCTCCGATGGGGGCCGCCAAGTGTGCTCGCCTCTTACCGTGTCCGACCCCCACTGGCCCGCGTACTCTCTCCCTCCGATGGTGGCCGCCAAGTGTGCTCGCCTCCTACCGTGTCCGACCCCCACTGGCCCGCGTACTCTCTCCCTCCGATGGGGGCCGCCAAGTGTGCTCGCCTCCTACCGTGTCCGACCCCCACTGGCCCGCATACTCTCTCCCTCCGATGGGGGCCGCCAAGTGTGCTCGCCTCTTACCGTGTCCGACCCCCACTGGCCCGCGTACTCTCTCCCTCCGATGGGGGCCGCCAAGTGTGCTCGCCTCCTACCGTGTCCGACCCCCACTGGCCCGCGTACTCTCTCCCTCCGATGGGGGCCGCCAAGTGTGCTCGCCTCCTACCGTGTCCGACCCCCACTGGCCCGCATACTCTCTCCCTCCGATGGGGGCCGCCAAGTGTGCTCGCCTCCTACCGTGTCCGACCCCACTGGCCCGCGTACGACCCCTCTCTCCCTCCGATGGGGGCCGCCAAGTGTGCTCGCCTCCTACCGTGTCCGACCCCCACTGGCCCGCGTACTCTCTCCCTCCGATGGGGGCCGCCAAGTGTGCTCGCCTCCTACCGTGTCCGACCCCCACTGGCCCGCATACTCTCTCCCTCCGATGGGGGCCGCCAAGTGTGCTCGCCTCTTACCGTGTCCGACCCCCACTGGCCCGCGTACTCTCTCCCTCCGATGGGGGCCGCCAAGTGTGCTCGCCTCGTACCGTGTCCGACCCCCACTGGCCCGCGTACTCTCTCCCTCCGATGGTGACCGCCAAGTGTGCTCGCCTCCTACCGTGTCCGACCCCCACTGGCCCGCGTACTCTCTCCCTCCGATGGGGGCCGCCAAGTGTGCTCGCCTCCTACCGTGTCCGACCCCCACTGGCCCGCATACTCTCTCCCTCCGATGGGGGCCGCCAAGTGTGCTCGCCTCTTACCGTGTCCGACCCCCACTGGCCCGCGTACTCTCTCCCTCCGATGGTGGCCGCCAAGTGTGCTCGCCTCCTACCGTGTCCGACCCCCACTGGCCCGCGTACTCTCTCCCTCCGATGGGGGCCGCCAAGTGTGCTCGCCTCCTACCGTGTCCGACCCCCACTGGCCCGCGTACTCTCTCCCTCCGATGGGGGCCGCCAAGTGTGCTCGCCTCCTACCGTGTCCGACCCCCACCGGCCCGCGTACTCTCTCCCTCCGATAGGGGCCGCCAAGTGTGCTCGCCTCTTACCGTGTCCGACCCCCACTGGCCCGCGTACTCTCTCCCTCCGATGGGGGCCGCCAAGTGTGCTCGCCTCCTACCGTGTCCGACCCCCACCGGCCCGCGTACTCTCTCCCTCCGATAGGGGCCGCCAAGTGTGCTCGCCTCTTACCGTGTCCGACCCCCACTGGCCCGCATACTCTCTCCCTCCGATGGTGACCGCCAAGTGTGCTCGCCTCCTACCGTGTCCGACCCCCACTGGCCCGCGTACTCTCTCCCTCCGATGGGGGCCGCCAAGTGTGCTCGCCTCTTACCGTGTCCGACCCCCACTGGCCCGCGTACTCTCTCCCTCCGATGGTGGCCGCCAAGTGTGCTCGCCTCCTACCGTGTCCGACCCCCACTGGCCCGCGTACTCTCTCCCTCCGATGGGGGCCGCCAAGTGTGCTCGCCTCCTACCGTGTCCGACCCCCACTGGCCCGCGTACTCTCTCCCTCCGATGGGGGCCGCCAAGTGTGCTCGCCTCCTACCGTGTCCGACCCCCACCGGCCCGCGTACTCTCTCCCTCCGATAGGGGCCGCCAAGTGTGCTCGCCTCTTACCGTGTCCGACCCCCACTGGCCCGCGTACTCTCTCCCTCCGATGGGGGCCGCCAAGTGTGCTCGCCTCCTACCGTGTCCGACCCCCACCGGCCCGCGTACTCTCTCCCTCCGATAGGGGCCGCCAAGTGTGCTCGCCTCTTACCGTGTCCGACCCCCACTGGCCCGCGTACTCTCTCCCTCCGATGGGGGCCGCCAAGTGTGCTCGCCTCCTACCGTGTCCGACCCCCACTGGCCCGCATACTCTCTCCCTCCGATGGGGGCCGCCAAGTGTGCTCGCCTCCTACCGTGTCCGACCCCCACTGGCCCGCGTACGACCCCTCTCTCCCTCCGATGGGGGCCGCCAAGTGTGCTCGCCTCCTACCGTGTCCGACCCCCACTGGCCCGCGTACTCTCTCCCTCCGATAGGGGCCGCCAAGTGTGCTCGCCTCCTACCGTGTCCGACCCCCACTGGCCCGCGTACTCTCTCCCTCCGATAGGGGCCGCCGAGTGTGCTCGCCTCCTACCGTGTCCGACCCCCACTGGCCCGCGTACTCTCTCCCTCCGATGGGGGCCGCCAAGTGTGCTCGCCTCCTACCGTGTCCGACCCCCACTGGCCCGCGTACGACCCCTCTCTCCCTCCGATGGGGGCCGCCAAGTGTGCTCGCCTCCTACCGTGTCCGACCCCACTGGCCCGCGTACTCTCTCCCTCCGATGGTGGCCGCCGAGGTGTGCTCGCCTCCTACCGTGTCCGACTCCCACCGGCCCGCGTACTCTCTCCCTCCGATGGTGGCCGCCGAGTGTGCTCGCCTCCTACCGTGTCCGACTCCCACCGGCCCGCGTACTCTCTCCCTCCGATAGGGGCCGCCAAGTGTGCTCGCCTCCTACCGTGTCCGACCCCCACTGGCCCGCGTACTCTCTCCCTCCGATAGGGGCCGCCAAGTGTGCTCGCCTCCTACCGTGTCCGACCCCCACTGGCCCGCGTACTCTCTCCCTCCGATGGGGACCGCCAAGTGTGCTCGCCTCCTACCGTGTCCGACCCCCACTGGCCCGCATACTCTCTCCCTCCGATGGGGGCCGCCAAGTGTGCTCGCCTCCTACCGTGTCCGACCCCCACTGGCCCGCGTACGACCCCTCTCTCCCTCCGATGGGGGCCGCCAAGTGTGCTCGCCTCCTACCGTGTCCGACCCCCACTGGCCCGCGTACTCTCTCCCTCCGATAGGGGCCGCCAAGTGTGCTCGCCTCCTACCGTGTCCGACCCCCACTGGCCCGCGTACTCTCTCCCTCCGATAGGGGCCGCCGAGTGTGCTCGCCTCCTACCGTGTCCGACCCCCACTGGCCCGCATACTCTCTCCCTCCGATGGGGGCCGCCAAGTGTGCTCGCCTCCTACCGTGTCCGACCCCCACTGGCCCGCGTACGACCCCTCTCTCCCTCCGATGGGGGCCGCCAAGTGTGCTCGCCTCCTACCGTGTCCGACCCCCACCGGCCCGCGTACTCTCTCCCTCCGATAGGGGCCGCCAAGTGTGCTCGCCTCTTACCGTGTCCGACCCCCACTGGCCCGCGTACTCTCTCCCTCCGATGGGGGCCGCCAAGTGTGCTCGCCTCCTACCGTGTCCGACCCCCACCGGCCCGCGTACTCTCTCCCTCCGATAGGGGCCGCCAAGTGTGCTCGCCTCTTACCGTGTCCGACCCCCACTGGCCCGCATACTCTCTCCCTCCGATGGTGACCGCCAAGTGTGCTCGCCTCCTACCGTGTCCGACCCCCACTGGCCCGCGTACTCTCTCCCTCCGATGGGGGCCGCCAAGTGTGCTCGCCTCTTACCGTGTCCGACCCCCACTGGCCCGCGTACTCTCTCCCTCCGATGGTGGCCGCCAAGTGTGCTCGCCTCCTACCGTGTCCGACCCCCACTGGCCCGCGTACTCTCTCCCTCCGATGGGGGCCGCCAAGTGTGCTCGCCTCCTACCGTGTCCGACCCCCACTGGCCCGCGTACTCTCTCCCTCCGATGGGGGCCGCCAAGTGTGCTCGCCTCCTACCGTGTCCGACCCCCACCGGCCCGCGTACTCTCTCCCTCCGATAGGGGCCGCCAAGTGTGCTCGCCTCTTACCGTGTCCGACCCCCACTGGCCCGCGTACTCTCTCCCTCCGATGGGGGCCGCCAAGTGTGCTCGCCTCCTACCGTGTCCGACCCCCACCGGCCCGCGTACTCTCTCCCTCCGATAGGGGCCGCCAAGTGTGCTCGCCTCTTACCGTGTCCGACCCCCACTGGCCCGCGTACTCTCTCCCTCCGATGGGGGCCGCCAAGTGTGCTCGCCTCCTACCGTGTCCGACCCCACTGGCCCGCATACTCTCTCCCTCCGATGGGGGCCGCCAAGTGTGCTCGCCTCCTACCGTGTCCGACCCCCACTGGCCCGCGTACGACCCCTCTCTCCCTCCGATGGGGGCCGCCAAGTGTGCTCGCCTCCTACCGTGTCCGACCCCCACTGGCCCGCGTACTCTCTCCCTCCGATAGGGGCCGCCAAGTGTGCTCGCCTCCTACCGTGTCCGACCCCCACTGGCCCGCGTACTCTCTCCCTCCGATAGGGGCCGCCGAGTGTGCTCGCCTCCTACCGTGTCCGACCCCCACTGGCCCGCGTACTCTCTCCCTCCGATGGGGGCCGCCAAGTGTGCTCGCCTCCTACCGTGTCCGACCCCCACTGGCCCGCGTACGACCCCTCTCTCCCTCCGATGGGGGCCGCCAAGTGTGCTCGCCTCCTACCGTGTCCGACCCCCACTGGCCCGCGTACTCTCTCCCTCCGATGGTGGCCGCCGAGTGTGCTCGCCTCCTACCGTGTCCGACTCCCACCGGCCCGCGTACTCTCTCCCTCCGATGGTGGCCGCCGAGTGTGCTCGCCTCCTACCGTGTCCGACTCCCACCGGCCCGCGTACTCTCTCCCTCCGATAGGGGCCGCCAAGTGTGCTCGCCTCCTACCGTGTCCGACCCCCACTGGCCCGCGTACTCTCTCCCTCCGATAGGGGCCGCCAAGTGTGCTCGCCTCCTACCGTGTCCGACCCCCACTGGCCCGCGTACTCTCTCCCTCCGATGGGGACCGCCAAGTGTGCTCGCCTCCTACCGTGTCCGACCCCCACTGGCCCGCATACTCTCTCCCTCCGATGGGGGCCGCCAAGTGTGCTCGCCTCCTACCGTGTCCGACCCCCACTGGCCCGCGTACGACCCTCTCTCCCTCCGATGGGGCCGCCAAGTGTGCTCGCCTCCTACCGTGTCCGACCCCCACTGGCCCGCGTACTCTCCCCCTCCGATAGGGGCCGCCAAGTGTGCTCGCCTCCTACCGTGTCCGACCCCCACTGGCCCGCGTACTCTCCCCTCCGATAGGGGCCGCCGAGTGTGCTCGCCTCCTACCGTGTCCGACCCCCACTGGCCCGCATACTCTCTCCCTCCGATGGGGGCCGCCAAGTGTGCTCGCCTCCTACCGTGTCCGACCCCCACTGGCCCGCGTACGACCCCCTCTCCCTCCGATGGGGGCCGCCAAGTGTGCTCGCCTCCTACCGTGTCCGACCCCCACTGGCCCGCGTACTCTCTCCCTCCGATGGTGGCCGCCAAGTGTGCTCGCCTCCTACCGTGTCCGACCCCCACTGGCCCGCGTACGACCCCTCTCTCCCTCCGATGGGGGCCGCCAAGTGTGCTCGCCTCCTACCGTGTCCGACCCCCACTGGCCCGCGTACGACCCCCTCTCCCTCCGATGGGGGCCGCCAAGTGTGCTCGCCTCCTACCGTGTCCGACCCCCACTGGCCCGCGTACTCTCTCCCTCCGATGGTGGCCGCCGAGTGTGCTCGCCTCCTACCGTGTCCGACCCCCACCGGCCCGCGTACTCTCTCCCTCCGATGGGGGCCGCCAAGTGTGCTCGCCTCCTACCGTGTCCGACCCCCACTGGCCCGCATACTCTCTCCCTCCGATGGGGGCCGCCGAGTGTGCTCGCCTCTTACCGTGTCCGACCCCCACTGGCCCGCGTACTCTCTCCCTCCGATGGTGGCCGCCAAGTGTGCTCGCCTCCTACCGTGTCCGACCCCCACCGGCCCGCGTACTCTCTCCCTCCGATGGGGGCCGCCAAGTGTGCTCGCCTCCTACCGTGTCCGACCCCCACCGGCCCGCGTACTCTCTCCCTCCGATGGGGGCCGCCAAGTGTGCTCGCCTCCTACCGTGTCCGACCCCCACTGGCCCGCGTACTCTCTCCCTCCGATGGGGGCCGCCAAGTGTGCTCGCCTCCTACCGTGTCCGACCCCCACTGGCCCGCGTACGACCCCTCTCTCCCTCCGATGGGGGCCGCCAAGTGTGCTCGCCTCCTACCGTGTCCGACCCCCACTGGCCCGCGTACTCTCTCCCTCCGATAGGGGCCGCCAAGTGTGCTCGCCTCCTACCGTGTCCGACCCCCACTGGCCCGCGTACTCTCTCCCTCCGATAGGGGCCGCCAAGTGTGCTCGCCTCCTACCGTGTCCGACCCCCACTGGCCCGCGTACTCTCTCCCTCCGATGGGGGCCGCCAAGTGTGCTCGCCTCCTACCGTGTCCGACCCCCACTGGCCCGCATACTCTCTCCCTCCGATGGGGGCCGCCAAGTGTGCTCGCCTCCTACCGTGTCCGACCCCCACTGGCCCGCGTACGACCCCTCTCTCCCTCCGATGGGGGCCGCCAAGTGTGCTCGCCTCCTACCGTGTCCGACCCCCACTGGCCCGCGTACTCTCCCCTCCGATAGGGGCCGCCAAGTGTGCTCGCCTCCTACCGTGTCCGACCCCCACTGGCCCGCGTACTCTCTCCCTCCGATAGGGGCCGCCGAGTGTGCTCGCCTCCTACCGTGTCCGACCCCCACTGGCCCGCGTACTCTCTCCCTCCGATGGGGGCCGCCAAGTGTGCTCGCCTCCTACCGTGTCCGACCCCCACTGGCCCGCGTACGACCCCTCTCTCCCTCCGATGGGGGCCGCCAAGTGTGCTCGCCTCCTACCGTGTCCGACCCCCACTGGCCCGCGTACTCTCTCCCTCCGATGGTGGCCGCCGAGTGTGCTCGCCTCCTACCGTGTCCGACTCCCACCGGCCCGCGTACTCTCTCCCTCCGATGGTGGCCGCCGAGTGTGCTCGCCTCCTACCGTGTCCGACTCCCACCGGCCCGCGTACTCTCTCCCTCCGATAGGGGCCGCCAAGTGTGCTCGCCTCCTACCGTGTCCGACCCCCACTGGCCCGCGTACTCTCTCCCTCCGATAGGGGCCGCCAAGTGTGCTCGCCTCCTACCGTGTCCGACCCCCACCGGCCCGCGTACTCTCTCCCTCCGATGGTGACCGCCGAGTGTGCTCGCCTCCTACCGTGTCCGACCCCCACCGGCCCGCGTACTCTCTCCCTCCGATGGTGGCCGCCAAGTGTGCTCGCCTCCTACCGTGTCCGACTCCCACCGGCCAGCGTACTCTCTCCCTCCGATGGTGGCCGCCGAGTGTGCTCGCCTCCTACCGTGTCCGACCCCCACCGGCCCGCGTACTCTCTCCCTCCGATGGGGGCCGCCAAGTGTGCTCGCCTCCTACCGTGTCCGACCCCCACTGGCCCGCGTACTCTCTCCCTCCGATGGTGGCCGCCGAGTGTGCTCGCCTCCTACCGTGTCCGACCCCCACTGGCCCGCATACTCTCTCCCTCCGATGGTGACCGCCGAGTGTGCTCGCCTCCTACCGTGTCCGACTCCCACTGGCCCGCGTACTCTCTCCCTCCGATGGGGGCCGCCAAGTGTGCTCGCCTCCTACCGTGTCCGACCCCCACTGGCCCGCGTACTCTCTCCCTCCGATAGGGGCCGCCGAGTGTGCTCGCCTCCTACCGTGTCCGACCCCCACTGGCCCGCGTACTCTCTCCCTCCGATGGTGGCCGCCAAGTGTGCTCGCCTCCTACCGTGTCCGACCCCCACTGGCCCGCGTACGACCCCTCTCTCCCTCCGATGGTGGCCGCCGATTGTGCTCGCCTCCTACCGTGTCCGACTCCCACCGGCCCGCGTACTCTCTCCCTCCGATGGTGACCGCCGGGTGTACTCGCCTTCCACCGTGTCTGGCTTGACAGATGTTAGATCTGTTCGGTGTGATTACTTATTTACGTACTGCAGTGTTCTATGCAGCTTTGTGAGCACGTTTGCTTGTCATGGCCCATTTGCGTCCTGCTTTCTCTAAACTGAGCTGCTGTAGTTGAAAGTGATTGTTATATGACGACCACGATATACGCCAGGTACCGGTGAACCGGGAACAACAAGAGCATGCTGATGATAGAGCCGACTGTTTCATTGGCTGGTCGTATGACTCCCGGCCGGAACATTTTTTTATTATCTCGCATGGAACGTGTTTTTACCGTCGTCCATCAGCTAAGGCTGTTTTAACCCGCGCCGTCTTCCCGGTCAGATCCTCACACACCGTCTCGGGGGGTTAGTAACCCCCTCTAAAATCCAAACTAAGCATCGCACGAAAACGAAAGGTGTCATCGGAAAGCGCTCGACGTGTATGGTCCAGGTTATTTTTTGGAATGTTGTTTTTTTGAAATTTCAAAATTTCGAGTTTCCAAGTTTTCTTTAATTTTAATTTCCCATTGGGTAGAGGAGACCGAAAAACGTTGTTGAAAGTCAACTTGCCCCGATAAAACATACTTTAGCCAGAATCTTTTATTTGAACTGCAATTTGGCAAATACGCAAAACTTACATATAATCAAAAGGGAAAAAAATGAAAAATTCCACTCGGACGTTTTGTTGCATCCCTAAAGATAAGCAAACGCTGAAAGTTTCATCAAAATATCTGTATCCGTTAAAGCATGACGACTGGTTGAACTTTTTTGGAAGTAACCTCACTTGACCTTGACTAACTCGTTGACCCTAGATGGCCAGACTTCAGAATTTTGAATCAGTATGCCAAATTGATGTGGGAAAAGGTATTCCAAATTTGGGCGCGCTGCCGCGCGCCGTTCGTCCGCTATCCGCGAAAAACCTGGGAGGGGGGGTTGAAGACACCCCCGAGACGGGACGGGTTCAGTGAAAAAGTAGCATGGTAACTCGGACTTTGATGCATATGTATGGAAATTATCAAGTGTCTACACATCGCATCTGGATCACATCCGCAGCACCGCTCATTCCCTCCGCCGATGATTGATCGCCGACTTCTTTGCTGTTGGTGTCCGCGTCTCGCCGTGTGCTTGAAATCCACCAGTTGACATCGATAGTTGGTCTAAATCGCTGTCAGACTTGGCCTGGTTCACCCTCAGGGATGCAAGTAAGCACATCAGAACATCTCAACGGTGCCGACGGCATATTCTTGTGATGCACTGTCGGTCAGAGTGGCCGGCTGCTTCCTTGGAGTGATGCTTATCGATAGCTAATCGGCTGGTCCTCCCATTAGGCTTAAGCGATGAAGCTTTCTGTAGTGCATAATTGATGAGTTGCACGTTGTTCGATCGCATTGAATACTAATGTCCCTATCAATGCTGAAGTTCAGAGTTGAGGGAATTATACCACCACGGCCACTACCACTGACGGCGGATAAAACCTAGTAATTAGACGTTAATCTGAACGTCTGAACGTATAATTACGTTAGCATTAACCCATCTAACTGCTAAGTTTTCTCACAGCGTCAGTGGTGGTCTCCAATTTGCTTGCCCACCAATCTGGCGAAGCAGGAATCCACTGATCGCGATGGAAATTGAAGCGCAGGCTCCAATCATTCAAATAAGCATTCAGCGTGATACTGCAACCTTAATGTTTCCATCCAGAAAGGGTGTTCAGCGTGTTGTAGGAGGGCGTGTCGATGGATTCTTCTCATGGCGTCTGGTGCATAGGGACATTGTCATGAGATGAGCTGAGAAGAATGATGAGATTGTGGAGTACTATTAAGTCTCCATTGGCGTTGAAAATATGATGTTCCGAATATCCAGCCAAACAGTACTTGGATAACTTCTCAACATTTCCGTTGGATTCAGTGGCGCCTGTATTGGATAACTAATGCACGCCACAGGTATGTACAACGTAGCTATCTCGGCGGAGTGTCATCGTTGACCAAAGGATGGGACAAAGGGAATTAAATTGAATTGCATTGCAGTTATTACCCGTTTATCTATTGAGGAAATCGGGACTGCTGTGCAGTCATAGCTTTGTGGTAATTTAATTCAAAACAAAATGACGTTAAACATTGTTGCGTTTACGCTAATCCATAACTAGTTATACATCAACATGCTAGCCGGGCGTAAAGGGACTTAATCGCAAGCTCACTACCTTGCTATCGTACTGACCTCTGCCTCAAAGTTCGAGGTGCCAAACGTTTTACACCTTCCCCAGGCGCGAGCAGACCCGCAGAATGCAGCTCGCGTACCGAACCTGTTGGCACGCTGTGGCGATTTAAGCCGTCTTGACCGAGCACCCGTGTGCAACCACAGGCGTTCTGATGCGGTGTAAACTGCGACGATCGGACCGACAGATGGGCGGCCTTCCACGTGAGCGGCTGAGATTGCCCGCAGGTCCGCCGGACATCCGCTCCGCCTGCTGGGTGGACAGCGCACCAGGTGGCACCCATCGAATGCACGCCCCCAAACAGTCACGCCTTCACGCTTCATCAACGTCCGTCGTCCATCACGTCCAACCCCTTCACGCTCCATTCACATCCAGTGTTGTTCACGCTCGACTGGAGCGCTGGCAACGCGTCCTGCGTTCAGCCCATGGTCGTTGCCCGTGATGTCGGAAGTAATTCAGCCATGCATGTATCAGAGGTGCCGACCAGTGGAAATTTGGCTTGAAGTTGCTCACACGGTGGAATGTGTCAAATTACACGAAGGCGTTTAATCGTTCATGAAGAAATCGTTGCGTCTGCAGCACTACCTTGCACTCCATATGCATTGTTGATTCCACTTCAAAGCATCAACTTCAACCCTTCGCAACACTCATGTTCAATGTCTACCACCTTAGTTGACGATCTTCCACTTATGAAGTAAGATGGCACATGTTGCTTGCAGCTTTTGAGGCTGCAACGTCGACATTCCGTCGATTCCCTTTGTTTTCAGCACTTCCCAATACTTCCTTATTCACATAATTGCATTCGATGGCATACTTGGCAACTGCGGTATTTCGATAATCATCCACCATGCCGCTAGACATGATGCAATCGGACAGACACAGGGCTGGGCTGCAGCTAGACCAGCCATTGCCTCGCCCTTGCACTGTTCTGCGGCCACGGTGCCGATCTAGCCCGAATGGCTGTGAAGCCGGAGGCCGACCAGACTTTGATTAATCATCTTCAGCTCTTGCAAACGACGGTATTGGGAGATAGTATCCATCAGCGTCGGTGGTTCGACACCACCGCTGGAACATCCCCGCAGCCGGCTACCGTCGTAACTCCCGTCCCCGGACCGTCGCGTGCGAGAGCGAGCGTGTCCGTGTGTCGGCGCGCGTGTCCGTGTGTCGGCGCGCGTGTCCGTGTGTCGGCGCGCGTGTCCGTGTGTCGGCGTGCGTGTCCGTGTGTCGGCGCGCGTGTCCGTGTGTCGGCGCGCGTGTCCGTGTGCCGGCGCGCGTGTCCGTGTGTCGGCGCGCGTGTCCGTGTGTCGGCGTGCGTGTCCGTGTGTCGGCGCGCGTGTCCGTGTGTCGGCGCGCGTGTCCGTATGCCGGCGAGCGTGTCCGTGTGCCGGCGAGCGTGTCCGTGTGCCGGCGCGCGTGTCCGTGTGTCGGCGCGCGTGTCCGTATGCCGGCGAGCGTGTCCGTGTGCCGGCGAGCGTGTCCGTGTGCCGGCGAGCGTGTCCGTGTGCCGGCGAGCGTGTACGTGTGCCGGCGAGCGTGTCCGTGTGTCTGCGAGCGTGTGCTTATGGGGGCGTAAACAACGCCAGGCCTGTGTCGAGGCGTGCCAACTGATTTACGATATTAGTTGGCCAGGCCATCGCCTCAGGCTGACGTATCCACAATAGAAATGCCTGTGTTGTGCCCTGGATCGTAATTCTGGCCATCACGTCACAGCTGGACATTAGTGACGAGTCACGATGAAGTCCGGGCGATTCTACGTTTTTGCATACGCGAAATAATTTGACGGCAGCGACACTACACCACCCGACCCGATCGCCATGCCTTTGAAGCCTTGACGATTGGTGTGCTGCAACGCTTGCAGCGTTACGTGTTCAGTTCCAGTTTGACATCTCCTTCATATTTGGGTCTTTGCAATCTTCATGGCATCGCTGAATTACTTTCAGCCCGTGGCGAGGAACATGTTTTTGTTGCGACACTTCCCTGTTTCGGTGTCCGAAAGGCACTTCCCCGTTTCGGTGTCGCGACACCGATTTATGACCCGATTTTATTTGCCCCATATTTGTCACAAGGCGCCAAGAAATGGGGCAGTTGTGTCAGCCCGCGCAAGCTTCCAACGACAGCGGAATGCTATCCAATTACGTGCTTTCAGGACGAGAGCCTATTACGTTGTTTACGCTGCAATTCTCGGTTCGAGACGGCACCGGGTCGAGCTGACGCGATGCTATAATCATTTAGAGGGGGTACTGAGTGCATCGAAATATGCGTCTAATGCGCTATCTACGATGCAAATATCTGTTCGGTACGGTACCGAACCAAGACGAGGCTATGTTTGTATCATTTAGAAAAAGGAATTGAGTGGATCGCAATATGCTGATATAGATGCGATTTTGTAGATTGAAATATCTCAGAGAACTAAACATTTGAACATACTGTCCTATTAATCTGTTCAAAGCGATTATTTCATCCCAAATAAACCACACTTATTACCGCATCCGCCTATGATGCCAGATATTTGGAAGCGCTTCCTTTTTAGAATCTCTGTCCTGGCCGCCGATCGGGGCCGATATAATGCAACTGGTACTTCATCAACATTCCCAGACTGAAAGAGTGATTCACCAAATATCTGCAGGTTTGGCTGGGCATACCTGAGGTAAGGAAGCATTTGTACCGCCGTAGGGAGGGCTATTTCTGGGCTGAAATTGTCAATTCGTGATTTCTGGAATTTGTGGAAATTATGCGACGGTGGGGGGAGGGGGAGACCTTTCAAGCATGTTTTTAGCTTGGATGCCGAAGTGTAAAGTTATGCTTGGAAAGTTGGGATTGGAAAACAAAGAAAACACAACAATTAGAAAGATGATGCGAAAATTGCGGAATATGGGACTTCCATCAATATTGGAAGACAGGAGTAGGGAATTATTCCACGCTGTGTGCCATTTGCCACTGAAATCTATACATTTGTGGACAAATGTTGATGACTTACCTCTAGGTTCCATTGGTGTCTGCATGAGTTCGTAATAACCATAATATCACACCACGTAGCTCTTTAATAAATATGATATTTACCTCAGTAACACGGACGACATTTCAAGTGCATGTTCATGTAGTTAATTGTTGAACTTGCTGATGAAGTGATGAGCGGGGGCGGAGTTTCCTATGTATGATTTTTGTGAGGCCTGGGCTAACCATCTTTGCCTTGGCCTAACCAGACCCTGGCTCTCTTAGCATGAGATCCTATGTGGTGGGCCGATCAACAAAATTGGCAGCACTCATTATGTCCACGCATTGGGTCTCATCCATTAAAGAAAAAACTTTCGCACCCATTGCAGCGACGGTGCACATTATTGGTGACCATGGTCTAGAAAAACCACTCATGGGATGCATTCTAATCAGTTGCCATTTTGGACAATCCGCATCTAAAAAAGGAGATTGCTCTTAGCTGCTGCAAAAGGTTGTAGAAGATTTCAAATATATAATCTTACCTTCTGAAATCACATAATTATTTAGCTGCAAGTATGACATTTCTAGCCCGTGGTACCTTCAAAGGAAATGCAATGCCAGGTGAGATTGCATGCTATGGAATATTTATGTGAAAAGAGCAGGTGATAATTCCATGGTAAAATATGAAGTTTCTTGATCAATAAAACATCATATTGGATGGATTTTTGTAAATGCAATATTTTTTTAAAAGACTTGCTATATTAACCCGTCCCGTCTCGGGGGGGGGTCTTTAACCGTCCCTCCTCAGATTTATCGCGGATAGCGGACGAACGGCACGCGACAGCACGCCCAAATTTGGCATGCCTTTTCCACATCAATTTTGCATGCTGATTCGAAATTCTTGAGTCAGGTCATCTCAGGTCAACAAGTTAGTCAAGGTCAAGTGAGGTCACCTCCAAAAAAGTTCAACCAGTCGTCACACCTTTACGGATACATATATTTTAATGACAATTTCGGTGTTTGCTTATCTTTAGGGGTGCAACAAAACGTCCGAGTGGAATTTTTATCTTTTTTTTCGTTTTTGACTACACATAAGTTTTGCGTAGTTGCCAACTTGCAGTTCAAATAGAGGATTCTGGCTAAAGTGAGCATTTTTTATTGGTGCAAGTTGACTTCCAGCAACGTTTCTCGGTCTCCTCTACCCATTGGAAAATGAAAATGAAAGAAAACTTGAAAACTCAAAATTTTGAAATTTCAAAAATATAAGTTTTATTTTTGGGATGCAAAAAAAAGAAGTCCCTTTCGATTTCGCTGTCCTTTTCTCATTCCAAATAAATTTCTTCTCATATATCCCCAAAATGAACTCCCCAGAACCAAAAACATAATGTAAGTCGTGAAAAGTCGCGAAAATATAGCCCCCCTGGTGACGTGACGTTTGGGGGAAAATTTATTTTGGGGGATGGATCCGGGCCCTACTCGTCTAGGGCTTTCCGATGACGCCTCTTTCGTTTTCGTGCGACGCTTAGTTTGGATTTTAGAGAGGTTACTATTCACCCCCCTCGGACGGGGTGTGAGGATCTGGCCGGAGAGACGGCGCAGGTTAACATTGGTAGCTCTGTGTTGAATATATATGAAGTAGAACAATTGAATAAATAGCTGGTGTGAGTGTGATGCTGCAATTTCTGTAAATCGCCTAAAGCAATTCATAATGGTTCATTCATTGTTACCTCGGCTGTAATAATGATAGTCTGCAATAAATATGTCCGTTCAGACAACTGTAAGAAATAGAAAGGGCTTCTAACCACTTATTTGATGAGGTAACTTAGCTCACCAAAAGTGTTATTGAGCGTTGGCATGGGTATTTAGGCGTTGACTATGGGAATGTTTCCACGAAAATAGATTTACCTCCTCCTAATCATTTAGGAAATGTTCCGCTCGTGGGAAATAGGTACGTATGAACCAAGATGCCATTCAGATGTTGCGGAGCTAACCATCGACAAAGGAACGTTTCACAAAAACCGTGAAATCCCAGCACCCCTCACCTCCTTCGTCGGTATGATGTGCGTAAATCCTGGTCCTCAAAGCGTTTCAGTAATACATTTATACTGGGTGATGTGCTGCTGTATCCGGACATTTAATTCGCATGGAGGTGCCTATCTTGTGGGCGCCATCTCACCGTGCAGGAGTCACTTATTTTGAAGAGGTGCGCTTGGATCCACCCTCAAGGGGTGCACTTCTTTCGGAGGAGGATACCTGCTGGAACGTTCGGTGACGAAACGCATACACGGATCCAGTCGGCCAGTTGATGAATAGGGTGGAAAGAGCAAGAAAGCACCATTTTGAAGCAGGTTCTTTCCATCATCGGTGCAGCTATGATATTTTTTTTTTTTAAAGAGAAGTGACCGGACAAAAAATGTAATGAAAAGGGACAGCTTTCGACGCGCAAAGCTGACCAAAAGCTTTAGGTTTTGCGTAGTTAAAATCTAAAAATGTATCGTTTCATCTAACGTACTTTTGGTCCCTGAAAGAGGCGGGCCCCCTTGGCTGCGCCTCGGCTTTCTATGCAAAGCCTATCAGGTTAATGCTAAACCATTGCAGGTCGATCGGAGCCCGAAAAGAGGAAATTCGGTAAAACGTTGTAAAATTAGGCAAGATGCTGAAGCTGGGCAGATTCGGTAATATGTCCTTAGTTATCATCGCAGCTGTTGATATTCTGCAAGAATACCCGAAATGAACGGTTCTCTCTCTCTCTCTCGCTCTCTCTCTCGCTCTCTCTCTCTCTCGCTCCCTCTCTCGCTCTCTCTCGCTCTCTCTCTCTCGCTCTCTTTCGCTCTCTCTTGCTCTCTCTCGCTCTCTCCCGTTCTCTCGCTCTCTCTCGCTCTCTCGCGCTCTCTCTCGCTCTCTCTTGCTCTCTCTCGCTCTCTCGCTCTTTCGCTCTCTCTCGCTCTCTCTCTCGCTCTCTCTCTCGCTCTCTCTTACTCTCCCTCGCTCTCTCGCGCTCTCTCTCTCTCGCTGTCTCTCGCACTCTCTCGCTCTCTCTCGCTCCCTCTCGCTCTCGCGCTCTCTCGCTCGCTCTCGCTCTCTCTCGCTCGCTCTCGCTCTCTCTCGCTCTCTCTCGCTCTCTCTCTCGCTCTCTCGCTATTTATCGCTCTCCCTCGCTCTCGCTCTCTCTCGCTCTCGCTCTCTCTCGCTCTCGCTCTCTCTCGCTCTCTCTCGCTCTCGCTCTCTCTCGCTCTCGCTCTCTCTCGCTCTCGCTCTCTCTCGCTCTCGCTCTCTCTCGCTCTCGCTCTCTCTCGCTCTCGCTCTCTCTCGCTCTCGCTCTCTCTCCTCTTGCTCTCTCTCTCGCTCTCGCTCTCTCCCGCTTTCGCTTTCTCGCTTTCGCTTTCTCGCTCTCGCTCTCGCTCGCTCTCACTCTCGCTCGCTCTCGCTCTCGCTCTCGCTCTCGCTCTCGCTCTCGCTCTCGCTCTCGCTCTCGCTCTCGCTCTCGCTCTCGCTCTCGCCTCGCTCTCGCTCTCGCTCTCGCTCTCGCTCTCGCTCTCGCTCTCGCTCTCGCTCTCGCTCGCTCTCGCTCTCGCTCTCGCTCTCGCTCTCGCTCTCGCTCTCGCTCTCGCTCTCGCTCTCGCTCTCGCTCTCGCTCTCGCTCTCGCTCTCGCTCTCGCTCTCGCTCTCGCTCTCGCTCTCGCTCTCGCTCTCGCTCTCGCTCTCGCTCTCGCTCTCGCTCTCGCTCTCGCTCTCGCTCTCGCTCTCTCGCTCTCCCTCTCTCTCTCGCTGTCTCTCGCTCTCTCGCTCTCTTTCTCTCTTGCTCTCTCTTGCTCTCTCTCGCTCTCTCTCGCTCCCTCTCTTTCGCTCTCCCTCTCGCTCCCTCTCTCTCGCTCCCTCTCTCTCTCGCTCCCTCTCTCTCGCTCTCTCTCACTCTCTCTCTCTTGCTCTCTTTGTCTCTCTATCTTGCTCTTTCTATCTCGCACTCTCGCGGTCTCTCTCTCTCTCATTCTCACTCTCTCCCCTCTCTCTCTCTCTCTCGTGTCCAATCGGCGCCAGTGCTGCATTATTTACGATGTTACTAAATTTAGATGCAGCCGATTTACCGCCAGAACATGGTGGCTTTTTAGGTAGTACGAATTGGTATATTTGGGTACGCAGTGGGACCAGTTACTTTTCTCAATTGCATCGTAGACAGCGTATATCCACATCCTGCCCGCGTTTCTTCAGAATCCCGGGTGGCGCCCTGCAGGACGAGAGCCTATGTAGACCATATCCTACCAGAATGTGTTCAACGCCCAAGATGTTGTCTTGTAGTGAGCAAATGTCAAGATGTACGTATTTCTCGATGGTAGAATTCGTCGATTACCCGTTTTTTGCTCAACGGGCCGCGACATGGATAGAAATGGAGATAAACCACTTGTCAGATTATTCATTTCCTGATTATTGATCGCAGAACCAAGAATATCCAGCATGACGTCGACTAAGGAAAAATGAAGTACAGCAAAGTGGTCTGAAATTTTACAAATTTGCGAAGTGAACGAAGTCTATCCACATCAACTAATTCTTGTGTATTAAACATAATAAACCACAGTGCTGTGGTTTATTATGTTTAACTGGACCCCCTAATACACCTGCCTACGCCTTTAGCCCGATCCTATCTAGGATGGAGAGCATATCGCCATGGCTGACCTGATCCCCTGGGTAGCGCATGTGCCACGAACCACTCATCCTTTCACCATCAACAGGTCTATACCCTTAGTGTGACCTTCTGCAGATGTGGCCTGTTGACTTGAAGGACTTTCACATCATTGCGATGGCAGTAGTATAGCCACTGCATTCAAGTGGGTGTATCTGTGTATGCAAATGCAAGCACAAATTAATCGTTGGGACGTGTGTTCGAGCTTCATAATGCTGACAGAGACAGATAGACAGGGAAACAGAGACAGAGAGACAGACAGACAGAGCGGAAGACAGAGACACAGAGACACAGAAAATCAGAAACACAGAGAGACAGAAGGAAACAGAGACATATATATATATATATATATATATATATATATATATATATATATATATATATATATATATATATATATATATATATATATATATATATATATATATATATATATATATATATATGTATATGTATACAAATATCCACGTGGAAAGAGAAACAGCTAAGCTCTCGGAAAACTTAGAGGAATGCAGAACGCTTGAATGAACCAAATGCCTAACATGGCTGTTCGGCATGTATGGGGTTAGAAGAGAGAAGGGGACGGAACATCAATAGTGAGCTTGGTTATGTATAAATCAGAATCTGTGCTGGAATACGAAAAACAGAGGATTGCAGCACTGCAATGATAGCTAGATTTGGCCCGAATTGGGGGATGCAGTTGGGGCTGTTTGAAAAAAGGCTGGGATGGGTAATGCCGCAGGCAGGGAATTTGGATCCAGAAAGGCACGCGGCAGACAGGTCTTCACATTTTTGCATTTGGAGTAGGTGTCTAAGAAAGATTAAAAAACAAGAGGAAAATTGGTGCTGAATAGTGTTTCGGCCAGATTTTTTTTTTTAAACTAAGGCGAACGCTATCACCTATGGCCGCAGGCAGTAAGCGTGCGAACCAGAGGATAGCCAGCTGCTCCTCCCAGCATACCGGAGGAGAGTCAGCTGCTCCCCCCGGCATACCGGAGGATAGCCAGCTGCTCCTCCCGGCATACCGTAGGAGAGTCAGCTGCTCCTCCCGGCATACCGAAGGATAGCCAGCTGCTCCTCCCGGCATACCGTAGGAGAGTCAGCTGCTCCTCCCGGCATACCGGAGGAAAGTCAGCTGCTCCCCCGGCATACCGGAGGATAGCCAGCTGCTCCTCCCGGCATACCGTAGGAGAGTCAGCTGCTCCCCCCGGCATACCGGAGGATAGCCAGCTGCTCCTCCCGGCATACCGGAGGATAGCCAGCTGCTCCTCCCGGCATACCGGAGGAAAGTCAGCTGCTCCCCCCGGCATACCGGAGGATAGCCAGCTGCTCCTCCCGGCATACCGGAGGATAGCCAGCTGCTCCTCCCGGCATACCGGAGGAGAGTCAGCTGCTCCTCCCGGCATACCGGAGGAGAGTCAGCTTCTCCTCCCAGCATACCGGAGGAGAGTCAGCTGCTCCTCCCGGCATACCGGAGGAAAGTCAGCTGCTCCCCCCCCGGCATACCGGAGGAGAGTCAGCTGCTCCTCCCGGCATACCGGAGGAGAGTCAGCGGCTTCTCCTGGCATACCGGAGGAGAGTCAGCTGCTTCTCCCGGCATACCGGAGGAAAGTCAGCTTCTCCTCCCAGCATACCGGAGGAGAGTCAGCTGCTCCTCCCGGCATACCGGAGGAGAGTCAGCGGCTTCTCCCGGCATGCCGGAGGAGAGTCGGCTACTCCTCCCGGCATACCGGAGGAGAGTCGGCTACTCCTCCCATCGTAACGATGCAAGTGCGCAACATTGCTTCATTTATTTTCTTATATCTGTGCTCCAGATGCACCGTTTAGTGACCCTCACTGTCATCTCCATAGCAATTATTCATGGAGAGATACAAACTGTAATTGGCTGTTGTTATTCCAACCACTCGTACACTGCTATCACAGCTAGCCCGACGCTGGGAGACCAGCGACAGGGAAGTAGTGTGCATGTGCCTGTGCCGAGACCTGCGGCACTCACTCTCGTAAAGACTATCATCAATCAGATCAGTCTGCGCCAGCCGGCTACCGTCGGACGCAATCAGCTGGCGGAGACTATTCAACCGAGCCGTACTTCATATTACCACGCGCCGTGGAAAATACGCCGACGCGTGGGCGCCGCTGCTGCCAGCAAGAGCTCAGGCTTCCTCGCCGGAAATAGAGGTCGGGCTAATTGTCACCACGAGAGAAAGACGTTCAGATCACAACCGTCGGCCTGATTCAGACAGGAGAGAACGGGCTTGCGGACGACGAATGTGGATCTGCCGTCGCTGACTGCGTTGTAATTAGGTGGAATTAAGGAAAGGGATAATGGTGATGTATTGATCCGACTAGATAGACCTGCCCAAATCTGTAACCAGGGAAGACAAATTCACATACTAGTGGTGCATCCAGTTGAGCGACAACCCAGTTTCACCAGCTTTACCTCATGAAAACAACCTCTTTCATACAACAACCTCTGCAACATGAAAACAACCACTGAAAAAATCAAACCAATGAATATGCATCTCAAAATAGTGAACATGTATTTGGCTAATCAGCACAGACATTGTACTATTGTCAGTCGACGTGTGCTTGACACTATGACTGTGCGATCAGCAGCATGATGGACGCGTGGAGCTTCAAAGTCACTCTCGCTCACTGATCTGGCAGCTTGGCTGCCCGTGGAGGAGAACACCACGTATTCCGTCGGCCTGTCACACGCATTATACTTATGTCAGCCGATGCACCGATGTCTGAAGGGCTGTGTTGTCGACAAGTTGGGTCGCGTCTCTTCGCGCTTGCAGCACAGCATGCGCTTAAATGCGCGCTTAAAGTTTGCATTGCACAACGGGTAGAGCACAGGGTTGAGTGACGAGTTCAGGTAACCCAACCAGATGGCGCACATGTAGACATTCTCGTTCACGCAGTCTCCGCACACGGCCACGGCCACGAACAGCACGCTGTACGGCAGCCAGCAGAGGATGAACGCGCCCATGATGACGCCCAGCTGGATGGCGGCCTTCTTCTCGCGCTGCAGAATGATATTGCCACCGGAGGACGGCGCCGACTGTGGCGCCGGCGGGCCGGCGCGCGAGGGCGAGCCGCGCAGCGGCGTCGGCGAGCCGGCGGGCGGCGCGTGGGTCGGCCGCGAGTCGGCGCCGGCCGTGACGAACGTGCCGTCGGCGGGGAAGGCGCGGCACGCGCCGGCGGCCGGCTCCTCGTCTGCCAGCTCGATGCGCACGCGCACGCCGTCGTACCTCCCCACGTACTGCACCAGCCCGCTGACGTCGGGCAGCGTCAGCAGGATCAGGTTGCCGTAGCTGGGCGCGTCGGCGCACGACGCCGCCAGCCGCCGGCCGGGCCGCCGACGAGCGCCCGGCCGCGCCGCCGACTCGCCCGCCTCGCGCGGCCCGCTGTACGGCTTGCGCGAGGCGAGGTTGAAGCGGCCCACCTCCAGCTTCGACCGCTGCCGGATGGTGGCGAACATGCGCACGTACAGGTACATCATCGACACCCATGGTATGTAGAAGTTGAACACGGCAGCCACCAGCTTGAACACCCAGTTCTGCGCGAAGCCCGTCTCGCAGCTGGTGGTGACCTCCGACTCGGTGGGCGTGGCCACCAGCCAGTCCCAGAACACCACCGGCCATATCCAGCTGCACGAGACGAACCACACGCTGCCGATCATGGACAGCGCGCGCCGTTTGGTGCGGCGACACAGGTACTTGAGCGGCGTGGTGATGCTCCAATAGCGGTCCAGACTGAGTATGCACAGGTTCAGGATGGACGCCGTTGATGCGATGTAGTCGACGATCAGCCAGATCCGGCACATGGTCAAACCCAGCACCCATTCACCTGAGGAGCACGGACACAGTGTTACCTACCAACATACCTATATATCCAGGTAGAGCAGCCATTCACATGTGGAGCACAGACACAGTGTCACGTTCCAGCAGACCTAGATATCCAGGTAGAGCATTCATCACCTGAGGAGCACGGACATAGTGTCACATACCAGCAGACCAATATATAAATACCGAGCAGCCATCACCTGAGGAGCACGGACAGTGCCACATTCCAACAAACCCAGATATCCATACCGAGCTACCATCACCTCGGGAACACGGACACGGTGACACATACCAACAGACCTATATATATCCAGGTACAGCAGCCATTGACCTAAGGAGCACGGACAGTGTCACATACCACAATGGCAGAATAATGCCAGGTCAGTGTCAGTGCGACAGTGTAAGAGACAGTGTCAAATGTGCGCATGGCAGATGTGCGCACCCAAATGTCCGTAAGCAGATGTATGCAAGCGCAGATGCACGTATGACAAATGTTCCCAAGTGCAAATGTACGTACGGAAAATGGACGAATGCTCAAATGTACCTATCCGCAAATGCACATAAGCGCAAGAATACATCAGTGCGTATGCGCAAATGTACATATGCACAAATGTACCTAAGCGCAAATGCATGGTTGTGCAAATGTACGCATGAGCAAAGGTACGTAGACATAAATGTATGCAGGCGCAAATGTAGGTAAACGTAAAAGTATTTAAGAGCAAATTTACACAAATGTGAAAATATGCGAGATCAAATGTAAGCATGAATCAATGTACGTATACTTACGTATGCATACTTTCGCGTTTGCGAACATTTGTCTGGGTACATATGCCATACCTACATTTGCCCTTCTTTTGTACATTTTCTCTTACGTACGTATGCCATGAGTACATTTGGTTTGCGCATTTCTGAACTCAGGCATATCTGTGCTTACCTACATTTGCCATACTTATTTTTGTGCATACGTACATTTTCTTACGCGCACTTAAAGCACGTACATCTGAAACACGTACGTTTGGATACGTGCATTCGCTTACGTCCCTCTATCATGCATACACTTGCGCATGGGTTACGTAAGTTTGCATTTGTACACATTTGCTCTGGCGTACTTTTGCGCTCATGTACCTTTGCGCTTACGTACCTTTACACCTATGTACATTTGCTGTCAGTACGCACACCCGTTTACTTACATTTGAATTCACACACGTTTACTCGTGTGTACTTTTCCATGTAAGCACATTTACACTAGGGTAATGCGCACTACGTACATTTTTACTTACGTATTTCTGCATTTACGTACAATTGTACATACTGTTATATCTCGTATTGGATGGAACTCAAAATGATTCCAACTCAGATGGTTGGGACGGTTCAAACGCTGCGGCTTCCGGGGTTAGACTGTTTATTCGTGGGCGGCGGAACCCACATTTTCTTGGACTGCCATATTCGGTGGGAATATGGCAGCGAGTCAGTAAGTCTCCATAGCCACACAACTCCCCAAGACGCACAATCACTCGACTCATCTGCGTCTGACAAGTCGCGCACAGGTACGATAGCACTGATGCCGACACTGCCGAGCACCACCAGTACTGGCTACACATTGTGGTACGTCGTCCCGCCTCAGGTCACTACCGTGCGACTTGGCCTTCGGCGACGGCGAGTCCCATGTCTCGGCACTCGGGCACCACTGGGGTCACCTCACCGGCGATCTTGTCCAAGCCGCCATCGGCTGCCTGGTGTCGACAGGCGGCGTCCTGGCCGCCGTTCGTCTCTCGTCGGCGAGAACTGTCGAAGATTCCTGCAGGACGCCCTGCTGGCCTTCGTGAAGGAGTGTCGTGCTGCTGCAGACCGACCTGGAGAGCCTCGGCGGGCTGCTGCCGGTCGCTACTGGCGTAGTGGCGCTGTGGCGCGATAGAGACGGTCACCAGAGGGTGGAGGGGTCGGAGGTACCGGCAGCTCCGCCAGTATGCTCGACCGCTGGGCAGGCGGATGACATAGTCGCACGACCGCTACGACTGTGCCGGGCCGGTTCCACAGACCCGACCTTTCGCCCTGGAGCAGGACATCCTGGCCGGACGCAGAGAACGCTGCAGGCGTGGCGAGGAGTCATACTGCTCCGCTGCGTGTCCTGTCCTCAGCTTTCTTGTCGCAGAGGTCGGCTGCCTTCTGTCAGACTCTGGCGAATGCACGGAGACGCGCCGGCACTGCTGACCGTAGCGGATGACCATATACCACCTTTGATAGCGAGCGGCCGTCCGTTCTTGGTGTGTTGCGCAGCTCGAGCAAGCCGTGCGCAAACGCGTAGGTGTTGAGGTTGTCGTCCATCATTGTCTTCATGACGAGCCTCTCCGCCGCCTTCACCGCGGCTTTCGGGTGTCAGTTGGACCGGGAAAAGTGCGGCATGGAGATCTGATACCCAACACCCCACCTTTGCAGAACATTTCGGGTGCGCCGACCTGCGAACTGGCGGCGGGTAGTTAGCGAAATGTGTTGGCTTCCTGGCCACGTTGGAATTGCTGGAAAACGAGTTGGCGGACGCTGCGGCGAGGTGTGCAGCGCATGTCGGGAACTCGGCGATGATCCGGAGCTTCTTCGTGTCCATGGTGTAGCCGGATACGCCGATCTGGAATCCGGAAAAGTTCACTTCTAACTTAGCGAAGGCGCACTTCTCTGAGTTGAGTGTGATACTGTGAGTGTGATACTGGGTTGAGTGTGATACTGTCATACCTCTGCGGCAGCTTCCACACACGGCGGATGTGCTGGCTGTAGTCCTTGTCGAACGCCTGCAGGTCGTCCACCACCTTACATGTGTTCGGCAAATCGCCAAGCGCTGCGTCCTCTCCCCCGTCGGTTATATTCGTCACCAGAAGAGATCAGGCCCATACTGGCGCGCTTGAATCTGAAGCGGCCCCAGGGCGTGATGAAGGTCGTGAGATCATGATCCTCTTCACGGATGGCGATCTGATGATGCTCAGACTTGCTGTCAAGTTTGGTGAAGTAGACGGCGCCCCGGCCCATCGACGCCACGACATCCTGCGGGGACCGCACCGGGTACGCAGGTATCTTCAAGAAACGGTTGAGCCAGATGAAGTCCACCCTCAGGCAACATCTAGATACCGTACCGTCTTCAGATCGATTGGCCACTGGCACGATGGAATGGCACCATGCCCTCGGGTGTCCCACTGGTTGGTTGGTTGGTTATTTGGGCTTTCGGGCGCATCGACTGCGTTGGTCATACAGGGATTTCCCACCGGCTCGATGACCTTTGACATCACCTCCTCTAGCTGAGAACAAACGTCCTCCTTCCTGCAGAATGGGATTCTGCGAGCCGTTGAGAGAGCGGTTGGTGTTGCATCCTCCGTTAGCTCGATCTTCGTTGGTCCGCCTGCCATCTCCCGCAACTTCGACGTGTCGAACACCCGTGGAAAGGCATTCTTCATGGCAACACAATGTTGCATCCGAACCTCCACGGACGGCACGCCCTGACGTACGTCGTCCCACGCGGAGAGGGGGGGGGGACTGCCGAGACACAGCCTGCCTTGCTGTGTGCTGACCAGCCGGGACCGTACCCTGCGGCTCGGCGGCGGTTCCGGCGTCCGAGTCCAGTTGATCTTCGGCCGGGTACCATTATCTGCGACCTCGGTCACTGATCCACATCTGATGCTGCCGATCTGCTGTGCAAATTCAGCAGGCAGGATCCGGAACTTCACACAATCATGACACGATAGCAGGGCACTGTGCAGTGTCGGAACAACCGCCACCGCTATGGTGCGAACGACGTCACCGAGCTGAAGGGTGGCGTAACACGTTCCCAGGCATGGGATTTCGCACCTATCTGCCGTATGCAGCTTGTCTGAGGAACGGAACAAATCCCGCTGATAAATGTCCAGTTTGCTCGCTACTGGTAGAGGCTACTTTAGCATCCGACGTCCAGACGATGTCTGAAGTCGATCGACTAGGTCCCCGCAACATCAGATGCACCTTGGGACGCCGGGATCTTACCCCTCTTAGCACCACATCTGAGATCAGATTTCTTGCCGCCGTCAGGGGCGGGCGCGACTTTCGCCGCCTGCTATCTCCGCCGCTGACTTGCGACACCTGTCGACGACTTCCGGAACTGTCAGTCGATCGACCTTGACCCTGGCGGCCGCGTCCGGGACTAGCCATGCGCCGCGGGCGGCCGCTGTCACTGCGTTGGCGGCAGACAGAAGAGAAGCGATTTTCTCCATTGCACTGGGAACACCTGCGACCCAGCGCCCTGCAGAGCCATTCTTCGGTGTGCGGAGCTGAACCACAGCGCCCATACTTGCCGGCGCGCATGTCGGTTGGCCTGCCACAGTCATTTGGCTCAGCGGCGTTGCCCTTTCGCGGGCCGGCAGGTGCGGCCAGGCCCGGCGCCTCGGGCGCCGCGAGCGAGCGGCCAAACAGTCCACGTTCCATGAGCATGGTCAGCTGTTGCTGCTGCTGGGCCACCAGCTGCGTGAGCAGCTCCACGGGCGAAGGCTTTGCCTTGGTGGCTGGCTCTTCGACCGCCGTACCTGGCGGCACCTCTGCGCTGTCCACGCCCCTCGGCACCTGGATTCCAGGTCAGTCACTATAGTTCACCACACTCCGCACACACACGAACTGTCTGCCCTGAGAGCACTGTCCCTCTATGAGCACACCGACCGCGCCATGTTATGTCTCTTATTGGTTGGAGCTCAAAATGAGTATAATTCATAGACGGTTTGGGACGGTCAAAACGCTGCGGCTTCTGGGATTAGAGTGTTCATTCGTAGGCGGTTGAACCCACCTTTTCTTGGGCTGCCATGTTCGGCAGGAATATGACATCGAGTCAGGAAGTCTCCATAGCCATACAAAACATACGTACCCTAGTGCTGATATACTTCTGCGCAAACTTACATTTGCACAAAATACATTTGCGCGTACGTACATTTACGCATACATACCTTTGCTCTTAGGTACATTTGGCCTTGCTCATTTTTGCGCTTACGCACGTTTACACTTACGCACCTTTGTACATATGCACATCTGTGTTGACACATTTTTACGCTTACGTACATGGCAATTACATACATTTACGCATACGTACGTTTGCGCTCACGTACATTTGCGCATACGCACACTCGCGGTTAGGTGCATTTGTGTTTCCGAATTTTTGCGCTTACGTACACTTGAGCACATGTGCATTTGCGCTTATGTGTATTTGCTCATGCGTACATTTGTTCTTACGTACATTTGTGCTTGCGTATTTTTGCGCTTACGCGCGTTTACGTTCACGCGCTTAGTGCATATGTACATTTGCGTTGACACATTTTGCGCTTACGTACATTTGCAATTACGTACATTTACAGATTCATACCTTTACGTTCATGTATATTTGCGCATATGTACATGTGTGCTTACGTATTTGTGCGCTTATGTATACTAGCGCATACGTGCATTTGCGCTTACACATATTTGTGCATACATACATTCGCGCTTACGTACTTTTGGGCATACGTATATTTGCGTTTGCGTGCTTTTGCGACTGCATACATTTGCCCTTACGTACATTTGCCTACGCACCTTTTCTCATGTGTACATTTGCTTTTACGTACATCTGCTATGTGTACATTTGCCATGCGTACTTTTGCTCCTTGGGGACGAGTAGCCTAGGGGTAAGTTGCTCGTCTCACAATCGAATGGATGTGAGTTCGAGTCTCACCTGTCGCTACTCTTCGCCTGCGACCAATCGGCGTGAGAGATTGGCGATGCTACATGACTCAACCGTCGATGTGTCGTACAACCAATAACCAACCTACTTTTGTTCCTTCGTAATCTGCGTCTACGTGCATCTGCCATATGATGCGCGTAAACACAGATGTACTTTTGCACTAACGCACATTGCCTTACATACATTTGCAAGTACCTTTACATACATTGCAAGTACCGTCATTGCCTTACATACATGCAAGTTGCCTTACATACATTTGAAGTACATCTGCCTTGTGTGCATTTGTATTAGAATCACACCGCACAGATATTCATCTAGAGATTAGGGAACTCTGTCGTACGGCAGCAGAGGTGATGGCAAGGCTTATGGACTGAATTATGCTACATGTCTTCCATGACGGACCAAATATTCTATTTTTATAATGTCGACCGCTGCTTCGTATTAAGCAGCCTATCTTATTTGGCTACACGCACTCGTACAGGCTCGATTAATGCCGGGCCAGTTGCCCAAAAGCAGGATGATAAGCTTTGGGATGGCTCAGGATTCCTCAGGATGCCGATACACGCGTAATCATTCGCCGTAGCTCTAGCTCAGTTCGATTAATTTCATCCCTTCTTAGCCGTTTTGCTTTTCGCAGATACGGCAGATAAAATACACCATCAGGCATTAGTAAAAGTAGCCCCTGGAGCACACCAGCCAGGTAGCAAGCTAGTAATACCAAGGAATTCCTGGGGACACGTAGTTGAATGTGCTATGAGGGGAAAGGGAGAAGTTGGATCAATGGAAATAGACATACGCAAGCACACACGCCTGCATTTGCATGCACATAAACATGCACACCTACGTGCAAACGTGCTTAGCATACATAGAAGCATGTACTCACATACATACATGTATACCCGCTTCTCAGGGGTCGCGTGAAGCTATTCGACATGTTGTTTGACGCACCGATAACATCTTAAAACGCTACGAGATAAGTTTGTAAATACTCTTATAGGTGTATAAATATCTTCAAACTTGTGGTTCGTTCGACCTATGGAGCAAACCAGGCTGTTTCTACTATGCTGATTGCTTGCTCGATCGAAGTTTGACTACGCGTGCTTTATTTATGACGTGTTTTATTTTGACCAGCACCCGTACCCTCGATGCAGTCCACCACTGCGCTTCGCATTACCGCACAGGCTTTTCGTACATTTCCAACGACAATTATCCTGGCGGAAGTGCACGAGCTTCCACTCCTGTTACCATGAACAGTATTCGATATGCCTGCAAACTACGGAAATATCCGGACCATCCAGCTTACGTCCATGTATTTCCTCACCGCATGCTAACGCTGTGTTCAAACGAACGGACCATGTCAGCCAATGCAGTGTGAATGGGACGACTTTTACGAGAGCGGTCTCCGACTTCAAAGTGTTCGGCAGACTGAGTGCATTCCAAAGTATCTCTGGGAATTGATCACCCCAGAAGAGGACATGTTCCCCGCCTGCACAAAGATAACCGGTAGCACACCGCATGAATCCAGAGTACTTGCCATGGAGCACGTCGAGTAGTACGCTGGATTCGTCTTGCGACATTCACCGATGCGACCACAACGCAGGCCGGCGTCGACAGCGCTTTTATTGCCGATACTGTGACAAGATGCTTTTTACTACTAGCACATGCGTCTGTGTATTCTCACGAGCTTATTGCTATCCTGAGTGCTCTCTGTTTCATTTAATTATCAGACGATCCACTACACATTATTTTGACGGGTTCCTTAAGTAGCCTTTTAGCGATGAGGACTCTCGGCCTATAAAATCCCATTTTACGGGACGTTTTAGCTCGTCTTACCGCTGTGTTTCAGACAGGTAACAGAGTGGTGCTGTGCCTCATCCAGAGCCACGTGGGCATCTCTTGGAACGACCGAGTTCACGCTGCTGGAAAACGTACGTCGTCAGCTCCATGCTCGCCAGCCCTACTATTCCCTGCCGTGATCACTTCCGAACCATTTCTAAGTCTGTGTCCGCTAAGTTGCAAGCTTCTTGGAAAACACCGCCTGGTATTACGTTGAGAGCGATCAGTCAATGTTCCCGAAAAATGGAGCGTGCCCTCGTAGGAATAGGCGAGACGAAGTAGTGTTGTGCCGCTTGAGAATACGGCATGCATATGCCACTCACTTTTACTTGCCAACTAAGAGTGTGTTGCACAGGGTAGGCAAGATAAAACAACAAGGGGTCAATCCGCAGCAGGGACATCATATGCCCAGGTGGTCGCAGGCCACCAGGTAGCTGAGGTTTCCCCTACTGTGGAGGTGGCTGGGATCTCTCAAGAGGGGAGTGTTAATAGTGTTAATAGTGAACAGAGGAGAGGTAGTTCTGGTAGGTCACAGGAGGGGAAGTGGCATGAGGTCAGGGGGTGGAGGATTTGGAGACGCGAACCTAAGGAAAGGGTCAGTGAGTGGCAGGTGGCAGGTGGTAGGAGCGGGAGGAAGTGTAGCCGACCGGCCCAGCGGGCAGGCATAGTAACAACAAATATGTTCCAGGCATTGGATGACTTCCCCCAGGATAGCAGTAGTAAGGAGTCAGTGCTGGTCATAGGAGACTCTCGTGTGCGTCATTTAGAGCGGGTATTTTGTAAAGGTAGGAGGGACAGGAGGTGCATCACCAGGCCTGGTGCCAAGGTGAAGGACCTGGTACCTGCGGTGGCACAGGTCACCAGTGATCACCAGTTTAACACAGTCATAGTGCATGTAGGGGTAAATAACATAGGTCATACTAGGGGCGAGGAGCTTCTGCGGGAGTACAGGGCCCTTCTGGCCACCCTGAAGGGTACCAATAGAGTGCTTGTAACAGGAATTTTGCCTAGGGCTAGAGCCTCCCCTGAGTGGAGCTCTAGGGCACTGGCAGCTAACACCAGGGTAGGAAAGCTCTGCCAGGAGCTAGGTTTTACATTTGTAGACGAGTGGAGCAGGTTTTATGCATCGTGGGACCTCTATCAGAGGGATGGCCTGCACTTTTCTGAGAAGGGGGTCCATGTGTTAGGCAAAGTATATGAGCATGTCCTTCAGGGAAACTAGGAAATGGGGTGGGGAGGGATGAAATTGCATTGCCAACTCAGGAATATTCCAATAGTGTCAGCCAAGGCAATAGAACCTCAAAGTCTGCAAATAGGGACAGCAGCAACTCAAGGGGACAGAGTTATAGTTCATCTAGTGATAAAAGAACTCCTCAATATGAAAAAGCCAAAGGTGGTTATGGAGCATTTGTTAAGTGTATGATGTTTAATGCTCAGAGTATCCGTTCCAAATTTGATGAGTTCAAGTGTTATGTTGCTGAGGAGGAACCGGATTTTGTTTGCATTACGGAGGCATGGGTCAGTGAAGGATATTTTGGAGATAACTTACAGGACTATGAGATCCAGGGATACAATATGTTTTCGTGCAATAGGGGTCCAGCAATGAAAGGGGGTGGTGTAATGCTCTATGTGAATAGCTTATTCAGTTCTCAAAAAGTAGCAGGTGGAGATAAAAATGTGTCTGTGGAGTCCATTTGGCTTGATGTCACTGTGGGAAAAGGCAACAGCAATACTCTTAGGATAGGAGCTTTCTACCGATCAGGAACCCTGCCACATTCTCAGCAACTGGAGCTTGACAAGGTGATTTGTGAGGAAATCAGTAGAAACTTTAAGAGGAAGTGCCTTATTCTTGGTGACTTTAATCTAAAAGGTTATGAAAATGCTGGTGTTGGCTCCCCATCATGCAAAATGTTCAGGAAATGCCTTGAAGAGGACCTGTTCTTACACCAGTTTGTATCGGAACCTACCAGGCATGGTTCATTCTTGGACCTTGTATTCTCGGATTTAAGTGACTTGGTTCAAGACTTGACTGTAGGCGAAACGCTGGGAAAAAGTGACCATAACATAGTTAGATTCAAGGCACATGTAGGGGAAATTATCAAGGATAATTTGGTAAAGGTTCCAAATTTCAACAGAGCAGACTTTAACGGCATGAGAGCGGCTTTAAGTGCCATCAGATGGGAAGAAGAATTCTCCAATTTAAATGCCTGTGAAATGTGGGAAAAGTTCAAATCTTACTTAAAGGAAACTCAGATTAGACATGTCCCCCAAAAGCAAAGACGCAAAAGAAGGGTAGGAAAGCCAGCATGGCTTACACCAGACGTGATAAAAGCAATTAGGGCTAAGAAAACTGCATTTAGAGTTTTTAAAGAAGCCTCAAATGTCATTAATCTAAAGGCGTATCGAAAAGCTAGAGACACTGTGAAGCAAAAAACCAGAGCAGCAAAGCGAGCAAAGGAACTGGATTTAGCTAGAAACTGTAATGGGGACAGTAAAAAGTTCTTTAGTTTCTACAAGCTGAGTAAAGTTTCTAGCACAATTGGTCCACTGGAAGTAAACGGGACTACATTGGGTGAGGATAGTGAGATGGTTGAGGAGCTGAGCAAGCAGTTCAAATCAGTGTTTACATTGGAAGATATGACCAATCTGCCGACCGTACACCATAGTTCAGTTACATGGGATCTGACAAATGATGTTGATTTCATTGGTAGTGATGTTGTTTACAATCACATCAGGAAAATAAAACCAAATAAGGCAGCAGGACCTGATGATATTTATGCTAGGGTGTTGCGGGAAACTGAAAAGGAACTGGCATTTCCACTTAGTATAATATTTTGTAGATCAGTTTCACATAATGAAATTCCAACCGATTGGAAAAGGGCAAATGTAGTTCCTATTTTCAAGAAAGGAGAAAGAGGGAAAGTTGAAAACTATAGGCCAATAAGTCTCACATCCCGAGTCTGCAAGGTACTCGAATCAATTATCAAGGATAGAATAGTTAGTTATCTGGAAGGTAGCAGATTGATTCAAGATACTCAACATGGATTTAGAAAAGGGCGATCGTGTCTCACAAACCTCTTGGACTTTTTGAACTTCGCCACAGAACAATTTGATCAGGGAAATCAGGTTGATGTAGCATATCTTGACTTTAGTAAGGCCTTTGACAAAGTACCCCATAAACGGTTAATGATACAGCTTCAGTCCCATGGTATTGCAGGTAGCATCTTAAAATGGATAGAGTTGTGGCTTTCAGATAGACAGCAAAGAGTGATGCTAAATGGTACAAAGTCATCATGGCAAAATGTTCTTAGTGGAGTCCCCCTGGGGTCAGTACTAGGGCCATTACTGTTCATTATATTTGTAAATAACATTGAAAGTGGCCTAAGCAGTAAAGTTTTGAAATTTGCAGATGATTTGAAGGTCTTTAGGGCAATAACAGGTCAGGATGAGCATATCTCGCTGCAAAAAGACTTAGACGAACTTGTGAAGTGGTCCGAAGAGTGGCAAATGAAATTTAACTTTGATAAGTGCAAAATCATGCATGTAGGTAAGCAGCATATGAAGGCTCCATACTTGATGGGTGGCCAAGTGCTAGCAGTGACTTAACAGGAGAAGGATTTAGGTGTTATTCTAAACACAAAATTGGGGGCATCAGAACAGACCAAGGAAGCCAGGAAGAAGGCACTGAGAATGCTCGGGGCAATAAATAGGAATGTATCATACAGAAGTGAGGAAGTGATCAGGAAGCTTTACTGTGCATACGTCAGGCCACATTTGGAATACTGCATCCAAGCTTGGTCTCCTAGCTATGAAAAAGATTGTTGGCTTTTAGAGAGAGTACAAAAGAGGGCTACAAAAATGGTTAATGGCATAAGCAACCTGGCATATGAGGAAAGATTGAAGAAATTGAATATGTTTTCACTTAGATATAGAAGGCTGAGAGGAGATCTCATCGAGGTCTTTAAATTTGTCAATGGTCTGGAGAGGGGATACCTTGGGGAAATGTTTGAATTTAACAGAAATGATGCAATTAGAGGTCATAAATTCAAAATTAAAATTAACCACAGCAGAACAAGGTTAAGGCAAACTTTCTTCACCAACAGGGTAGTGGAACACTGGAACCAGCTGCCAGAAAACATCGTCAGTAGCAGCACATTGAACATCTTTAAAAACAGCATAGACAATCATTATAAGAATAGAGGGCTTGCTTTTCAGTATTACAGGGAGGGCTGATTGGCAGATTTGGTGGGCAACTGGTTCAGTGTACAGAGTGCAACCAAGAAGGGCCCTTGTGGCTCAGAGTTGCACTAATCTTTTATGTCTTCATGTCTTTATGTCTTTAAATACCATGCTGCCCGAAATGTGACGCCAGCCTATCTGTGGGCTATGTCCTGCTCTCCTGCTCCGGTTAAAAAGAGGAGTGTAGACAACACCTTGAGCGTGTTCAGTCACCGCCACCCAGTGACGTTTTAGGCGACGACTTGGGCTGGGCGACTTCGCGGGACTTTCTCCCAATCAGGGGACTTTTCACTTCCTCACCGAAGTATCATTTTGAATAATATATGCACCACGCTGGATAAGTAGTTGTGCCATGTTAATTTGCCAACATTTGTTAGTTTCTGATGTATAAGCCAATGAAATATGCTCTAATAACTTTTTAGATCTTCTTTTTGATAGGTACGTGCAAATTCATGGTGTAAATTCGAACAAATAGTCCCATTCCAAGTTCCTGGTGCCGTAAATGATGCGGAATCGAGTCTATAGGACTTCAATGAAGGAGGTACATAGAAAAGCCCAACATACTTTGATAGTTATGTCTAATATTGTTGGATAATTGCTTGCACATATAAATGCGCAGTAATTTCAAGAGGAAATAGTGAAGTTCTGTATAAATATTTCCACTCACAATGTGCAATAAGTCTTTTTGGTATTTACATTATGGCTAAGTTCCAGCCTGATTTGCAGCAATGCATGTCACATGCTTTTTCAATGTAAAGTTGTCATCAATTATGACACCGAGTTATGCGATTTGCTGCTTCCTGTTAAAGTTTTGAAAATTTATGGTTATGTTTAAGTCAGCACTTGGCACGCCTGAATGAATTTAGCAATTAGTTTTTTTTTACATTCTGTGATAATTTATTAGCTTGAACCATTCGGTTATTCCTGCAACAATGCAATTGTCGTCAACTTGTAGTTCATTTATATTATTTGTAGCTTTAAAAATGACAGCAGCATTATCAGCAAACAACTAAAACATTTCCTTGTAAGTAATTTCCCCAAATGCTTATGTGTATATATGGAAGAGCAGAGATCCGGCATGTAGCCTTCTAGAACTCGCATAGTAATGAGTTCTGCTTATGAGATGGCACTTTTTATTTTTGTTTGTTGGTAACTATCAGGTAAGTAGAGGTACGCTATAACATTCAGACACGTGTGGGGAAAGAGTTTACACCTGCAATCGATTGATTAGAACAAAATATGTACAAATCAAACAAAAAGCTAAGATTTGTCCCGGAACCCATTAGTACTCGTAGCGCTCAATTTGTGTTTTTCCAGCTAATCACAATGGAGTATTTCGCCAATATTTGTAGATTGGCCCCTAGATGAGCTATAGCCGCGAAACTAAAACGAGTGTAGTGTTCGTTATAAGAGAAAACGTATGATACCCGGTTTTACAGTTTTCGGTCAACCAGTGGCCTTCCAGCTCAAGCCAATGACCTGAAATTGGCGAATATCACGCCAGGCCACGTAACGAAACATTTTACAGTTAGACACAGGAAAATAAGAACAGGACTCTTTGAAGCCCTGTGAATCTGATGATGCCCTTCGTTGTCACTCCCTGTCAATTACACAGGTCAGGTCAAGTCAAAGCTCGTGATCGGCCGTATCGGCATAGCATATAGAGCCCCCAGGCCATCATGAAATGAAGCTGAATCAGTCGGAATGGCGCATGAAATATTAAATGTGTTTCAATAATATTGAACAATATTGAATTCAATAATAATATTGAATACCATTGAATAACATTGAATAACATTGAATTCAATTATATTAAAACACATTTAATATTTCATGCACCATTCCCACTAATTCAGGTTCATTTCATGATGGCCAGGGGGCTCCATATGCTATGCCGGTACGGCCGGTCCCGAGTTTTGACTTGACCTGACCTGTGTAATTGACAGAGAGTGACGACGAAGGGCATCATCAGATTCACAGGGCTTCAATGAGTCCTGCTCTTATTTTCCGGTGTCTCTAACTGTAAAACGTTTTGTTATGTGGCCCTCCCAAACAAAAAGTTTCGCGATATTTGCGAATTTCGGGTGATTGGCCTGACTTGGAAGGTTACTGGTTGACCGAAAACTGTAAAACCGGGTACCATACGTTTTCTCTTGTAACGAGCAATACGTTCGTTTTATTTCGGGGCTCTAACTCATCTAAGAGCCAATCTACAAATATTGGCAAAATACTCCATTGTGATCGGCTGGAAAAACAAAAATTGATGGCTACTGATGGGTTCCGCGAAAAATCATATTTTTTTGTTTGATTTGTACATATTTTGTTCTAATCAATTGATTGCAGGTGCAAACTCTTTGCTCACACGTGTCTGAATTTTATAGCGCACCTCTAGTGTAAGTATGCATGTAACATCCTTGACAAAGCATCTGAGACCTCAGTGCGTTGCTATTTTGTAAGATTGCTTGGTTATCGGCACAGTGAATAACATAAAAAATTAGTTAGAAGCACTTTTCCGCTGAATATTTCATCGGACTTCAAGTACATGTAGGTGCTCATTCATGGGGTCTGTACAGCGTTAACGGTGCTGGGGGTGGGGAGAGTGTCGGGTGGTGAGTGGGAGGGGAGCGGTGACGAGAAGTTTCTTTCCAGGGTTCTGGCATTAGCCTACCCTCGAAGAGCATCGAGGGGTATTTATCTTGTGGACGAGGTTAACGGTAATTCATTAACACGGCCCAAGTAGTGAAGGATAACTACATTCGTCCACCATTTTTTCTTCTTCATTTTCTGATGAATACAAACATAGCTTCAATCTTCGTCAATGGATTGCGAAACTTTACGAATTACTGGTAACGGGAGTCTCTTGAAGTGCTCCGGAAATGAAATTTTGCTTATGCAGTTTGATTTACACCATTTTATATCATTGCAGCCAGTGCATTTGACGGCTTGTACGAGCCGAGTGGCGTGCTGAAGCCAACTCAGGTGAAATTATGGAGCCAAAGTTGGGATGAACAATGAGACATGCTTTCGCCTCTGGTGTCGTATTTAATGATACAAACTGTTCCTGGCAATCCTCTCAAGCACGATTAACATGAAATATCTGCAGTGGTAATATTGTTAGCTTGCTGGTTAACGGATGGAAGAAGTATTTCACTTCCATCGCACTGTGGCATCATGGAAACCAGCATGGTAACCTGTTGCACGTAGGACGAACGATGCTGTGGTTGCTTTATTCGTTTGATATTTGACGGTATTGACACAAAGTTCCAAAACCGAATTGGGACGTTTATTAGCAACTTCGTTTGGAGTTCAGTGAAGACGTTAATCGGGGCATTTCCAGACAACAAATAACGTGATCTTTGCAATAATTTGACTAAATATGTAGTCACCAACATGTTTGAACAAGGAAGGATATCATAATAGGGCTCATTTCTCACCATGAAAATGAACGGTCATGCCATTTGCTGTGCATCATTTCTTATTATGCCGTTCCAATCTCTCTGTATTGTGAAAAGTTTCTAAAATAGCACAACAGGTGACTACATATTTAGGTGAAGTCCAGCATTTCGGTGCAGCCTATCGTAACAACACAGGATCTGCCCACCTGTGGGCCACATAGTTCTAAAATTTCTGAACGGAATTCAGACGGCATATTTTTGTTTGTTAACCTGTGACTGGTCTTATGCCAATGCCTGGTTCAATTTTGTGCTCTATCTGAAATCTTGATGGTGTCTGCAGACGCATATTTTGGCATATTTTGGTTTCAAAAGTATGCCAATCACTTGCCATTTTTTGTTGGACTATAAATACTCATATACTTGAGACAGACGGTCACGCTTGTGGAGCGTCAAGGTTGTGTCGGTCACAGGCACGTGCAGATAATTGTGTTGATCTGGGAGTCCTGGGGCACGTCCAATGTAAAGCATGCATGAAGTTAGCAAACACCAGGCCATGTACCAGCGAATGAATTGTTTTGAACCTCTCCAGCGACAACACAGAGCACCGTCATTCCATGTTCAAATTATCCACTAATAGTCATGGGCTGTGTATTTGCGTGCATGCGATTTGAACATCAATTATTTTTAGAAATGATTTGTTTTGTGATGATCGAACTGTCGAAAACACATGAATCCTGGACTATGAGCGCATTTTTATGGCTTTACCACTTGTGGCGTAAATACGGGAGTAAAGTTGAATACGCGTTTGCCAAAGTGCAGCAAGAGACGTGTCCTGCTGCAAAGGTATTTGACTCACAGTCCTGCAGCTAATCGCTAATCAGCTTTTTATTGAACTGAGCTACCTTTTTGACGAAATCATATTATTCCCAGGTAACTTGGTTACTAGAGGTAAATAATCCTATCAAGTGGCGGGGGGAGAGGGTCAATTTGGCAATCAGCCCTCCAAAATTGTAAGGTTTGCTCGAAAAAACAGCTTGGTAGTCTGCCTCTCAAATTTGAACGACCAGATTAACCGAACACCTGAGTTGGCATATTTTGGTTTCCGAAGTACGCCAATCACTTGCCATTTTCTGTTGGAATAAAAATACCCATATATTTGAGACAGAAGCTATCCCATGCTTTACCAGGCTTAGCTGCTTACAACATGATCAGCAGAATCTTATGTGATTGATCTGACCTGTGACCATATTAATCATCTGAAGCATAATTGCTATACAATATCTTGGGATCCACAAACGAGGCGGCATCAGTTGCCATTCCAGTGATTTGCTTCAACGTGGTAATTTCGGAGATATCCGGGGGAGGAATGGTCTGCCCCCATTCTCCTCCAATAGGGACTGTACGAATCACATCCTCGCCGAGTGGCCCGGTGTTCTCGTAACATCACATGCTAAGGATAAGAAAGGGGGCTAACTTCACATTTAATCTCTTTGGACCTAAATACTAGCATTGTGCATTGTGTATGCACAAATGCTGAAGCCACTGCTGTTCTGCATGCAGGTTTTAAATAGGAACCCAATCTCTCCAGCCAAGTTGTCATGATGGACATTTTGTAGCCGGGAGTGCTCGGCAAGACTTTAAAGAGCCCTCTCCCTGTGGGACCAAGTCGAAAGAGAGACACGGAAAAAGTCGGACGCGCCAAAAACACCTAGTAAAAGGCTCACGTCTTGCAGAGTAAGATACAGTAAACGATTTGCCAGAAAACGAAGCGATGTTTGCCTTCAGCTTTGAGGATGGGAGCGGCAAAAAATGGATGTTTACCGCAGTCACAGCCGATCCAACTTCAACTAACTCGCCAGCAAGAGGTGAAAGTTGGATCGGTGATTAACGTCGCATTCACGCAGCGTCCGAAGAGCTTCTCATTTAAGCACGAATCTGTGGTGAGCCACATTGACTTGCCTTCGTACACTTATTTGCGGCGGCTGGTTCGTGATCTGTGGCTTCCCGCCACCGATCGATTGCTCCTAGATCGTTGCGCCTGCCACCGATCGACGGCTGCCAGATCGTTGCGCCTGCCACCGGTCGACGGCTACCAGATCGTTACGCCTGCCACCGGTCGACGGCTGCCAGATTGTTGCGCCTGCCACCGGTCGACGGCTGCAAGATCGTTACGCCTGCCACCGGTCGACGGCTGCCAGATCGTTGCGCCTGCCACCGGTCGACGGCTGCAAGATTGTTGCGCCTGCCACCGGTCGACGGCTGCAAGATCGTTACGCCTGCCACCAGTCACGGCTGCCAGATCGTTACGCCTGCCACCGGTCGACGGCTGCCAGATCGTTGCGCCTGCCACCGGTCGACGGCTGCAAGATTGTTGCGCCTGCCACCGGTCGACGGCTGCAAGATCGTTACGCCTGCCACCAGTCACGGCTGCCAGATCGTTAAGCCTGCCACCAGTCACGGCTGCCAGATCGTTAAGCCTGCCACCAGTCGACGGCTGCCAGATTGTTACGTAATGTGTTCGAAGAGATGGAAATGGCAAAACAGCAGACACCATGACGAACTGAAGCTACCATACCGACATGTGAATTGTGCCTGCCAATTTATTTGGAATGATAAAAGGACAGCGAAATCGACCAGGCCTATAAGTTTTTTGCCCTCCCCCCCCCAAATTAAAATGTTATTTTTTTTTAAATTCCAAAATTTTGCGTTTTCAAGTTTTCTTTAATTTTCCTCTCCCAATGGGTAGAGGAGATCGAGAAACGTTGTTGGAAGTCAACTTGCCCCAATAAAAACGGCTTACTTTAGCCAGTATCCTGTATTTGAACTGCAATTTGGCAAATACACAAAATTTATATGTAGTCAAAAACGGAAAAAAATGAAAGTCAACTCGTACGATTTGTTGCATCCATAAAGATAAGCAAACGCTGAAAGTTTCATTAAAATATCTATATCTGCCAAAGCGTGACGACTGGAAGAACGTATTTGGAGGTGACCTCACTTGACCTTGACTAACTCCTTGACCCTAGATGACCTGACCTAAAATGTTTGATTCAGCATGTCAAATTGATGTGGCAAAAGGTATGCAAAATTTGGACGCGCTGCCGCGCGCCGTTCGTCTGCTATCCGCGAAAATCCTGGGGGGGGGGGCGGTTGAAGACCCCCGAGACGGGACGGGTTAATCTCCCCCTCTCGAGAACATGCACTTTTCACGCCCGTGAATTGGTGCCTGTACACTCTCTTAGCGAAACATATCTAGTGGCGCTTCTAAAGTGCCATTTCAACTACCACTCCTCGAATAAAAGTAATCGGTCACGCTTACAATTGGCACCTCCACAACCGGCCCAGGGATATAAATTAATGCTAACGCTACTGAGTTAACACGGGATTTATACCCAGGATACAGATCTGTGGCGACGTCTTTAAAGTAGATTCTTCAGCACCACTCCTCGGAAGAAAATATTAATGACACCTCTGAAGTGACACACCAAGCAGCACTCATCGTAGACAACTTCGTTGTGACGCATCTAAATTGGCCTCCCGCACTTGAAGAATATGAAGAATAGATCTAGTGACACCCCTGGGTCCATTCGGTAGCCAGCAGCTCACGGGCGATGAGTTGGATAGCCTACTGATATGAAAAAGTTTGATGTTACTGAAATCAGGTAGGTAGGAGCTACGAAACCTCGCTAAAAAAATTTCCAATTCAAGCTAAAGTAGCCATGATATTGGTTGATTTCATAGATTGACATAGATGAAAAAACACCACACATGGACGAAGCTGTGAACAATGACACGTGCTCTCACGGTCATAAAACATTTTTTCTTTTCGTTGGAACGCTAGCCACAAATAAGCTCAAAATATTGTCGATGGATATCGATTCCAGGCTGCCCAGTTTTTGTTGGTTTATTTCATAGTGAAGACTAGCTCTTCACATAGTTATTTGTTACTTAGCACTGCTATGCATAATTCAAATCTTGGAGCAAACACATCATTTTAACGTTGAAGCTTAATAAATGATATCAAATATCAGTGGTTGAAAACACATCAAAATTTGGCACGTAACTAGTTACTTTCCGGATTTTATGGCATACACCTATAACACAGTATAGTAGATCGATATAGCATGCGAGGAAAATGAATATAGTATTCGACGAAGACCACATCCATCTACTAATTAGGGAGGTCTAAGAATACGGTTGAGTAGATTCAAGGGCACATACCGAATCAAAATGGATTTACCGTTCAGATTAAGCCGTTTTTATCACTTTGTCATTTAAACACATGGTGCAAATGATATCCAAATTAAAGTTCCAGAATACCTTCCTTAGGTGTCACATATGTCTCTTGGCACGCTTCTAGAAGCCTATTTCCGGCACTGAGCGGACGCGTGCACGCTCCTCGACACTCCCGAGGAGGCCTCCAGTCTCTGGAACTCACTCTCGGCCGATCCACCCAGCAAGTGGCTCCGGCTCGAGCGCTAATGAACGTCTGTTCTGATAATCCAACTTCCTCAAACGCCAACAGCCACTGACACCAGTGGCGCAGACAGGGTTTTCCCAACAGCGAAGCGGGTGGGGGTGACCAAAAAATTGCAACGCAACATAGCTTTTCGTGTACGAAGTGCGCCAAAACTTTATGGTATTTGCGCGGTAAAAACCATACAATTTCTTGTTTAATTTCAAGTATTTTTGGTCACTAAGTGTGTGTGCAAGGGTGGGGGGGGGGAGGAGGTCCTCTCCTTGGCTGTACCTCTGGTCACCCTCCAACCGAACAATCAGCTCGGCGTCGTCGGCATACATGTTGGATTCGACATGCTGCACTATTTCGCGAACACATAGCATGATTAAATGAGGGTATTCGGCGGTGAGTGGGACAGAAATGGACAGTGAACGGGACGGTATTTTACGCTGAACGGGACAACATTGGACTTCCCGACAATTACACAGATTGTCGAGTGATATCATAGAGTCGTGCTACTCGGCCAGCTTTATTTCGAAGCATGCTTGGCCAAAGGCACAAAGAGGCCAACATTCAGTAAGGCTAAAAACATACATTGGCTATTAAGACTAAAGTCAGAATGCAATCGAAGGGAATTCGACACATGCCACACCCCATTGGTTGTTCCCAGCGTGCTACTTCCTCAGGAGTGGTTAATGGACGGTGAGTCCGTAAATTGCCTATTATTCTCGAAGTAGCAGATGCTTTCAAGCCGCAATGGAAGTACACAGACAGGTCTGTCTGTGCATCACAATTACCGTGTCTACACGGTAATCGTGAGGCCAGCAAGTGAAAACCGCAAACATGTTTGCGGCTCAAGTAATGTATAAAACACACACACATACACACTCATGTATACATATATATATACATATATATATATATATATATATATATATATATATATATATATATATATATATATAATTACAAATATGCTGCATGGTGAGAAGGATGTGTTTACGATAAGCTAGCTATCCGTTCGCGTTACGATACGTACGTCCGTTACGATAAGCTATCCGTTCGCGTGAACGCGCACACCACAATTCATGGTCTTTCGAAGTCTGGGTTATCATGACCCGATATATCCCGAAAGTTCATGGTCGACTGCAACTTTTATGGGCGTTTTCATTTGCATACTCGATACGCCATGATCCTCTGCAGGCCTTGCGGAATTTGGTTGCGGACAAGTCGGCACTTCGTCCAGTTTGCTTTTGCATCGTTTTATTCAAGTCATCTCCGAATACGAGGCGAACAGAAGTTAGCAGCCGAGCCACGTGTGTGGCATATCCATCTCAGTATTTCTCGAAACTCTGGTGACAGCTAAGGCATTAAACCCATACGGTAGGGGAGGAAAGAAGCGGGCATCTCCTTCCCCACCGCCCCCTCTCTTGTGATATTTGTTAGCCTGTCGTCGCCGCCTTCTCCTTTGCGATAGGAGCCTGAAATATCTGCAGAACATATATCTGAATGTTTTCATTCTTGTATTGTTCAGGTCATAATTAGTTGGAATTCAACGGCTCGTACTCCTTCACTTATCTAGGAATCTATTTCTACCTACTTATCTTATCTTACTTTGAGCCTGATCATGTCAAGGACGGATCCAACACGGACAGATATTGATAACAAGTCACCGTTTTTGCTTCAAAATAGTATAGTTTATGTTGCCATCAGAAACTAAGGGGAGAGCATGGGTGCCACGTTGTAAAATTGGTTAGACGGGGGGGGGGGGGAGTGACCTTTCTAATGGCTAATGATGCCCAAAAATCATTTGTATACAGTGTACGCCCATAGGGTCTATGGTCAACAATCGCACGTCCGGCGGTCCGCGCCAACTTCACATGTCCGATAGGGGCAGATGTCTGCCCCATAAGATCTCTAGAACTATGCTAGCTAGCGACAAACAGTAAACGGCGTTGGATAGCTGGTGACAGGCTCTATCGGAATGGTCCGGTCATTTTTTTCGCTCAGGTCAATGTTCAGGTCACTGGGTCATCATAGATGAAGTTCGACCAGATCGGGTGGGACCCCCCGATGAGGCACCACCTTTACGCGGTGGGGGATTGAGTGTCCCAATGACCCGGCGACCATCATACCGGCGAGGGGTGAAACCAGGAATGCCTCACTTGTCCTTCCGCCCACATGCTCCCATTCCAATGCCTATCTCATCCCAACATCCATGTCCTTCATCTGGCCCTGCAACACCAACTATCCATACTATGAGCAGGTAGGGCAACTTCCCCAGTTCTGCCCACCAGCTCAGTTTTATCAGGGTAGTCGCGCCCCCTCGGCCCGCCCCCGGGGTTGACGGAGTCCTGGAGGCTGAGGTCCCCGTCGCACGGTGCTAGTTGTGACGGGGTACCAACACGCCTCTTTGGTCCCGATATCCCAGAGGGGCGGGCGGGCCCGTGGGGCCTCACGCGGGTTAAGCGATTGGTCGCCTCGGTCTGGGGGCCTAGGTCTCGGCCTGGTGCTTGCCGGACCGGCCGGCTGGGGTTAACGGGTGGGCGGTGCTGGATCCCGGTCGGGGTGGTGAGTATCTCTCTCCCGGCCGAGCGAAGGCGCCGTCTGCCCCTTAGAGCGCCTCGGGCGCCTGGCGACCTCCCGTCCGCGGGACTCAGGCGTTTCCCCCGGTAGGGCCCCTTTGCGGTGGGGCGTCCGAGGGGCAGAACACATATCACACTACATGACATCCTCAAACATAAACAGTTCACCAACCCCCTCTAGTAGGGAACAGACAAGCAGACAAATCAGACATCCAAGCGTGACGCGTATAGGGACCGGCCTCTTGGCTTGTTCTCCCGCTCCTCGTATCCTCGTAATGAGGTCATTGGAAGAGGAAAGAAGTCTTTCGCGGCTTACACCGTTTCAGAGGAAGGAAGCTTGCGACGGGTTGGGAGCGGTGCTCAGGTGCGAGAAACTTAGGGATGGTGGAATAGAAGTAGAGTTTAAGAATACCGATGATGCAAGAAGGACGATGGGTGCAACCGAACTGACTTACAGTGTACGACATGAGACCGGCAGACGAATAGTAAATGAAGCCATCGAAGTTCGACCTCACCATACTAAAAACTACTCGAAGGGGGTAATCAATTGTTACGATTTGAGAGACGTGTCCGATGATGAGATTGTGGAGGGCTTGGCAGAGTGGGGAGTGGTAGGTGCGAGAAGGATTACTATTAGAAAGGGTCAAGAGACCCAACCAACGAGTAACTTCATATTAACATTTAGCTCAACTGACCTTCCCGAATTCATATTTGTTGGATACGTTCGCGTGAAAGTGCGTGTGTATGTCCCAAATCCCATGCGGTGTTTTCGTTGTTCTAGATTTGGACATGCACTGCCGAAATCGTGAGACGTGTGGTAGATGTGGGTCGGCGGACCATGCGGGAGAAAAATGTGAGGCTGAATGCCCAAAATGCTCACACTGTGGCCCCACTCAGAAACGCCGCGCGGCCTACGATCGTTCATGCCCCATCTTCTTGAGGGAGAAAGAGATAATTAACATAAAATGTACAAACAAGATCACATTTCGGGAGGCCCGTGAACTATATGAAAGAACTCACCCAAAAATATCGTACGCAACAGCAGCAAAATCTAACACTGCAATAGCAAAACACACCCAGAGGGAACCTCTGATTGGCTCCAAACACACACAACCCAACATCTCACAGCTAATCGCTCAACTCACTGCACTTCTCCGATCTTTTGGTGTGCCCCCTGCGTCGCCTGCTCAACACGTCACCGAAGCGGCGGAAGCACCACCTGCCACAAATGGACGCGGTGTCTGCTCACCAGTTTCGTCTCCCCGACCAACGTCAAATGGGGGAGAATGGACCCAGGTCCAACGCTCCAAGAGGTCTACTCGGCCCTCTCCACCCAATCCTAGCCCATCTCCCTCTACCACAATCCCCACCTTGAAATCCCCGTCTCTTACGTTCCGCCTTTCCTCCGATCCTCCCTCCCCACGCACACTACAACCCCCTCCAATTCCCACCCCTCCACTTCCTCCCTTCCTGCTCCTCCCTTCCCGTGAGCCAGGTATCATCCTCACGTTCAACCACTATCACCACTACTTCCTTGCCTCCCCCACCTCCCTCACCCCCAGCTTGCACGTCCGCTCCTGTATCGCCGTCCCTTACCTCTCGACAAATTTCAATCTCCGAAATCAGCTTGAAATATCAGGAAGCTGAAAGGCGCGCCCGGGAGGCGAAGAGGGCCCGACTGGCTCAGGTAGAGAAGGCGCGGGCGAGGGGAGAAACTGTGGAAGGAGCCCCTCCCGCAGGGTCGGCCACGCTAACGCATCGCAGGCGAGTGGAGGCACCTCGGGGAGAGCCAGTTATACCACACGGTATGGGTCCTCCTCCGCCCCCGCCGCAGCTGAGCGCCCCACAGAAGCGGGGTCTACCGTGGTCAGGTAGCCCTCCCGGGGACAGCTCGCCGCGGTCGCGACCGAGAACGATCTCACTTGGCCACCCTGGGAGTAATTTGGCACCCTCTGGGGAGCACTTTTAGACACTTCCAGTTTTACCTCGACTCACCGTCATATCGCCCTTAGTTTTCATCACTCAAAGCCATATTATCGTGCCGTCGCTCCATCACAGCACACACATTGTCACCCATTGTTATACATTGCCGCCCCATAACACTATTCTTACACGCTCGGCAGATTCTTGCAATTACTATCGCCATATACTAACTCCCAGCTACCCACCTTTGCAATTTTATACAGTTATTTTAAGTAATAAGTAACGTGTGATTACTTGAAATCCATACGTTTTCTTAACGGTGCGTATAATGTCTTCCATCGTTCATAAATTCCAATCTGGAAGTTGCTAGAATTAGAAGCCAACATCCAAAACAGCCCGGGAATGACGTCAAGTGACATGCGAAGCACCATTATCAATTATTTATATCCAACTATGAACACTTTTGCCAGCGTAAAGCACAAACATGATCAAAATTCATCCAAATGATTCGGATGAATTTTGTCCCATTCATTTTTTGCCTCTTGATTTCGTCATTGCGAAAATTTTGAAGTTTTATCCATCTACATTTGTAAGACGAACCAGCAGAAATTGTTTATGCCGTTCAGTTTCGAAATCGGAGCAGTAGGTATTTTCCGAGATCTTAGGAGGCATAATACACACCGAAGAGATTTAGCTATAAAAGAGCCGTACCGAAATAGTGTTAACCAGAATATCCACGGGCCCAGGAACAACCTCAGAGTTAAGCGGTGAAAACTAGCTTCGAGGGCGTGATGCATTGTCCGCTATAGACAAAAATTACATTCAGCCCAATGTGTCATAAACTATTTTGGTTTCAGCAAAGGCGATGGGAGGTATGGATACGGTTACAAGATGATCGCATCATTGACCAGAAAAGCTGTTATCTGAAGGGATCACCTCAATTACTCAAGCTAATAAAAGATGGTGTACTTATAATGGAACACCAGACTCGGTCCACTCCATTATTAAGGGCATGGTTGTTGGTTTGTATACTTTTGAGAGGGCATTGCCCCCCACCCCACCTCATTGTTGGCATTGCCTCCAATATTTTCAACCTTTGACATGGGGTATTCCATTCCATCCATTTTGACCCGCCAATTTCATCTATATTGTGCCTCCCAAAGATTTTTAGAAACCAACGCTCCTTATCCAGGTCCTTCTCTAGTATATTATCATACGCCCTGGAGAGCTCTGGAGCCCTGGACGCCCTTTCCAATTCGCACAAGCATTGCTGTGGGGGAGGTCGAATTGTTATGTGATATGGCTCCGTTGGAGTCAATGGTGGTGTGTCCTCCCCCTCAGTCAAATCGTATTTGAGGAAACTATGACGCTTTCCTATTACCTCAGGGGTGGCAAGACGCACGCTGATGCTGTAAGAACAATACGTTTGCACATTTGTAGCTTATGGTATTGACATCACCGTGAGCTGAAGGAAATGGCTGTGCCGATTGCATGCATATGTCTGGTCTCGTGGGCTGCGAAAGAGATTCAAGCGATATTACGACCGCTGTTGATTTGTAAAACAGCATTTAAATTATCAGTCATACTACAACTAAGTACCATATGAATGTGCCGTTCTGACGACGGCAAAGCTTCCAGAGAAAGTAAACGATGTATCAAGCATGAGCGTGACTTAAGCCTTGATGAAGGACTCCTAAATATAATGTATATTTGAAGAACTTTATTTAGTGAAGGGAAGGCTGTGTCCTGGATTTTATAGTTTAAATATGGTGAAAATACATTTGCTGATATTCCTATTAATTCCTTGGGCTAAATGTGAACTGTCTACATAATATTGTTCAAGTGCAACACCTTCAATGTGTTCGTACAAACCTCCACCACGTGTTTTAGCGAATGATGCGAGGAGTAGCATTGATTGTCGAATCACCGGTCTGTTATCACTTGAATACAGACGGATAAGCAAGATTATCCTTCAGCCTGAAGATGAAGCAAAATTATGTAAACGGCTCTGGGACCAACCTTATGAATGGCTTTGCCACGAGTCATTGCTGGAGGGGGACTTCCCTCGTCATTTATCTTGGATAGCACCGGAACCTCTGCCGCTGGGGAGCTATGGGTTTGAGTACCTTTAGATGATCAATCAGGCTACGCATTAGAAGAATACACAACGTTAATCCCTGGTCATCTTAGGTTAAGTATGACGCCATGCAATCACTTCGGTAAGCTGCTCACATTTCACCACCAACATGCCTTGATTAATTGAATGTCAACAAGAGTATATGTAGTTCATCAGGAGCACATTCAGATATGGTTAGTTTACTTTTTAATGTCCTAGATCAATTTGACTGCCTACTCATGATCTGATTGAAGAGCATGCTGGGTAATATTTGTGCCTGCTTTGTGTGCTTGAATGTCTTGTATTTCAGAAATGTCCTGGTAGACTTACAATGGCAAGGTGCTCATTTGGTGACCGTACGCCTATGAACGACCCTGAGGGCTGAAAGTGAAGCTTATGTGGATCAGTCGCCTCTCCCCTGGGCAGGGTGTTCATCGCCATAAAAGACCAGAGGATGACTGACATTTTCGCCGTAGCCTAGACAGGCAATGTTTGTTCTGCCACATTAAGCCGTGGCAAAACTGTAGCGAAGTGAACTTCGGGTCCATCCTTAGTAATATGTCAAACTGCACAACAATGGCTACTCCAGACTTATCGAACTTTGTGTCCAGACCTATCGGATCCCGTCACGGATCCCAGATTCCGAGCAGACACATTGGGCCGTCAGCCGGCGCCGGCTCACGCTGAAGTCAGCAGCTGACGCCTCGAGCGGCGGCCGTGGCCAGGATGCTTGGCTTGGTCGGCCGCCAGCTGACGCCTCGGGCGGCGGCCGTGGCCAGGATGCTTGGCTTGGTCGGCCGCCAGCTGACGCCTCGAGCGGCGGCCGTGGCCAGGATGTTTGGCTTGGTCGGCCGCCAGCTGACGCCTCGAGCGGCGGCCGTGGCCAGGATGTTTGGCTTGGTCGGCCGCCAGCTGACGCCTCGAACGGCGGCCGTGGCCAGGATGTTTGGCTTGGTCGGCCGCCAGCTGACGCCTCGAGCGGCGGCCGTGGCCGGGATGTTTGGCTTGGTCGGCTCCGGCGTGAAGGCGGCCGACCGACCGTCCCCGATTGTACCCATGTACATGGTGGCATTCGTCCGCCATGTGAGGTTTCACTTTTGCACATGCAGGGCAGAGGGATGGGCAAGAGTTGGTAAGAGATCTCCTCCAAGCTAGTTCCGGCACGTGATTAACCCGTGATAGGTGCGGCGGGGCAGCGCGCGACTGACCCTGGTCAGACAGACTCGGCTGAGGGGCGGGGGTGATCGTATGGCGCGAGAGGGCAGAAGGGAGCGGATTGAAACTGCCAGGGCACCAACTGCTTAGATACACGTTTTCGTGAAAGCCCTTCGTCTAAAATGTCTTCGTCTAGAACAGCTGAACCGCAATTTGTTATTGTTTGGCTATCCGACCAGTCAATATAAGGACAGTAATGGCTGTTGGATTTAAGAACCTGTCATCGTACAAGCGAGGCGAACCCTAGACTATCACGAGCCCGGAGAAGAACTCGCCTACCAATGCTTTTTTCACGAAGATATTGCTGAAGTGGAATGGATATTCGTGCATAAATATGTCAGTACAAGGAGCCTTCCCAGGGAATGCAAAAGATGGTCTCCACAGGATGATAAAACTACGGCCGGTAGCCACCAAGCTCGGCCGGTTTCAGCACATTGCTCACCAAATGTTACTTAAAAAAACATCCTATCTGCAGTGATCACGGGGTGAATCCAGAACGTTCATCTACCTATCACAAATTTATCACGGGCAATCGAACTATGCAACATGAAATCACCTCTAAAGTGCGTTTTCGTTCACATTTATATGATGCATTTTCCTGCTGGTTTGTCCTTACCCCCGGTGGTTAAACTCTTCTCGGGATCTCTTATATCACTCATGGGGAAGCTGGCCATAAGTCAGTCAGATCCAACAATACAGCTGCAGACATTTCCTGGCTGTATCTCAGAAGTCATCTTTTGACGATGTTAGTCCGACATTAAGGACGTGGAAGGGCCCTAAAACTCAAATAACCAACCAACCAACCGAAATTAAAGACAAACACCCAGTGTGTTTTGCTCGATCTCGACCCGTGCTGCTAATCGCCCGGAACATACTCAAACTTTCGAAAGCCTATAACGGTCAGCGCTTGTTTTTGTTCCAACTCTCGTGCTTCGTCAGTCCTAAGATGTCGATCGAGAGACGGCAACCGTTCGCTATCAACTAGAGGTGACGCTCGCAGGCCGGGCATGACTTTGATACGTTTTCAGTTGGTGACTAATTGCCGAGTTAAATCGGACTCTGCTGGCCTTAATGCAAAAAGTGGCCAGATAAAGCCCGACACCGATCCTTAAATTCGGCTGTAGACGACATTTTCACTTGCGGCATGCAATCTGTAATAGGTCGTCGAGAGACGTGCCACTTGTCGAACGTCGTCGGTCGGTGTGAGGTTCGTCGAGGAGACACTACCTGCGCTACGCCGTGTCGTCAATTACCTTTCACGGCGTACAGGGAGCCGAGGGGCATCACAAACAGCCCGACGATCAGGTCGGCAGCCGCCAGACTCATGATGAACATGTTGGACACCTGAAACAGACAACACCGTCACCGACCGGCAGGCGTGCCGCCCGGCCCACCGCTCGGCGGGCGACGGCGACGGGCGGCGGAAACTGCTCGAGGCCGCTTTGACCATGTCCGAACAGGCAGTCAGTGTTAGGTCGATGGCTGCCAAGTCGATTCGGCGGCAGGGCCAGTCGGTTTGACGACACCTGGTCGGCGGCGGCGTCACACCGTCGGCGGCGGCCGTCACACCGCGGCTGTGACCGTCACACCGCGGCTGTGACAGTCACACCGCGGCTGTGACCGTCACACCGCGGCTGTGACCGTCACACCGCGGCTGTGACAGTCACACCGCGGCTGTGACCGTCACACCGCGGCTGTGACAGTCACACCGCGGCTGTGACCGTCACACCGTCGGCGGCGGCCGTCACACCGCGGCTGTGACCGTCACACCGCGGCTGTGACAGTTACACCGCGGCTGTGACCGTCACACCGCGGCTGTGACCGTCACACCGCGGCTGTGACAGTCACACCGCGGCTGTGACCGTCACACCGCGGCTGTGACCGTCACACCGCGGCTGTGACAGTCACACCGCGGCTGTGACCGTCACACCGTCGGCGGCGGCCGTCACACCGTCGGCGGCGGCCGTCACACCGCGGCTGTGACCGTCACACCGTCGGCGGCGGCCGTCACATCGTCGGCGGCGGCCGTCACATCGTCGGCAGCGGGCTTCACACCGGCGACGGAAGGCCACCTCATTCAGGCTTATTCAGGCTATAGCCGCCCTGGCGGTCACTGCCGGTGACAGCCACCGCCGACCCCATGGTCAGCTTTACACTTCGTTCCGTCGCCTGCGAGTGGCAGGGAATGCCAGTTCGCAGAGGCTCATCCAGCAGACGCGCCAGCTAATCGCCGCCAAGTTGGTAGGTCAGGGGTGGCTCGATATCTGCCTGGTGGTGCTGCAAATCCACCAACCCCATGAAGTTGCTGGCCCAGAGATTGATTTCCTGGCATTTGTGGGCCAGGACTGGCTGCCCAGGCTGCCGGCGCTGACGGGCCTCACCAATGAGCTGGATAGCTCGGGCCCGGATCTCTCGGCGTTCGTCCCCGAGTATGCCGAGGACGACGTCCTCAAGGTTCGCCATCATGGTGCTCCCGTAGTCTCCTCTGCACTTTGGCCAGATCATCGTCGATCATGTGGCGGCGCTGCCGCTCGAGCTGGTCGTACAAGTGGTGCGGCGCTTCCACCAGGTCCGGCCGGTGTCTGATTGCCAGCACTGTTGGGATGTAAACGCCCACAACGTACAATGAAAGCGTCTGCAGCTCGGCACTGTGGCTCTGTTGGGCCATGTAGACAGCAACAGTCTGCTCTGTGCGGTGTGCCACCGCGCCATGCTGAGCTGGCCGTGATCGCGCTGCGCCACTTCGCTTCCATCGCCAGAAGTCACACATTGGGCGCACTACACCAGCAGGCGCAGATCTGAGCTCAGATTGCATCTGACATCTGTCAGCGGCGGCAGCTCAGCCGTTGTCAGGGGCAAAAAGTGTGCAAACCGGACCAATCTATTCCCCATTCCCCGGCGTTGTCGGTGGGGATGGGGCCTCGGTCAGCGCCCAGCTGGCATCCGCTGCACGGCACACTTATAGTCAGTGCGCCCTGAGACCCAGGTGAGCAGCATCACATGATCCGATCAATCGATCGGCCTTAGGGCAGGTGTCGGTGTGTTAAAAACGCTGTGTCGACGCTTCCAGTAACCATTGTGGCAGATGAGGTACTTTACCTCGCTGCTTCACACATCACCATGCAGTTCTGAAGTGTTGTCCCACCGTAGTATCAAGTATGAAGTACCCACATGAGCAGATTTCCAGATTTTAAAGGAACAATGTTATTTCCAGTGTTCACGATCCAAAAAAGAGCCAGACTAGGAGCGGGCTTTAAAGAAGAATTGGGAGGGCCAAGCGATGCTGAAACTGTTTATCCCGAAATACATTGGAGAGCTCGCTCGCCCATTGAGCTCCACGTTAAAGTCTTAATTTATTGCAGGCGCCGGACGGGGCATGGAAGAGGGGGGGGGGGAGAGGGCAGAGGCTACGAAAGGCGGTCGACCTCACCGCTGCAGCTCCCGCTGTCACCTTTGGCTCGGCTGCCGCTGCCACCTGTACTGCCGCTGTCGCCTGTACTGTGCTGCCGCTGTCGCCTGTACTGTACTGCCGCTGTCGCCTGTACTGCCGCTGTCGCCTGTACTGCCGCTGTCGCCTGTACTGCCGCTGTCGCCTGTACTGCCGCTGTCGCCTGTACTGCCGCTGTCGCCTGTACTGTGCTGCCGCTGCCGCCTGTACTGCCGCTGTCGCCTGTACTGCCGCTGCCGCCTGTACTGTACTGCCGCTGTCGCCTGTACTGCCGCTGTCGCCTGTACTGCCGCTGTCGCCTGTACTGCCGCTGTCGCCTGTACTGTGCTGCCGCTGTCGCCTGTACTGCCGCTGTCGCCTGTACTGCCGCTGTCGCCTGTACTGCCGCTGTCGCCTGTACTCCGCTGTCGCCTGTACTGCCGCTGTCGCCTGTACTGCCGCTGTCGCCTGTACTGCCGCTGTCGCCTGTACTGCCGCTGTCGCCTGTACTGCCGCTGTCGCCTGTACTGCCGCTGTCGCCTGTACCTGTACTGCCGCTGTCGCCTGGCCGCGCCTGTACTGCCGCTGTCGCCTGTACTGCCGCTGTCGCCTGTACTGCCGCTGTCGCCTGTACTGTGCTGCCGCTGCCGCCTGTACTGTACTGCCGCTGTCGCCTGTACTGCCGCTGTCGCCTGTACTGCCGCTGTCGCCTGTACTGCCGCTGTCGCCTGTACTGCCGCTGCCACCTGTACTGCCGCTGTCGCCTGTACTGCCGCTGCCGCCTGTACTGCCGCTGTCGCCTGTACTGCCTGCCGCTGTCGCCTGTACTGCCGCTGTCGCCTGTACTGCCGCTGTCGCCTGTACTGCCGCTGTCGCCTGTACTGCCGCTGTCGCCTGTACTGCCGCTGTCGCCTGTACTGCCGCTGTCGCCTGTACTGCCGCTGTCGCCTGTACTGCCGCTGTCGCCTGTACTGCCGCTGTCGCCTGTACTGCCGCTGTCGCCTGTACTGCCGCTGTCGCCTGTACTGCCGCTGTCGCCTGTACTGCTGCCGCTGTCGCCTGTACTGCCGCTGTCGCCTGTACTGCCGCTGGCCCCTGTACTGCCGCTGTCGCCTGTACTGCCGCTGTCGCCTGTACCTGTACTGCCGCTGTCGCCTGTACTGCCGCTGTCGCCTGTACTGCCGCTGTCGCCTGTACTGCCGCTGTCGCCTGTACTGCCGCCGCTGTCGCCTGTACTGCCGCTGTCGCCTGTACTGCCGCTGTCGCCTGTACTGCCGCTGTCGCCTGTACTGCCGCTGCCGCCGCCTGTACTGCCGCTGTCGCCTGTACTGCCGCTGTCGCCTGTACTGCCGCTGCCGCCTGTACTGCCGCCTGTCGCCTGTACTGCCGCTGTCGCCTGTACTGCCGCTGTCGCCTGTACTGCCGCTGCCGCCTGTACTGCCGCTGTCGCCTGTACTGCCGCTGCCGCCTGTACTGCCGCTGTCGCCTGTACTGCCGCTGTCGCCTGTACTGCCGCTGCGCCTGTACTGCCGCTGTCGCCTGCCGCTGCCGCCTGTACTGTCTGCCGCTGCCGCCTGTACTGCCGCTGTCGCCCTGCCTACTGCCGCTGTCGCCTGTACTGTCGCCTGTACTGCCGCTGCCGCCTGCCCCGCTGTCGCCTGTACTGCCGCTGCCGCCTGTACTGCCGCTGTCGCCTGTACTGCCCCTGCCGCCTGTACTGCACGCCGCTGCCGCCTGTACTGCCGCTGTCGCCTGTACTGCCGCTGTCGCCTGTACTGTGCTGCCGCTGCCGCCTGTACTGTACTGCCGCTGCCGCCTGTACTGCCGCTGTCGCCTGTACCGCCGCTGCGGCCCCTGCACCGCCGCTGCAGCCCCTGTACCGCCGCTGTCGCCTGTACTGCCGCTGCGGCCCCTGTACTGCCGCTGTCGCCTGTACCGCCGCTGCGGCCCCTGTACCGCCGCTGTCGCCTGTACCGCCGCTGTCGCCTGTACTGCCGCTGTCATCTGTACCGCCGCTGCGGGCCCTGTACCACCGCTGCGGCCCCTGTACCGCCGCTGTCGCCTGTACCGCCGCTGCGGCCCCTGTACCGCCGCTGTCGCCTGTACTGCCGCTGTCGCCTGTACCGCCGCTGCGGCCCCTGTACCGCCGCTGTCGCCTGTACTGCCGCTGCGGCCCCTGTACCGCCGCTGTCGCCTGTACTGCCGCTGCGGCCCCTGTACCGCCGCTGTCGCCTGTACCGCCGCTGCGGCCCCTGTACCGCCGCTGTCGCCGCTCTGCCCCGTTGCTGCTAACACTACCACGGCTCAGGGACATAGGGATTTTATATCGTGCCGCATGCTGTTGTAGTTGAGTAAATCACGCGTCGTGCAGCTTTGCACGTGGTTTCCCATGAGGCAATGGGGCGAACGCCGCTTTTCCTTAATTCATAATATACGCATCCGCATGAATGTCGGTTTGCATGCATTTCATGGGACCCTGCCCCTCCCCCAAATATTTTCGAACTTCAGCATGTGACCCTGTGTGGTGCTCCGCCGCCCATTTGGCCTGCCCGTTGTCTTTATGCATTGGACCTTCAATAATCATGCATAAATTGGAACCGCCCTTGCTCTCTTCCCTTCCCCTTCCCCTTTCTTCGGATTGGAGAAGATACTTCAAGAGCTGAAAAATAGTTTCCACGGTCCACAGATTGCGGGCGATTACTGCAGATCCTCATTCTGTATGATTTCCACATGAAAATAACTGCATATTTCTTCAGAGCTACACTCTACATGGTTAATAAAGGTCGCCAGCTTAAGGTCGAAGGTGGCTTCCTTCCGTAGGAAGACGGAGATGCCGCTTGGTATGCAATAAGTGGGACTACCGATCCCCTCAACCTGTTTCTGGAATGTGTCCTGGTTGCAAAGACTTCGTGGCAATACGAAACAAGGATGGAAGATAAAAATGTGAAGACGATGTCAATTCTGGAAACCTGAGAGATATTTGCCTGTTGCATCAGGAGCAGGGATGCGGAGCCGGTATAATTTTGGACGGCTCCGGTTCCGACTCCGGCTCCGGGGAAGTATCCCGGCTCCGGCTCCGGCTCCGGCTCCGAGTAAAACGTCCCGGCGGTTCCGGCTCCGGCTCCAGCTTCGGGCAAAATGTACCGGCTCCGGCGGCTCGGGATCCGGCTCCGTACATCCCAAACGTGATCGATCCATTAAGTAAGAGCTAGGGGAATGTAAAAAAAAGTTAGCCGCGACCACACAGAGGCGCAAACTTGAGGCAATTATAAGCAACTGTCCCATATACACCCTGTATCTATCTTTAAATAAACACCCGCCCCAGCCCAAATCACTTTTCGGTGTTACGCCCTGATAAACTGACGCTCGCTTCGTGCCGTATTGGGACAGTCAGAAGAGGGGAAACTCAAATCAACAGCACTCTCCATCCCGTGAACGGTCCAAGGAACACTATTGTTGTAAATTGTAATGTTTGACCTCATCTCTAATAATGTACAACAACCCGTTGATGATGGAAACAATGAATTTAAGTAAACTAAACATGGAACTATCGCATTGACTACTGAGGCTAGAATATGGTTCTTGGTTATTATACCATTATTTGATGATATTTTTACATGTTACTCGCATTTAAGCATTTTTGCTTTTAACAATGTGTTTTTATACCATGCCATACCATACTAGGTATAATGTGTTCATTCATGTTTGCTAATTTTGTTTAATTTACACCACTTTCTGAGTCGGAGCCGCCCTGCTTTTGACGGCTCCGGCTCCGACTCCGGCTCCGAGTAACATGTCCCGGCGGCTCCGGCTCCAGCTCCGGCTCCGGGCAAAATGTTCTGTCTCCGGGGGCTCCGGTTCCGGCTCCGGCTCCGCATCCCTGATCAGGAGCATATCAGCACTCCCCAGATATGCGTTGTGAAAGTTGCGCCACTGATGCTGAAATATTGTTTCTTGCTGGTACTAATGAAAGATGATACTGTATTTATGCATGCATGCCACCAGAACACAAAGCTTATGACTGATGCGCTAACCGCTAGGTCAACGATACACAGGGGTGAGGTTTGCATGCTTTTGACAGGGCACTTGCCCTCTAGCCCAAATTGGCTTTGCCCTCCAAATAATTCCAACCTTCCATATGGGATCCCATGTGGTATGCCTCGAATCCATTTGCGCCCGCGCATTGCCTCCATGCATTATTTCCCCGAATAAGTTTCAGAAATATACAGCTATGCTCGCGTCCAATGTCAACAGTTGAAATAATTTGTGGGAAAAGGCAAGGCCCCATCAAAAGTACACAAATAGGTATCTATGCGACTGAGTACATCGGATTTAAGGAAAGCAGCATTCGCTCCCTTGCCTGAACCCCCAGAGGAAACCAAATGCAAAACTACACGTCACATGCATTTACTGAACTACAACAGCTTGCAGCATGAGCGAATATTTTTTATGTATGGGAGCCATGCTGTCGTTGCGGCCGTCTACAGCGACAGCGCGGACGGGCAGTCTTACTACCTCGGAAGTGGTCTTTATGGACAATACCCGTATTACTTTTTATCTTGTTAGACGATTTGCGTACCTTTCTTTCTGAGGCTTCATATATGTCAGCTTTGACTGTCTAGGGGTCACGAAATGTCCCGAAATAAAAGACCATGAACAATTTTCTCAAAATGACATCTTTTTGGCAGATACTTTCAAATTATTTCCTTGACTTCTGCGATCTACAAAATGTATCAAAAAATACATTTATGTCTGGCGGTGTATGAGATACGGGTCGTTGAAGATAACCACTGCGTGACCTTTCAAAACTGCCCGAGGCTATAACTCAAAACCCACTGAACAGATCGGCGTAAACTTGCACGGGCGCATTCGCAGCACCTGATTATCGCACAAGTCAGGTTCATAAAAATCCGAGAGATGAGGGTGAAAATCGGTGACTAATCTGTCGTGGGAGCCCCAGCTGCCATATCCCAGAAACTGCTGAACCGTTGCTACAAAAGTTACTTGTTGGATCTGTCATTTCACGATCATTTTCCTCAAGGATTGTTTCAGAAACACTCCCCACAGGGGAGCATGCGCTCCTCCGCCGCTCATTAAATCCCAATTCGACTGGCAATGGCGCAGCCAGCGCTTGGCGAGCCGGCAATGCCTGACCGTGTCTACACGGTCGTCTGCCCGAAGGCGGCCGTTCGGCTTCATGGCCGCTTACCAGCAGCCTGCCCCAGACGGGCCACATATCGACCGCGGGAGGCGCATATGAGAAGCGAAACCGCCTCGTCAAGGTGGGTTCAACCCCATTCGGGAGATCAGCGCCCTATCAACTAAGTTAATCCGGAGCCAGCCGCATTTCTGCATGCGATGGCTTTCATGGTCGGCTAGTGCTCATAAATATGACAATTTTCGTTGACTATGCATAATCAGAAGGTGAAGTGTGGTGCATGTCAAGCCAGGAATATTAGCTTCACGCCTCCATAGGTAGATGCATCGTGTGGACACAGTAAGGTGACGTTTTGCGTGTGTACCAACTTAGATACATTAAAATAACTGACTATTTCGTCATACTCAATTTATTTTAATCATAATAGCAACGACATAGCTAAATGTGAGTATGACAGTTAGGAATAGTTATAAATGCGTCACGTGTAGATGTTTCTTTTTGCGTTCACAAATACATACATCATACATGCAGGTGTATTCATTGAACTTGACTTGACCACTGTGGGTGCACAGGCTTTTCGCACTCGGAATACCAAACAATGTATAATTTCCATTGCTTTAATCGAACTATGTTGCTTGCAACGCAAAGCACCCATGACTGCCTGCATTCTTATTCAGAGCCGCTAATTGTGTGCACAACGTAATAGCATGATCATATTTGTGAACTGTTCATGTATGGTGGTCAGAGACAACAGCAATTATTGTTTGGAGGATTGTGTGTACTTCCAATTGACAAGTTTTCCTCTGGAAATGTTAGGGGAAATACCAGCCCAGCAATGGCAAATGAGAGCACCTAAACAGTGAACTATTAACACGGTCCTGGTGTGCGTACAAGGGACATTTAGTCAACAAATTAGGGATTGTAAACCAATTCTAGGTCTGCTTGCAATATCTACTGGTGCTCTAATGCTTATTATTTTCGCCTCCAAAACCATTGGAATGGTAGAAATCTTTGTTGGAATGGATGAAAAAGGAAGGTGGGATGGCTTCAGCCATATCAAATGTACGCAACATGACGTTCCTGGATGAAAGATTATCATGCAAGTTGTTGCAAAGTCCGCAGCTGGTATTGTCGCCTGCACGACGGCCTGATGAGTGCAACATTGAAGCACATTGGTGCTGTAGCTATGTAAGTTGGTGCTGTAGCTATGTAAGTTGGTGCTGTAGCTATGTAAGTTTGTGCTGTAGCTATGTAAGTTGGTGCTGTAGCTATGTAAGTTGGTGCTGTAGCTATGTAAGTTGGTGCTGTAGCTATGTAAGTTGGTGTTGTAGCTATATAAGTTGGTGCTGTAGCTATGTAAGTTGGTGCTGTAGCTATGTAAGTTGGTGTTGTAGCTATGTAAGTTGGTGGTGTAGCTATGTAAGTTGGTGTTGTAGCTATGTAAGTTGGTGTTGTAGCTATGTAAGTTGGTGCTGTAGCCGCAGTAAGTGGAACATTGTATTGTCCACTATCCATTGGTAGCTGGGTGACGCGCCACCCGGTCGTCCCCCGTTTGGGGCACTGCTGTGCAGTACCCATCGGTCGGTCCGCCACCGACCAGGCCCTCGCACCGAACAGATGAAAGTAGCGCTGGCCACAACGATAACTATCACGAATGGTCGACGGCCAACTATAAGTCCCGCACCGTGATGGGAGCAGGCTAGCTAGTCTAATTCTTTTTTACACTAGAGGTCCTTCAGGACTTGCTAGAAATAAATAGGAACTATGTTACCTATATGATGATGAGCTATGATGAGATCCCTCTGTGTTTTGGAAAAAACTCTTCATAAATTTACTTATGACGTGTCCCCATACCACCTCCAAATATGTGGTCAGGCTCTTTTACGCCGACTATTTATATTCGGTGATCACACCAGGAGCTTTCAGGATATCTTCCCTGTCTCCTCAGAATCCGTCGTTCGGGCCGTGGGCTAGCGCCAAAGCCTCACTTTGATAGCAGGCAGTTCAGCTGAGAACGCTGCTGTCTGCCGGACGTTGTCTCCTAGCGTCGCAAAAGCGTTGGCTTTTATCAAACAAAATGATGCTAAATTGATCATAATATTCCAAATAGTCATAGAATACGGGATGCACTTTGGCAAGGGCACAGCAGCAGAAGGGTGGGGTGGGGGTACGACACAGAGGAGCAGTGACTCCCCAACATTGAACGAGCATTGAAGCATTGGGTGTTGTGCAGCATTGAAAGAGTTCACGTACCCCCGTAATGCGTATTGTGTGCACGCTTTGGAAACAGTTGCTTCCTTAAATGTTAAACAACCATGTGCTAAATATTTCCAGATGGTGACGCAATGTTCCGTTACTGCAGCATCAATGCTCATCGTGTTAGACTTGGATGATGCTGCGGTTAAATCATCAAACCCCGTCTCGGGTTGTTGTTGTTGCTGTTGCAAAAGACACCTCTGAACTTCCAAACTAAGCGGTACATGAGCATAAACCGAGCATCATTGGGAATCCCTGGATCAGTAGGGCCCGTAAATGGTCTCATTTTATGAAAAATAATGCATAAACGGAAATGGCGGTTTTTAAAAACTATTGACGTTTCAATAACACTTCATATCTTCATTTCCGATAAGGACAAAGAGTTAAGATACACGTCATTTTAGAGGTAATTGGACAGCGAATCTTTAAAATAGTCACATTGGTCCATTATAGGCCAAAAATGGCGGCGACTTAAGGTCACTGACCTAACTCCAAACATAAATCCAAGGCCGACGTGTTGTAGGCACTACCAATTTGTGATTATGTGATCATGATTCTAAGACAACGACCTAGGATGACCTTGACCTGAACTATGATTCGTAGCTTCAGTTCTATTGGGCAATGTGGGTCGTGCCATACATGTTTGATACTACTTATGCTGAAATAAGCCGTTAAATCACGAGCGCCTAAATAGGCTCTGTCCACCTAGACGATTTTATTTTGGCCTGACACCAGGCCACTCAACGGAGGTCAATCAAATATGAATATGAGCTTCTCAATGTCTGTGCTCATACCTAGTAAAAAAATGGATTAGAAGACCCTCCGTGTTTAAAAAATAAGAAATTGGAGTAAGATTGGGGGTGACATTAGGTGACTTACATGACATTAAGCGGAAGTCCGATATATGCGACTTCTAAACACTGTCTAATTGCACTGACGTACGAAGTTCGATTTCAATATCTTTCAATTTAGGCGAGTTATCGATCGTTGGTTGTTTTGGAGGTGGTCCTCAATAACTTGACCTAGGTCAATAATCTTACATTACCAGAAGTTTGAACCTCCCCATCGACCGCATGAAAGACTTCGGAAAAGGTACTGAGAGCGACGTGGAGCTATGCGTCGCCATATTCCTCACTCGCGGACAACTTTAGGGGTGCAAAAAACACCCCCGAGACGGCGTGGGTGCACATTGGCTTTCTATTGAAGATCCCAGCTGTACGCCTGAGCTTGAACATTAGGTATATTAAGATCAGCGCTGATTCCGATAGCTTTTCTCGGAACTCGGCAGCCGAAGTTGCAAGCGACCATACTTTATACTCTTTCTCAGCACCCCTCCCCCACTTCCGATCTTCCGGGTCATTCCCTTGTGTGCACGCTCCAAACCCGATGGCTCTCCAAGTTATTATCGATCGCCGCCCTCGTCAATGTTGACCCATGATGTCATCCTATGACTAAAATTAATCTTCAACAGTCGCTTCTTCTCTTTGACAGCCGACGGTAACTAATTGGATCCCCAATGCGAGACGTATTATTCCGATCTTCGTCTCCGTTTCGGCTTCCGTTCAGCCTGCGCTCCAATCGATGACTTCGCCAAAGTTAGCGCTCCCACAGCGCGGCCCAAGGCCAACTTCCCTCCCGCCTGTCAATATATCGACATCTTTTTTATGCCTGCCTCGTCTTCCGACTGCCCTGGCGACTACGAGCCCGCGTTCCGGCGCTACACCGCCCGCGGCATCCCAGCTCACTTGCAAAATGTCATCCCCTTCCCCACCAAGATGACCTGCTAAGCTGCGTCATTAATGCCGACGATCTCATCATCGTCCCTCCCTCGCCTGAGCTCCAGGCCATTTCATCCCAGATTCGCAACGTTCGGTGTTCCCGCACAGTGCACCGACGTGATTTGCCAAATCCCATAGGCAAGCTCGTTCATTCCACGAAATGTATGACGGCAAGCGAAGCTGTTCCCGTCTCTTGCTCTGCAAGGTAGGTGTTAGCATCACAAGAAAAATGTTTCGCGAGGCTAGTACCACATACTGGTATATACATACATATACATACATACTTCCTGTTCCTTGCTGCTGTACGCATTTAATGATGGCCCTTCCCAACCTCTTGCTTCCTAGTATGAGTAAGTGAGGTCAAATGCGGATCTAGAAGCTATGAATTCATTAGCGCCTGCCTGAAACGATCCGCCGGGGTCGAGTGGTGTGGGGGTAGGACACTCATTACTCAGCTCCCGACCGAATGGCTTGGTTTTGAGTCCAGCCGTCTTGCACTTTCGTCCGTGACCACTTGCCGTAACAAGTTGGCGACGCTCGATGACTACGAGTCGATGCGTGGCAGTAACCAATAGCCAGACAACCAACCGACCGTCTGTATCCCCGGCTGAGTTGGTGAGCTCGGACAAATATGCCATCGCGCCCTTGCCTTTTCGGACTGTTCAATTTCCCTGGACGATTGTGATATGTTTTTCCAAATACTTGCCGCCATCATTCACAGACACTCGCGACCTGTGCTGATCTATCCAAGGTAAATCACGAACGGGCTGCACTTAATTAACCTTCCCGAAACTTGAGTATCGAAGGAACACCAGAAGTTCCGTATGTTGTACCAGCATGTACATTAGAAATAGTTTGTGCTACTCTATTTTTAGCTTGCAGGAGCTCTCATGCAGCTTCAGCGATACAGGAAATAATATGTGGGTTCAAAATATGACAAAATTGAAACAACATAACATGCACTTATTCGCATCATTTCTCTTCACTGTCTTGTAATCACAATTGTTATGGATCAACTGGTATGGAAGTGTCCTGTGCTTTGGGCGAAATGTGTGTGTGTGTGTGTGTTTGCATTAACCCGCGCCGTCTCTGGGGGGGGGGGGTTGTTAACGACCCCCTAAGGTTTTCCGCGGATAGTGAAAGAACGGCGCGCGGCAGCGCGCCGAAATATGGCATATCTTTTCCCACATCAAGTTGACATGTTGTGTCAAAATTGTGAAGTCAGGTCATCTTGGGTCAACGAGTTGGTGAAGGTCAAGTGAGGTCACCTTAAAAAAGTTCAACCAGTCGTCACGCTTTAATGGATAAAGATATTTGAATGCAACTTTCAGGGTTTGTTTATCTTTAGGGATAAAACAAAACGCACTGGAGGATTTTTTTTAACGTTTTTGATTACTTATTAGTTTCGCATATTTGCCCATTAGAGTTCAAATCTAAGATTCTGGCTAAAGGAAGCATTTTATATTGCAGCAAACTGACCTCCAACAACGATTTTCGATCCACTGTACCGTTTAGAGAAGGAAAATTAAAGAAAGCCTGAAGACTCAGTGCTAAGATTAAAAAAGGTTCATTTTTTGGTGGCCAAAAAAATGTTATGGTCCTAGTCGATTTCGCTTTCTTTTTCTGATTCCAAGTATTTTTAATCAAATCTCCCCAAAAATTAACTCCCAGATCCAGAAACATCCAGATGTAAGTTGTGAAAAACTATGCAACCTAGTGACGTCACTTTCGGGGGGAGCATTTTTGGGTGGCGTCAGGCCCTACTCGTCGAGCGCTTTCCGATGACGCCTCTTTCGTTTTCGTACGGCGCTTAGTTTGGAGATTAGAAAGGGAGGGGTCCTTATCGACCCCCGCGAGACGGGGTGTGAGGATATGACCGGAAAAACGGGAAGGGTTAGTGCATCGTAGGAGGGATCTCGTAGCCTTGGTTGAATACAGATGATAAGCATAACGGGTGGTATAATTGACAGACTATAAAAGCAGTGGCCTCAACTGTGGAATGTTTTGAAAGTGAATGGCATTATACGTCGCTACCAGATGTGCAAGGTGAAGAATCACTGGAACATGAACCGCTACATTTCCTTGCCAATATTCTTTGTTCCGTTTCACGTTCATTGGGCGCCTGGGGGACTTTCCAAAACCACAAAGCGCGATAAAAGTAATCCAACACAGGATGTTTTTACCAGCTGAATGGCGAGATAGAAGTAAAAGGCGAAGAATGTCACATTGAAAGCTATTTGCTGAAACAGACCGTGGATGGTGCAGGAATCGCCATTTATTTCAGTAGTCCCTGTTCAAATCCGATATCTTATTTGATGGTGACGGTGGAGGAAAAGCAAGAGGGGGATTGCAGCGCGTAGTGGTGGTAGGATGGTGGCTTACCTACCCTCGTGAAGGAACGGGGTGCAACGCGATGTAATGCTTAGCGTGCCGCTCGAGACTGCGATTTTAATGGATAATAGGTGGCGATTGCGTGGGCCGGCCCGTAGGCTAGGGGCGGGCGGTGGGATATGGGGCGGCTATGGATCAGGAGTTGGCCGTGGGCTAGGGGGCGACTGTGGGCCAGGAGGCGGCGGTATGCTAAGGAGCGGACCGTGGACTAGGAGGCGGCTGTGGGTCGGAGGCTGCCGTGGGCTAGGAAACGGTTGTGGATTATGGCTGTCCATGAGCTAGGGGTGAGCATGAGCTAGCTAAACCGTAAGCTTGGAAGCAGCTAGTGGGCTTGGGCTAGTGGGCTGCTGTGGCGCGTCATGGTAGGCGCGTCACTACCATCCCATGGGGGAGGAGATGCGATGTCTGATCGCTGTCGTGGCCATCAGATTACCGCTAACTCGCGCGGACCCTCCAACGCGACTAAGTGATCAAGTGAGAATGTGGTATTCTGAATGTGACGAAATGAGAGAAGTCACTGACATGAATATGTTATTCGTATGAATCATTGCTTGAGTCAACATAAGCTCGGAACATGGATAAGCTGAAGCATATTCTGCCGTGATACAGATATTTCGTCTGTCATGAAGATTGAAACCTGTGGCCTGCTGTGTAGGAAAATTGGCGAAGGAAGCTCCATGGACCTACCACATTTGTTGATACCATCACAATCAGGCACGGGCTTTAGAGTGAAGTTGCACAAGTATGCAATGATTAGGCTATATCTGTTGGAACACGGCCTCCATGTGGTCCGTTGAGTCAATGCCCATCCTACTCAAACCTGCTTCCTGAGTAGTGCGAATGCACATGTTCAGAACGTTTATCAGGCACTGTGCCCGGGGCTGTAACTCTTATTTGCGCGTCCAGGTGTAATAATAGCACCTAATGGTTGAGGCTAACGGACTCAAGCATAAATATTATTGGTGTTTGCTCAATGACAAGCTTCAATGAACACTTAGTTCAAACGGTAACCTACTACTTCAATTAACACTAAACGTTGAATTCCGCAGCAATGACACCATCCTGGTAGCTTGAGAGTAAGTACGATACCGAGTAAAGAGAAGGCTGCAAATACGGATACCGGGTGCAAATAGAGATTCATTATTGATACACCCTCGAATGCGCTGAGAGGCCTGACCCAATCCATACACCCCGATGTCGCCAGATACATGAATCTGTCGCTAAGCACCCTGAAAGGTGGCTTGGCAAGAAACGACTGCGTTCCATGAAACGTTCTGGTATGCATGATCGGAAGATGGGCTCGTGTCGAATGGCTTCCAGCTAAAATTAAATAGCCACTGCGCAAACAAGGAACCCACGACTGTTCTCACGAAAGCGTCGCTTAGCCTACAGTGTCTGCCTGTCATGACCTGGCGGCCGAACACTAACACTTGAGTCACCAGCTTGAACAAATATGGAACGGTCTCGAACGCAGTGCTCCCCAGAGGCGCCTGCGAGATACGAAGCAGAAAAAGCCCGCGTCACTACGTGGTGGTGATGGCGTCTGTGTGGACAACGTCCGTGAGGAATGCTCACGAATGGTGAGTTCTGTAGTGACGACCGCCCCGTGCAGTCAGTAGACAGTGAAGGAGATGGCAAAGGGTATATGGATGGATCAGAATATGACTGATGAAACTCCTGCATGTGCATATGAGGCTATTTCCAGCTAGTAGATGCACAGACGTCGATGTGTGCAGCTGCTGACGATGTGGTTTGCTGGGATGGGGATATAGGGTCAACAAATGGGTTACATGGTCTGGAAAATTTCCTTGGGAAGGGGAGAGACTCATCGAGAAGGAATTCGAAGGTATGCATTCCACAGGATAGCAAAGGAGGGGTGGAAATGAGGCGATGTTCCGCGGTGAAACCGATGAAGAGATGGTAAGCGAAAGCAACCAATTTGTCGAATACAGCTTTGCCACGTGACCAACTATCAGTTAGTTAGTTATTGTAGCTTAGGGGCGCATCGACTGCATATGTTATATAGCGCCTATAACTCAGTCAGTTAGACATAGAAGCACGTACATATCAGATGAAGCAGCAAGCTATAAGTGACGGTACCACATCTGTCCTAGGGTAACACTAGCCACGTGAACAGCAGCGTGCTAATGGCCGGTGTAAATCACAGAAAATCTAACTTCCAAGAGGAATTTATAAAGTTGTCCCGAGTGAGCAATGTCGGACTCATCCTCTAATACTTCCCGGGGAGAGGCAGAGGAACGTCCAAAGTGACGTCTCCGTTCTAGGGTAAGCCGGAGACACGATACTAAAGTGTGTCGCACTGACATTGCTGCGGTGCACCTCGGGCGCCGTGGCGTATAGTCACCACCGAGGAGATGCCGGTGTGCTGCATGAGCATGTCCCAAACGCAGGCGACACAGGGACACTTGTGGCCTCTGTTTCGGTGTGATGATTAAGCACACTCACCAATACAGGGCTTTACAGTCTTGAACTTATTGTTTGTTAGAGAGTTTCAGCTTGTCTGCCACTTACCAAAAATATAACCTTTGACAGCTGAGTAGAAGTCCCTAGCAGGAAGCGGGAGGGTACGTGTATACGGGGCCCGACCACCATGACCAACCGTCACATCGTCGAAAGAGGTTGGGTTTCATACCGTGGCGTCGACAGCCACCCAGTTGGATTACGACCTCACGAAATGTGGGAGCTTGATGACATCAAGGGACAACTGGCACGATAAAATTGGGGCGAAGATGGTATCAGAGGAGCGCAGCGAGGATGTTGACAGAGACTCATAGTTTCATCACAACCATCATCCATTATAGACACCATATAAGCTATCAGCAAATTGCAAAGCCTAGCAGTGCAGGACATTCATCACTATGCTCAATTCATGTCCTGCATAAACGTGGGGAAGTTGTACCCTAGCGTCTCGAGAAGTACAGGGTAGCAGCTTGTGAAAAGGCCTCGAAACTAGAACAAATCCAACAGTTCCCACCTAGGAGGCGGTGAAATTGTTTTCATTTGCAATAAGTAACAACTTAAGCTTTGGACGGTCGAAACAGTGTCGCCAGCCGGGCCGTCACAGCGGCTGTTCGATGTGTAGATCCGGGGGGTGGGGTGGGGTTGGTGGGAGGCATTGTCGCCAGCTGGGCCGTCACAGCGGCTGTTTGATGTGTAGATCCGGGGGGTGGGGTGGGGTGGGTGGGGCTGTGTCGCCTGGCCGGGCAGTCACGCCCAGAGGTGAAAAAACCTGCTACTCGGCCACGAGCGTAGGTGACAAATATTTGAGAAAAACATCTCTAATTATGGAAATAGCTTACGGTACGACTGTCATTGAGTTTGGACGATATTTATCATCAGGCCGTTTTACTTCCAGACATTCCCACTCCATTTGGTTTTCCTTACCATCCCGACATATGTGCACTTATCTTGTTTCAGCACATGTATCAGAAGCGTGCCGAATCAATTTAGTAGCTATGGTCGAGGGGACGGGGGTGAAAAGGGCTACCACCCGATGTTAAGTCCAAGAGGATTTAACATTACCGTGATAAGTCCTATTAACTACGAATTGCCCTGTCCCTGTCCAGAGATTGAACCCGACGCAACAGTTCTGTTTTCCGGCGCAGTTTGTTCTCAAAGCTGTCTATGCAACTACCTAATAAGTATCTAGGCGCTGCGGAAGTTGAACTTGTGCAATTAAATAGTAAGTCAAGACTGTTCAAAAGGCATATGAAGGCAAAGCGTACCGGTATATTTATCCGGCTGAAAAGCACTGTCTTTGGTTAAGGAGGCTGATGGCAGTCGTCCTGCAGTGTCGCAAGAGGTGCGGGCAAGACTGAACGCATGACTTTCACTAACTAGCATGATTCTTGCAAGATATGACAATCTTGAAGGTGTTTTGGTTATGTGCAGACAAGAATACTATGACACCTTGTGCAATTTTTGGTGGATATTTTTCCCTTTCTCTGTGTGTGGGGGGAGTCAATTATCCAGGTATATAGAGCTGTTTGGTGCACTATTTTATGCAGAATATTGCTCAGCCTAGCATACCAGGTCAGCCACTTTACCACACTGCAGACATGTGAAATCTTTATCAAGACAAATGCTTTGGTTCTTTCAATATGAATGTTTGTTATTTTAATAATTTCATCCTGCAACCTCCATGAGTTTAATTTTTTGGGGGGTCAGAGTCTTTAACATAGGCAGAACTTGCTGCATTGACGAAAAGTATTACACACTCCCAGAAACTAATGCAACGTATGACCTATGACATTCTGCCCTTGATATTGTGCTATAAAACGAGGGAATCCTATTTGTATTGGTAAACGTCATTTCAACAAGTCAGATTTTGACATTTTAGCATTCCATTGATTCCATGTGACAACAGATTTGGCCTTTCGACATTCCATTTTAGCATTTATCGTATAAAATTTGCGTCCGTCCTCTGGTGTACAAGTCTTACCTCGAGCCATCACCATGTGAGAGCCCGGCGGTGTCTGATATTGTGGAGGTGACAGGCTGGACACGTTTTTACCTCTAGTCACGGCGCCTGCTTGACGCGCAGCTCCGGGCCGACCAATCTTGTCCAGATGCGAGCAGCATCTAAGGCGCTCGAATTATCACCAAGGTATTGGACGACGCAGTGTGAGCGCAACCACCGACAAATGCCCGCCGTCCAGCCCGTAAACACCGCCGGGTATTTAACCCGCGCCACCGCCGGGTAATTAACCCGCGCACGTCCGGTGTTTCCTCATTTGCCGCCAAACTAATCGGGTTAGCAAGGCCAAACCTCGCATAGCTGTTCATACGTCTTTTCCACGTATCCTCATGCATTTTTAATCCTGGGTCATCTCAGGTCAGGTCACCAGGTCATGGGATATACCCAACTATACTCGGAGTTCTAGGTGGCATAACTTCCATAATAATTAGGCGATTAATTTCAAACTTATAACATGTCATGATCTCATCAGGGACCATAATATGTATACCGGATTTTTTTCGTAGCATTGACCTTAGGTCAGGTCGCGACCATGGCTTCCCCATTATAGGGCTGTGGTAAAATATACAAATGTTTCCTGGTTACATATTTGCGCTCGGAATGATCTCACAACGGCTGTGTCATGTAGATGGAAGCTATACTCAGTGATACCGCCCATATATTTGCTCAGTGACCTCACCAAGGACTCTGAGGCCACTTGAGATCACTACACATTGCTGCACATTATATCGCACTGCATTGAGTTAGAAGGCTAAAATTACCGTCATTGTGCTTGTATCGTCAAGACGTATCGATTGATATATCACATAACCTCCCTAGGTGACATTATGACCTCGATCTGAGGTCATGACTTCATGACCTAGACCTGAGGTTCGGTTGATCTGACCTTAAATTACACCGCCTATTGTCGGTAGCGCATTTCAAGGACTGTCGAATAGTGTTCGCCGTTTGTTTCTATCTGTTACAGGTCCTGAGATATGTGTCAATGTCTGAGCCCCACCTGATCTGGCCGAATTTGACCTATGATGACCCAGTGAATTGAATGTTGACCTGAGCGAAAAAATGGCCAACACTTTCGATAGAGCCCATCACCAGCTATCCAACGCCGTTTTCCGTTTGTCGCTAGCTAGCATAGTTCTAGAGATCTTAGGGGGCAGACATCTGCCCCCCGGACATGCGAAGTTGGCGCGAACCTCCGGACGTGCGAGTGTTGAGGTCCGACACTGCCCCAATGTCCAGAGGCATGTCTCGGACTGTAGTTGGGCGCGACAGTCGTCTCAGCTCCGATGGCAATCGATGTCGTTATCGCGCATCTAACGCCATGATCACGCTGAATGTGTGCCATTCTTAATACAGTTGAAATGGTACGCTATCGGGCAAGTATGCAATCACGTCCCGCCACACAGCAAAGGTGAGCATTGACCGTCTAAAAAACGACTGGTGTCATGGGAACAATTTTCTGAATTTATTACACTAATTAACAATTAACGCGTGAGCGATTGCTAATTGCCGGGAATAGCTTTATCGATGGTGGACTTAATCCAACATCAACAGACTGACTCGTTCGATTAGCTGTGTTATGCTATCACGAATGCCAACAGAGCTTGGTGCGGGTGATGCTCACTTTTTAAAGGGTATACCAGGTACTTTATGTATTTGATGCGTCGTTAATGTCAATTTTCTTTCCAAGAAGTTGGATTGCTCAAAACAAAAGAGAACAAATACACGTATAGTACTGGACGGCCCGTAGCGAGATTCCAGTTACCGCCTATTGTCCGGCTCTTGGACTCTTGGGTAAACTCCTCCACGCGAAAAGCCAATGCACCCATCTTAGAGTATCTGACACTCCGTAGGTGCATATAAGATGCACAACATTTTGGGGGCTGAACCCTGGACATCCAGGAATGTGACACAAATGGACCATACTAAGAATGGACATCCCCCTGCCTATGTCTGCCCAACCAGGATAAAGTGAAATTGAAATGTAGCATTAATATTGTTTCATGCTCACTTACTACATGGAACAGAGAAATGCAGGCTAAATTCTGGATGTCTGTGGATGCTTACTGCACAATTTGGCTTAGACCGACCCAGCCTAGGTCTCCTGTATTATCAGATGGGTAAGTAAATTGAATAACCCATATTCTTGGCCGTTGTTTATCTTCGGAAAGGAGCGGAATACTGCTGAGCAAGCTAACTCCCTCTCTATCTCCCTCCCTCTCTATCCCCCTCTCTCTTTCTGTCTCTCCCTCTGCCTCTGTATCCCTCTATCTGTTTGTCTGTTGTCTCGGTCTGTCTGTCTCTCTGTTTGTCTGTCTCCCTTTATTTGACTGTATATGTAATCTGTCTGTCTCTCTGCATCTGTCTGTCCGACTTCTTGTCTTTTTTCTGTCTCTGTTTCTGTATCTATTTCTGTCCCTATTTCTGACTCTCTTTCTGCCTCTGTTTCTGTCTCTGTTTCTGTCTCTGTTTCCACCTCTGTTTCTTCCTCTGTTACTGTCTCTGTTTCTGTCTCTGTTTCTGTCTCTGTTTCTGTCTCTGTTTCTGTCTCTGTTTCTGTCTCTATTTCTGTCTCCGTTTCTGTCCCTGTTGCTGTCTCTGCTTCTGTCTCTGTTTCTGTCTCTGTTTCTGTCTCTGTTTTCGTCTCTGTTTGTCTCTGTTTCTGTCACTGCTTCTGTCTCCGTTACTGTCTCTGTCTCTGTTTCTGTCTGTCTCTGCTTCTGTCTCTGCTTCTGTCTGTTGTTCTCTCCCTCGTTGAACCTTCAAGCCATACGGAAGCCTTCAACTATAGCCATACCTCGAGAAACCACGGGTTGGGCTCTCAGTGCGTTATATTGATTACCTTTCTAAAATGTTCAGGTCCTACTTTGTTGACAGCGCTCCAATCACGCCTACAAAAACAGCATTGGATCGGATGGGGCTGGATATCGTACGACTGAGCCCTGGGCAAGAGATGGTCGAAATTGCTTTCGGTCTGAAGGCATATGGAAGTGGTGAAGGCATATGGAAAAAGGCAGGAAACTCACATTGCGTCGTCAGGTATCTCTGTTTTGTAACCACCTCCAAACTGTCTGTAACAAAGACGATTGCATATATTTGTATGGAGATGAATTGGTAATCTTGGTGTACACATTGATCAACAGTGCAAAGGAACGTAATGTTGTCATGCCGTGGGTGTCACCTGAAGAAAATGATTGGAGAAGCAAAAATCCAGGAAGATCTAGGTCATAACAACTAATTGGACTTCGCCAACTAGGTTTTGCGCGTTTAGAAAAGTTGTTCTGGGTGCGTTCTTCTTTGCATCTCCATGATCAGTCTTGTTGCTTAACTATGTAACGTTGTACATTTCTCAAGTTCACGGACGTTGTGTTGGGTGTTAGTCTTCGTTTACAACTTTTCGAGTACGAAAATTGACCCCATTTTACTACCTACTTGTTTTTTTTTTCGTGGGGATCGTGGGACGAAATATCCATTAATGGGATGTAAACGCAGATCATATGAAGGTTGAAAGAATCAAAACCAAACACAGTAGAGCTGAAGTTGTGGACCGCATATTTTATCAGGACACTTTGGATTTATCAACAGTAGATTTTGCTGTTCAATCACAAAATATGACTGAGAATTCCTTTCTATGTATCATGCATTTGGTACAGTTTGGATGACGTTTTACGTAACGTTTAAGTATTTTCGGAGGCCTTTGGCCACACATAAATACATAAATACGGGGACGAGTAGTCTAGAGGTAAGTTGCTCGTCTCACAATCGAAAGATTGTGGGTTCGAGCCTCACATGTCACCACTCTTCGCCCGCAATCAATCGGCGTGAGAGATTGGCGGCGCTACATGACTCAACGGTCGAGGTGTGGTAAAACTAAAAACCACCACACATAAATGCATAGCGGAGAGATGGTAGGTATCGTCGCTGAAATACCTCCACTAACATCAAATGGTTTATCCGTGCCGAATGGTCCATTCTTTCTGCATCAGCAGTGCAGAATAAATGTCCTCTACACTATAGTTTATATTTCTCCAGCTTGTGGATAACGTGCTGTTTTTAATTGACAAATAAGGCAACAAGGTAACACTGTCAAACTCAAGCAGCGATACTGTTGCGGCATGCCATTGAAATCATAGCCGGCTGACCTATTCATGATTGTGGGCTCGGCGGTGTGGGAAAGCACATTGCCAAACTGCGCTGACCACGCAGCGCATTAGCAGTGCAGCACGACCAGCCTCCTCGCTCTATTGCTGGAAGAGCTTTCCTGCTCCTTTTTGGTTTTCCTTCCTCTTCTTCTTGCCAGCTCCTGTGCTCACCTCCGCTGGCTCAGGACGCCTGCCACGATTCTGGAGACTAGGCGCGAGACCTCACGGCTAGGTTTTACAGTCTGGACGCAGATCGACTCACTCTGACATTTATAACTGGTACATTATCATAAACATATTATGAATGTGACATATTAATATAGCATGAAACTGACTGTTTAGTTATGGTTGTGTGAGTAGTCTGCATCTTTCGCTTGAAATATATACAAGATGTGTTAAGAATGAAATGTTAACCCAGATTCCTGACCTGACATAGCTGATGTAAATACCTACCTAGAAAACGTATACTACCTACATAGAAAGGTAAGAGCAAATACAACAAAGACATAATCACTTGCACCATGCAAGTATTAGAGGCCAACTAAGCTTTTAGGGGACCAACATGAACATCGGGAATGGTCCCCCCCCATAAGCGTATGCTAAGCGACGTCCATGCCATGCCTTTTTACGATATACGAGCTTCGGATGTATAAGTTTGGACTTACCACTGCATTTTCCATGAGGATTTTGGTGGCCTGGGACCGTGGTATTTGCGAAAGCGTGTGATGTATTATTTGCCAATATGTTTGCTGTTTCTAATATTCACCACTGTGTGACTAACATTGACATTTATTGCATTTATTCATTCATTTCAACGTTCATAACATTGATACTTTTGATGCAATGAATAAACGAACCCAAAATCGTCGATATCAACTCCTCTCACAAATAAACTCCTCTCACAAATCCCCTCCTTACACAGATACCAAAACCCTAACTGCCTGCAGTGTAAAGTGGCTCATGTTTAATCATGCTTCTGGCCCGCGCTGTCTGACTCACCCGATGACTATAATCAAAATGTTGTGGCTATGTGTACCGACTTGCATCCGTTGTAGATAGGTTAGGAACGCCGGAATGTGCCGTTTTGCACGTGGCCGGTATTTGAGTACTTATGAGTCACCACTAGCGGCCATGTTGTCCGGAGGTGTGTCAAAATGTGTGTCACCAATCGCCGGCGGGCAATAATGCCCCGTCACTAGTCTGGCCGCCAATCACGGTACCGAGGGTGGAGCCACCTCCCGGCTGGGTGGTGTTGAAATGTATTGGGAGAGAGAGAGAGAGAGAGAGAGAGAGAGAGAGAGAGAGAGAGAGAGAGAGAGAGAGAGAGAGAGAGAGAGAGAGAGAGAGAGAGAGAGAGAGAGAGAGAGAGAGAGAGAGAGAGAGAGAGAGAGAGAGAGAGAGAGAGAGAGAGAGAGAGAGAGAGAGAGAGAGAGAGAGAGAGAGAGAGAGAGAGAGAGAGAGAGAGAGAGAGAGAGAGAGAAAAAAAAAAAAAAAAAAAAAAAAAAAAAAAAAAAAAAAAAAAAAAAAAAAAAAAAAAAAAAAAAAAAAAAAAAAAAAAAAAAAAAAAAAGAGAGAGAGAGAGAGAGAGAGAGAGAGAGAGAGAGAGAGAGAGAGAGAGAGAGAGAGAGAGAGAGAGAGAGAGAGAGAGAGAGAGAGAGAGAACGGCCGGCGCGCACAGGTTTTACCTGCGGTTGTTGCATTGGTTGTAGTGTTGGCAGACGGAGCTTAAAATTGTCTGTCGACACTTGTCACCCTTTCAGCCTTCATTTACAACCATATAATATAAAGTAAAACGTACCGGCATCTTTGAACGAGCGTTACCGCAACGAGAGGTCCCAAGACTATTCACGCAGCCAACGAAGGAGACTTCACTACACCAGTGACAGGCGCTGGAAGGGGAAAATGAAACCAAAGCTTTTAGTCTCCATAGTCGGCATCATTTACTTGGCTGCGGTCGCATCATTTCCCGTTCGCTATTCAGGGCGAAGATCATCTATAGCAACGGACATGTCAAGGCTAAACCGAAAGCGCAAAGAAGTAGCAATGCCCAGAAGTACAATCCTCAATTCGGAAACAGATGCACATCCATGCACTCTCCTGGCCTCATTGGCGGTGTTGCTGATGACTCGGGCAATATCTGGGGGAAGCAAATAAGGAGACAGTTAAATTCATAGACGACCATTGGACTCTGTTAGGATGCGTGTACTTGAGTATTCCATGTGGAATCGTGATTCCCCGAAGTGAACGTAATAACAAAGGGAGGGCATATTCCCCAATATTTGGAAGTCTGGGCCATTAATCTGTGGCGTGACTGGAAAAAACATCTACTTGAAGGAATGGCCCTGCCCTCCTCCCATCGGTCATGTCGGGCAGTCCAACGTCCTCGATTTCGCATGTCGGATGGCCTCAAGGAGGTGCAGCTCCCAGGAGTTAGCGAAACTCGAAACATAGATGAAAGCGAAACTCGATCAGCTCTCCACCTCCGCAAAGCGGTGGGTAGCTAAGAGGTGAGACACCCCAGAGTTGAACACTGCGCTGCGCCCAACATGTACGGTTTGGGTGTGTTTGGAGCGTTGAAGTGAAACACAGACGATCGATGTTCGTCTACCTGTGGAATGCATCGTTCGGTAGCCCCGCACATTGTCTACAATCTAGGGTGTCGCGGTAGCTCAGTCGGTAGGGTGATGGATCCTTGATCGCAAAATTGTGAGCTTGAATCCTGCAACTAATGGGATTACTGAGTCCATCCGCAACCAATTGACATGAGAGGGGTGACGACGCTATAAGTGTATGGTCCAGGGGCCGAATGCGTCGTATAATAATTTAAAAGTTCTGCTTTTTACCTATGACCGATGTCATCCGCCATATTTATCGCTCTATGGCCTCGCACATTGCCTACGATCGATGTCTTTCGCGATGTGTATCGGTCGATGTCCCTGAACATTGTCTTCCATCCATTTCTTCCGCCATATGTATCGGTCAGAAGCCTCGCACATCGCCTAGGATTGATGTCTTCCACCATATGTATCGGTCAGAGGCCTCGCACATCGCCTAGGATTGATATCTTCCGCCATATGTATCGGTCAGAAGCCTCGCACATCGCCTAGGATTGATGTCTTCCACCATATGTATCGGTCGGTGACCCCGCACCCAGGCACATCTCATCAGCAGATAACTGTGGTAGTAGCCAACGGGTCATATCCCTCGCCCAGTCGACCGACGCCATCAACCTGCCACCGAGCGCCTATTGTTTGAAAAGCACTTTTCATTTCACAATGAAGCAACGGTCTCAGCGAAAACGCTGCAGGCAATTTCGCTTTCCACCGAGGCATAAACGGGTCGATTCGTCGGCCGTTACAAATGGCGAAGACGCGTACATCTGACTTCCTTGGTTCCTTCGCGACACATTTTCACTGCTAGGCTACGTAGTATTGTCAACGTTCCACGTCGATTAGTTGCGGGTGGACCCAGTAATCCCGCCAGTTGTTGAATTCGAGCACATGATCTTGAGGTCAAGAGTCTAGCACCCTATGAACTGAGCTATGCTACCATTACATCTGACGCAAGGTGTAGGGCGAGTCTGAAACAATACATCATATCTAAGTATGTAGGTGTTATGCTATGTTGCTGCCGTAATAGCTATTATCGTGTTTGGAATAACCTCTCTGATGGCTATCGCAGTTCCAAACATTTCCCCTTGTTTAATGGCTATTATCGCTTTTTCCTGCTAGAATCAAGGACATAGATTCAATATATAAGAGCATCAAAACAACATTTTGCGCCATGCACGTGAAAAGGCCTTTCGCCATTGGAAGGTTGTGTTCATGGGGCTATTTACCCTAGTAAAACTGAGTGGTCTGCTAAAGGCAAAAGCTCACCGAAATAATTATGTGTTTCATGAGGTTTTGGTCATTTTCGACGAAAATACGGCACACCAGGGCATAAAATGCACATGTGTTGCTTTTCAGGGTGCCTATTTCCTATTTCCTTTTCCCTTTCCCTTTTACTCTTTTCCCTTTTTACATTTTACCTTTTTTTCTTGTTATTTTTTTTCCAGCTTCGCAACCGGATATGGTATGTTCCGTCGCGATGTTGCCTTCACGTACAGCGGACTACCTTTGACTGCTCAGTTCCAGACGGCAGCTGCTCGCGCCAGACGGCGCTTACATACTCCCATTGGCGCCATTGACGATCTGTCCCATTGGTTTCCGGCCGGCGTCGGATGGCCTGATCGCGGGGACCGGCATCGGAATGCATACCTCGTCAGGTTTGATATCACTGCGATGGCCGATACCGAAAATCGTACCTCAGCATGCAAAGGTATCAGTGTCTGACCGTCTGGAACATAGAACCCATTAACAAGAGGTATTTCGTGGTTCCCACTTAGAGCTTTCATCTTGACCGGATCCACAAGACAGAACTAATTAAATGCTATCAACGCGAGGAAATCAATCCTGTCATACATCAGGTACATCTCAACTACTGACATCGACCCCGCAAGTATATTATATGTAAGAAACGAATCTTATACAGAAGGAACAAATCAGAAACATTAACACCACTAAGCATGTATGTATGTTTATATTATTTACTCCAATCCAGCATGCATAATTTGTCATGGCGGCGTCAGACGCTGAGACTTGCTCCAGACGAAACTCAGCGTGAAACATAAGAACTTTCTGGTAGACTGCAGTGGACTAAGAGGCATATTTGCATTAAAGATGACCGTTCTGGTGCAAAATGTCGCCTTAGCACATTCACAATGAATGCACATATGTTTCTAGTATTATTACGACCACCGTGTCATTCTCGTGAAATCGAGTTTGCTCATTCACAAGATAAGATAGGAATAACAATGTCTTCAGCATGGACATGTGGATGCTGCGGCAGTGCGCACGATCTCGGCTCGCCGATAGTTGGCAGAGTATGTGTTTTAGCATGCTGCTCTCGGGCTGCACATTCCCTATGTCTATGGCACATCACTAAAGTGAACAGAACTTACATATTCCCTCCCTTTCTCCACACGCACTAGTCCACTCCACCCTCACACGCCGCCTGTTCACCGTCCGTGGAGCTGGTGTCCACACAGTGCGGTGCAGTGCAGCGAAGTGCACAGTGTAGTCGGAGGTATGCGGTGTGGGACAGGCTCCCGCAATGGCTACATAGCCTTTCAGCAAGAGGCCGTACAGGTGGTTTGCCTGGTTTGGCGACGGTCTGGTGTCTCAAGTCCCGAATTAGCACCGAATCCAACGCTCACATCCGGAGGTACCCAATCTCGTGTCGCGATGATTTTCACTTTCGAACCGTTGTTTTCTGCCGTGTCCTGGAGGCTGGACGCTCGGTCATGGTCAAATACACTTGACATGGCGTTATGCGTTTGTGTCTAGGCGGCTTGTTGTGCCTGGCTTAATATGTGATGCTGCGTACTTTTGCCAACTACGTACCATCTATACTCGAATGTATTGACTTGGTCCAGTAGTGGATACTCTGCTAGCAATATAACGAATTCGCAAATAAACAAACAAACAAACAAACAAGCGTACAAAGCTTGCCATGCGATTAGATAAGGAAGAAAAATGACCCAAATGCGCCTTTCCGCCTAAATCGAAATCACATAGCAAATAAAACATTATCTTTACCTTGTGCCAACCAGCCGATCGGGTAAGTGATCGCCTCTATCATTCCGGGTGTGCTAATTGTAATAAGACGAGGTTTGACGCACTCATATTTCTGACAACACATTCACTGCTCCGGCAACACATTCACTCTTCCTTTTTCTTCCTATCCATGATGAGGAAGACATGACGGGATTTTCTTCTGGTTGGGGAGGATAATTTAGTGAAATATTTCCCTGATGTGGAAGAGGAAAAATACCTAGCCAGGATCGTAAAAGAGGTCCGTTCGCACAAACGGCGATGCCCAATCCGACCTAACCAGGCTAGGTTAGGTCGGGTTGGGCAAATTTTGCATGAACTCAGTTCACATCCACTTGGGAGCGTAATAGTTTGGATCGATTTTGAACCCACCGACATTATGTGGAGTTGGTGTCCATGAAATGGTAAGCATATATATATATATATAGAGAGAGAGAGAGAGAGAGAGAGAGAGAGAGAGAGAGAGAGAGAGAGAGAGAGAGAGAGAGAGAGAGAGAGAGAGAGAGAGAGAGAGAGAGAGAGAGAGAGAGAGAGAGAGAGAGAGAGAGAGAGAGAGAGAGAGAGAGAGAGAGAGAGAGAGAGAGAGAGAGAGAGAGAGAGAGAGAGAGAGAGAGAGAGAGAGAGAGAGAGAGAGAGAGAGAGAGAGAGAGAGAGAGAGAGAGAGAGAGAGAGAGAGAGAGAGAGAGAGAGAGAGAGAGAGAGAGAGAGGTGTACCCCGGAGCAGCATTCAACAGGCGTTCTTATGCCAGTGCCATCTGGCGATTGTAGTATTAATAGGTGCGCTCCGGCGCAGCATTCAGCTGACACATTTATACTAGTGCCATCTAGCGTTCCAAGTATAAATAGGTGCACGCCGGTGCAGCATTCACCAGGCGCACGCATACTGATGCCATCTGGCGACAGTAATTAGCTAAATGTACCCCGGTGCAGCATTCAACAGGCGCTCGTCTACCAGTGCCATCTAGCGATAATTCAAAGCGTACATGGAATTTGGATTGACTAAGTCAAGAGAATCTCTATTGAAGATGTAATATACGGCGGTCGGTTTTGTAAAGTCGCCCAAAGTTGTGATTCCTACGATACCTTCAGATTTTCCCCACCGAAAATACTTTTCCCACAATCAAGACTGTCCTGAAACATGACATAATACATGTATATATATGCATAATATATAATATATATTATATATTTTATATATATTATATATATACATTTTTCCCCAGGTGTGGGGGGACACCAAGCACGGTCTATCTCAAACTATGCATTTAATTATGTCGAAGATTTTGGACATATCAAAATTGCGTGATGTTTGTGTGCATTTAGTAAATACAGTTTAAACCTCGTAAGCATGATAGGAAACATTTACACAACACCACGCAATGTGATTAAAGTACGCAATGTTTTGCACAAAACTCGAACGTGAGAGTAGGCAGAATGAGCTCGTTATTGTGTGATATTATTATTTGAGGCCGCTAAAAGTCACCCAGAGGCCCACGCTGAGACCCAAGCCCACGAATCACGCTGGGTCCAAAATAGTCGTGACGAGGTCCATAAAGTTAACGACGGGGGGGGTCATCGTCGTGAAAATCACGCTAAGCTTGGGGGTACCAAGTAGTTGGGCCCTGGATACTGAAAATCACGCCAGGGTTCGACAGGTCGCACCGGGTCCCAAAAAGTCTCAACGGGACCCCCCAAAAAATGAGGCCAGAACAATGAGCAAACATTACGGATATAAAAAATCATTCAGGGGACTAACAACCGCACGAGGGCTTCCAAAATGCATTGGGCCAACAAAAATTTGTCGAGTCCCCTAAAACTCGCGCTATAGATCGAAACAAATGACATCGAGATTAAAACAATCGCACTGGTGCCCACAAATGTAGCGTCGTTGTCCTAAAAAATCGTACTGGATGCTTGAAAGGTCGCGCTGGGCCCAAAAGTCACAGCTGACTCCGGAAAAATCAATTGCTGCCCGGAATGTCACTTTGTGACCTCAAAAATGATTGCGTCAAAAACCCAAAGGGCGAGTCGAACCCTGGTAAAAAGATAGATAACACTATCAATACCAAAATCACACCGGTACTCGAACGAACCAACCCGAACACCGGACAATTTAGATCATGTCCTGAAATAAAAATCTTCGAGAGCCTTTCTCATCTGAAGGGTGCCATCAGCAGAAAAACTCCTCGAGTAGCCACAACGGCGTTCCAAACGGGAAAATGCCCCCTCTTGAGGGGTGTGACCTCCCAAGAATCACGCCATGGTCCCCCAAAAAAATGTTTCGGGCCCAAACATTCGCATTAGGGATTTGAGAATGCGCGTAGGGGACTTCAAATATATACAGTGGGCCACAGAAAGCTCGCGCCGGACCAGAACATTTGCACAGGAACAAACCAAACTTGTGCTGGGGCACCAGCTAGGTCCAACTAGTCCCGAAAACTCGCTCTGAGCGCCCGTAAATATGTGGCTCGGGATCCAAAATTCCCGTCACCAGTAGCACAAATTCAGGTCGGGTCATCACAAATACGCGGCATGTCTCCAACAAATTGGTATCGAGGGCCCTAAATAAGTAAAGCGTGGACCAAAAAAGCCCATTGGGACACCAAAAAAATGTTGACGGAGCTCTGGAAAACAAAAAAGTGATTCCAAGAAAATGAATGTCCGAGCCAGACAAATCACTCCAGAGCACCAAACATAGTACAAGATATCGTAATTATTTCGTACGGTCTGCAAAACGCACCTGAGGTCGACAAATCACGGCGGAACACACAAATATGGTATTGGGGGCAAAAAAACAAAACAGATCGGGACTTCGACTGTTTTTCAGAAGTGACCACAAGCGTCGGGTGAAGCCCAAAAGCTTGGCGTCTAATTACCGGAACCACCACGGACCAGGGCACGGATAGTCGCGCCGTTACCACAAGACATCGTTTCGGAACCCCCCAATTGTGCTGGAGCCGCACAAATGTGCGTCATGATCCCAGAATATACACAGCGCGACATAAAATATGGAAAAAAGACCGGGTATAAATTAACACATAGAAGTCTTCGAAAACGAGCCAGTACCTGCAAAAACATCCTCGGTGCACAAAAAAGCAACAAAACCCCAAATATAGCCGGGGTCTGAAACATGTGCCGGTCCGGAAATTAAAATTGTCTGTCTGCCTTCAAACCCATCCGTAGACGAAGAAAAACGAAATGAGTCTAAAAGAGAACTCCCAGTCTCGGATCTGCAGACATCCTCGAAACATTTTAATCGAAGACATGATATAGATCAAAGCTTAGGGGATAGCAGAATTTCTCAGTAACCAGACAATGCAGAAAGAAGATAACTAATATTTGAATTGATGTAATCAAATTTTTCGAACCAACCCCCAAACAAAGCATTCCATCACGCTAATTATAGCTCAAAACTATCAGGTGGCAGCAATTACAGAAACGTGGGAGGCCTAAAAACTGTAGAATTGTACGAAGTATAGCGAGTGCGCCAAATGCGGAAGGCGAGTATACACGTACACGAACGGTGGCATAATGGGGACCGAGCGGTAGGAACTGAAATGGCTGAGGCAGGAAAAACACATTTTTTAAAGTGAGGTGTATAAGTCTAATGTCAGCACTTATCAGGGATGAATTTTATGAAATGAAATCGTCAAGACCAATTATATCAACCTTATCGATGTAAGTTTTACAAAGTGAAGAAACTTCGAGCAGGGTGGGGGAAGTTAGGGTTGAAATCCGGTTCGTCAGAAACGGTTTTGATAGTCTTGGTCCCCTTCACAACACAATTAAGTTGATCACTAATTATGTTCGTTTTTAAATAGGCTCCTTTGAAAAAACAATGGTGGAAATCCGTATGCTTTTTTAATGGTAGTACGTGAGCCCCCTCTAAATCCGCCTTCCCCTTCTCCCAACGCAAATCCTGGGTACACCACTGCGTAGATCGCAATCCTTGGTTCCTCGGGGATTCTACAGCAAAAATTGGTCCCAAATGCCGAATCTGGCATAACTGCACGATCATGGCTACTCTTTGGATGTGGTATCGCGTACGATGCGTCGACGAAACAGATCAATGAACCAAATATAAAAAATTTACGTACAGTCCTAGCCGCGAATGAAATGTACATTATTTCAAAGCAGGATTTGCAACTTCCCCTGAAGACAAGCCACGAGCGATGTGGTACCGACAGACTGTACAATATCTACGCACGGCTGTCGTGCGGCCAGCAGGCCGTCAGCGCGGCACCGCTGTTTACGTGCGCCGGGTCACCGAACCAGGCCCGCGCACCATACAACACTTCTGCAGGCGCTCCGAGCCGACCGCCGACCAGACGGCGACAGCACACTGTTTGCGCTATGTTCTTTGTCCTAGCTCGGCTCGCTCCTTATCTTTCACCCACACCTTTCGCGCCGTTCTCTCTAATCTCCCATATTAAGGCGCATAAAAGCTGGCTGTCGAAAACTGGGTTTCATTCAATCTGTGCTTCCACGGGGAATCCCATAGGCCCAAATAACCAACTAACCATCCACGGGCGACCGCCCGTCTAACTCTCTGCAACAGAATAAACAAAGAGGAACGCTTTGAAGATGCCTCAGTAACTACGAGTATGGTGATGGGAAGATGCTACAGTGCTTACTAAAATGATGAAAGCGCGGTAACTCGTTGGTACAGAATTTCAACGCATGCATTCTCTTTGATTTTGTTTGTTTCTTCTCACCATCACTAAAGCCGGGTTGAATTTGACGGTTAATTTTGGTTAGAATTGGCCTACTCTCACTCTCACATGCACCGGATCGAATGTGATGGCTCATGTAGGGATGAATTAACCTACTCTCACTCTCATCTATGCCGTTTTGAATTTGACGGTTCACTTGGAGTTTAATTGACCTACTCTCACTATCATCTACGCCAGGTTACATTTGACGGCTCAATTGTGGTTGAATTGGCCCATTCTCACTCTCACCTATCCCGGTTTGAATTTGACGGCTCCTTTGGGCCTGAATTGGCAGACTCTCACTCCAACCTTTGAACTAACTCACTCGGCCCCATGTTTTCACTACTTTCTTTTCTTGCAACCTTGAGGATCGTCAGCCATCCTTTCCTTCGCACCCTTTGTCTGGAGCCGAGCGAACCCGTGGTAGCAACTTGCCATAAATCGGCAATTAACACGATTTCACAGTCCACACCGCGGTTATGTGTTCGTGAATGGCATCCGTGACACCATAGCCTAGACTCATACAGGATCCTCACAATGGCAATCGAGCCTTTGATGCTGCAAGAAATTTGCAAAAATAAACAGTAAAAAGCCTGCTCTGTAAAACTCCAGGCCAATAATCAGTGGTAGATTTTGATGCCTAGTGCAAACCATTCGTCCAAGCATACCGTCGTGAACCTGAAAGCTATGTTATATAGAGCTACAGGACCCAGTCTATGGTGACAAAACCCATTTTCTGGTTCTTTACACATCTTCCTGGAGATTGTCTGCATGCACGCTTGTACAGCTGAATTGAGCTCTGAGATACTCGTGGACTTCCCTGGTTACATCTACGGCTTCCCATATCCAAGCATAAAGCAGTCGAGGGGTGTTTGATCCGACGAATGAGTAAATATCATTGGAGGTCGGTGAGCCTAGAAATCACGGTATACACACAGGTCAATGAGGAAGCGGAGGCTCCCCTTGGCTGTATGTGGCGTAGTGCTGTCATGTTGGATTCAAGCCTAATCCCCGATGACAGCACATCTCCCTAACCCTGACCTTCACTGTATGTGGGATGGCACTGTCTTGTCGGGTCCAGGCCTGATCCTTGATGGTAACACGTCTCCCTGGCCCTGACCTTGACTGCACGTGGTGCGGCACCGTTCTGCTGGAGTCAGGCCTGCTCTCTGAAGACTCCACGACGGCTCAGCCCTGACCAGAACTTCTAAATAGTGACCAGTAGTCTGGTTCATCATGACTGTCTCTCCCGACTCGTCGTCGAGCCACAGAGGCCTGATATGTGCATTATGCACGAAAAGAACGTTATGCTAACTCTCTTTGGATCGCAATCCGGTTTCGGCTGGTCCGATTCGATCAAGCTTGGCTAGAGCATGGTCAAGATAAACTGAAGCTCAGCAGAAAAAGAAGCGTTTGTAAGACTTATGTTTAGATATGAAGTAGCATCACAGGAGCTTTTCTGTTATGTTTTGGTCACCGAGGTAATTTGCACCATCTTTGTAGATTTTATTCACTCCCAGAGCAAGAATGGAGAATTAGCCAATTATCAAGACATTCGTGTTGTCTTGTCCGGTCTTGACAGCAACAGCATCGCGGTTATGAAACAATACTTGAAACACATAGGTTTTGCTTACCTATCCTCAAGCTTACCCATTACCTACCATCCTCAATCTCATGAAACAGCAAAATTTAGTTTGCCAAGATTTGATTTATTCATCGTTCAATAACATGCAGAAAGCTGCACAATGTATCCAAAAATCATATCGTATCACTACTAAATCCAGAAACCGAAGATGTATCATTTTCCTTGCACAATCTGTATGGTCGAAATGATCTCCAAGACTTCGGTCACTCTAAGAGACTGAAGTGAAAATCGTCCTGTATTCAATAATTTTATTTGCATTAAGCAACAGCGTAATGATTACAAAACAATTACTAACCATCATCAACAGGGTGGGAAACTTACTTTCCGGGTTTGGAGTCGGAGTGCAAACAGATTTCTTCTGGAGTACATTATCATGGACATTTTATTTGTCATGCATGGAATCTATTTGCCGGTAACCGACGGGAAAATCATATGTACCTAGTCAGTACCTACGTAATATGCATAAGTAATACACATCATCATTTTTGGTCACATCAAAGCATAGAAACAAAGAAGTGAACAATGGATGGCGCCGCAAGACAGGCAGTTGTGATGATCGCTCAGCTTTGTCTCTCGTAACTCACAGGAGCAATGCTCTTTCCTTTCACTGTTGGTCTCAGTACAAGGCTAGCCAAATGAAAAACAAACACAAATAATTCGCACTTCACCCTCAGCTCAGAACGCACACCTACCCACATACGCAGCCGATTCCCTGCGCGATACGGACCAGACACCAACACCTCCCATGCGACAGTCAGAAGGCAAGGGATCAGTCAAGGTCTCGTGTTTGCTGCATGACCGACGCAGTCGATGCGCCCTTAATCTCAAGGTCTCGTGTTTGCAGTATGGCACTGTTTAACATGTGTTCAAAGTTGCTAATGGTTATGACGTCATTTAAAAATACCTTGCATTGATTGGTTCAAAGACAGTTTTCATAACAGGAAATGCTAACGAAGCAAAGTTCGATCTGTGGCCTCCGGGACTCCGGAAGTCCTCTCTTAAACGGTTAGTTTTTTCCCACTATAGGGTGGCTCGAAAGCAGGTTTCAGGAGACGCATTGGCAGAATTCGTAGCGACCGGAGGCCACTGTTCAGTGCGCAGGCGCGAGGTTTGGCGCGTTGTCGGCATTTCCACTGATTGTGGTGTGGTGTGGTGTGCGTTCGGGTGTTGTCTGTGTGGTTGATGGTACGAAAAGTGGCTAGTTTATTTTGTAATCGTAAGTAGAATAACATGTTTGGCGATATGTCTTATTCAGTCTTGTATTAGTCTTTTAGTGGTATTTCTTTCCTTCTGCCATGTTTGTGTCGGAGTACATGTGGAGCCCATTCTATCTAGTATGAATCTGGAGTGCAAAAATGTTTTAAGAGATTAAATCTCTTAAGAAGTGCCTTAATTCCCACATGATCATCAATCCAAGGAAATATCAACATTGAGACTGCCAAATTTGTATTTTTTCAGCATTTCATAATCTGCAAAAATGCTGCACCATGTATCTAGTGGTCCTAGATATGTGGCCCATTCCTCTATCAGATGCAGAAATCCCACTCGTAATATCCTCAGCCATCAAACTTAATGGTTGTCTTTTATGAAAGGAATGCAAATGGCCGGCCTTACTATCGCTTATTGTGGCATTTTCATCATCAACCGACACTTCTCTCGATTTTAGCTTACGTTTTGTAAGCTGGCTGAGATAACTGATGCATGAAGCAGCCATTAATGATCATAAGGTACAGCAACAAACTTGACAAGCACCTGATATAGAAATGAATACCAACTGACATCACGCACATCCATCACAAAAATGCATGCGCATAATCAAACAATGATGGCTGAAAAGAACGCACCATAGAAACAGGTACTATAATACTAAATACGATAATCGGTTGGTGAAGGACTGCAATTATGCATGGTGACTAATGTGAATGTTTTGCTGTGTGATACAGTTGTTTGAGTATGCATTGAAATTGTATATATATATATATATATATATATATATATATATATATATATATATATATATATATATATATATATTATTTAAATCCACCCATGCTTGGAACAAACAGATATCTGACAAGCTACACTCAACGTTGCGGAATTATTCTTCCTGTACCTTCATCTCATGGCATCATGAACTGCTTGGTGTCGGCTAAGATAGATATTTGTCGTGCAGTTATCATTAGCCTAGCTGAGCAGTTGTCCTCTAGCAGTTACCCTCTCCGTAGAAAGCATAGGAAGCTGGTGTATGTTCTTTACTTTTAATTCGTTGGGATCCGAGGCCTCTTTTGATTGCCAATGGAAGTGCAAATAACATTAGGCACGCAATTGCAAAATATAGGGTCCGACCTGGCCGAAGACAGCTGATCAGCAAAGGATAGCTGGCACCTGTAGGTACAAAAACAATATTTCCAGATGTGGCAAACAACAGTAACATTTACCACCAAAGCTGGTACCAGATCGACTCCTCACTTTCAGTAGGAGGACTGGGGAGATCCATTACCAGGCGACGAAAAGTCTCGGAAAATGACACCGCCATGCGAGCGATTTCAACTTAATTGGGTGTATAGGATAGTCATGGGCGCTGAATAAATCTGTGAAAGTTTTAGCTTCGTACTGACAGCGAATTCGGAGATATGGCCTGATCAATTTTCCATAGGTCACGTTGCAGATACATTTTTGAGAGCGATTATCTCCAGTAATTTACAGCCTAGCATGGACACATAGCATATCTTTAGAATTCCAAAGACTTCTTCTTTTAATTTCTGGGGTCATTTTCAATTTTGAACGAATAACAAAGTAATTGGTCAATTGGCCTCAGGTCACTTGACCTCCCGTGACCCCAAGCCACTTAATATTCACATTTGTAGCCACGTATACTGTAAGTGCCATCGATTGTCTTACGAAACAAAGAACAAAAATGATGTTAATTTACTGATAATTGTTATTTATTTGCCTTATATGTCAATAATTAAGTTGCGCATGTCAGGCCAAATTTGGAATACTGCCTCCAAGCTTGGTCTCCTATCTATGAAAAAGAGTGGTGGCTTTTAGAGAGAGTACAAAAGAGGGCTACAAAAATGGTTAATGGTAGGAGCAACCTGGCATATGAGGAAAGATGGAAGAATTTGAATATGTATTCACTTAGATATAGAAGGCTGAGAGGAGATCTCATCGAGGTCTTTAAATTTGTCCATGGTCTGGAGAAAGGATATCTGAGGGAAATGTTTGAATTTAACAGAAATAATGCAAATAGAGGTAATCAATTAAAAAATAAAGCTAACCACAGCAGGACAAGGTTAAGAAGTCTTTCTTCACCAACAGGGTAGTAAAACACTGGAACCAGCTGCCAGAAACCATTGTCAGTAGCAGCACATTGAACATCTTTGAAAACAGCATAGACAATAATTATAAGAATAGAGGGCATACTTTTCAGTATTCCAGGGAGGGCTGATCGACGGATTTGGTGGGCAACTGGTTGAGTGCCCAGAGTGCAACCAAGAAGGACAACTTGAAGGAAAGGGAATGGAAGGGAAACAAACACTGGCAGCATACCACCATATACGCCTATATGCATAATAACAATAATGTCGACATAAGAATAAACGAATCCTCCAACGAAATTCCGTATCCACAAGCCAATGAAAATCTCATCACGCGTTTTTGTATTGGCATGCCTACATTCGCTCACACTTGATCACCTAAAATCAACTACATATCAACGCTTACCTACCCATCCTTACAAACGCGAGCATGAACTCCTGCAGTACTGGATGATAGATCAGAGGCAATGATGTGAAGCCGGTGAACTAGTGTAAACTTATGAAACCTTTGTATGCTTTTAACGGTGAGAGCCTTGGCGAACCGCTCTTTAAGGGATTCAGTCACTTTTGAAACGTAATCTTTGAAAACAAATAGGAAGTGAATGACCGAAATTAATTTTCCACTGAGAAACCGGTGCGTATCTTCGGCACTCAGAACCTGGTCCTGGCTAGGTTGTCTCAAACTCTCCATAGCAGTCGCTCTTTTCACTGTACCACCGACACCATCGCGCACGCTCTTGTCATGGGAGGTACCGGAAAAGTACCACTCGCAGTCAACATCGAAATCTTCACGGTGACGGCAAAGGTTCACAAAAGTGAAACGGTTCTCATACTGGCCGGCGCATCCGTCTGAAACGTAGTGAATCTTTTTGAAACCATGGACACGTAACTTCAAAATAGGAACTAACCGTTGTAAGAACGCGTGGACAATAGCAGCATTGTGCTTCAGTGCATCGGATATAACACATAAACCCTGATGTATTATGGAATTATCCTCTTTCCAATAAGCTACAAGATGAGGAACCGTCACTTGAGGAGCGTCCGAATGATAACTCTGTACCTCATCCTGTACAACGCATGTATAGTTCTCGGCAAAATCGTCTACAACCACTGCCTCACCCACACCGACTGAATCTTTCAACTCCTGAAAAGGACTCCCCTGTTCCTTAGACGCACTATGATGTCTGGTCAGATTGCGGATAGTCTTAGACAAAGTCGTCATAAACGCGTCACGCGGCTGAATATGATCGAGCGATGTACAGCGATCAGTTTTAACCCACTGTTTGCATGTGATGTTGTCCTCCATGTTCATGTTGTCCTCGTGCTCGTCCTGTACTAATTCTATGGAGGAGATGACGCCCTGTTCCCCGGGGGAATTGAGGCAGTTTCCCATCATACATGTTTCGTTTATAGTGTTGCGGACGACCATGCCCATGAGATCGTGATATGTCAGCCCCGCAACGCCTACTGACTCGACCATGAGCTTTGCATTCTGGTGATAAGTACACACACATATTGCGTCTGTACCGCTGGACCCTGCCAATATGCAGTATTGAGGCCGTAGTGCTCCGAAAGAAGAGAAGCGCAAGGTTGACACACCGTAGGCCTACTTGCCTGTTTCTGTTTTAGGCTCCCTGAGTTTTTCCGATCCTCTCGATCTCTTCTGGTCATTTCGCAGACCTCCTGAGAGTGGAGGAGTTTTAAAATATGATGACTATATAATACGCTATCTGATATTTTCTTTTTTCCGAAAATGATATTTTATTTGCATTCTTTGTTCCGCTTATTCTTTAAAATGGGTAATACCGTGCATTGTGGAAGTTAATTTTCAATATTCACCATGTTGTTACATTGACATATATATTTTCATTGTTATAGGTATTAGGCATGCAGTTTATACACGAGACAGAATTTGACATGTTCAAAATACGGGCAGCCAAGAGGAACTTCGTTATTCTAGTCTCCAGGACAGTCAATCACTTGTCTGAAAAGGAGCTATCCCTAGCAAGGGGAGCACGGTTTCCGCATCGTGCTTGCTGGTTTCATGTCCCGTGATAGGTGACCCTGAAAAATCATTGCCTTCTGAGCTGGTGCTTTCACTTTGACTGATGGCACTCAGTAAATGTGTTGGAATGCTTTCCTCTTGTGGGAGCAGGCTGCTGGGATTTTTTTCTTCACCGCAGCATAACAATTAACACATAGCAGATATCCCTTTCCGACGCGTTTGTCATTCAACACTTGGATTAAATGATCAGATATCGTTCGCAAATTCTTCTTGATACGTGTTTTGTGCTTTTCGAACGGTTCACAGCAATAATGATGCACCATTTTTCAGTAGACTGGACATGGCTAGCACAATGTCTCAGTGTTCACGCGCTTCCCTCACTCAAACGACTGACGGTAATGTGTACTGTCCCCGTTTTGGCCCTACTGATAACGGCCATTGTCATCGATACCTCGTCTATTACACCCCTTCCCGATATGATGCTCCCTACCGTCGTCTCATAACAGTCGCTGTTTGCATCCCGACCGACCGTTGTCAGTTTCTCGGTCGACTAGCTGCGATTGACCGCGCGAGCCGCAACACAAAGGTAGGAGTACCAAAACTATGAAGTGAAACTATGAAGTGAGTACCGATCATTCTCATTGACTACATTACAGGCATACATTGAATAGTTATTTAGGTGTAAACCAGCACCTATCTCATTACTATAGGTCCAAATCGTCTTCCGACATTACCATTTTCACCTCTACTAAGGTATTTAACCTGAACTGGATAGGTGACCTGGTGACCTGAGGTCATGAAATCGGGCACGTTCGGATTCATCCTATCATTCCCGATAAGTGCATATATCAAATCATAGCTCTATGGGCTTTGGGGGATCAATAGCTAGCAAAAGACTGACCAAACCACACATCAAAACGTGCGAAAATCAATAAACTCGGGTAAATTGAAGGCAAATTCTTAACAGTTATCAGTAAATTAACATCATTTTTATTTTTGCTTCGAAAAACAATCGATGACCCCTATAATAAATGTGGTTACAAATGTGAATATCAAGTGGCTTGGGGTTCCGGGTGATCGCGCAACCTCAGGTCAAATGGCCAAAGCTTTGAAATTTGTTCAAAATTAAAAACCGATCTCAGAAATGAAAAGACGAGGTCTTTGTGATTCTACAGATATGCTATATGTCTATGCTAGGTTTTAAGTGTCGGAGATAATCACTCTCAAAGATTGACCTGCAATGTGACCTATGAAAATTTTATCAGGCCATATATCCCAGGTCGCTGCCAGTACGAAGCTAAATCTTTCACAGATTGATTCAGCGCCCATGACTACCCTATGCACCCACATAATTTGAAATCGCTCGCATGGTGGTGTCACCCGTTGGTTGCCCGGTGCTGGAGTGGTGGACCATTCTGGACCATTCTGGCTCCTACTACAAAACCATAATAGGCGACCGACCAGATTTCGGGAATTAGAGCAGCATTAAGGAAGACTTCGCGAGTCGTCATTTAGTTTTCTGGGAGTCATCTCATGACTGATAGTTATATAGCTAAAATGATCTTCGATACGACTAAATAAACTACGCGTATATTCAGGTCTGCATGATCTGGCACCGAATACATTCGGCATTGGGACGGATGGCCATGCTACTATTCGAGAGGATTTCATTAGCCCAGACGTGGGGAGCTTGACAGCTCGCAATTGATCTATCATTTCCCAGAAAGTCTGAATCCAATTGTACGCATCCCTTCCCAGATCACTTGGTAGCCGTTATGAGGAGATAATGTTCGAACTAAGACCTGCTGGTGACAAGCGTGAGTAATGCACCCAGTCCTATCGCCTCGACGAATGCCACCGATGCAATGGGCTCAGAGCGATAATCTCCGGCCCGCGGCTTATCACAATCCAGTAAGACCACAAAGCCAATTCCATTATCATATTCCGACATGGTTTGCTTGCGGCGGCGGAAGGGGACATTCAAAAGAAAATTAATCACATCACGTGCATAATCACAATCACAAGTTATACTCACCTACACAACATTTCCCACTGTAGCTTGACCGGCGTGGCAGCACGCGCACATGAAACATATTTGAGCTGGTGGATGTGGCTTCAGCAAACCAGGCCATCCATCGATGCAATGAGTCGGCTGAAAAAGCCGAAAATGACATCCGGTAATGTGTCAGGGCAGCTTTGATTAGAGGAAGAGTATTGTCGATGTAGAAAATCTAAAGGTTTCATAGGAATGACAACAGTTGGTCCTATGTGTGCATACTGTTTTTCATCCAAAATGGAGCCTGACAGGTACGTAGATGAGGTGCGAAGCAAAGGCTATTTTACCGGTCACGACATTTACTACTCCCGTCGAGATGTCTGGCCACTGGCACATGACAGGTACCAATAGTCAATGGGAAGAGTGTAGCTGGCACATGGAACCGGGAAAAACAGGCAACGTCGTGCCGTCACTTCTAGCTGATGCCCGGCCATCTCTTCCAAACCAGCTACCGTTACTCCCAGCTTCAAGGCAAGAACGTCTGACTACTGGTCCACCGTTCCAGCCCGGCTAGCGCTTCTACTGGCGAGTCCACATACTTCTACTTGTGTCTACATAATTGCAGACCTCTTGTCCACCGCACTAACCCGGCTACTGCTCCTCCCGGCTCCATGGCGTCTCCACATAATAGCCGACCCATCTACCGCGCTAACCCCTTCATAATCAGCCGGCAAAGCCTGCCCGGCGAGGGTCGTAAACGGCAGCCTGAGACGTCGTCCAAATGGACGTCGTCGGCGCCAGCTCCACCGGCGATCGGCCGTCCCGCCGTCGTCTCGCCGCCGGACCAGCTGCGAATTTGGCCGCAGTCCGGCGGCATTGCCGACTACGCTTCACCGGGACGGCCAGGACGAGGTGGCCGGCGGTCTGTGACTAGTAGGGCCGTACTGGGACGGTCAGGACGAGGTGGCCGGCGGTCTGTGACTAGTAGGGCCGTAATGGGACGGCCAGGACGAGGTGGCCGGCGGTCTGTGACTAGTAGGGCCGTACTGGGACGGCCAGGCCGAGGTGGCCGGCGGTCTGTGACTAGTAGGGCCGTAACGGGACGGCCAGGGCGAGGTGGCTGGCGGTCTGTGACTAGTAGGGCCGTACTGGGACGGCCAGGGCGAGGTGGCCGGCGGTCTGTGACTAGTAGGGCCGTAACGGGACGGCCAGGACGAGGTGGCCGGCGGTCTGTGACTGCAGTAGGGCCGTAACGGGACGGCCAGGACGAGGTGGCCGGCGGTCTGTGATTAGTAGGGCCGTACCAGGACAGCCAGGATGACTACGCTTCACCGGGACGGCCAGGACGAGGTGGCCGGCGGCCGACGGGAGGCATTTGAAAACACACCGCCGAATCTGAGATAAATCCTGAACTGGCCGAACTGGCGTGCAGCGACGCTGCCTGGAATGGTGATGAAATAGCGGCGGTATTTTGATAGAGATTCAAGAATCTTATCTGACATTTTCTTTCCTAGCCGTCGTTTCCATGCAGACTGCTAATGACAAACTAATGTGATATAAAACAACAGATTTTCTTTGAGATGAAACATCTAGAAACCAGTAAACCTAAGACATGGCAAGCGTTATATCCCTGGGGAATACCAATGCTCAAAACATCACTAAGGCTTCCAGTATGCGTTTTCTCTGGTTTGGTCAAAGAACCCTGTCCACGAGGTGTGCAGAATAGTCTGGATTCAACACCTCAAAGAGACACATGAGCGGAAATGTGCACTTAAAACCCTCGGCACATCCTCACGTCCAGCATGCTGTCTTCAATCTCAAACTGTGGTGGCTCTTTCCAGGGGTCCTGATTTCATTGAGAGACCTCACCACAACGACGTAGATGATCTGTCAGAGACAACGATCACAACTGTAAGAGATAATGATTGCGAATAATTTACCACATAAGGCATACAGACACAAAGCAACTCGCACAAACATGAAATGACCAGAGGGATCAAACAGAAGTAACGGATTGCAACAGCTCAAAAGGTAGAGAAAATAGGGTTGAAGACGCAACATAGCGGACTTCACAGTGGGAACTTTAATTATCGTTATGCAGCAAACCGAATCCTATCAAACTGATACTCAGCGACTTGTGCATGGCGAGATGGCTATGTTGGGAAATGCGCAGTGGTAAATATCCACAACATTCACTGCCTCCTGGGCCTTGCCCTCAGCAGGATGAACGGCTGCCGGAAGCGTGAGCACCGGGGAGAGCAGAGCAGCCTGCTCTGCCGGCAGAGCAGAGCAGAACGCCATTCGCTCGGTCGACTCCCACGGGCATGTTCGGCTGTTTGGCACTGTAACGAAGTTAGCTTCTGACAGCAGTTTGAATGCCGAATTAGACACCCAAGTCATAGCTATTTGTGTTCGAGCTTGTCAGCCGCTGTCCCGTCCAATCGCAGTAGCTGGTACGTTGAGCTAAGCTGCTGAGCCGGCGTCTATGTGCCGACGGCCGTTCTACTCCTCTCGTGACCTCCGCTGGGTATGACCGGTCATGTGGTCCGGCCGCCCGCCAGTGGCGTTTGTAGCTGCCCTTGGCCTGCGCCGCCATCCTGACCTTCGATGCTTTCTCAGTGTGCATAGGTCCAGTGAAGTGGTGCTTAATTTTCAAGCTCAGGTTTCTGAAAGTCAGCGGCAGCACCTCCTTGGAGTTGGTGAAGTCGGTGCCCACATAAAAGTCATGAGTAAGAACATCTGTTACAAGTTTGGTGACAGAAGCCATGTGCTTATCAAAAGAAAACGTATATCCACAGATGTCACAGTACAGGGCATTGCGCTTGAGGCAGCTTACAAGATGCCGGTCGGCCGCCTGTTCCAGCACATTGGAATTACGGCATGACCGGTGGAGAACGTTGGCGGCATTCTGGATGCAAGCAGATCCTCGCTTTGTCTCGACCGATGTATGCTTTCCAGTCGACACGGGCCCATGGTTGGTGCTGTTTGGCTCACACCTTCCGAGCAGCAATATTTTTTCTTTCTCGAACATATTCAGTCGATTGCTCATGTTTTTCAACAACAAGAACAGGGTCACAGCACTGATTTGTGAGCTTAGATCTTGGACGTCGCTATGGCGCTCCCGAGTCTTCCCTGTCTCTGGTTCCTCCGGAGTACTATCTTCTCCAGGTGGAACGCCAGCACATTCCATTGGGATGGAGTGGTGTGTTGGCGCTATGTATGCTCATGTACAATATACATGCTGTGACTGAAGTGTATATTTGTATATGTATGAAATGTATATTTATATATGTACGAAATTTATGTTTTAATATGTATGAAATTTGTATTTGTATGCGTATATTTCCATATAAATATAATGTATTATATATGTATATTATTCATGGGCATGCATAGCGCCAAAACATCAGCTAAAATAACTTCAGACCTTGCTTAGGAACATAGATAAAGTTCCACATAGCAAGACAACGTTGAGGAAGTATGCCGACAAATATATAGTGCTCATCTTCACTCCATCCCAATGGAATGTGCTGGCGTTCCACCTGGAGAAGATAGCACTCCGGGGGAACCAGAGACAGGGATGACTCAGGAGTGCCATAGCGACGTCCAAGATCTAAGCTCACAAATCAGTGCTGTGACCATGTTCTTGTTGTTGAAAAACATCAGCAATCGACTGAATAAGTTGGAGGAAGAACAAATATTGCTGCTCGGGAGGTGTGAGACAAACAGCACCAAGCATGGGCCCGTGACTACTGAAAAATATACATCGGTCAAGACAAAGCAAGGATCTGCTTGCATCCAGGATGCCGCCAACGTTCTCCACCGGTCATGCCGTGATTCCAATGTGCTGGAACAGGCGGCCGACCGGCATCTCGTAAGCTGCCTCAAGCGCAATGCCCTGTACTGTGACATCTGTGGATATTAAATTTCTTTTGATAAGCACATGGCTTCTGTCACCAAACTTGTAACAGATATTCCTACTCATGACTTTACTGTGGGCACCGACTTCACCAACTCCAAGGAGGTGCTGCCGCTGGCCTTCAGAAACCTGAGCTTGAAAATTAAGCACCACTTCACTGGACCTATGCACACCGAGAAAACATCGAAGGTCAGGATGGCGGCGCAGGCCAAGGGCAGCTACAAACGCCACTGGCGGGCGGCCGGACCACATGACCGGTCATACCCAGCGGAGGTCACGAGAGGAGTAGAACGGCCGTCGGCACATAGACGCCGGCTCAGCAGCTTAGCTCAACGTACCAGCTACTGCGATTGGACGGGACAGCGGCTGACAAGCTCGAACACAAATAGCTATGACTTGGGTGTCTAATTCGGCATTCAAACTGCTGTCAGAAGCTAACTTCGTTACAGTGCCAAACAGCCGAACATGCCCGTGGGAGTCGACCGAGCGAATGGCGTCCTGCTCTGCTCTGCCGGCAGAGCAGGCTGCTTTGCTCTCCCGGGTGCTCACGCTTCCGGCAGCCATTCATCGCGCTGAGGGCAAGGCCCAGGAGGGAGCCCGTTAGTTATGTGTGCGATGCATGACCAGTAAGTGTTCACTGTTCAAAAAGCCGTTTAAGCGGGACTCGCTGGCCAATATTTGAATATGGAATCCTGAAAAGCCTGTGCTCTCTACGAAGGCTAAGGCCAAAGTAGGCTAACACTAAGCAGTTCCGCAAGTCGCTAAGAGCTAAACGCAGAACAGAGACGCCTAGTTTCTCAGGTATCCTGCACACAATGCTGGTCTTCGAGATACTGCGGATTTTCAAACTGAATTGAGAAGTGACCGAAGTGTCTGACAATGGCATGACATGTACTGGCTAAATCCTTTAAAAAAAACATAGACATGTTTTATTCATATGGGTGCCATCATTATGCTGATGAGTTTCCATGTTTTGATTAAGTGATGTTCAATATTGCGGGACACTTTGAGAGGCAATGCAATTCAAATTACATTGCACCATTAAATATTACAAATACACCAATGTCACTTCTATCGCTTTTCTATCAGTTTGGTGCGAATAAAAGTTTCAGCGTTCTATTGCGAAATTACTTATTTTGTAACAACATATCTGATGATTGCTTGATGGATCATGGCCAGCTTCGCAGATTTGCCAAATGCGACTTGCGAGAGGCTTATATTTGTTATTTACTGCTAGTTTACGACATTACTTAGGCGACCTTATTACAGACAGAGAAGGCTCCTCTTGGTTTAGACCAGAAAAGCCGTTCTTAGCCAAAGGCTTCCAGAGCAGCAGGCTGCGAAGAACATTGCCTGGCATGTAGGGTGCTGTTGCCAATCTATTCGCTTACGGAAGCAGGCTTATGCATCATGTTTTGATATCAGCCAACACGAAAAGTGCTATATTAGCAGTGGAAGGGCCGAACTCGTTCGCCACACACCATTAAGGAGTCTCACCCGCTGTCAGCGGGCGCGAGGACTGGCGCGTCCACCGGAGTCGACTCCGCATACGTGTTGTCACGACGCCAACTAGGCGGGCTGACCGACCTGTGACAGACCTGCTGACCTGTGACAGACCTGCTGACCTGTGACAGACCTGCTGACCTGTGACAGACCTACTGACCTGTAATAGACCTGCTGACCTGTGACAGACCTGCTGACCTGTGACCCTGACCGGCTGCCCACATCTGCCGGCTGACCGGTGCCCACCGTCCACAGACAACAGCCAGGCTCCGGCAGTGGGCTGTTCTCTGCCGTTCCGACTGGTGACTGGTGACTGGTGACTCACCAGTCACCAGTCGCCAGTAGCGCCCTGCTGGCAGGCACAATCAGACTGTGCGAAACGTTGCAGAATGTATCTGGTGAGCGTGCCAGCGCCGTCTACACGTCAGACTCTGTGGCACCGATTCAGCTTTCCGATATATATATATATATATATATATATATATATATATATATTGTTTTCGCAACTCTGGAATGAGGTAATGAACTTGATCGAGACCCCGCTGTTTTTGTTCCGCACACTAGCGGAAGATTGGCATTAAGCGGATCTGGATCTTTGGATAAACAGGCCGTGATGAAGTTAATTAGGCATCGCGCTCAGGCTAGAAACAGACGCCTCTGTTTGTGCAGTGCTGCAGGGAATTAGCGTTGGTGGCGATTGTTTTATCTGCGAGTGTCCAACCGGTCGGAAAGGAGCATTTTGGGCTATCTGACCATGGAAATTTATGCCATTGTGTGTCTTTTACTAGACGTGCTAGTAGCGTTTATGTCTAGTTTTTCTGTCACGTGCAGGACAATATACAGCATCTTCGAAATTGCAGCTTTCTTAAAATTTACGGTGTCCCGACTTGCAACAACACGGGATGTTCTCCTTCTGAGTACTGATTTTTGACATTTGCAAGCACAATTATCCAGCTAATAGTTAGCGTGCAGTGTACTATGCATGTGTCCTACACCTCGTCAGATTTTGCTGCGTTATTTTTTGGCCGTTTGCAATCTGTGCTACTTCCCAACTACTCGTTGTAATTGCGTCTAAGATCCGATTGTGACCAGAGCGAAAACATGGACATATATGTTAGATATACGTAGTTTTCCATTTTTGCCGTTTCTGTTAATGTCACACCATACATTGATATATTCAGAGCAGTGGGCGTCGTATCATCCCGCATAATTCCCAATATCGTGGTGCTTGTTGCATGAGAACACGTCATAGACTCACTATTGGCCACGCCTCCACTTTTTAATCTGCAACCAAGCAGACAAAAGAGATACTTTTCCCAGCGGAAGCACATCGTGTCACGGTTGTGTTGTCTGGCTTATTACGCTCCACACTGCCCGCCGCTGTGAGCGCTAAACTTTGCCAATGTTCAACTTTTGTCACGAGCGCACATAAAAGTTAAACTTTTGCTACAGCTTTGCATATAAAATGTTCTTGTTTTTTTTTCGGTAATCGACGAAGCATGCATAGCACGCTTTCCAATTTCTCCCAAGGTACTTGACGCTCAATTGATACTTGGGCTGACTTCTTTCCCTGACTGATATTCTCCTCATTTACGTTGGGACCAGACGTCATCGGAGATGTGAACGGGTTCCGTAGAAAGTAACTTTTAAATTGAATCCCACAGTATACAAACACTCCAGTCTCAGCACTCCCAAGACGCGGTCTGACGGGAATGCATATTGATAAGGTGAACACAACGTTCGGAGACTTCGATGGCGAGAGAGATAAAAAACATTAACGTGAGATATATATGAACATGAGATCAGCATGAGCATACTATCAATAATATCATATTATATGCATTCGCATAATATAGATGCACACGTTATGCAAACATATAAGTAATCCATCTAAACTTCGCTTAATTATCTGTTCCTTTCATCCTACATTTAAGCAGGACCATTTAAATCCCTTCATCATTGACTAAAACATTATAAGCCAATCACTTTAGCTCTCGCAGTAGTGTTCTGTGTCGATTTATTTCGCAGTTCAATTACGGTTAATTTGTGGACTGAGATTTTAACCGGAAGCGGGGCAATGAAATATCATTGATACAGAGACGCCCATACGATCGACAACATTCACCTGGTGCCCGTACCCACCATATGGCTGCCATGTCTCACGGGTGGGAACCAAATGTGGCAGCCTTTCCACTGGATTGAGTCATACCAAGCACAATGCACCTGAGATGAGGAACCTTGATTATATGGCAACATCTAAAGATGCCTCTCAATGCTACAGGCAACATAATTAATGAATACGTTAGTCTCCATTTATCTGGCAAAATATCGCTCGAAAGCGCCCGTGGTGGTCGCTTTATTCTCGGGCATGGCGCCATATCCGGCAACATGGCGCCCTATCCAGCGATATGGCGCTTTTTCCCGGGACATGCCGTCCTTATCAGCTACATGGCGCCCTATCCAGCGATATGGCGCTGTTTCCCGGGACATGCCGTCCTTAGCAGAGAAATCATCCTATTTTTTTTTAGTATTGAGGAGACTCTTCACAGGGTGCATTGGTTACCTAATATCAATGTGCCAAAATGTGTTATGGAATGATTCTGAGGTTAGGGCTCGCTTACTACCCAACTTTGGAATGCATAAACGCATATTGCACTATATCAACGAACCCTTGGTGAAGTGATAGTCTAACTTGCTTACTCACCATATGCATATGCATACGATAAGTGGAAAACGCCGCCCAAGTATGTTCCATTCTCAGTTGTGAGCATGGGTGTAATCTCTATGGGTGACGTGGGTTGGGGGTGTGGGTGGGGCTGGGGTGGGGGTGGGAGGACATCCCCAATTTGTAAAAAAGTGGCGATTTCCTCCCCCTCCAATTTCTGTGGTGTCTCCCCAAGCTTCACCCATTAAAATACCTGCATAATATACCTGTAGTATTTCATATTTTTATGTTATTGTATTTTATATACAAATATAAAATACTCGTACGATTGCCAAACAATAACACTTAATCATTTATATAGTGAAGATATATAAAAGAGAGAATCACCAAAAATACCAAAAGCCGATGCATCCAGTCAATGGGCATCGCAGGACATCTGTCGTCACAAAGTCCCTGGCTGACAAATCGGCAAGCGTTAGAAATGTTTTCTTCCATACCATTTTATAACATGAACATTGACCATCTTGTGTTTTTTTGCTTGGGTGGTGAATTTGCTTTGCAAATCACCAAATTTGTATTATCGCAATGCTTTACGCGTCTTAGGTTGCCTTGTTCTGCTCACATATCGATATATTGAACAAACGTGACTCTGGGTGTCTTTGGATATCTCCAAGGCCATGGAGGGGCATTGAAGATCTTGGGCAGCCTAAAGCACGTAAGCCAAATTCACGTCGTATTCATATTCTTATTTAGCGACGAGTTCGTCAGAGACGTATTCGTATTCCGATTCAGCGGCAGATTATGCTCGTTGGAAGCAACCGGTTTCTTCGGTTGGATCGCTTTTTTTCACCCAAATCTGCCCAAATATGGGTCAAGCAGTAGCCCGTCGTGAACCATGGAGTAACATTTTAAAACCGGGACATGTCAAGGTCAAACTTCAAGGTTAAATGTTGCCTTGAAAATTTATAGGTCCTCACGCTTCGTCGATATGGCTTCAATTTCCATAGTTAATGTTATTCGACGTGCCATGACGTACCCTAGCATTGTTAAAAAGTAAAACTAATATTCAAGGTCAATGATCGAAGTTATTTCTTGCTGAAGGGGAAGCCATGATGTTTGTCCAGCTAAGCCACACATAATTTGTTATTGTATTTTCCATCATTTTACTCATATTGCTCATAAACATAGTACAAGCTTTTGCTGTTTGTACGCACCGAATTGCGCCGGATTTGATAAAAAAAAGTGCATTGCTGCATTTTCACCATAATAGATTACTTACCATTCCAAGCATCGTATTTTCGTTAAAGTTGATAACATTTCAGCACCACAAGCCCTTGCCTTAGCACCCATGACGCGTGTCTGTTGGAAAAATTTGCGTGGAAAAATCCAACGTATGGTTCCCTGTGCGTTTCAGGCCTGACTGTTTCAAAACTCTGCATGCCTGACCCAATCGTTACGAGAAGGTTTTTAAATTTATAAACCCTTAACCCAAACTATTAAATAATGTCGTAAATCATCCTCCTGTGAACAAAACACTTCGTTTTTTGTCATGAAATATTAGTTCCGTTTTTGTATCGCAACGAAAAAGTGAAACGTGACTTTGTCCATGCAAAACTCACGATTGGGGCACGCATTAATAGCGTTACGACCCAGCACCACCCTAAGTTGATACATGCAGGAAACATTAACATGATAAGTAGGTTGACAACCAATATTAACACGAACCCTGGAGGAGAGGGGGGGATACGCCCACCGGTACAAAAACACGAAGCGTTTTTCGTACATAACTCCAGATGTTATCAGTCGAATTACTCCATTTTTGCGTACCCGCTTAGAAATTACCTGGCGCGTTGTTTAAAGCAAGAAAAACGGAAATCGGTCGCAGGTATTCCAGTTAGTTCAAGTACACAAATTTCGTTGCGCCAAACCACAAAAAAACGGCTCTGATGCACTTCCCGTATATTAGGAAAAGGGAAGTGTCTTTGACAACACTAGCGACTTGTTTCATGTATATTGCTATGCTATGTATTTTCAAGGCTATGTTAGGTCACCGAGGTCAAGTTAGGTCAAGTTCGATGAAATGCATGACAGGTTAATGGAACCAAACTTGATCAACTGGAATGTTGTCATAAATGCAAATGATTCATGCGATTGATGTGACTTTGCATATTTCTCCCTACACATCCTGACAACTACTGTTTGCCATTGTACACCTAGGCGTTTCCATACTTTATTCATGTACTTCCCTCCTTTCTTCGCGAAGCCGATTGCGCCGAGCTGCCCGACGGAGCAGTAGGCGGGCGATCCGGTTCCGGTAACTGGAGCAGGTAATGACCTGATAAAGTGCTGCTATATAGGTGACCTGAGATCAAATTCCGGGTCTAGCATCTGCATTGCATCATTAGCAATGTCCAAAACATCATTGGTGCCTATTTTGGAGCATTTGAACACAATTACAGCGATCCATAACAATGACAAGCCAAGCTACACAAAACAATTTTTTTATAATATATATGACCTCACTGGACCTTCAAAACATTGACCTAAGGTCATGAAATTTTCCCACAATAGAGGTCACTATCGTACCCATCCACCCTGGGATTTTCGTTACTGCAGCTTTAGTAGGAGCCGACATCTTAGTGGGAGGGGCGGAAAGGTGGAAGGTGCGTATTCAAATCAAGACATATATTTTTCGTTAACTACCTTAAATTGACCCAAATATTAGCTTCAAGGAGTGTCATGAACCATGTCGCGGCACCGTTATTTGTTGATGACGCACGTGCTCGCCGCCACGGACCATGCTCTCGTGGCGGACGGCGGTGCTCGCTACGTCAGAGTTGTCGGGGCGCAGGGCTGGCCTCAGGGGCGGTAGCACACTGTCACCCTCAGCCGTCTCGGCAGGGGGGGCGGCAGGTGACAGTGACGCCGTCCGGCTGGCGTGTGGCCGGCGGCGGTGCGTGTCGCCGCCGCCACGGCTGCAAGGTCGGCCGCCCCGCCGCCCGCCGCCCGCCGCCGGCAGCTCTTTCGACTGCGAGCCGCCGGTAATTTCGAGAGTGCCCGACAAAGGCGTGTGTTGGTGGAGCTGGCTGTCGTGACCGGTGCGGCGCAGGCGGGACGGAGTGGACGGCAAAAAGGGCCGGCGACCGGTCGCCGGTCATGCGGCCGCCGCCGGTCGTGTGCGCGCCGATCAGAATCAGAAATGGAATCAAATATCACTACGATCGGAGTCGGCAGGGCCCGGCTTTCAGACTGCCGAGAACAAAACAAAGCCGCACAACTCCGCTCCAAATGGCTCGTCGGCTGAGCATTTGGCTACGGATGAAGAATCGCGCGAAAGTATTTCCAGGGACATCACAAAAAAGGACCGCACAACAGCGGTGGTCAGCATTCGAATCACATTAGCTTACATTGCGAAAAATTAGCGACCAGAGAAATATAGTTTCGAGATACTGATAAACGATGCCAGTGCGCGGTCACCTATTCCAAGAATCTACTGAGCTGTTTCAGAACTGTTGTTGTAATCTCGTCCGACGTAGTTTTTTTTTAAATCGAGGACTCATACTACGTCTCACAGAAACCCCCACAAGTGGCGAGTATCTAGTACATCAATACCATGCGTAATTTAGGACGCTTGTGTGAGGTCGCTCCTCAATCTTCTGTGTTTTAACCAGAACCATTTCAATGACTTCAATCTACGTTCGTAGTGCAATACCCTCATCATCCGAATCATTCTTGATTCGGGGGATGAGGAAATTATACTTTGAACGTAGACTGTGGTTCTTGAAATGGTTCCCATTATAACACATAACACCGAGGAACCATTTTACCGTTGCCTTGCATTTGATGCATTGCCTTGTGTTATGGAGCCTGGTTCCGAGGTGTTCCTCCTGGTATATATTGTATTGACAGATGGTACTAATGCTTTAGAAGTAATCGCACCGCCATCACCTTCAGCCTGCGAAAGCATGGTTAAAATCAAGAAATGTGTCCATGTAAGTTAGCATGATCAATTATATCCCTAGAGTACCAGTCCAATAGTTGCAAGTTCATGATATTGTCACAAGTTCCGTGCTGGACTGTAATACATCCACCTTCTTTGGGGTATCTAAATTATTCGCATTGCTCAACCCTCAATTCATTTTCTCTATTTCTCAGTTCCTTATCTTGCGCCTGAAATAAACATCTTACTTTCCATCGAGTTCCCATGGTAATTCAGGCCATGCCCCAACCGATGAAGGTGACAAAGGAAGATGATATCTATTTGCGAATTAAATGTGTTTTATTTCCAGAACTGATGAGTCTGTTGCTCCAAGGAAACTTGTTATTCGGCAATGAACAGAATATCCAGACAGGTTTGCCCTTTGCTCATGCATGCAACAGGAGGTCGAAGACAAAATGGGTGCACCCATATTTCAGCTCTGCGTCTTCTTCAGGACACACAAGTTTCGCCAAAATCACGCGAACGTTAAGTAGCAAATTGTCATATATTATAATGTAAGCTAGAGACGATACTGTCAAAACAGGTTCAACCACGTACCGGAAGGATCAAATTTCACCTACAACTCAGAGTAAATATACGAAGAAAGCTCATACTTATTGCTATACATATTATCTGTATGGATCATTCCGTATACTGATGACGCGATAAGCATGAAGGACTCCAGTTGATGTAGATATGATATACATGAAATACTTTAATTTATGTGCATATTATATACATAAAATACTTTAGTTCATGCACGTATGATACACTTGAAAAGCTTCAGTTGTTTTACATATAATATACATGAATGACCCCAGTTCATGCACATAAGATACACATGAATGACTTAAGTTGATATACATATGATATACATGAAATACTCCAGTTCATGCACATATGATATGCATGAACAAACTCCAATTCATGCACAAATTATATGCATGAAAGACTTCAGTTGATGAATATCTTCAAACCAACTTTTAGTCTTCTGCATTGTCTGGGTGAAAACCCGAGGCCAGATTCTTGATGGACATATCAGACCAGACTTCGAAGGCTGGGTACTGAAAACCACCATTAAGCTCTTGAAAAGGGCTCTTCGTCAGTGAACGGAACTGTTAAAAACATATCAAATAAACTATGCAGTTACCTCGATCATCCTTGCCCAGGGTAAGTGCAGAACGCTTCTAAGTATGGGCACTTCTCCTCTGCCCACATTTTCGCATCATAGCGTGTTTGCCTGAGGCCTAATGTGAAAAGTTAGGTTGACAATAAGAAGCAAGCTACGCCAAACCGACTCCGACCTAAAGAGGACTCCAAATATGTCAAGTATATTTCACTACATGGAAATAATGTGATAGCAAGTTCAGAAAGAATGCTTCATCATTTTTTAGCATCACTGGTTGAAGCTGACATTCAAGTTCAAACACTAAACCTTCCACACGTGCTCGCACATCAATTCGACAGCTTGTAGCCAAAAATATATTTCTAGCTCAATATGGGTCGAGATTCAGTGACGTCAAAGTGATGTCATCTCCCATGACCTTTGACCGACATTGTGCAGGGTCGCACACATGTGCACTCACGCGTGCGTGTGTGTTTGTGTTTGTGTGTGTGTGTGAGTTTGTACTGATTTGTATTTGTGTGCCTTGGTTTGCGGTCACGAATTTCAATACATTCGCTTATTTTCGACTCTGCTATGTCCTTACATATGACAACTTATACCGTTATTGACTTTGGCGTTATCGTTGTATGTGGCTAAACAGAATAAGTGTGTTTGCCTAAACGGTGTAGGAAGTTTGTTTTGGGCGTCCCGGAAGTGTTCTGTATGCCCATGTCAGATACTCGGAATACTTCCACTAATGCAGTCGACAGCGTTTAGTTTACATAGAGTGGATGCTATTCGATAACGTGCATTCTTGAGGAAACAACATCCCGCTCCCCATCCCCACCCCTCACAGCGGTCACAGGTTTAGCGCCACCAGAAGGGCAATCGTGTGGAGGGAGCGATAAAGATGTTAACAAGTTACCGGATAGCGTCGCATCACTTCCCAATGCCACCATAAGATAGCGTTTTGCCACTTTTCTATGTTACCTTAACCTAGACACCTAATGACTTAGAGATGGCTTCAGCGCTTCTCCATTACACGTCGTCGATAAAGGCCAGTGGAATCAGCATTTTCAATGGCAGGATGGCCAATTCAGAGACAGATGCATTTTGCGAGATTGTGTGATGGACAATGAGTAATCTGACACTTTAGCCGCTCCACTAAGCTGTGAGAGCAGCCGGAAGCCAAAAGCAGTCATCTTTCCGTTAATATCCTTTGATTTCTCAATTCTGCTTTCTTAAGGTGAGCAAAAGATGATCTCCCTTTATATTCGTCACATAACCAATGCTCGCTAATGCACTCGACATCATCGATCATTCCATGAGGCCGTCAGAACTGTAAGAGAAGATCTATCTATATTCAGTTCTCCGGGGCTGTCACGACTGGCTTTGTGGAAGCTGGACCCGCCAGGTCCACGCACCGGAATCCGCCGGGAACATCGTCTGAGCTGCATCGGCGCCCTGAGAGGCGGCGAGACGCAGCGACGCAGAGGCCGACAAACCGCGCTCTCGCTCGCAGCGAGACATAGCGCTCTGACGGCCAGACGCAGCCACGTCGTCACACCCGCCGGCGATGGCGACGGCTTCCGGCGCACGACGGATCGCGGCCAGCCAGCCTCCGCCTAGTCATGTCGGCTAGGTGACCGGTGGAATTGCTCCCTTTGACCAGAAAGACGGTCACGAGTTGTTCCTTGTACGGATTGGATCTCTTGTGAGATGAAGTGTCTCATATTTGTATGTACAGATGTGTTAACGTTGTCACTCCAGGTTATGACCGTGTATCATAACGCAGGATGGTCGTGGTTTATCCTGTAAACGTAATGTAATGAAGAAAGCTAAGGGTGCTGACTTTCTGGTATTTTATATTCTTTGGGAAATGGTGCTACATCCGTTGACGTGAGTACAGAAGGGTGTGTTGGTGATGCTCCAACAGACCGGCGATTCTACTCCGGCAAGGGTGGCAATGCAATTGGACGGGGATGTAGATGAGGCCGATCTTCATGTTGCTTTGTAAAATGTGGTGATATTTGAAAAGGAGAGAAGGATTTGAAATGCCGATGCTTAGAATGTTCAGTCAAATGACTTGGAGCAATCTCAACTTGCTTGGTCATTCTTCAAGACAATAATAATTGTTCTAACGAGTGATACTTAGTCATGACGGGGACTATTTCAGTTGCATCATTTATCACACGAGGAGTGAGAAATCAACTTAAGAGTCGAACGACATTTCGTCAGATTAGACTCAGTTCCCGAAAAGCGTAACTATATTACAAGACAAACATAGCACAAAGTTATATTCTCGACTACGAATATGGCATGCCTGGAAGTGTGAATGGGGAGGGGACATTCTGTTTTCCCACGACATTGAATTAGGGCAGACAGCCGTCCCCTTATTGTTCCCGAGGATGTCGAATACAGCACAATACAATTATCTATTATCCTGGGTGGAAGAATGGCCAGCCACGAAAACAAAGTAAATGGGTTGTATTGATTGACTTATATGAGCCAGCAATAGACAACTAATGTGCAAGGTCTTACTGTCTCGTACATGCTAGAGAGTTGTTGCTTGTGAATGCAAATCATCAATGCAAGTCTTTGCTGGCTATGTTGACATAAAATGAGCACAGCTAATGTTAATTAGACACAGACAATACGAATTACTTGCCTTGTAGAGCAAGTAGTAGATTGACAGATATTATGGCTAATTTTTTTTCTGGAATATGCATGAAGGGTTCACAATTCGTCGAATCTGGCGATGCACGTGGCACGGGACAAGTCCACGTCAGCAATGCAAATTTATATTTCTTTTTCAGTGATGCAACGCTTCGAAACAATCAGCGAACTCCTGAATAGGTGCGGGAATACTAAGCGACCACAGTTCATTATTATAGAAGCAAGTCGAAACGAAGATTCACGTGGGCTTGGAATATGTTGAGTTCATAACACTTTATTGCAAGATGTAGCATCTGTAGCCGAAACGAAAAACGAGATCAGGAAAGCCGTGGAAGGTATATCACTGCATATGGATAACATGCCAAAGGGAGTTGATGTGGAATTATTGCTGAACAGTATTTGCATCTTGGTCATTAAAAGAAGCACATGCATCACTTATGAACGATGTCAAGAGGAAAATCACTCGTGTTAATTGTCAGGCAAACTTAAATTTTCGCGCGAAAACGAAAAAATTATGGATCGCGCGAAAACGAATCAGGGCGTACCCATTGGGAAAGGCAAAGGTGGATTAAATGAAGTTTCACAGGGAAAGACAGCGATTGCTCAGTGACAGATTTGGTAGAGTGAGGAATAGGAGGAATCCACGCCATGCTTCTGTACGAACCACGAGGATAGATATGAAATGCAATATATACCTCATCTCATTACGAGTACAAGGCGGAGTGGCAGTTAGCGGAAGCAGAGCCATTCTCGCACATCGTGCAACACATCGTAAAACCCTACATAAATCCATGGGAACTCAATCACAGCTATTTGAGCTTTTCCCAAGATGCAGGCGCCCATGTGTTTTTAGACAGTCCGGAAGAATCATGCGAGAGCCCAGTAACATAAAAAGTATATAAATATATCTTTGCTAGAATGGCTTGTAACAAGACTAACAAGACCTCTCAGGATGTTCGGTCTATTTCATTGTATATTTCCAGGGAAACCTGACCTGGAGACAATAATAACAGATTATACTAACAGTGCTAGAGGAGGTGGTGATTTGTTTATATCACATGCAAGAGGTGCCCTTACTCTGTAACCCAAGCATGTGGTCAGAAGTTATTGGCAAACAAAAAATGGTTTGCCTCCTCGACTAGCTTCGCAAACTCTTTGCCAAGGTAACTACTAACAGACTGGCTTCAGTTATTGGAAAATTAGAGCAGCATAGTCAGGTCAGACGTGCCTTATGAATGGTATATATACAGGTAAAAAATATCCAGTTGATGTTGGACGTCATCAATACTGCAATATGGGCAGCAATGAAGGAGTTCTTCTAGCATTTGATTACCGAAACGCTTTTGACTCACCGGAACACAGTTCATTATGGTTCATTCTGTTTAGGTGTCCAGTTTTGTTAAGATTTCTAATTATGAGTACGATTGCTAAATAGTGGCGTTGAACTTACATGGAGCGACAACTGTCATGCTGCTAGATGGTTCACGTGAACTAGGGGAACTTCAAGTTTCGCCAGTGAGCGGATTTGTATTTAGTATTCCTATTAACGGTCGTAATACCAGCGATAGGCATATACAAGACATATGCACCAGAGGCGTGGAAGTAAAAATATGTCGGCATTCGCATGATGCGACACTTTTTCAGAATTACTCATCCGTGGCCAATACTCTGGAGATAAGATCGAAATTCAAAGTAGTTTCCGGATTAGGGATTAAATCTGGGAAAATGTAGCTTGATGTGGGTGGCCCTAAGACGTCATAACAGACTCAGGGAGAGGCATACAGGCAGTTCGGAGAATGAAACTTCTTCGAATATGTTTCAGCACCATGACAAGTTATTAAACTGAAAACACATCAGTAATTCAATCGATTCAAAATATCTTGAATAATTTGTCACAACAGTTTCACGATTAAAGGCCGGACCACGGTGGCCAAGATGATTCTATCTGATTCTATCTGATGATCCAAGATGATGATTCTGTTGCTCTCTGTATTGAAGCAGCGTGGCACGGCTGAAATCTAATACAAGGCTTAATACTAAAATTCCTTTGGTGAGATGGACCACCGAAAATTGCTCAGGGCACATTGTGCCAAGCTATTAGGAATGGTGGCTTGAATGCAATTTATGGGAGGAATTGGCATAAGCTATTCAGAGTATCCGCCAAATAATTATCAGTACAAAAGAACCCTAGCTTCAGATTCTACAACGGAAGGTCGGGGACTTTGAGTCGAATGACCTGAGAACCAACGGTAGCACGATGTTTATCAAAACTTCAAGCATACCCAATTTTAAAAGTAAATATTATGTCTGTTTTGGCAGACTCTGTTCAGCCCTATTAACACTGCTTGCCGCAGCTTTGGCACAATGGCGAAACACAAATCAGTGGAAAACAATATTCTTTCATGTCATCTACGCACCAGAGTTCCGACAAATTGATGGGATTGTGAATGCCCAGGTAATTATGATGTACTTTGGGGAGCTTAGGTCAAAATACCATTAGTTACCATGTAACACGTCCAAATACGAAGGATTGACAAAATGTAATTAACTCCTCATGTGTGAACAAATTTGCTAAGACATCTATTCTTGGGAAGGGGAATAAATACATAGATAGTTTAACCAGTGCGCCTTTGTGTAGCATCGTCCTGCATTACATGCCTAAACATAAGTATATATATGCTATATACTTGCAATATATGCGGGCCATATGGTCCGTATGATAATATCCAGAAGCACCCAATCGCTATCGTGAAATGAATAGAAGAGCGGTTCCAAATTCGAAATTGCAACATCCATGAAGCAACGAACCATAGGTGCCACAAGATGCCGACCCACAATCCTTGCATGACAGGATTGCGCATCGATGGATGTTGACTCGAAAACTCTTATGTGTCCGAAGAATGGTAGGTGGCCCGTTAGGATTAAAATGCTTCAAAGCTTCGTTTCAGAGCTTCGTCTCAAGGCTTCGTCAAGACTTTCACCACTTTGTCTCAGGATTTAGACATTTATGAAATGATATCCTTAGATAAATGGAGAACTTTTTGCTCGACCTATATATTTTACCTTACCAGGATTACCAGGATGTGAAACATTTTGCGTGGTTATTCTGGTGGCACCCCAGTTGCAAACTTTATCATTATTTTGATAAAACAACATATTGCATTTTGCAAGCTGACAACAGGACTCAGAAACCATGAGCCAAGTTCAGCAGCAGTAAGGCATCTCGTTGTGTCTCATTATCATACTGAGCAAATCATTGCGTGGAGTTAAACAAGCTGGACGAATTGCCGTGCATGGCAAATGGAAGAATGTCTGTGAGAGCGAAGGTAGCATACCGTGAACATATAGAGCTTGTATGGCTTGGCAACACCAGCATGATAATCTGCTTTATGTGATGTTTACACTCTTGTATGTGATCGGTATGTGAGTGCTGCTTTCGCCTATGAGACCGAAGCTCCATGTCCTGGTTTCTTGACTCCCCATCGTGTCTCTGCTCTGAACGGACGGGGCTGCTTCCCTGTTTGTAACCTCGGCGATTAAATGATGTGCTCCGACCAAAGGTCTGGTAGTTGCCTGTTAAATTGTTTGCAAAAACATAGACAAAACGAGATAGCCAGTTGAACGCGAGCTACGTCAACCATATGTATCCGAGAAAAGAGTGTGCCTATTCAGTAACTCCAGCGGGAGACTTTGTCGAGGGGGAGTGGGGGAGGGGATGAATGTGCCATGTAAGAACCAACTTATTGGAATCACCAAGAATCTGTCCGGGCGTGTGATGGAGGAGCTGAATCCAAGTCGTTTCCATTAGTGTGTGATTGGAACGATGTGGCGATTATTCAGGGGTGTCATCAGGGTTTTTCACCTGTGGTAGATTTGCTGATTCATGAGTGTGGCCAGAAGATTGTGTCAAAGCGGAGAGGGAACGGAGGATTCTGATAAATATTCGATGATCCAAGGGGACTTGAAGCTATTCTAGATGGGAGAAGCCGATTTAGAAGGCTTCGCCGGGCATTTGTCTTGAGAGCAATAGCTCAACGAGAGGTGGCTAATGGGGCTAATCTTGCACCCCACCGTTCTATTCGGGACCCATTTTCAGCGCGCGAAACTCGTGGTCAATGGCCCTGGTTATGCTTGATGGAGGAATACCAGGGTTATCGAAACCCGGCTGGGAACAGAAGGTTCCCTGGGACCTGGAAAGACCACCTGGAGCTGGGGGCTCCTTGACACTAGTGGGGGGGGGGGGGGGGGGGGGGAAGGCACTTTACCTTATAGGGGCCAACTGGAACTGGATGGACTTCTTGAGCATGGTGCCCACACAATAATTAGCCTCCGATCGTAAAGTTCTGATTGCGCTCGTGCCTCAGAGCATGGCGATAGGGACGATCATAAATAGGCTATCATAAATAAGCTCTATCATCATGGGCGTCAGTGATGCTTTAATGACGTCACCTCCGACATCTTTTCAGCGATTTGGGGTGGAGCAGGTGTGGAGGTGGGGGGGGGGGGAAGACACAAGGTCCCATGTTAAAAGTTCAAATTACTTCGAGGAGGAGGAAAGTTCCTCTGAAAAGTATACAAATAGGCATCCATGCAGCTGAGTATAATATGACATTTATGGAATAGCGGCATTCACTCCTCTGTCCAAGCTGCATCTCATGATAAACCAAACGCAAAAATGCACGGTCCATGTACTTGCTCAGCTAAAATGGCTTGCATCATGAGCTAAGATTTGTATGTGCGAGAGACGTGACGGCGTTAACAGCAATGAGGGGCAGGGCGGCGGCGGCGGCGGTACGGGAGACAACGGCAGCGGAGCCAAATGTGACAGCGGGAGCGGCAGCGGCGGCGGCGGCGGCTGTACTGGAGACAACGGCAGCGGAGCCAAATGTGGCAGCGGGAGATACAGCGGCGGCGGCGGCGGTACAGGAGACAGCGGCAGCGGAGCCAAATGTGGCAGCGGGAGCTGCAGCGGCGGCGGCGGCTGTACTGGAGACAACGGCAGCGGAGCCAAATGTGGCAGCGGGAGATACAGCGGGGGCGGCGGCGGCGGCGGTACAGGAGACAACGGCAGCGGAGCCAAATGTGACAGCGGGAGCTGCAGCGGCGGCGGCGGCGGCGGTGGCACGGGATACATGAAGACATGAAGACATAAGACATAAAAAATTAGTTCAACTATGAGCCACAAGGGCCCTTCTTGGTTGCACTCTGTTCACTGAACCAGTTGCCCACCAAATGTGTCAACCAGCCCTCCCTGTAATACTGAAAAGCAAGCCCTCTATTCTTATAATGATTGTCTATGCTGTTTTTAAAGATGTTCAATGTGCTGTTTGAATTTATGACCTCTAATTGCATCATTTCTGTTCAATTCAAACATTTCCCAAGGCATCCCCTCTCCAGACCATGGACAAATTTAAAAACCTCGATGAGATCTCCTCTCAGCCTTCTATATCTAAGTGAAAACATATTCAATTTCTTCAATCTTTCCTCATATGCCAGGTTGCTTATGCCATTAACCATTTTTGTAGCCCTCTTTTGTACTCTCTCTCTAAAAGCCAACAATCTTTTTCATAGCTAGGAGACCAAGCTTGGATGCAGTATTCCAAATGTGGCCTGACGTATATACAGTAAAGCTTCTTGATCACCTCCTCACTTCTGTATGATACATTCCTATTTATTGCCCCGAGCATTCTCAATGCCTTCTTCCTGGCTTCCTTGGTCTGTTCTGATGCCCCCAGTTTTGTGTTTAGAATAACACTTAAATCCTTCTCCTGTTGAGTCACTGATAGCACTTGGCCACCCATCAAGTATGGAGCCTTCATATGCTGCTTACCTACATGCATGATTTTGCACTTGTCAAAATTAAATTTCATTTGCCATTCTTCGGACCACTTCACAAGTTCGTCTGAGTCTTTTTGCAGCGAGATATGCTCATCTTGTCCTGTTATTGCCCTAAAGACCTTCAAATCATCCGCAAATTTCAAAACTTTACTGCTTAGGCCACTTTCAATGTTATTTACAAATATAATGAACAGTAGTGGCCCCAGTACTGACCCCTGGAGGACTCCACTAAGAACATTTTGCCATGACGACTTTGCACCATTTAGCATCACTCTTTGCTGTCTATCTGAAAGCCACAACTCTATCCATTTTAAGATGTTACCTGCAATACCATGGGAGACAGCGGCAGCGGAGCCAAATGTGACAGCGGGAGCTGCAGCGGCGGCGGCGGCGGCGGCGGCGGCGGCGGCGGTACGGGAGACAGCGACAGCGGAGCCAAATGTGACAGCGGGAGCTGCAGCGGCGGCGGCGGCGGCGGTACAGGAGATAGCGGCAGCGGAGCCAAATGTGACAGCGGGAGCTGCAGCGGCGGCGGCGGCAGCCGGCAACTGCGGCGGCGGTACAGGAGACAGCGGCAGCGGAGCCAAATGTGGCAGCGGGAGATACAGCGGGGGCGGCGGCGGCGGTACAGGAGATAGCGGCAGCGGAGCCAAATGTGACAGCGGGAGATACAGCGGAGGCGGCATGGACAATCAGTGTTTCCCTATAAATAATATTCATAGACAATACCCACATTTTTGTATTTCTATCTTGTTGGACAATTTGTGCATCCTTCTTCTGATGTTTCAAATCTGTCAGTTTCAATTGGCCAGGGGTCACAAATGTTGCGAAATGTAGTGTTACCTCAGCCTCAAAATTGCACGGGCGGATTCGTAAGACCATTAAATCAGTTTGCGTCGAAATCTAAAAGATGAAGGTGCCATTTTCGACCATTTCACTGGCCGACCTGTCGTGAAATGTCCCATCTCTCTAAATACGAAATGTGTCATTGTATGGGATATTTTTCCATTTGAATCCGAAAGCCTCGCAAAATTGCATCATTTGAAACCTTGAGTCATAACAAAATTCCTGTATCTTCCTCTACAACGTTAATACCCCTACAAAACACTCGTTTGCAAAGTTTCTGGATGCTCTCCTGCTTGTTAGTTGGGTCTACAACTACCAACAATCGGGTCATCTACTGGTATGTGCACGAAGCTACCACAATTAAACTAACGAACAATCAAAATAATAATCGTCAAAATAATATCACCGAAAGTGGAGTTTTCTGCGATTCGCTCGTGCGGAAACAATTGCTGAAGAGGAAAAGACAAGTGAGAAGACAAGTGATGAATAAGTCACCCATAGACTATTGTGTCTGAGTCGACGCCACCTCACTCGTACGGTGGCATATAGAGAAAAGACAGTGGTCGGCGTGACCTCACCAGTACGGTGTTGCGACATAATGGAACACGATGGCATGAACACAAGACTCGGCGCCGCGCTGACACCGCGCTAATGCAGCCGGACAGACAACGACACACGCTGCATTACCTCGACAGAGAAATGGGCTGTCAACGTCTTCAGTAGGGTGCACGTGCCGAACGATTCACGGAACGTATTTTTGCGTGGGTGGTGTTCAGACCACTACTGAGGCCCAGGCACCAGGTCACCGAGTACACCTGCACATGCTCCCGCTGCTGTGTGACGTTCGCCTCGACCAGTCGGCCACGTTTGTTTCGACGAGCAGCTGACACTAGAGAACTGGCTGTCGCAGTCACATACCGCAGTATGAAGCGTTGTCGGGAACCTCACGATGTGCACCAACACAGTCCACGGACCAGAGAAAAACCGGCGGCTCGGTAACAGCTTACTCAACACAGAAGTTGTGATATCAAGTTATTAACGTCGAGAGCGTCCCCAATGCCACGAACACGTCAGCTGCTGTGCACAGACGCGAAGAGGTTCCATCTCAAGATGACTGTGTCAATCAATTCAATTCAGTCGCGGGTGACTGTGGAAACTTGGAGTCATCATCACGCTGGCGTTTATCTTTGGAGGAATTGTTGAAACTTTTGCAAAAGTTATCGCCGTTTCGCTAAATATCAGCAAGATCAGTAAAAGGACTGTAACGGTTAGTGGTTTTGGAAAACCTGTTGGAGTTTGTAGCCATTTACCACACAAGCGAGGCAAACCCTAGACTATCACTGCCGGGCAAATTAAATTTGCCCACACACTGGACGGGCTCTGTAACCCTGTTGGGAAGCATACAGTGAAATAGACCTTGTCAAGCGGGATGGATAGGATCAGTGTACGAGTGCTTTTGTAGGGCACAGCCGATAGGTGGAAGCCCTCGGGATTGGGGTTGGTCAATGGTCAGAAACCCCTGGATTGGAATACTTCCAGTTACATAGAAGTGCTTCAGAAAGGTCCAATGTTTGCTACATAAATTAGTATCCAAAAGATGTTAGCTTTCGACCGTGAAGTATAGTCAATTGAATGCATTTTTGCTCATATGGCGTGCATTTCTGAAGCACATATATGTACCGAAAAATGTATTCGTGCTTCAATTGGGCAGCCTGAAGTTGCTTTATCTGTATTATCCAGATGCAAAACACATTTGACGCTGCTTTTCTGTTTGTGTTTGTGTGTTGCCTACCGTAGTACGTTGCTCGATGTGCCGCTTAAGGATCTGTAGAATGGTTTAGCAATCCTATATCCTTCATCGTAACCACTGGAATGATACTGAAATTAATGCTTTAATCAGATGTGTACAGAATATTGCATGTAATGTTGCGAAGCACGACGAAGCGACAGCAAATGGGGAGGAATGTGCAATGGCGAAAATATGGCGCATACACCACATAGCTGGTAGGTAACACGTGTCTTCCCATCACCAATTTACTGATACCTGCTACCTGCTGCGCAAGGTGCTAACGAAGAAATGTAGTAAAAGGAACTACATATCAGCCAAGTCACTCCGTGGTTGAATCACGAAGCCATGCTGAAAATGTGGCACTTTGGCATTAGGCAATTGAACACCTATGCTTTATATGCCATGGCAAGATACATGGATCTATGAAGAAAAAGGGTACCAATAAATATATTTCCTTCCCAGCCCTAGCACACATTACTGAGTTTTTGCAGTCGTCAATACTATTGCATACATCTGGGTATGTGTGATGACTGTATATATGGTATATATGACAACAGACACCAACAACGTTCTTGTTTGTGTGCGCTTAAACACCACTAGCACCAGCCGATACTCTCTTCGTCCAGTTAACCAAGAGTGCCTACATTACCCTCGCGAAATTCAAGGATTCGAATTCTGAATCTGCATATCTTCCTGTGGCGCCTCCCAAAACCGCGACCTGGATTTTTCGCCACGGCGTTCTTAACCTGCCAGAGGGATGTAGCTGCTGTCAGTGGAGGGGGTCATTTCACTCAGTCCTCACCGATTCCCACACAACATCTGAGCGTTTCAGGGGACCACAAACTACTCTAGAGAGTCCACGGCTCCGGGTGTCCAACCCTAGTGATGTCCCTGTCAACTTCCTAATGTAAAAATATGGTCAGGAAACGTACTAATGTTTCACCAATCTTTGCCAGCTCTTTCATTAGCATCATTTCCTTCTATATTACGGCGCCAATGAAGGCCAGTTTTGTTTACGTACCGTCATTCAAGAAAAGCTTTAACCTAAGGCAACGTCACACCAGTTCAGAAAGCACATATGCTCAGAAAGTACACAAGTCTAGAGAATAGCCCCTTTAATTTTCTACATGGCTGTATAATTAGTTCATCCGTGGGCTGTATTTTCATCACCAACTTTTGATGCAGAACGAGTCGTAAAATTCTTCCATATTAAGTCAATGAAGTTATGTTCCGTCGAAGGTTTGTGCGCTTCATCGCGTCTGCAATTTGCGCAATTACGGCGACAGATGAGCAAACCGTATCTATAAGAACCCATGGAATAATGTCGTCAATGGGATCTCGTACCCGACTGTCTGGACCGCTTATGCCACTGAAGGTCAGCTGTGCTTCACGCTGATTTATCGCCAGCAGGTATACTTTTATTTGACTTCTATCAAAATTCAACGTTCGAACTCAAAGCCTTTCGATTTATGTATGTGTCGTGCTACTGGCCTCCGAAATAATAGGGGTTGATCATATAATTTTCGTCGGAAGAGGCACTCCTCTGAATGGGCGGCATTTCTCCGGTGGAGCGTCACTGATTTCGACAATTATTTTTAGGTGGGGAGACGGGGAGTGCACTCGAGCGTTCTGCAAGGGTACCTTTTCTACCCAAGTTCTGGGTAGAAAAGGTAGCTTCAGGCGCCCCTCTGTATAGGAGCGCCTGAACCATCCGTTGAGCTGAGGAAGGGATGTATTCGAGCATCCCGGAGGGACACCTGTTACCAGTTGAGGGGGTGCCACATCTCCATGGTCGGGGGTGGGTTGGGGTTGGGCACAATCTCGTGGCTTTCCCTCCTTTGGATCCATCAGTATGATATAGTTACATGCATAATGGAAAATGTACACTGATGTAGGCTCTATCGAGCAACAATTATGCACGGTTAGCATTACTGAAAGAAGTTTTTAGGATTGCAAATATAATTTCCATTCATCCATAGTATAAGACATGGCGCGAAGTCGCAGTTCCAAAGCTGTCCATGCTTTCCATTTACTATGAAAAATATATGTGCCATCATCTGACTGCCATTGTGTTCCAGTCGACGGAGGGCCCGTGGCGTTCCATGCTGCTTCAAAATACAGAGGTGATGCCTCACTAAGCTGCACTTCCACTACATTGCTTCCGAAACCTGGACCCACACAAAGCACAGTCTGCATTGACTTCGCCTTCTCCGTGGCATCTGATGACCAAACTAAATCACCAGACGATTGGTAAATACACTCTAACAAGATCAAGGAAATCAGGTTATGGAAAGGAATAAACATGGCCATAAATTTGCGTCTCCCCACTAATAGTTTTGCGGCAAGTGAGCGATCCCGTCCTCGCAGCAGATCGCAATGGTGGTTTTCCGGCCACAGATCATTGTGCTTTACCAAAGTGATAGACAGCTTAAAAATCGGGAGTAGAGAAAATAGTTCAGTGCAGCAAATGGAAGCTCCCATTCGGACAAAATAGCAGCCAGTGATACAGAACACGAGCGCTATCGTTCCTCAATCCCAAAATGTTCTGCAGTCGGAGTGGAATTACGTCCATCACATTCTGCCAGTTTACACTTAGCGACAGCAGATGACTTTAAATTAGACATGGGAGACAATCTAGAAGCTGGCCGCGGGCGATGTTTCTCGTCTGCTCCTGCGATGTGACGTGTGCGCCGCGGGCGATGCTTCTCGTCTGCTCCTGCGATGTGACGTGTGCGCCGCGGGCGATGCTTCTCGTCTGCTCCTGCGATGTGACGTGTGCGCCGCGGGCGATGCTTCTCGTCTGCTCCTGCGATGTGACGTGTGCGCTACGGGCGATGCTTCTCGTCTGCTCCTGCGATGTGACGTGTGCGCCGCGGGCGATGCTTCTCGTCTGCTCCTGCGATGTGACATGTGCGCCGCGGGCGATGCTTCTCGTCTGCTCCTGCGATGTGACGTGTGCGCCGCGGGCGATGCTTCTCGTCTGCTCCTGCGATGTGACGTGTGCGCCGCGGGCGATGCTTCTCGTCTGCTCCTGCGATGTGACGTGTGGGCTGCGGGCGATGCTTCTCGTCTGCTCCGGCGATGTGACGTGTGCGCCGCGGGCGATGCTTCTCGTTTGCTCCTGCGATGTGACGTGTGCGCCGCGGGCGATGCTTCTCGTCTGCTCCTGCGATGTGACGTGTGCGCCGCGGGCGATGCTTCTTGTCTGCTCCTGCGATATGACATGTGCGCTACTGCCTCCCAATGCATGGCAGCCCCGCCCCTGCTCAATTGATCCCGATACATCGCGTAATAAAGTTTGCTGTCCGAGTACTAGGGAGAAAATGGAATTACTACCGAATCATCCCTGCACGAAGACAACTGGGACTGCCGACCGCCAACCAGCTGACAACTGAGACTGTTGACCGCCCAAAAGACAACTGGGACTGCCGACTGGCCAGCCCTGTACGCAAACAACTGGGACTGCTGACCGCCAACCAGCTGACCGTCAATCAGACAAACGGGACTGATAACTGGTCAACCATGCACGCAAACAACTGAGATTGCCGACCGCCAACCAGACATCTGTGACTGCTGACCGCCAACCAGCTGGCCTGCAGGGGATTGGCCTGTGTGTGTTACACTCCGTGCTTCGTGACGTCGACGGGACACCTCCTACTCGATGATTTCCCACTTGCACATCATGATGTTGCGCAGTGTCGTACTCGATGGCCACATATGCTACATATGCCGTACGCTAGAACTGGTCATGGTGCTGGGACATTTCGTGGCCATGACGCCAAGAGCTAGGCAATGAGCGGGCTATCAGCCGTGAGCTTCATCGTGCGCGCACATATTTTGAGCAGCGCGTCAGGGCGTAATCACATGGCAAATCTATGTCTAAGCTGTGTTTTTTGTTGGGTATCATTGTTTTCTTTTTTGTTAAGCTGCAATTGACAAGGGCAGGTAAAAGCGGATTGTATCTGCCTCTGCAACACTGGGTGATGTGTCACGAGGCTTAACCCGACCAAGCATCATTTTTCAGGTCCGTCCGGTCTGATAATCGTTAACGGCCATGGCGACAAGCAACGATCGTATTTCAGCCGAGTTCATTTTCTGTTGCAATCGTTAAAGTCTATCTTTATTCCTTTTATTGCAACGGAGGCTATGAAGGCAGGTTTATACTGATGAGAAGTGTCGAACTATACGAAATTTCCTGTAGGCTGTGCCCTGTTTAGGTATGACGACTGAAAGAATAGGAAGGGGCACCTTTTGGTATTGTTTATCGCCTGTGTATTTTATGTTCAAGCCATGTTCATATCTTGGAATGTGTTAATTGTGAATGATGCTACAAATTGTGAAAACTCTATCCTGCATCTTATACTCAAATTATTACGCTAGTTCTCATGAAATAGTGCCTATGGCGCAGTCCACAATACATTGGTAACCTGACCTGAATCGGAAGATATTTTATAATTCGTTACCAGATGTCTAACAATCAAAGTTATAATCGTGACTAATGATCATTTTGGAAAGGCCACGGTCAAGCACAATTTTAGAGCATACTTCTGCATTTCCCTAACCGTTAATATGTAGGCAAGAGTGCCTCCCGTACCCCGTGCACTAATTACGTTGAATTCCAAGGATGAGAAGTAGGCCATAGAAAGAACGCCGCCATGGTAGGTCACACTACTCCATGCCCGTGTTTCTTGATGGACTCATCCCGCCATCAGATACTAGTGAACATACTTTCTTGAAGCCTCCCATAAAAATTACAAAGCTAGTGACGTCGATGAGGGCTCCAGGAAGGACTGTTCATCGGTGGCAATAAGGAACTTAATATAAAACACCTAATCTTGCATTTGTTATCCTAAGAACTATGCAAAGGAAAAATATCAAGGAAAGAGAACGATGGAAAACACGACCTAAGAAAAGAAAGTATAATAACAAGACAAGCAGATGATCATGCATACCATATCATTGTCACGGAACTTCACTTCTGAAGTTCATATTTTCTGTTAATGTATTGCCTAGCATGTTTTTTATTCAACCCGATTGTATTTATCGCTATATATCTTTAATTATACTGACGTGGGACCAGCTTATTACATGCCAATATTTTGATTCCATAATGGGCAATCAAAACAACCTATAATTGATTGACATTAACTTCATATGTCTGACGGAAACATATCTTCACAATAAGTATAAACATGGGCGCTAAATGACCAGCCATGGTCGATGCGCCCTAAAACCACAATCACACACACACACACACAATAAGTATAAACAGCAAGCGTAGTACTTCTTTTTCGTTCCATTTATGAAGTAATCCACCTGGACGTCTGCTCGGATTATCACAGCATCTTTCAGTAAAACCATACCCAGTGCCGGGTGTCACATAACCACCTGACGTTTTTCAGCGGCTATGAAGAAACGGTGCGTTAGCGTGCCATTGCTTGGGTAGCTAAAGGGGCATCCTTTTCATACTTTGTCGTATGGAAAATTGAAGACATCATGCAAGATCTCGGATCTGCAACGTGAAAATATGGAACATATCGAGCCGTTTTTCCGCCGAAATCACGAATCATCAGCGACTACGCTCACTTGTGAGCTTGGCCCGAAAAGGCTAATGTTGATACGCCGTAGGGTGATCAACAACTCAGCTAACCTCTTTGAACAGGTCATTGATCATTTAAGGATCATTCCAGGTCACTGACCTTAGATGACCTTATTCTTCCTTTGGGAATACCACGAGCAAGAGAGCGGAAATCAAAGAACGTTTTCAGGCACTATTTCGTAAGTGTTCAAAAATAAGTTAACAATTCGACCTAGTCTGACTCTTGACGTATTGATCGAAAAGCAAGATATCGCACCATATGCCAATCGCGAGCATTCGTGCCGTGCCACACGATGGTTTCGTTTATGTCGCTAGCGATGACTTTTGGCCGTTTAGGTCCGCTGATGGCAACAAGCCTCCCCAGCACTGTTGAAAATGGCAAGATGCCGTCGAATGCTAGCCTCATCGTTCGTGTTAGACAGCTTCGGTTATGCTGCCCCAACACGTCCTGATACATTCGGCTATTAATTAACCGATCTATTGACATGGCGTGGGAAGCTCATGTCATGCAGCTGCGCCGTATAAATCGTCCGTTTAGTTGCGATGTTAAATCCTCCGCCGCGGCCACCGGCTCACGACATATCTAGGCATGCTCGACAGTCGCAATCCCAGAAGACGTGGTCGTCGTGGGGATGCGTGCGTGAGGTCGTGGGTGGGCGGGGGAAGAAGTCGGTCTCTGATGATGCGGTCGACGGGCCCGTCCGCCGCACGTGTCACCAGACGGGTTGCTAGACCGTTCCCGTCCGTCCGTCGCCAAGCTGCCCTTCCCTCAACTTCAGCCGCTCGTTGCTCACTTCTTATCTCTGTTCGGGTACGCGGTTGTTCGCCTTGTCGTTCGAATTTTTGCGTTTTAACCTTGGTTAAATGACATTCAAATCGTCGCTCCATCGTTGCAGTTAGTAGGCTGCAGTCCTGCTACCTTATTACGTTCCAATTAATTTGTTTTTTAGTTGGCCGACTCCCTGTGGCTGCACGGGTAACCCTTGTCATGTAGTAGTGGCGTTTAAGTCGTTTGCTTAATTAGACGGAGGACAGAATGGCGAAGGTGGGAAAATGTCCACAAGCGATGCACAAGTTTCACATACTCAGCAATTCCACGTTAGTGTGCCATCACCGGGGATGGATCGAGACGATCGTTATCAACTAATTAGGGTGATTAAATCGAAACTTTTGTGATGTTGATGGATTGTTTGGACCTTGTTTTAATTGTTTGACACTCTTTTCGGATATAGGAAACCATTAAGGACAATTGAACTGAAATCAGAGTACACTTAGTTGCCACATCAGCTATCAGCTATCAGTACACTATCAGCTGCCACAACGTTATGTTAAGAGCGCACAAGTCTAGATTCGCAATTTGTTTTACGGTAATATCGTTCCAATAACTGCAGGAATGAAGAGTCTACGGGTACTTATATAAACCAAACATGATCCATTCATTAGCTTGAAGCATCGACATATGCAATGATAATGTAACCAACCTGGTCAAATCCACACGAAATGCTGATAATTTTTTAACCATCATATTTGTATTTAATTTTTTAAACCTTCGTGACGTTATTCCTATTTTGGTACCCTGTCTCCACCTATGTCGCGGTGGAACTCTTAATAAAGTACCTCGTCTCCACCTGTTCTGTGGCACAGCTCGTATTTCATTACCCAGTCTCGGCCTATGCTGCACCGTACTTAATATTGCAGTTACCCACCTCCGCATCCGCTATGACGCACGCTTTAATTTAGCCACCATCTCGGCCATTGCCACGGCCCACCTCGCATTCTTACCGAGGCGATAAAGACGCTCAGTGCCGAGCTGATTAGACTGGGCGCGATTCTCGAGGCATGCATTAGCAGGGTGGCGCCGCGCCGCCGGCAGATCGACCGGCAGGCGCGCTATCGCCGACCTGCGACGGCGTGCCGAAGCGTTCGCGGCGCGCCCGGCAGTCGCCTGCCGGCTGCTGCATCTCATTCGGTCGTGGCCGTGCCGGCCGGGCTGCCCGGCGTCCGTCGGCGGCGCGCGTCCGTCGGCCGTCGACGCCGATGGATGGACTAGGGGTACTGGCGACGGTGAGGAGTCACTCCGACTGGTGACGCGCCTCCCAGCAGTCGTGGGTCAAGCTTGGTGCCTAGTCGCATCTTGCTCTTTTCAGATCGGGAAGTTTGTCCTGGATGTGCTTTTCTCCAGTGTCTTGATCCGTGGGTGGAAGTGGCGGGCATTTCAGGAGAAGCAGGGCATTGGATGTATGCAAAGAGGGCATGACTCAACTAGGACCAGAATCCGGCCTCAACACTATTCTAATTGCGAGAAGGAATGAATGCCAGGTACACAGTAATGGTTGCAGAACAGCATATGACGCAGCATATGGTTTCTGAGACCTCATGTCAGCGAACAGAGGACTGCCCCAGCTCCACAACGAGGCTTCTTGCTAAATGTGTCCGAGGTACGATAATTCCCCCTGTTCACTGGTGTGTACGACTGAATGATTTATTTGAAGGCGGAATGCTCGAGCATGGTAGATGGCCAGCTGGGACTTATCCCACGACCAGAAGAGAATTACGACACTTCTCAGAAGCAAGGAATAGCACATATTTCGTACAAACTGCTTGCCCAGTTGTCACCATGAATATTTATAGATACCAAAAATGTATCCTGAGTCCTCGACGGCAGTGAAGCTGAGGTCGAACAATTCGTGAATATCGCCAAACCTTTGGGGGAAACATTTAAAGCATCTTTCCGCGAAGGAGCAAAGGATCGTGCAGCATTTCAGATGTAAGTTAACTCACAAAATCTGGACCAGGTACTTCCAGCCGAAATGCATTACGTCCCGAAGCTGCAGGCGAGCATTGAGCTATTTTTCTCTGTTCACCTGCTCTTCTGAGGATAGGAGCTTTCTACCGATCAGGAACCCTGCCACCTTCTCAGCAACTGGAGTTTGACAAGCTGATTGGTGAGGAAATCAGTAGAAACTTTCGAAGGAAGTGCCTTATTCTTGGTGACTTTAATCTAAGAGGATATGAAAATGTTGGTGTTGGTTCCCCATCATTAAAAATGTTTAGGAAATGCCTTGAAGAGGACATGTTCTTACATCAATTTGTAACGGAATCTACCAGGCATGGCTCATTCTTGGACCTTGTATTATCGGATTTAAGTGACTTGGTTCAAGACTTGACTGTAGGAGAAACTCTGGGAAGAAGTGACCATAACATAGTTAGATTCAAGGCACATGTAGGGGAAATTATTAAGGATAATTTGGTAAAGGTTCCAAATTTCAACAGAGCAGACTTTGACTGCATAAGAGTGGCTTTATGTGCCATCAGATGGGAAGAATAATTCTCCAATTTAAATGCCTGTGAAATGTGGGAAAAGTTCAAATCTTACTTGAAGGAAATTCAGATTAGACATGTCCCTCAAAAGCAAAGACGCAAAAGAAGGGTAGGAAAGCCAGCATGGCTTACACCAGATTTGATAAAAGCAATTAAGGCTAAGAAAGCTGCATTTAGAGTGCTTAAGGAAGCTTCAAATATCGTAAATCTAAAGGCGTACGGAAAAGCTCGGGACACTGAGGCAAAAAACCAAAGCAGCAAAGCGAGCAAAAAGAACTGGATTTAGCTAGGAACTGCAATGGGACAACAAAAAGTTTTTTTTTGTTTCTACAAGCTGAGTAAAGTTTCTAGCACAATCGGTCCACTGGAAGTAAATGGGACTATATTGGGTGAGGATATTGAGATGGTTGTGGAGCTGACCGAGCAGTTTTAAATCAGTGTTTACATTGGAAGATATAACCAATCTGCCGACCGTACACCATAGTTCAGTGACATGTGATCTGATAAATGATGTTGATTTCATTGATAGTGATGTTGTTTTCAATCATATCAGGAAAATAAAGCCAAACAAAGCAGAAGGACCTGATGAAATTTATCCTAGGGTATTGCGGGAAGATGGAAAGGAACTGGCATTACCACTTAGTATAATATTTTGTAGATCTGTTTCACAAAATGAAATTCCAACAGATTGGAAAAGGGCAAATATAGTTCAAATTTTCAAGAAAGGCCAAAGAGGGAAAGTTGAAAACTATAGGCAAGTAAGTCTCACATCTCTAGTCTGCAAGGTACTCGAATCAATTATCAAGGATAGAATAGTTAGCTATCTGGAAGGAAACAGATTGATTCAAGATACTCAACATGGGTTAAGGAGAGGGCGATCGTGCCTCACAAATCTCTTGGACGTTTTTAACTTCGCCACAGAACAATTTGATCAGGGAAATCAGATTGATGTAGCATATCTTGACTTTAGTAAGGCCTTTGACAAGGTACCTCATACATGGTTAATGGTAGAGATTCAGGCCCATGGTATTGCAGGTAGCATCTTAAAATGGATATAGTTGTGGCTTTCAGATAGACAACAAAGAGTGATGCTAAATGGTACAAAGTCATCATGGCAAAATGTTCTTAGTTGAGTCCACCAGGGGTCAGTACTGGGGTCACTACTGTTCATTATATTTGTAAATAACATTGAAAGTGGCCTAAGCAGTAAGGTTTTGAAATTTGCGGATGATTTGAAAGTCTTTAGGGCAATAACAGGTCAAAATGAGCATATCTCGCTGGAAAAAGACTTAGACGAACTTGTGAAGAGGTCCGAAGAATCGCAAATGAAATTTAATTTCGATAAGTGCAAAATCATGCATGTGGGTAAGCAGCATATGAAGGCTCCATACTTGATGGGTGGCCAAGTGCTATTAGTGACTCAACAGGAGAAGGATTTAGGTGTTATTCTAAACACAAAATTGGGGGCATCAGAACAGACCAAGGAAGCCACGAAAAAGGCACTGAGAATGCTTGGGGCAAGAAATAAGAATGTATCATATAGAAATGAGGAAGTGATCAGGAAGCTTTACTGTGCATATGTCAGGCCACATTTGGAATACTGCATCCAAGCTTGGTCTCTTAGCTATGAAAAAGATTGTTGGCTTTTAGAGAGAGTACAAAAGAGGGCTACAAGAATGGTTAATGGTATAAACAGCCTGACATACGAGGAAAGATTGAAGAAATTGAATATGTTTTCACTTAGATATAGAAGCCTGAGAGGAGATCTCATCGAGGTCTTTAAATTTGTCCATGGTCTGGAGAGGGGATACCTTGGGGAAATGTTTGAATTTAACAGAAATGATGCAATTAGAGGTCATCAGTTCAAAATTAAAGTTAACCACAGCAGAACAAGGTTAAGACAGTCTTTCTTCACCAACAAGATAGTACAACAATGGATCCAGTAGCCAGAAACTATTGTAAGTAGCAGCCCATTGAACGTCTTTAAAAGCAGCATAGACACTCATAAGAATAGAAGGCTTGCTTTTCAGTATTACAGGGAGGGCTGATAGACGGATTTTGTGGCCAACTGGTTGAGGGCACATAGTGCAACCAAGAAGGGCCCTTGTGGCTCATAGCTGCACTTGTCTTTTATGTTTTTATGTCTTTATGAAGGTTGATTGTTTGGACATGATTTCAGAAGCTTTGTTTTGCGATTTTCCGGCAGAGGTCCCAGGACAAAAAGTTCTAAGTAATTTTCTTGCAAGATCTCAAAGTATCTAGAATGTTGCCACCTGCGTAAAGGTCGTTTCTAAACACTTCTTGAACATAGTAATGTAATCTTCAAGAAGGTTAGAGTGAGTTTTGTGCATTATCAGAGTATCATTCAGTACTAATAATGTATGCATGTGACATTGAATTCTGTTGCATAAATTTGAACTTCTAAAATTCAGCATTTGTTACGAACAGAATTGAACTTCAAGTTTTGCTTCATAGCCCTGCAGCATCGATAGGCGATTATGCTTTAGTTTTGATGACTGATGAGTATTTTATGGATTGCAGCCCTCACCTGAAAAAAGATCGTGAACATTTACTATTGAGACCAGAACCTAAAGAACAAAAACTTTGTCGTACCATGATAAAGTGCTTGGCGGGAATCTAAGTTATTCTAAAAAACGGATTTTTATCGTTCAGTTTGACGTTCCGCACCCGTGCCTCTCCCCATTCGCGACGGTGTATTGGCACAGCGAAGTGTTCCTTTGATTAGCGGAGGCCGAATAATTTGGTAAATCTCTGCTAGGTGTCGAACAGGAAAAAATGCAAAAATAGCAGACATGAGGATGGCAGTTAGTCGTGTTGCTGGCAAAATGTGGCGACGAGTCTAATGAAGCATTGTATAGTAACTTATATATCAAGGTATAAAAACCTAAGGCATTACGCGATTCTGGATTCATACGGAAATTCCTGAGCTTTAACTATACTCTCTATGCATTACAAATTCCGCTTGACTGGCTTATTGGCGTACAGTACCAAGGTTCGATTCTCCAGATATTCTGCAGCGATGGATGCTGCAGAACAGCGAACGAAAATGCCGTGTTAAGACATGGGAAGGTATCATGTGTTGAAAATGCAACGTAGCCTAACCTAACCTAACCTGACCTAGCCTAACCTAAGCCCACCTAATCTAGCTCTCATACGGGCATTTAATTATATAAAACATACAATTGTTAGGTCGGCTAAAACCTACGATCGCTTAAAACCTGGGGATGTTGGGTGCCTAAAGTCTACGAATGTTGGATTTCCTTAGACCTAAATATGATAATTTGTGCAAGTATGCATTAATATGCTAGCATGATCAAGTTGGAAACAGCGTCGGGATGGCGTTTCGATTCTGTCGCAGAATAAGACACAAAACAACATGATTGAATCTGTGAGACGGCGGTGGGCAATAATCGTCGATAAGCTCCTGAGAAATGTTCGTTTTCTATGAATTCATTACGGATGTATTCAATTTCAACACTTGTATCCATGATACCGCTTTCCATTGAAAATGCTAAACAACAACAATGGCCACTCCACCGAAAACAGCCGAAGGATCTTTCAGGATTCTCCATCCGCGCTAAATTGTGCTGAAGTTCCCCAGAGGATCTGCAATCCACATGAGTCAAAGGCCATGCCAGATCGCTACATTTTGCTGTCGTAATTACCCAATCAAGAGCTGCAATAGACGAACTGCACTCACCGCTCTGGAGCCGCAGTCGGTCGATGTTTTCCCCTCGAGTGTGATTCGTCCTTGGTTTAAAATTGATCCCGGACAAGCACCCATCTGGCGGCTCTCGACAGGCCTGTGGTACTGTCGCCGATCCGATCGACGGCCATCGTCCGCGGCATCCGGCCACAGGGCATGGACTGTTCACATCCATCGAGACGTAAAATTACTTCCGGTGGTACCTCCGATGTAGCACCGCGTCCCGAAGTTGTCACCGCCGGTGGTTCGAGTCCGGGTAATCCATATAATATTCTCACGTGAACAAGTACAATCATACAACCATAATAGCGAACCCGGTTTCTGTTAGTCTGTAATTTCTGTCTGTCCTATCTATTTGTTCGATTCTGTATCTTTATATCTACCTGTCTTTCTGTCTTTGCCTGTCACTCTGTCGGTCTGTCTGTCTGTCGGTCTGTCTGTCTGTCGGTCTGTCGGTCTGTCTGTCTGTCGGTCTGTCTGTCTGTCGGTCTGTCTGTCTGTCGGTCTGTCTGTCTGTCTGTCAGTCTGTCTGTCTGTCTGCCTTTGCAATTCTTCCACTGTACTGCGTGCAGCACCTAAAGTTGAAAGCTGTTGACATTGCGCTTGGAACTATGCGCGAGAGAAAGCCGGCATATAGCAACCAGTTTTTCAAATCTTATACTATCGTCACACAGGATGGAGACTGCACATTTTTCATTACCTTGCTGGCTGCTGGGCACACAGGGAAAACACATTCCATGCTTTCCACCATGGAACACGACGCATGTGTTCGCAATACAGAGGGGATCGCAGTAGCTCAATCGTTGGGTGTTGGACTCTTCATCCTAGGTCGTGGATTCGAATGCTACAACCGACATGGTTACTGAGTCCACCCGCGACCAATGGGCGTGTGAGGTCGGCAACGCTACATGGGCAATTATTTCAATGCATCAGAAAGGAGCCATGAGTTCTTCTGCTAAACAACACAAATCATGCGATCCAATTGAAACGTCAAAGCAAAATTATTGCTACTCTCTGGGCAGCTGTGTCTTCGATCACACGCCATTGTCGTTCATGACGTGGTGTTTCGTGTTTGTGCGGACCAGTGATTCGGGGCACACCGTTGGGACGGGAGCCGGAAACACGGTGATGAATGCCCCGACCGGATCGATTCCCCGCGGCTTTATTTTAGGCAGCATAGCTTCACTATCGGTTGGCATGGCAGTCGTATCGTAACACTGCACTAAGGGGGAACCGACGGCTCATAGCGTGTCACCTGTGAGCATGCATGCACACCTACATTTTGCGTGCCAAGTCAAACGAGCCTGCATATGCGGAGGTCTTTTTAATTATCATGTGCTCTTGTATGGCCCGGAAAACACGCACAGGTATAACTTACACACACCATTTCTGACTGATATACGATGACTTTTCACGAATTCCATCAACATATAACCGTCGGGTTCTTGAAATGTAATATTTCAGGAGTGAATTTTCCTTTGAGCTAACGTCCTGGCTGACGTTACATGTAACAAACTTAGGATGAACCCGACAAGTGGCTCGGCCAGCCTGCGATAGGCAACTGCATGCATCGCTGTGATAGGAGAAGGTGTTCCTAATCTGGGGCAGCGGTAAGTATCATTATCTGCAGGGCTTGCGCCTCTAAGTTATTTGTTTCGTGAAGCTGCGTGTTTTTGGAGGCCTGTACCGTTGTTATCGCATTTTTATAGGACGCGTCAAGATTTTATTTTGGTTCTAAGCCGACGAAGCTCACTTCCAAGCATTTTGTTTGACCAAAACAAGTCTTGTTGGCGCAAGCCAGCCACATTGCACCGGGTGGAACAGTGACTCCGGAATTCCTCGGGTGAAGTTCTTTCTTGCGCTTCGAAACATTGCAACATTCGAAACACTTGAAGCATTTCCATCCTCAGAATTGCAGCAAACAGCACACATTGTTCCTCGCTATCTGTCACAACCTTTGCCTTCATCACGTACACGTTCTCCTCTCCAGGAAGGAATTTCCCCCGATTGAAACAGCACGGTTTGTAACAATGAAGTATCTGAACGCAGGAACGGTGGGGGCAGGGAGGCGTAGGACAGGATTACTCTCCATTTTGGAAGCCTTAATGATTAACCCATTATGCTAAGTGAAAGAGTTGACTGAAAATGGTACCCTCCAAATATTTTAGCCTTCATGTTCACTTGATGAAGCAGCACGTTGCACATCTTCGCCCACGTCTCCCTGCCTCCATAGTCAATTTTTTTTTCTCAATTGCCACCACCTTCATATGCAGTAGTGGACACTCTAAATAGGGATAACGCCAAAAAAGGACACCGTATTTGATTGCGGTCATTCGCTAGCCACGCTCAGACACCTCGTTTAGATTACAACGTTGCAGGGGTGAAACAGTCTTTCCATGCTTCGAATGAGGGCTACCTTTGGAAGTAAGGCGAATGCAACAATGCATGTTCAATGGCTCTTTGATGAACAACAAAAACAAAACGATACAATTGTAGTCGGAACACGGTGCATTTCACTCTGTTTTCTTCTTAATTTGCCATCTGATCTTCTCACCATCTTCTTAACTATCTTTTGCATACACCTTCTCACCATCTGCTTAGTTATCTTTTGCATACACCTCACCATCTTCTTAGCTACCTCTGGCTTTGGAAATGCAATTCATTCGTAATGAAATGTGACTATCCAAACAGGGATACATGTCAACACGGCCTTGTACTATTTGCTAAGAAACTTCGATCGCGGACATACAAACAGCACACCATTAGGACGCATGTAAGCAGGATGTGCTCTTAAGCTTCCGGAATACATTTACCTGGAAAATCGACGAAGCAGTTAAAGCTCGTGCTCAAGATCATTGGCACAATGATACACTAAATAAGCAATGAGTCTTTTTTTATAAAACGCATAGGCATAGCTGGAATACGGGTGGTTGATGACGTTATTGGACTAGAAGACAGATTGATGATCTTGGAATAATTTGAAACAAAATAACCACAATTAAGAGTGATCTTAACATGTCAAGACAATAAAAATGTTATGCCGGCAACTTGGATCAATATAATCGGAACTTATTCCACGACCGTCTTAACACGCGCCCTGGAGAGGGGGGGGGGCAAATCTGCCCCCCGGTATTTCGTACGCAACTCCAGATTTTACCGGGCGATATACGCCATTGTTTGCGTACCTGCTTAAAAATGACCGGCGCGTTGTTCAAAGCAAGACACACGAAAACGTCAGATTTTTTTTTCTCGAGTTAGTGTTCGAGTAAAAAAAGCGTCAGACCACAAAAATCGGCGCTGTTGCGCTTGTATATTGGCAAAAGGGAGGTGTTCCTTGCAACACTAGCGACTTGTTTTATGTATATTGTTATGCTTTATATTTTCAAAGTCATGTTAGATCACCGAGGTCAAGCAATATCAAGTTTATGGCAGGTGAATGGAACCAAACTTGGTCTACTGAAATGTTGTAATAAACGCAAATGACTGTCATGCGATTGATGTCACCTTGCATGTTATTCCCTTCACATCCTGAAAACTACTGTTTGCCATTGCTGTTGGAGTAGTCGGGCGGGCGGCCCGGTTTCGGTAGCTGGAACAGATAATGACCTGATAAAGTGCTGTTAGATAGGTGACCTGAGGTCACCTATATAACAATCTAACAATTGTATTGCATCATTGGTAATGTCCAAAACATTATTGATGTCCACTTTGGAGCATTTAACACAATCACAGCGATCCATAACAATGACAAGCCAAGCCACGCAAAACCAGAACATTTTTATATTTTGACTTCATTTTACCTCGAAGATATTGACATAAGGTTATGAAATGTGCACACAATAGAGTTCGCTGCCGTACCCAGCCACCTTGAAAATATCATTGCGTCAGCTTTGATAGGAGCCGAGATCTCAGGGGGGAGTGGGGGCGGAATCCGCCCCCCTCCAGTACGCGTAATTTTCAGAGGACCTCCGGGGCGCGTGTTAAGTGAGTCCATCATGTCTAAATGCAAACAGCTGACAGCGCTTGAGTGCGCAGACATTGGGCAGTGATGGGAAAACCACAGCCACAACTAAAAATGAAACATGAATTTCTGAATATTCTAAATTTTACTTAGGTATTCCGCCGTACCAATTGTGGTCATACTTGTACTCTTATGGAAGCAGCGCACAATGACAAACAAATTGAGTTAGGAAAACCCACCTCAAATGCGTATTGAGGCAGCTGTGGATGTAAGTATGAACGAGCATCGCAAGGACAAATTATAAAACTATGAGCAGGAGTACATCGGAACAATTTTGGGGAAAATGGAGAAGGCGATGCAAAATATTGCAACGGGAGAATTATGACGAATGAGGCATTAGAGCCGGAGCGATGCCATGCGGCGGTTTTGTTCACCTCACAGCCCATGCAGGGTGGCAAGGGTGAGAGTGGATGAGAGGTGCAGAGACCTTGTCGAGCGACGGGTGAGATGCGGCGTGGAAGTGAGGTAAAAGGGTACTCTTCTTCACTAATCGCGGTGCATCAGTTCTCAGAGTGTCATGCTTACTTGAGTGTATTTGTGTGTATGTACGTGCGTTGACGACTTGTCGTGCATATGTATGCTTCCTGTGAGTGATGCAAACCGAAGCGTTGTCGCAAAAGTCAGGATGCGCTCTGAAATATGTGGGAAAAGGACGCATCTATGCCGATTGTATGTGATTCTCCACCCCAAGCCTCATACTACCCTTCTGACTCGCCTGCTACCGGGCGTGCACGTGAATAGTGGTGGGCAACACAAATTGCGGACTGCCTTTCCAGACGTAAGAACGGATGTGGGCGCATCCTACTGCGTAGCCACCGAACGTCGGCCACTCACACCGACCCGCATCCGCCGGCACACAACGGCGCATCAACTTGGCAAACAGCAGTGTTGAATAGTTGCATCCGCCAATCGATGTCCTGCCAACTTTTGTGCAAGTAATTACGTGGTAGCTGCTAGCGTGCGCCATCGCCTCCATATCGGTGTGCTGAATTCGCGGCAGTCACTTCAGGCCGTGACCTATGCTGATGACTTTCCATGCCCAGCGGGCACATCCTGGCGTCACCACAACCGTGGGTGGTGAAGTCCGCCTTCTGTTCAGGCCCTGACCTACGATGATGACCCGCCATAGCCAGCAGGAACATTCTAACTTCACCACCGCCGTGGGTGGTGAAGTCTACCTCCTGTTCAGGTCCTGACCTACACTGATGACCTTCCATGGCCAACAGGCATATCCTGGCGTCACCACCATCGTGGGTGGTGGCTTCCGCCTGTTGTTTTGCTAGTTGTTTGGATTATATGGCACACCAACTACGGTTACGCAATTGCGTAAATCCATTCTCTTCCGCCCACGTATTACCTTATCTGTCGTATCTGATCTTTTCCGCATATGCACAAATCACTTTCAAGGAGGTTCCCAACACCCTCCAACCGAAGGTGATGATGGCGCCCTTGTTTGTACCACAAGCCTCAAATTCACTGATTATATGTGGCACGCGACAGGGGCACCGGTGCCGGCGACCAGTCAGGCATGAGCGAATCGGAAAGAGCATTTTGTCTGAAACATGATATGATTTTCGAGCTTGTATAGTAACAGCTTATGGTTGACACTTTGAAAAGCCGAAGAGTAGTCCGTATAGATTGCATCTGTCTGGCAACCAGCAGCGATGGAATCCCAGGCGTGTCTCAAGAAAACTGCCAGGTTTGAAGCACATGACATTTTTGGAATAAAACCGTGCTGGGTGTTAGTCAGTGCTGACAAAATGTGACCACTCACAACATTGTAGATGTTTTTTTCTCTAAAATCTTGCCACACAGGCAAAGAAGTGAAATGGCTCGGTAGTTCGTCGGATCTTTCCGGTTGCCTTTCTTATCTATTGGTGTGATATTCGCCTTTTTCCTCTGGTTGGGAAACTTTCCCTGGCTGATGGAAAGGATGCAAATCTTGTACAGCGGAACGCATAATTGGGCAGCACACTCACGGAGGATTCGGGCACTGCTATTATCTGGTCCACATGCTTTATGCGGGTCAAGTCCAATGAGAATCGTGTGGATTTGTTCTAATGAGGGCCGAAAGTCTGTGAGATTAGACAATTCATAGACCTGTCAATGCGGTAGATGAGTCATGCAGTACTACCGCAACAGTGGTGACATGTCGAGATCTGCAGTCCTCGGCGTCTGAAGCAACTCAGGTCCGTGAGGGACTGTGTGCTGCGAGAAGAGAAACACTGACCTAACACTTTGTAGACGCTTCCCAGTGCTACGCACACAGGTGAGGAGGCCGAACCACTACGAAGCCGTCCCAGCTCCCACTGCCAGAAGCTAGACTACGTCTCCACTTTGAAATTAACATGTCGCAACCTAGAAACACCAAATATAGCAACCGAGACGAAAATATAAATGAGTAAAGTATAAAGGAACTTTCATCAGGGGTGTCAAAAATCACAACGTAAGTTGCAACATTGAATATTTGAATAAATTAGCCGAGATTCACATCAGGCCAGCTTTTCACTAAGAACGTTTTTCAGATGCAACGCAAAGAAAGACGCTTTGAACGGTATACTTGCTATACACTACACGCAAGCTAGCAACCTGAACGGCCCGCTCTATTACGAGGCGTGTCAAACATGAAACAATGCAACAGTGACGTGTAAACCGTCTGGAAGTTCTGGATGGGGAGAGCACAAATTTGCAGGTGGATTCTTACTATGCAACGCCTATTGAGTCAATGTTAAGCTCATCCAACATTGGGTGGCTGCACCTCTACCTCCTGGTTCCCGGGCCTCTGCGATGTAGTGTGGACCCCCGCTCGGAAATGTGCAGATGCATACTGCCATTAACGGAGCCATCTGCAGAATTTTCAGGGGAATTGTTTTTACTAGACCATCGTGCCGTCCAAACAATGTCCGCCATTTTCTGGATGTCGGTGCAAGTGAGTGAGGTATCGAACAGCACCAATGCTCCAGAAAATGGTAAATTATTGTAAATATATGACATTTGTGATCACATTTCCGTTGCCAATGTTGCGAAATGCACACAAAACCTGTGAAATTTTGGCCCGGAATCAACTCTTTCCAGACGTATGCGATCTGGAGTAAAGAGGAAAACAAAACCAGAACGAATGGCGATCGCATATCCACCCCGGTTGGCTATTTCACTCCGTTTGAACCATACTTAACATATTTTCAAGTTTAAATCAATTTGATGACAAGAGTCATGTCTCGAAGACATGAGAGGCATGCTGAAGATACTCAGACATAGTTTTATATTCCGTCTGCCTTGTCGTCTTCTCCATTTCGGTCTCTTCTTCTGATCGATCAATGCTATTTGTTGCGTCTTGGAGTAGCCCTCTCGAGCCTCGTCCAATTTGCATTCCTCCCGTATTTTCCCGATCCTCTCGATCTCAGGTATCGAATTAGCTTACCAGAATTTCATGGGGCGAAATTCTCACTTTGCATTGAGTGAACACTCAATCCTCCTTGGCAGTCATATTTGTGTATATTGTCCACAAATGAACTGCACATGTTTGTTTATTCTAATGCCGCATGCAGCCTTAAAACACGTACTTGAAACTAGAAGAAAATTGGAATTCGACATACACGGTGATAACATGGTATTTCTGCACACTTGTCAATTGCGATGACATTTTGCATACCGATATATTTAAACGCTCTGATTCCGAAAATTTCCATGTCCAGAATAGTAATGCAATATTGATAGTAGCAGCTGCTCTGTAAGTATGCACACTACCAGTCGCTCTGTGTCAGTACGCACGAGTCGCTCTGTGTCGGCATACACGAGTCGCCCTATGCAAGTGCATACGAGTAGCTGCTCTGTCTGTGTGCATAAGCAGCCGCTCTGCGTGCTCACGAGGAACACCTCTCTATGCCGGCGCGAGTGAACATCATGCGCGACGAATTTCGCTGACGGACTGCAGCGACGCCTGATGGCAACCGACGGACGGCGTACCGAACACGCAAGAGGCACGGCCGCCGCCGCCGGCCACGAAGACGCGCGCCGGCTCTGACGGCGTGACGCCGATGAAGCGAGGCGTGAGCGGAAGCAGCCACGCGGAGCCGAGCTGGCCGCGGGTGGCGCGGACGGCCGCTGCGAGATGGGGCAGCCAACACACCGACCATCATGACAGCAGAGCCGTCAGTCGCGCTACCCACTAAACCCGACAGTGGCGCCAGCTGCCCCCCCCCCTCCCACCACGACGTCAGTGCCATCAGAGACGCATGCCGGTGGATCTGCCGCTGAGGCGGTGGAAGAACCGGCCGAGCATGTGCACACGACGCAGAACGCACCAGCGGTGACCTGACCAGTGACCGTGGCGAAGTGTGACAAGTTCAGTTTCGCGACTATGGGGCGGGCGAGCCAGGGCTGACCCATCTGTCCACCGAAGTATTGTCCGGCGAACACTTGTCATTGTCCAACATGAGCGTGCACAACAGCCTGTGCGTCGTCGCCGTCACTCCGGACGGGACTCGTCCAGGACCTAGCACCAGCCCGGACTGCTCGCGTGGCAGCAACACAGCGCCAGTCTCCCCTGGGCGGGTGGATCAGCTAGCGACTCGCCGCCGGCTGAGACGCGCGCCGTTTGGTCATCCTCGATCATCGATGACTTGATCAGCACTTGTCTGGCTTGTGCGTACATCACTAGCCAATGTGCGCTCAGATGCGGCTGTGTGCTTGCCTGGCGCAGGCGATAGCGGGCCTATGGAGAGCTAAGAGCCAGCGCCGATCTGGCCTGGAACGAGCTTTGTCAGTTGGAGCGAGCGTTGCCAGTCTGGCCGCCGGTTATCCGAAATGGATCCATCGAATGGCGTGCCTGAGAAGTTTGAACGGGTGACTTAGGCTGGTCAGGCTGCCGTGGCACGATATATGGGTCTTCTGGGTCGGAAATTGTAAGGTTGCCGGATTCGAAAATGACATTTTCCTTTTGCCTTTTGCATGCATAATTCGAAAGCTGGTTTTCAAACCTGATTCTGAACCGAACTGACCTGCTCATCAATGTTGCAAGGTCAACTTTCAATTTCTTGTCCCATTCAGCCACACGTAAGATACTGACGGGTCCTGTATCACGGCATAACTAGTTGACCACCGGGAAACAAGAGACCTTGAGCAAACTCGTGTCGGCAGGTCACGGGATTTGTTTCAAGTCACAGGTATACTTCCTGCTCGCTTAGCAATTTGTCACTGTTGTGCACTCTTTTCCAGAGTGATGAACCTTCTCGCATCGTCCAAGGACCTACCCTCCATCACTATGCTCTACATTAACGCTGATCACGGCAACTTAATCGTCCCTTTCCCTTACCGAGGCCAACGGCAACCTGTACCTCCACTGGCTGGAGCCATCATGTACAGACGAAGCCGGTGGTTGACAGGTCTAGTGTATGTGATGGATCCATTGCCACTCCGTGATCCGATCCATTCACATGTCAGTGATGACGGTCCAGCTGTCTTAGAGATCTCGGTGTACTACGGTAGCGTGATCCCGTCAGGGAGAGAGAGAGAGAGAGAGAGAGAGAGAGAGAGAGAGAGAGAGAGAGAGAGAGAGAGAGAGAGAGAGAGAGAGAGAGAGAGAGAGAGAGAGAGAGAGAGAGAGAGAGAGAGAGAGAGAGAGAGAGAGAGAGAGAGAGAGAGAGAGAGAGAGAGAGAGAGAGAGAGAGCGAGAGACTTCATCTGGATGAATATCTCGTTGTTTGTTTGCTTCTTGTTTGATTATTGGGTGGCTTATGACGCACCTTATGCAAGATGCACGATCACTGCTTATGGCGCCCCCCGCACTGTTTCGTCGGTGGGCCACGGGATTGAGAAATGCTCCGAGTGTTGAACCCGGAACCTTGGTATGCAGAGCTGAACACCTTAACTAACTACTCGGCCACCCCGTCCCACTGATGCTCAGTATATTCGAATCGAATCAACTGAATCGAATGAAAGTCTCTACCAATGAATGTCGACTGGCTCATCTCCACTTGTCGGAGCGAAATTTATATCTGACCACCTCGGGCGCGGCTTTCCTCAGGCGCTATGCAACTCACGTCACGTATTCTTCTTTGTGGCTCGTGGTCTAGCTGGTGGCCGCCGGTGGCTAGTGATTGGTTGCCGGCAGTTCCAGCTGCCCAGTGAGGCGGCCGGCATCTAAATAATCACTGGGTTAGATGGCTGCACTCTGAGTGGTGGCGGGTCCTAAACCGACCAGCTACTTGTCAGGCGCTGGTCGGCATCCGGCGCTCGCATTGTTTGATTTCCAGATGGTGTTTTGGTGTTGTCTGGCTTGACCGAATGCATTTGTTCGACTTGCGAGCCATGCTAGCAGTGGCTGGCCTTCCTTTCTCGCGAGCGATATTTGCATTTCTTTGTGATGGCCGGTGAACGTGTTTGCGGCGGGTGATCGCCAGCTTCCTACTGCCGACGACCGACGGTTCGGCGGACACTTGCTCCATGCGTGCTTCCCTGTCGGGGCGGAGACTTCCGGTCGGCTGTTGGCCCGCTTCCTCATCGGGCTGGTCCTGCTCCCGCAGGACCGAATGAGGCGCCGGGCTAAATACTGCAGATCATCTTACATTCACTATGACCAGGTTTTATTCAAACGGTGTTTTATCCAGCTGACTTATCCTAGCTGACGTAAACCGGAAGTTAATGTGGGAAGGGGGCTTCAAGAGCTCGACCCCGCCCTCAGTCAGACGAATGTAGATTTGACAGCCGGCTCGGCGGGCTAATCGAGGTTTTTGTCGCGCTCTTAAGCGTTGAAGCAACTCGCGCTCTTAAACGTTGAAAGCATGAGAAACATATTTGACGTTATACCCCATTTCTGTTGATCACAGAAAAGGAGAGAAAGTCCGGATGCTACATAGATGCGAATATTGATGCAGCTGGCACAATAATTCAAATGGTGGCAGAACATAGCTGCCTTGTCAAAGAATGCCCTGTCCTCGTCGTTAAATGTCTCAAGATGCCTCATTTCCCCGCTGGCGGTATGATTGGTGTCACTGCCACTATTTCAAGTAAGCATGTACTATTATTATTGAAGCAACTGACATGCTCGCGCCGGCGGGGGCGGACCGACACGAGTTTATGCCTTATGAACATGTTTTTCGGCCACGCTCTTTCGATTAGCGTCATTTTTCAGTTGATCTTAAAGCTGAGAAGCACAAGGACTCAATTTGTGTGACCGACTGTTGCTGATTTCAAGGATGGAATGTGTAATAGATCGTGGTTGCTTCCACCGAAACCACAATGCATAATATTTTAGCCCAACTTGCGAACCGCATGATATAATGCACGCATATAACTTACGGGCGTTTGGAGACTAATTTATCTTTTTTGGTTCACACATTCTTACTAATACAGCCAATGCGTTCTAAGGGTTAGGATCGTTGCCCATAACCATCTGCGAGACCACGCCTTGGGCACTTCAACACAGTCTGTCGGTAATGGTGTAGCAGAGAACTAATTGCACCAATTATAAGCTGCCGTGCACGTGAAACAGAATGACAAACTATATCCTCCCTCTTCTCATTAACCCATGCCACAAATTATACATCATTATTGCTATGACAATGACAATTCCACCAGTGGTTTGGATTGATGGAAACATATGCGCTGGATAAGGTCTCGACGCCACGAAGGCTATGAAGGCGAACACCAGCTGTCAGTGCGCAGTGTGATCTGCAATGAAGCCAACACATATTCGGAGCTCACCTCAGTCTCCGCTCAGCAAAACATTTCATGAGATAAACCCAACTTAAATTGCATTCGTGTGAGGGGTGAAGCTTTGTATGCTTTCGGGAGGGCACTTTCTCCCCCGTAATGCTGGCCTTGCCTTCCCAATACCACCTTTTAACATTGGATCCACTGTGGCATGTCTCCGAATCCATTCCAGGACCGCCTATTGCCTTCATATATTGTGCCCTCCCAATCGTTTTCGGAAACCCACACCTATGAATTCGCACATCCACACCACGGAGTGTGTATTGACGCATTCAAACACGTCCCACGCAGTGTGTACACTGCATTAACGCACTCAAACACGCCATGACATATTTTGCCGTTGTCTCGCCTTGTTTTTCACTTCACACTGTCCATCGAGTCCATAAACTGAAACGTAGACGGTGACAGAAGTAGTCGGATACACCGAAGGAACACTTTCCGCAGGGAAGAGGCCAAGGTATGGAAGTCAATGGGCATGCTTTTTTTATAATATCACCGCCCACGTATCTGATGATCGTATGTACCGATCGTATCCTGATCGTAGATCATGATCGTATATACCGATCATGGTATGCAGACAACATGATTCTAGGCATGCATGAAATTACCCGAACGTGATTAAAAAAAAGAAGAGCCAACTACTTACGTTAAAAATTCAATTAAACCGAGCTCGAATCTAGCGTAAGCATGCCAGTCGTATTTGTTCCGCCACTCCCTGCGGATCCAAGACACTTTGGTAGCACTCACTGTCCTCTAAAATACTGCGTTGGTAGCTTTGCGCTGAAGCTTGGTGATGCAGCCGATATTATTATGCAGATTGCTTTGATTATGCTCCGTGTCAAGCTACACCAGGGACAATAAATACGCTGAAATGTGGGTTGGCAATCAGGGAGACAATGATTTCTGAATATCATTGGAGAAGAAAGGGCGACATTGATGAAGAACACTGAACATTTATTGATGAACATGGGGAAAATTGCAGGACCGAAATTGATCAGGGCACTCATTAGATCCCATGGTGAAAATGTAAATTATTGGGGTGGAGGAAGGCACCATTGGGGGGCCAGCGTGCAAATTTTTCTTCTTCACATTTTACTTATTACATACCCTTGTTGGCAACATCAGTGGAATGCAGATCAGTTGGAACGCGAGAAAAACAACATTTTCGTTGAGAATTGCAAATGCCGCAGACGCAGATCTGGAAATCAAACCCGAAGATACCCAGGCAATCATCAACGTTATGACAAACTTTAATTTGTGTATGCGAAGAGTTATTAATTACCCACCAATGCTACTGATAAGGGCAACTTAATTGCGTAACGGAATGCACATAGCACTCACATGTAAAATTGATCAAACTGAAGTGTGATGTCGTACATCTGTACTTAACTTCCTAAATTATTCATGAAACATTAATGTTCTAACAACGAGATTACATTAACAGGAGAAGATGATCACTCGACTCGCATTGCGAGCAGAACACACACGTCGCAGGGGTAGCCTCTCACCCGACTGGCACAAACTGCAAAACCTAGGCTACGTTCTCATCAGGCACTATATGATCTCGAGTATCATGACATCGACCTGAAAGCCAGAGCTGAGCCCAACTTGTTTGCCGCCAAGTGCACCATTAATTTGGTGTGCAGTGTAAAATTGGGCATGCTATAACTACGCTAAACGTGGGACATGCAGCTATATTACAACATTGCCAGTGCAAACTACTCGGAAAATTAATCCAATTGTCCAATGTCCAAAACAACAGCATATTTCGTCAATGGAGCTTCCTCAGCTACTGCCACCATCGAACATCAGACATCGGAATGCAAATTCTAAACGAATCACATTCCTGTGCTCGTTTCTTGATGAATTTTCAGTCTAGATGTTAATCTTTTGGGCAATATTCCAATCAGTGAAGCGATCGAGGCCTGTATGCCGTTACTCGCACGTCACCCGGACACGCAAACGTTTGATGTATTCTGACAGACGCTCGGAGCTGTTCAAACACTGCCTGACCAACAACTGTGTGCGGTTTGGTAGCGATTATTTTAGGCAAACTAGTGGCATTGCGATGGAAGGCAGCGTGCCTCCGCCACTAGCCATCCTTTCCATGTATCCATTTCAGTCTGTTTCTCAGCGCCACGCGACTTCAGCCTGCCGTCTACCTGAGGTACATATACCCCATTTACATGAGCAGCAAAACTTCCGAATAAGATGCGATAAGGAAAACTTTCGAAAATAATGCTCTTGTAAACGGTCTTTTGCGGAGCAAAACATGCGAAAAGCTTATCGCAAATTTACACTTCGGTAGGTGGAATTTTGCGATTAGCGCCAATCGTGAACTATTAACGGTACAACTGAAAGGGTTATGACACGTCTTGAAGCTATTCTCTGCCAAGGTTTGAGTAAATTTAGGGTAGCTATGAAAATTTAAACTCTGATTTTTAGTTATGATTGCAAACCTACTTAAGAAACACAAAAATCTGGCATGGCATGGCATCTGGCATAGACAACGTTCTAGGCGTACGGTTTCATAGAACGAACAGTCTTCTTCAGTATTTCAGCTTCCTCAATCACATCCACCCCCGATTACGTTTACTCTCGAAGCTACTACTGAAATGCGATCTCTTCCATTCCTCGACATTGAATTGACCATTGATGAACCTTACAAGACAAAACTGTGTAAACACCACCCGGGTGAAGTCAGACGTCCGGACCACTAGTTGGTTGGCTGCTGCTTAACCGGTCGCCGCCACTAGTCGGTAGCTGCCGGAATAGCCGGTGCAGCTCCCCCTCCCAATCCCCTTCGGCCCAACGGTGCTCTCGAGCGCCGCCGGGAAACCGATTTGTACCAGCGGTCAGTTCTGATTGTTTTTGCCCCATCCCACCCAATAGGTTGTAATCGGCCACAGGTAGCTTTCTGCTTTAATGGATCGGGCTAGCGCTCACAGAGCGTGACTGCGCCCGCCTGTGACGGATTTTCCCATCCCTCCAAAACTCTGTGTCTTTCTTCCCCCTTTCGCACAACACCTCTCTTCACATCTCTCCTTACAGCACCCCCTCGGGGCGCCTATCTTATTAGCACCCCTTCAGGGTGCCCTTCCCCATTCACAGCCACACTAAACACAACCCACCACCTATATAGGACACCACACCCCCGCCCCACCCCGGTATACCCGGGAGCCCCCCTCCCCCTCGGATGACGGAGGGCGCCGACCCCGGCCGGGTGCCCGCCTTCCCCCTCCCTGCGACCCTCCAGAGGGAGAGTCCTTTGTCTTGGTGACCAGAGAGGAAGGGTCCTGGTCCCGTTCCTCCCCGTTTGCAATAGCGAGGGAGCTGGACATGTGGACGGGGGGAGTGATCTCGGCCAAAGTCCTCCGCTCCGGGACTCTGCTCGTCCGAGTGAGGGACGCCACCCAGGCCCGATGCCTCCTAAACGTGGGGAGGTTCCTGGGCGCCGACGTCACGGTCCAGCTGGCGGACCGTATTCATATTACCTACACCACGGCGTACGCCCCAGAGCTCTCCGAACTCTCGGAGGAGGAGCTCCTCGACGAGCTGATCCCCCAGGGGGTCTGCGAAGTGGTACACCTCGGTCGCCGCACGAGACCAGGCCCGGTAATTAAGCTGGGCTTCCGAACCCTCGCCCGCCCCCTTCATCATGGCAGGGTACCTCCGAGTCGCCCTGCGCCCCTGGACCCCGCCCCCAGCGCGCTGCACATTCTGCCAGCGCTACGGCCACCAAAGCCGGGCGTGCCGCGCTAGGGAGCCCACCTGCGGCTACTGCGCAGAGTCCCACCCGACGGAGACCTGCGTTTCCCCCCAGCAGCGGTGCGCGGCCTACCAGGGACCCATCCCGAATCCTCGCCGAGATGTCCCGCGTGGCTCGAGGCCAAAGAGCGGCAGGCGGGGCCCTCCAGCGCGTGTCACCGCTCTCCCAGTACCTGAAGGACGACACAGACAGGCCCTGTGGCCAACTCCCGCAGAGGCGGCTCAACGCCCCAGGGACCTCCCAACTCCGACCCCTCGCAATATCCGCCTCCTGCTCCGCCAACCGCGCTCCCCGCTCCCATGGAGGACCCCTCCAACCGCCCCCCCCATCGTCGTCGGGCCGCCCCTCCGTCAACCGGGCGCCGTGCGCCTGACCCAGGACCCTCTGACTCAAGAACCCCCCGTGGCCCCTCTGACGGTCGACCAACCTATATGGATAAGCCGACAGCCATGAGCCCCACCCCCTCTGACTCAAGGACCCCCGCGTGGGCCCCGCTGACGGTTGGCTCTCCTACCAGGACAACCCGATAATCAAGAGCCCAGCCCCTCACTCGGGCCCATCGGAGGACTGTTCCCACTCCCAGCATCTGGGACCCAACTCCAGGACCCATGATGCCCGACGCCCACCCCGCTGTCACCCTGCCTCGTCTCGAGTCAGGGCTTCATCCACGCCACCCCTCAGGGCCGCCCCTGCCCCTTGCCCCCTCAGGGCCCCCGCCCCTCCCAGCCCACCAAGGCCTCTCATCCCCCACGCCCCCAGAGCCCAGACCCAACCAGGGACCTAGAGCCGCAAACATCTTCGGAGTCGTCCGACTCATACGAGACGGATGACTCCACCACCCCATCATCACCCCATACACGCCTACGAGGACGTGAACACCACCACCACTAATGCAGACACTCACTACTGAATTCTTGCTCCAATGGAATACGAGGTCACTGATATCTCATTGGGCAGAATTCAAGGAATATATCATAAAAAAATAAACCATTTATTGCCGCCGTTCAGGAGACCCGATGGCGCGACAATGACCCATATAATTTTAATATCTTTGGTTACTCCCTCTATACCGACAACAGAAACTCTATACACCGCGGCGGCGGGGTCGACTTATTTATATTGGACACCCACCTCCATCGTCAGATTAGCATCGCTAACAACCTCCATTTTATTGCCGTTTCTGTCCAAGTTGCACAGCTAGAGCTCACTATACTCTCGGTTTATCTCCATCCTTCTCCTACACTGTCCCTATCTTCTGTGACCGACCTTTTCGGTCTCCTTCCCCGCCCCTGCCTAGTGCTGGACGATTTTAATGCCCACCACCAGGCATGGGGGTGTCACAGCACAACACCTCGCGGACACCACATTGAAACACCCCTCAACACCCACAACATGGTCTTTTTAAATGACCAAACACCCACACACAACACCAACATTCCCCCGTTCCGACCATTTGCCATCGACCTGTCTTTGGCCTCGGCCTCCATTTCATCCGTCTTCTCCTGGCAGGTCCAACCCGACCCCCTCTTTAGCGATCACTTCCCCATTCATGTTATACTTGAACGCTCAGCCCAGACTAGAGATTACTCATTTATACCCCGCTGGAATGTTCGCAAAGGGAAATGGCCATCTTTCTCCCAAGAAATTGACACGGTCTTCCCTCCTCATTCCCACACTCCAATATCAGCTTTTCTCGACACCATTTTACTCGCGGCAGGAAACCATGTCCCCACACTAGTCACTACCCTAACCGTCACCACGTGCCGTGGTGGAACGACGAATGCCAACGAGCCGTCGCTCTGAGGCGGAGGGCTGGGGGAAAATTTCGCCAAAATATTACCCCACGAAACATGTTAGAAGCCCGCGAGGCTAAAAAACGTTGCCAGCAAAGTATCCTCATGGCCAAAAAACGCAGCTGGCAACTATACTCGAACTCATTCAACGTTTTACCCCCATCGGCCAAATTTGGACCAAAATTCGCTTCTTCACAAATGGCAGAACCCCACACCGCGCCTTCCCACAACTGACAATCAACGCAACGTCACAGAGCCCTCGGGCGTCGCGGAACACTTTGCCTCCTATTATCCTGACATCTCCTCGAATACACAATACTCGCGAGAAACCATCGACTTCTTAAAAACCACTCTCGCCACCTGCAACTTTAACTCAGACAACACTGAACCATACAACGCACCCTTCACTTCCTATGAAATAAATTTATCCCTTTCGAAAGTTACCAACACTGCGGCCGGCCCTGATCAATTGGCATACCCCTTCTTCCAAAATTTATCTGACCCCGAAAAAGAAAACCTCCTTTCGGCACTCAATCAGTTATGGACTGACGGCACCTTCCCCCTCTTCTGGTCTACTAGCACTATCATTCGCTAAACCTTGCAAACCTCGTGATCTTCCCTCTAGCTATCGACCTATCTCTCTCACTAGTTGTGCCTCCAAACTCTTTGAGCGCATGGTCAACGGACGAATCAGTCTCCTTGAAAACAACGAAATTCTTACCGCATTCCAAAGTGGCTTTGGACCCAGACACAGCACCACCGACAACCTCATCCGATTAGTTGGCTCGATTCAGCGCGGGTTCATGGCAAAAAATGACACCGTCGCACTCTTTCTCGACTTAAAATCCGCATTTAATAAAGTACACAGTTCGGCCCTCCTAATCAAATTGCATCGTATTGGCATCAGAGGCAGAATGGCACAATTTATCATCAACTTTCTCTCCAATAGAACATTCACCGTCCGCTGTGGCAATATCCATTCTCGGTCCCAAAAACTAGATCAAGGCTTCCCTCAAGGCAGCGTGTTATCTCCCACCCTCTCCCTTATCATGATAAACGATGCCCTCACTAACCTACACGACATAGCCTCTGCCTAATGTACTCCATTTTCGCCGATGATTTGGCCATATGGTGCACGCACCGATCGGCTGAAAAAGCAAATAATTGAACGCAGCGGGCCATGGATCAAATTGATTCCTGGTCCTCCATGTGGGGGTTGGAAATATCCCCCGCAAAATCTGTCACAATGCTCTTCACCCGACTCTGTTATATCCCACCTTTTCCACCACTCCGTTACCGCGATAAACTTATCTTGCCTTTACCTATCTTGGCATCGTACTAGACAAAGGTCTTTTTTTTCGGCCCACATATCACTTACCCAAAACAACGTTGCGCAAAACACCTAAATCTCTTGCGCTGCATCTCCGGTCGCGACTGGGGTGCAGACAGGGCTACCCTCACCACTATGTATATCACCCTGATTCGCTCAATCCTGGAATACAATGCGTTTATCTTAGATCATATATCCCCATCACTCAACACAACATTCGAACGCATACAGAACGGCGCACTTCGCCTCATCACCGGAGCACACCTCACCACACCCATCAGCAGTCTCCGAGCTGAGGCCCATCTCCCCAGCCTACAGCACCGCAGAACATTCCACCTAGCCAGATACCACTTTCGAACCACAACTCAACACAACCACCCTGCCATCCTGGCACTCTGAAACCCCCCATTCGACGATCATATAATAAGAACAAATACAATCTTGCCATACATCTGAACCACATTCTTACATTGGCACTTAAATTTCCGAAGGTAATCCCGGACAAATTGCCTCCCCTCCTCCCGTTCTGGCGAGTGCATCATCCGAATCTCGAATACCTATTTCACCAAAACAAAAAATTAATTACCCCCATCGAAGTCCAACAAACATTTTTCGAATACCAAACAAACCACTCCTACTCCACATTCTTCTTCACGGACGGCTCCCGTACCACAGACGGCACGGGAGCTGCCTGGTGCGGGGGACCCAATTTCGGCCAAATAAAATTAACACCATATCACTCGGTTCACACTTCAGAATTAGTCGCTATTCACGCCTGTCTGCAGCACATTGTACAGACTCAAATCACCACACCAACAACCATCTGCACTGACTCACGTTCATCCATCGATGCTCTCGCAGCCATACACAACACCCCTCACCCCTCACTTCACGCTATACGTCAACTCTATCACACACACCACGCTCACCTACAACTCACACTGCTCTGGGTCCCTGGTCACGTGGGGATTCCGGGAAACGAGCGGGCGGACGAACTCACCCAGCGAGCCATGACGAACACCCAGAGCTCATTGAGCTACTATTTTCATTCTTACACAGTACCAAAATTGAGGAAGTAATTTGAAAGCTAAAACGCCATCATCTCCGTCGTCGCAATTGACATACATATAGGTTATATCACCCTAGGTAGGCAGAGACCGACCCAATTTGGCCATAACGGGCGGTTCTCCATATAAATTGTGCTTGGTTTTTTACCTGCGGGTTTTCCAAGCTGCTTGGCTTTTTCACCTTCGCAGGTTTTTCCAAGCTTTAATATACACCAACTCATACAAGGTCGGGCCCGACGCCTACGACTCGCTCTGGGCGTGAGGCCTCCGCTTCGCCTTGCAGGTCGCGGGTGGGCAGTGGAACTTCACCGGAGGTTACGATGCTGCCCACCCTCCAAGTGTCCTTCCAAGTGTCGTGTATGTATGTATGCATATGTGTTTCAACCGTGTATGTATGTATTTGCACTTACGCCACGTTCCTAGCTTGCCGGCGTCTCATCTTTCCTCTCTCTCTCTTATTTCATATAACCGAATGCCACATAAGCCGGATTAAAGTAGCTCTTTCTTTAACGTAGCATATCTCTAGCAGATGGCATTTAGCCTCAGCTAAAGATTTAAAAAAAAAAGTTCCAGTAATTTTTTTTCCAATCTTCGCACCACATATCAAACAAGAAAAACACCATACGATCGCAGATGCTATATGCTGTCAAGCTGTCCTCCAATGCCCCTCGTGACCGCAGCCTCAAAACTATTGGTGATCTCTTCGAACGGAATGGATACCAAAGACGGTTGATAACACACATTTAGTCGAAAGTCCTATAGAAACCAACTTTGCTGCCAAAGAACGTCCCCAAATATAATCTTGACTTCCCGTGCTCCTGCACTCCTCCATACATGGATGATATGCTGTGTAAATCCATGCATGGATTTTCCAACATGATTATCTATGATGATAATGATGATGATGATGGCATAATAACACTAATACTATTGATACTAATACGAATAATGTTAGTACTAACAATAATAATACTAATACTAATGATACTCATAATGATGATCACAAATTTATGATGCCATGAAGCTTCACAAAAAGAGCAAGGTCAACTTAGGATAGCATGGTGAGGGGTCCAAACTCGAGAAGCACAGTGGTGAACTCAGCCTACTTGTCTCCACCCTGTCCACGGGGTAATGGAAATAACGAATGTCGCATCTGCTTGGTAGAGCTGAAAGGTCATTGCCAAAGACATCACGTGGTATATAGGATGCACTGCTTGTTATGCGAGGATAACGAATAGGTCTACATTGGATAGATCCAGCGTTCGGCATGAATCATATTTGATGAAGACGTCAGAGATGTCAAAAATAAAACCGACACCCTATTCGGTCATCATCAAAAAATATCATCCAGGAACCGAGCTAAATTCCAGCCACGCCAAGATTCAAATCCTATACGTTGCTAAAAATGGACCTGGTCGAACAATTTGTGAGAACAAGTCGAACAACAACAACCTGGTCAAACAAGTCTCATATTTATTCTCATAACAATAAATACACGAAGCATTCGACCGAGCCTTAATCAACAAACATTTTCGTAGCTACTACTTCCGTCGTGCCGTGTGCTTACCGTGGATTTGGTCACCTCTCACTGCAATCAGTTGCACCACAAACTTTACGAGATGCGTGAGTCGGAGGTTGTGATCCCAGTGTGTGGCGCCCGATCAGTCGGAGGTTGTGATCCCAGTGTGTGGCCCCCGACCAGTCGGTGGTTGTGATCCCAGCATGTGGCCCCCGACCAGTCGGTGGTTGTGATCCCAGCGTGTGGCCCCCGACCAGTCGGTGGTTGTGATCCCAGCGTGTGGCGCCCGACCAGTCGGAGGTTGTGATCCCAGCGTGTGGCGCCCGACCAGTCGGTGGTTGTGATCCCAGCGTGTGGCCCCCGACCAGTCGGAGGTTGTGATCCCAGCGTGTGGCGCCCGACCAGTCGGTGGTTGTGATCACAGCGTGTGGCCCCCGACCAGTCGGAGGTTGTGGTCCCAGCACCGGCGGGCCGTATCATCTCAATCAAGCCTGGGCATTTGAGCTGAGCTCTCCGTACTCTGAGCTCTCAGTACTGAACCTAAGCTCTCAGTACTCTGTTCGGAACGACTCTGTCATCTGATTTCCGCATTTGTTCCTCAGCTACGAGTCCGAGTCAGTCGATGTGTCGGGAGTCATCCAAACAGAGGCGCGTCAATGAAGGTGTTTAGTGATGCACAACGATGCATTCCTTCCAGGTCTTGAACAAGCCACCTACCATATCATGGAAACGGCAATGGCAGCGATCCAAAGTTTAGCATACGTTATCCATATCAATTTGACATGTGTGAAGATTTTGAGGTCCTGTCGTCCACAGTTCACGAGATAGTCAAGATCTCGTGAGGTCGCCTACAAAAATGTTCAGCAAGTCGTCACGATTTGATGGGTAAGGATATTTGAATGAAATATTCAATATTGACCTATCTTTATGGACGTAACAAAACGCAACAGATGATTTATTTAGTTTTTCATGACATCTTTGCTTTGCATATTTGCCCATTAGGGCTAAAATGCAATATTCTGGCAAATGTAAGCCGGTTATAATCTAAGTTTACTTAAAACAAATTTGCGCGATGGGCCCATCGCGCAAATTTGTTTTAAGTAAACTTAGATTATAACCGGCACATTTGCCAGAATATTGCATTTTAGCCCTAATGGGCAAATATGCAAAGCAAAGATGTATGAAAAACTAAATAAATCATCTGTTGCGTTTTGTTACGTCCATAAAGATAGGTCAATATTGAATATTTCATTCAAATATCCTTACCCATCAAATCGGACGACTTGCTGAACATTTTTGTTTCGGAACATTCGAACAATTTGAAGCTCAAAGTTTTGCGAATTTGAAAACGAATTGGGGAGGAGCAAACATTTTGTGGCTATGGTTAGTTTCGCATGCCGATTCTGACTCAAATAGGTTTTGTTTCACAAATCGTCCCCAAATGGCCTCCCATAGCCAGATACAGGACGTCAGTGATGGCCACTTAACCACCCCCTAGTAATGCCAGTTTTTGAGAAGATATAATATTGTGGGATAGTTTTAGAGCCCTACTCGTAGACCGCTTTCCGATGACATCACTTACGTTATTGTGCAACGCTTATTATGGAGACTAGGGGGACATATAATGACCTCCTCCGGAGACGGGGTGTGAGAATCTGGCAGGAAAGACTGACTGGGCTTTTATTTTAAAGCGTGACGGCCGGCCGGGTCGCTAAGAGAAGCTTATGTTGCGTATACTCGCATACGGAGGGAAACTCACACGTGTTTCGCCCTCCATCTTAATTATGCCGGAGCACCTTTTGGACCGATTTGCTCTGGAATATCCGCTTCATAAAGGGATCCTTCGAAATCACGAATGCAGCTGGTGTGCCAATAACTTGGTGTTTTGTTCTGTTCTGGACTGGGAAAGGAAGCACGTGCGGCACCTATTGCGAACCAGTTTCTGGCCTTGATGAGGCGACATTATTGCTGGCAATTGGCAGTATACCGAAAATGGTTCCGTGTTAATGTTATTGGAAGGTTTAATGTTTGCTTTATTGCCATGCTGCGTTGCCGGAAGTGCTCGCTTTAAAACATCAATGTGTTCAAATGATGTCTGGACATTGAGCAGTACACGTCTCAACATTGTTGTTCATGTCATCACATCACACTTCACACGTTCACACGTCACAATTTTATGCTTGCAGGACACTGCATGGCGATGCAACGATGAGCCTCCTTAGAATACCGGTAGAATGTTCCAAGGTTTTCTTGTATTGGCGAGGACAAGAAGTAGGCTGAAGTTCTTTCATGCTCCAGGTACAGGATCGGGCGCCACATGTACCGTGATAGGGTGCTCGTGAACTGACCGTAACTGTGCTTTCTTGGCAGCTGGTGAAGACATGTACCTCGTTGCGCTTAATTGTCGTGGGAGTGCACGAATGTCAGAAACAGAAAGACCGTTTTTGACAATTTAGGATGTTGCTTTCAAATTTGTGATGCGCACTCTATGTGAAGCAGAGGAGCCGAATTATGGAAGTAGTCCATGCAATTTTTGGCATATGAACAGTGAAAAACAACATAATTAAGCCGAAATTAGCTATATCCTCGCGAAATCTGGATCTTCTGCCAAATATAATGAATGCAACGGGTGGTTGCTTGAAATCTGAACGAAACTAAAAGTTACGCAGTATGGAATAAGGTTGGGATATGGATGGGAAGGGATACCATTTTAATAGTCAGAGATGATTTATGCGGGACCTTTAGTGCCCGGCTGCTGAATGCTGCTGAAGCACCGCTACGCTGGGCTGGGCGCACGCGCGGGGCGAGTGCCGTCATCTTTATTTTTTCGCGGCACCTACGGATCCAGCGATCTGATGGCGATCTGCATTGTCGGTGTCAGTAGGTGTTCGGACTTCACCAGCCAGTCGCCTTCGTACACCGCTTGCTTCAGAGTACCCCACCTGCCCTGGATTGGTTGAATCTGGTTGGGTGGATGGTCTGACTTGTTCACGTAGTTGATATTCGACTCTTCGAAGAGTCTGATTACCTCATCAGCGTTGTGAGCCGTGCCCAGGCCGGCCCATAAAACATAGTCTCCATCGTGACTCTGAAAAGCCGAAGACAAAGCTTAGGGGGCCCTGACACACTTCCCGGTAGAAGTCCATTAATCGTGACCAGTCCATTTCCAGAATGTGTGGAATAAGCCTCGCCAGACCCAGGGTAGAATTCAAAGTTGTCCGGCAACCCGTTCCCAGTATGTGTGAAATAGGCTTCGTCATCCATCGCGAACTCACGCTCAGTCCAGCCAGCGTGGGCCCACGGGAGAGCTGGCGTGTCCGGGTTCTGTCGCTTCTCTTGCTGGTCTGTCTCCAGAAGTGTACCTTTTGTCTCTTCATATACTTGAGACCAGCTTCTTTGATAAATTTGGACACAGGAGACTTGCTACACCCGAAACTCCGCAAAAAGTCCGGCAGGACACATCTCCTTTGTTCTTCATCGCCTTCATCACCAGTGTACGTTTTCGTGCTTGTGTTATTTTGGTGGTGAGTTTTCATTTGCTCACCACAGCCCATTGTCCATTGTCCATAACTCATAACACATTGTCCGTCATGATAACCCTCTATTTTATCGCAACAGAATGTTGCACCGCTTCTTGGAACTCCCATAATCATAAAATGTTGTTCATGTGCGACATTGGCCTATCCTAATGTTCCATGAAATCAACGATCAGGTCGTGAACTTTTTTACGTAACAGTTTCGCCAATTTGCACAGTAACATTCATGATGCAATCCTCAACAAAACCAAACTAGGTACGTTCACAAGCCTTTAAATTATCTATGACGTAAAATCAGATTTTCCTTCTGATAACCCCGTTTCTACTTGAGATATACATTTTTGAAAATCGCCCGAATTTCAAGTGATCACCAGATATCTTAGGTTCCAGCACACAGTGCCGAATTTCCTAATTCACTGGCATAGCTGGCACAGGAGCCACGCTGTGCCACGACTCTGTTTTTTTCCCCGTCTTTCCGTTCAGCTGACGCGGCATGTCAACAACCGCTCGACGCGACGCTGCCCATCGGACTGACTCTGACCAAGTGGGTGCCGAGCTTGGGCACGCGCAGGTCACGTGGCACAATCTCGTACACGAAGCCAGCGTCCGGCTGGCAGCCTCTGAGCCGGGGTCTCCTGTTCGGAGCACTTACCGGTCAGTATCGCACCAAGCCGCAATTGCATTGGAAGGCAGGATTCACTTACAGCGTTCTCAAGCGTGCACTTACACTATTGCTTAAGCCTTGCTAGACAAATTCCTGCCTTGGGACCACTCGAAGTCGCACTAAACAAATGAGGTCTATGGCAGGAAGCGACCTGCGTTACGGTAGTGTCAGAGGCGGTACTTCCTGGCCGGCAGAATATATTCACGTTGAACACAAGTGAACCGCCTTTCCAACGCCAGGCCGAAGGCATGTCTACATATCACGCGGACACCGAATGTGACCCAGACCGCATCGGCTGTTTGGACACGTTTGTCGCTAATCGCTATGCCAATGCATTTGGGATCGAAGGACTATATGGCCGAGAAGGGCAGATAATTGAAGCAAATTAAGTAATTCAACCATGGTAAAAGAAATTGCATTTCACGACAAACCAAGAGCATGCACCCTTGCACGATGCGCAATAATTCTTCGTAGTAGAAATAGTGTGCAAATGGGATCAAAATAAAAAGTAAAAGGAACATCGCAAACAGGAACAAAAACAATAATGCTACATGGGAGCAGATTGGAGCCCAATTCCAAGAAAGGGATCCAGAACAGTCACGGGATGCAAACTTTTAAAAACGAAATTGTAACATATGGTGTGCCAAGCAAAACAAGATCAGAATCTAGGAGAACGCAGATACGCTGACAGAGATGGGTGTGGTAGAATATCACCACCAACTGAGTCACAATCATACAACCGGGACCATCAGCATCGTCACCGAACGAAGACATCAGCAGAGCTGCAAAAGAAACGGAGACATCTCGCCCAGATATAGCCATATAGCCATAAAGAGACGACCGAAAAGGCCAATAAAATCGCGGTGAGAGCAGCATCCAAGACTTTGATAAGGAAGTACGGGTGCTAGAAAGGACAGAAACGGATTCTGGAAAAGCCTGCTGGTAAAAATGGAAAGGTTGTCCGACTGCCGCCTATCCTTGGCGGTGCTGTTGAGTAGGCACGCTGCTACCGTATCGATGATGCCTCTCCCCAGCGACATCTGAAGTCCCTCTAGAAACCCTCGACAGCGGCGTTATAGCTGCTCGTAGGTTCGTCCAATAAGCACACATCCCCACTTCTGAGCTGAACGTAACTGAATCGGCGTTATGCATATTAAGTAGGAATACCGTGCCAGAACCACATCTCGAGTCTCCGAGGAGTATTCTCATTCATTGCACATTCCTCTCGATGTTGGTGTAGAAGCTGCTATGAAACAGGACGAATCACGTGCAGTTATGTATATCTAGGCGAGAATGTATGGCGAGGATATGCTTGCGGGACTCATCACTCACGGCCTGGATATTGACATAGACATATCAATTTGGATTGAGGAAAGATGCTTTCCTCTCCCTGGTGACTGATCATCCAAAGGGGGCACTGTTTTTATGCGTACGGTTGAAAGGTGAGATTTTGTGGTCTCACCTCGCGTTTCGACGCCAGATCTCCATGGACGAGTGTATGAAGAGTCGCTTCGGAAACAATAAATAAATGAATAGCAGGTGAGGAAATGACGAAAATATGATATTCGATTACCATATTGTGCGCAATCTCATGATACTTTCAAACGCTGAATACATTCGCGCCCGTTTTTATGACTAAGACGGACAAAGTCATGAACATCAATTCTCAATTGAATGGCGGCTAATCCAAATACTACACACCAAATACAAAACGAAGCCGACCGAAATCCAGTCTTTGTGCACGTGTATCTATATATTGCCTCATACTATGCAATTATGCGGGTTAATATGGTCAGTGGTACTATATCACATCTGCAAAACAGCGATATTATTATTAGTTATTTCAGAAGTTGTCTTTGAACTCAACCTTTACATCTGTAAGCAAGTCTCTGCTACTTTACCAAGGAGAACTTTGGATTCTTTTACGACGCATTCAACCGCTAGGTCATATAACGTCGCCATCCTCTCACGCCGATTGGTCGCGGGTGGCTCAATAAATGCCGTCGGTTGTGAGATTCGAACCACAATCTTACGAACGAGAATCTGTCTCTCTCCCAACTGAGCTACTGCAGCCCCCTTGCTACATTGCCAGTTGTCGGAAAATTAAATTCGTCTGGTAGTGCGATAGTCTAGAATTTTCCTCACTCCGCAGTAACTGGTTTTAAATCTAATACCTTTCCTCAACTAACAACTTCTCAGCCACATGCCACAGCCGTTCACGCCTTTGTATTGACCAGGCTAGTTAGCCAGACAGCGATCATCGAAGCAATTTCAACAATGACATCAACTGTCCTACATCTTATCACAGGCCACATTTTCCCAGCCTGGACAATGCAACTCCGACTCACCTCTCGGGCTGTCTGACCAGGGGCCGTCGCGTGCACGATATGGGTATAGGTCACTCATTGGAGAGGGGGAAGCGCCACGGTCGGCCGATATCACCTATTACACCACACCGCGAGGGGAGGGAACCGATCACCGCGCTCCCGACCAGCCCTACATGTGCCGCACGGCGCAATGGCGACACGGGTGTCACTGCGATGACACCCGACCGTGACATGTCGCAGTGGGGAACTTCATCTGGCCGGCCGTCGGCGCGCCGTGTCGGAACGACTGCTGCTCTAATCACGACGTCGACACCCCGGTCCGTCGAGTCGTAACAAGCGCGTGTCAGTGCCGGCACATCGTCGACGGCTTCCGCTTGGAGGGTTCATGACTAGACTCGACGAGGCGCAAACTCATCCAGTCTGGACACGTCCGCTTCAAACGTATTCCGAAAGAGTGGTTCGAAGTTGCACTTGCACTTCGTAATGCACTATCGCAACTAAAATCATACCCGATGTTCACCATTATACTTGGCTGAGCCACACACAAACAGACAGTTATGTCAATTATTATTTTCGCTTGTGCTGACAGTACTTCAAATTTCTAATCCAGCAATGCACTTATTCTATTGTGGCATATGTTTATATATCCAATCAGTGGCGGATCCAGAAGGCTGGTTTTCGGCCGGTTTGGGTGTCGGGGGAGTTATTTGTGCTAGGTTTGCTCATTTGAAGCTGGGCTCACCAGGTGTTATCCAACACATTTTAGCTAATGACATTGCCAGGGCAAGTTTGAATCAGCTTTTGCCAAAACGGATTTATTGCACAATTATACTACTTTAAGAAGCAGAAGAAAATGGGGAAGATCTGAAAGCAATTAATGGAAGAAACGAAGGAATGGTAGAATGAGCTTTTAGCACACACAGTACTCTTGTAAGCATGTACCCACCTATAACAGGACTTCGGCCAGGATGAGGGCCAAATATTATCACGGTATTGATGTACTGACCCCGAGGTTTTTTTTGGTCGATCCCGGCAAGTAACTCGATCGTCATGTATGTGCGCGAACTTAATGCCAACATGAATTTCCTCGAATGCCTCACTTTCAGCCTCTGTCCACCGCATGTCCTTCAGTGAAGTGTGAGCAAGGGATATTGGCGACGTTTTTCATATCACTGCTGGTCATGCGGCAACGAAGCTATACTCAGGCTCATAAGTGCCTACACGTACGATGCACGTGATCCATGAGCTTTTCATTCATCACAACGCATATAATCTGAGCGCATTGAAACGCAGAAATGGCGGCTGCAAAATACGTTACACTATAAAATAATCAATTATACCCCATAATACCATGTAAATACAATCGTGCCACGCACGATTGTATTTACATGGTGTGCCCAGCCACTCACCGTTTGCAGTCGCCTCTCGGTGCGGAAGGCGTGCATGACCATGGCGTTGCCGACGAACGTCACGAGGCTGAGCAGGTACAGCGCGAAGCCGATCGGCACCAGCCAGGTGAGCTGGGCCGGCGAGGTGGTGTTGCGCGTGTCCACCGCCCCGTCGGCGGCCATCTCGGCCGAGTCGAACAACACGCCGACACACTGGTCGGCCGACTCGTTGCACACGGCCGCCTCTATTGCCATGGCCGGCGGAAATCAATGTCGGGTTAATGAATGGTCGGCCGGCGGTGTGGTCGTGCGGCGGGGCAATTGTCGCCCCGATTCACGCGACCGGCGAGCCCGGCTTGGCCGCACTCGTCGGCCGCTCCTGGGCTGCTCCTCGCAGCGGGCGGCCCGTTCTGTGACAACAACACTCGCTCCGATCACAGCGAGCGGGTCAACCCCGCCACGGATCCATCACAGAGGGCCGCCCGGACCCATCGCCAGCCGATGGCGGTCGGCCTGAGCCCGTCGCGGTTGACCGCTGTCCGTGCCCAGCGGATGGGCTGAGCCCGTCACTGGCGGCCGCTGTCCGTGCCCAGCGGATGGGCTGAGCCCGTCGCTCGCGACCGCTGTCCGTGCTCAGCGGATGGGCTGAACCCGTCGCTCGCGACCGCTGTCCGTGCCTAGCGGATGGGCTGAGCCCGTCGCTGCCCGCCGTTGTCCGTGCCCAGCGGATGGGCTGAGCCCGTCACTGGCGGCCGCTGTCCGTGCCCAGCGGATGGGCTGAGCCCATCGCTGGCGGCCGCTGTCGGACTGTAGCGGCTCGAACGAGTCCCCACAAGCCGCTCAGAGTGGCCGGACCCAAGTGGCGGTCGGTCGGCACAGTTGTACTGCGGCGGCCGGCTGCGGCCCCCGCCGCCCCCTCGCAGCCACCGCCACTGGCTGACCACAGCGGGCGGTCCCACTGGCTCGCGGCCGCCGGCCGCCGCTGCCGGCAGCTGAGTGGCCGTCGCCGTCGCTGCCGACGAGTCGCGCTCTGGACGCGGCCGACGTGGCGCAGCGCATCACCTGCCAGGCGCACGTGAGCCGGGCAGTAGCGACTGCCTCTCGTGTGGGCGTCGTCGGGATGTCACGCCCCAGACACACCCAGCAGGAGTGTGGCAGGCGGACAGGGATGTGAGAGGCGGACAGGAGTGTGGCAGGCGGACAGGGATGTGAGAGGCGGACAGGAGTGTGGCAGGTGGACAGGGGTGTGAGAGGCGGACAGGAGTGTAGCAGGCGGACAGGGATGTGAGAGGCGGACAGGAGTGTGGCAGGTGGACAGGGGTGTGAGAGGCGGACAGGAGTGTAGCAGGCGGACAGGGATGTGAGAGGCGGACAGGAGTGTGGCAGGTGGACAGGGGTGTGACAGGCGGACAGGAGTGTGGCAGGCGGACAGGGGTGTGAGAGGCGGACAGGAGTGTGGCAGGCGGACAGGGGTGTGAGAGGCGGACAGGAGTGTAGCAGGCGGACAGGGATGTGAGAGGCGGACAGGAGTGTGGCAGGTGGACAGGGGTGTGAGAGGCGGACAGGAGTGTGGCAGGCGGACAAGAGTGTGGCAGACGGACAGGGGAGTGGCAGGCGGACAGGAGCGTGTACTAAACGGGTTCTAAGTTTAGTTTTGTAGATACGAGCTGTACCGGACTGTTTTTTGAAATGACGAAAATTAGTGGTCAAATGATCGGTACTTCATGCCATGCGTGAAGTCGAAATGTAACTGTAATGCTGATTCGATCGGAATACATCTATGCCTACTGCAATGCGAACTCAGCCAATATCCTGGCTGACACATTCGTCATCGCTTGTGCAAGTAGCCATCTGAAACGTTTGGGTAAGTAGCTGTCTGTACATAGCTATATGGGTAGATAACTATTGCTGTCTATCCAAGAATATGCGCTGTGCAAATCGTAGCAGCCGCTATATCCACCAATAATGACATAAACTAAATGTTTTGTGAAAACAAATTAAGCGAAACTAATTAGTCTCGGCGGTTGTGACTTTACGACGCACTCGGCAGCTGAAGCCATATGGCATCGTCTGCCTCTCATCCTGGCAGGGTAGGGCACCGCGGGGAATCAAACCCCGCACGTCTGGGATACCAGACACTCAGCTTAACCACTGCCCTACCAACGCCAGAAGATTATTAGTTTAATGAGCAATTGCTACAACAAGTGGCTCACTTGCATCGTCATGCAGTAGTAAGCAGTTGTCAAGATGATGGGATAATGGTAATTCAATGGTATGCTTTTATCTCTATACTTACAACAAATGATTATCCTTTTTGCACTCACTCCTGAAACCCCGATCTACTTAGCCTATGTAATGGTGTTTGGCTGGCGCTTCCCGTCAACTTGCTGGCATGTCCTGCACGTTTAAAACTGTACATATTCCGATTGTGTTGGCGCATTAATACTAGTAGTATTAGTATCAGTATCACGCGCATGGAAATCAGTTTCCATGGCCACCGACCATCAGCCATCGTCATCTGTCTGAGGTGCTTGCCCCGTGTTGCTTGCTCGCAACTGTCGGAAACCAGCGTATCACAGCGCGCCACGACACTGCTCGGAAATACCGATAGTAGATTCTGTTGCCGATTCACTTGACATAAAAAGACAAAACCTCAAGGACGAAGGGCAGAACGTAGAGGTTTCAAGATAAAAATGCTCGCCCAGATTGGAGTGGGTGAATAACTGGCACGATACTCAGCAGTCGTATGCAAAATCAGAATATGCGGACATGGGAGCGGAAGCACGCAATACACCAGCAGAATATATAAATCAGTGTAATAAAAACGAGACAGTGGACGCTGCAGTCATCGGAAGATCCCCAAACTATCAGCGCTTATAAATCGAGGCAAACAAAAAGCGAGGAAATGGACGATGCAGTCGTCGAAAGTTCACTCGACTCCAGCGTTGACACGACGAGGTGGCGAATCGACGGGGCTCCCGAGCTGTCGCTTCAAGTCCGTCCAAACAGTTACGAAACGCTGCCGCGCACTCTGACAAACAGTGGCGCTGGACGACAAAGGCGGAGCGCTCGAGCAAACATCATCATGGCGCTTCGGCAGGATCGTCGACAGTCGATTCTCGCGAGACGTGGCGCCGTTGCGCACCTGGCGCGGCACGATGCCCTCGAGACGACGTCGGCCGGTGGGTTGAGCCGCGAACGCGCCGCATCGACCCGACCTGGGCGGGCCCCGCGACTCGGTTGGACGCGCTCTTGTGCGCGTCGGGCGATCCCCGCAAACGACTGCACGCCGCCTCCCACGCAGCTCCGACACAGCCCCGACACCGCAGCCGCCCACCCACCACCAGCTAGCTCCCATCTGCGTTACGACTCCCATGTGTCCCATCGGCGGTCGACACCGCGGGCGCATGTCCGCCCCTGAAGGCGAAAGCACTCGACGGGCGTTCATTGGCCCAGCACGCTCTTATGCCGTTTATTGCCGAACATGATTGTGCTGACTGCGTTATTACAACTGCGTAGGATACGGCCAGGTTATGTTCCAATGCAGAACCAGAATGCATCCATGTATAGACAAAGCCGAAGGGCACAGCGGTGCTGTTTCGTTGATGGCATCTTTGTGCCTCGCCAGCGTCGAGGAGGAAGTTTTGTGGACTTATATAGGATTGTTGTGAAAGACACTCGGACTGGAAAAGCAACCATGAATTGGTGGAGCGGACGGAGCTCACGTGGAGTTCGCTATCTTAAATCTCGTGGAAGGGGGGGATAATAATTGTTTTTAGGCGTGCCGGACCATAAAGGTCATTTGCACCGCATTAAATGTTGCACGTCACGCATCTGTCTATACAAGCGTGTGTTTGCGATCAAGGTGCAGGCAAATGGACATTTATGTTAAAATAATTTTGCGTTATAGTTTGTGTGATATTTTAAGACCTGAAGTCGGGGGCTGGGTTCGGGAATCTCCCTGATGTCTAAATGGTTTTAATTTGACTTTACTCCTCTACAAAATAATTTTTGTTTGGGTTGGGGATTGTGTGTTTTGAGAGTGTCGAGAAGTTTATTTTGCTAGGGTGCCGGTTTTAGCCTACTCTTATCGAAGAGCATCCCTTAGAAAGAAACGCTCCTTGTGACATTGTGTAACAATCCCGCTTGCTCATCTAGTCACATAAACGCCCTCGTGATCTTCCGCCAATAACACAGCTTCGACTTCATCATCCGGCATCAGATTGTGATGAAGTCAACTTCAAGCTCCTCTTTCGAAATGCACTCAGCTCCGATGTATCCGGGCTATCCGAGTCCTGCCACGAGCGCCCCGAGCGGCAATCGTCGCTCGCCCGTCGACGCCGACGTCAGCACTGACGCCCCGACAACGTCTGTCGCGGGATACGTGTCACGCCTAGCCGACATCCGTCCCCACACCCCGGTCGGCCGGCGTGCCGACGGCTGACCGGCCGAAGCTGCGTCGTTGCGGCATGACACAGACGGGTGTCATCGGTGTGGCACGCACGTCACCATTGCAACATGCGGCACATGTTAGGCTGATCGAAGCGCCACGATCGTACCTTCCCTTCGCGGTGTAATGCAAGGGGTGTCGTCGGCCAGGCGGACCGGGAACGCTGCCCCCTCCCCATGTTCGAGCTGTACCCGTCTCGCGCGCGACGGCCCTTCGTCAGGCAATCGTCGAAGGGGGAGGGGAGTGGAGGGAGGTCCGACGGTGCTGGCCAGCCGGAGAAGTGAGAGGGAGCTGTGTTGTCGAGGCTAGGAACATGTAGTCTGGGTAAGATGTAGACTTTAGAACGGTTGATGTTACTTAAAATTCCTATTCAAGTAGGCACCGTTCGGCTAGCTAGAATTAAAATACTATTAATATTGAGTGATTATAAATTACTATATGGGTAATTTATAATTTCCTTCCGAACTGGCACACCTTCATTTAATTATATCACTAGCCATAGCGATTAAATGTGTTAAAAGTGAAAGTAAAATTAAATACATTAAAGTAAAAAGCAAACAGATTAAAAGCAAAAGGAAGTAATGGAGTGTCGCAAAACACTCGGTTAATGTTATGTATCGCAATAGGTAGGTACCCAACACACCACTGTCCACGCGATACATCTGCCTTTAACGACTTGAGAAACAGTCCTGGCTCGTCATGTTCCAACAGTTCGTTGGTCTTTTGGTTACGTAGGATAAGTAAGTAGGGCCCGTCAGAAGTAGAAGAGTCTCCAGGACCGTGGTGGACGATACACACAGAGAAGTGACTGACGGACACATTCGCCACATGCCGCATGATGGTGCCGCCGTTGAGTTTTGCGAGGAGGCGCCGTGGCCATAGTTCAATCAGCAAGCTCAGATTATCATATGCGTAAGAAGAGGCATGCTGGGAAATGCAACTTAAGGAACAAGACGTTTCTGTTAGTTCTCGCCTTTAAATACCGTAATAACTTTGATTTTCATATGCGTAAGAAGAGGCATGCTTTTGCGCAGGCCAAATAATGGGCGGTATATACGACTAAGACATTAATCATCCATATTTATGAGCTCAGTACGGTTTCCTAGGTTCCCGTCCACATCCATCGTACCATATACCTTCCGACATTTGAGCCAGTCCATTCATTTACATAAAACGACACTCCTGGGTTCCGCTGTATCAGCTAGAGGAAGGCAATCTAGAAAATCGGATGGATGGCTCAGCTGGTAAATACTGATAAAGGCACACCGTTGGCGATGATAAAGTTTCACACCTGAGTGTGTGCAAACGCATAATTGATGTTGGCTTCGCTAGATTGACTTCTGACGAGTTAGTCCTATCCTGTGACAAGTTGAGCTCCACCCTGCGACGAACTAGTCTTTACCCTGTGACGAGTTAGCCCCTACTCTGTGACGAGTTAGCCCCACGCTGTGACGAGTTAGTCCCACCCTGTAAGTGCATTCATGCATTTACCACATGCAACACTGACAGCAAATAGCCGAAACACTTCAGAGGAGAGAGAGAGAGAGGGGGAGAGAGAGAGACGGAGAGGGACAGAGATAGAGAGAGAGAGAGGGAGAGCGAGACAGAGAGAGAGCGAGACAGAGAGGGAGAGAGAGATAGAGAGAGAGAGAGAGGAGAGGGAGGAGACAGAGAGAGAAGAGAAGAGAGAGAGAGAGGAGAGAGGAAAAACAGAAGAGAGAGAGAAAGAGAAGAGAAAGAAGAAAGAAAGAAGAGAAAGAAGGGGAGAGAGAGAGAGAGAGAGAGAGAGAGAGAGAGAGAGAGAGAGAGAGAGAGAGAGAGAGAGAGAGAGAGAGAGAGAGAGAGAGAGAGAGAGAGAGAGAGAGAGAGAGAGAGAGAGAGAGAGAGAGAGAGAGAGAGAGAGAGAGAGAGAGAGAGAGAGAGAGAGAGAGAGAGAGAGAGAGACCAGCCTGCCAGCTCCAAAATCAAAATCAGATGGCGCATGTGGCCAATGACCGAGGGCGGGAAGCACCGGTGTACATGAGCCGGCGCATCCAGACAGACGAGGCCGACTCACTGCCGCTGTTGAGACGTAGTTGTCCGTCCTGCGCGTCACCCGTTTACCTGTCTTGGGGGCGTGCATGAACTGGGGGTCAGGAGTGTGGTGTGGTGCACACGATTGATTACCCACATCCCAGACATTGAACACTGTTATAGACGAGGGCTTCAGAAACACCACTTCAGAAACACCATCAAACGCTTGCAAATCACTGGATGCAGCGCCTTACAATTTTACGACTTCGTCTTCATTTTTATATCTTATGCTGGTTTCTTATTTATGCTGGGCGCGGATGAAGGATGAACTTTTGGGAGGCATGCCACGACAACTTCGATGGTTTCGGGTGTTTGGAAATCAATTGAGATACATGCAAGGCATAACGCTGAGTATTTTTCTTTATATAGTGCATATTTCTGCTGCATCTTTAGGAGTACCAACCATATGCCCATATGTCTATATATATATATATATATATATATATATATATATATATATATATAAACAACCATATGGCAGGCACAAAACAAGCCAGCACAACAAACGGTGACACCCACCACTTGTATCACAGAAACACGATGACACCAGGATACAAACAAGATGAAACAGCACTCCAAAACAATATTCAGAGAAACTCCAAAACAACAAAACAAGCAAATAAAATCAATCTGAGTACATACAAGATCCCAACTACAGCATCACTACTGATGAAAAACAATTCCGCACATGACCCAACACCACTCAAACAAAGAATAAAACACAGTGAACACATCAGAATAACAACGAATACACTCAGTCAAAGACTCACAATGCACCTGCAAAACGTCGGGCCACCACCTCATATACACGAACACCACAACACAGCACCGACAAGGATATTACTAGTAGAGAACACTAAAATACACGCAACCACCCACACCAAACGATGCCTTATTGCCTTAGAGGCAATATGCATCAGACATATCGATGCAGCCATCAACAAGGAAATCAACGCTCGTGGAACATTGTCAAGCCATCTAATCTAATTTGTCATCGAATTGCGATTTATCTGCAATTAACCGAACTTACTGCCCCGTATCATCAATGATAGATGTGGTAGGATAATAAATGAGTGAAATAACTGCCACTGATCTCCCTAAGGTTATCCTAGAACAATGACCTAGCTTAACACCAGATGACCGTTGTGGGGTTATGCGTAATTATATGGTCTATGTGCACCCTAAGGTTAAACTAGGTGTCTACGTTTGTCCCAATATACAGCAAAATAGTGTCTCCAGACGCTATTAATTAAATGTTTAAGATTTTATCATCATTTTAACCTCAACTAGCCCTTTACCTATTAGTCGAGTTATAACAAATCGCACCCGACAAGTGCCCCGGGATACTGAGAAATCACATAATTCTCAGGCATCATAATGGTTGAATGCACACTTGGAAGAACAGCAGAGGCAACCTGATTCTCTTAACATCACCCTACTCGTATTCACAACGATTTACATTCCATCCAATGAAGACTGGAGACAGTGTGGGCACACACTGACATCCATGCTATGGCTGTGCCCAGGGAAAATGAAAACTTCCCGATCATCCAGTGTCTGTGATCCTTCAAAGCAAGAACATCTGTGAGAAGTGACGAGGTGAAAGGCCAACGTGTTTTCCCAGTGAGGTGAAGCCTGAGCATGGATGCCGTGTTGTAAATGAGTGAAACTGGTGGTTTTGTGGTGCACCAAGTAAGCTGCGACGCAGCGCCAGCTCCATGTGGCGCCTTCAGCACAGCCAGCGCCGCAGCTGTTGGGAAGCTCGTGCCGTGTGGCGGAACCGTGGGTCGATGATTGTGGCCAGCGCTACGCGACGCAATATAAAAAATGCAAACGACACTGTTGTGCTGTTTGCACATCAGCGTCACGCAAGTGACATAATGCGGAATCAGAGCCTTGTTACATGGATTTCACATATCAGATAAAATTCAATGTATACAAATGAGCCAAGGAGCCGAACACCCAGCGCACATGGAGCGAATTGTGATAGCACGAGCACGGGGCGACCACATGGAGATGAGTGCTGGAAACCAAGCGAGGCCAAGCGCTAAAAACCCGGTTGAAGTCGAATCTCCGTGCATATAGTATATGTACCTATACTATGCATATGTGTTCCTGGCTATATGCCATAGGTAAATACGCATATACCCATTTAGGCATAGGCATAGGCAACGTTTGAAATAGCGGGCTGAATTTGAGTTCCGAAGTGAAGAAGTGGGCGCATACACTTTTGTTGCGTGTTACGGTCTGGCCAACCAAATGACCTTGACCGGTTGTCACACGTCACATGGGTCAGTGGGCCGGTCAGGTGGTAGCATGCAGGACAAGACAGTCTAGCTACTTGCATTCTCCGTATGGCGAGCCGTGCGGTCCGCCACCGCTGTTGACGCACTCTCTGTCGCAGCTGGTCGGAGTCAACACAGTTGCCTACGGGGACGGTAGGGCTTCGTCGAGAAGCAAAGCCATACCGACCGAGAAAGCTGTCGGCCTCGCTGAGAAACGAAGCCGGAGCCACGCCCGCTGGATGGACGTAAGGGGGGGGGGGGGTGTCGGAAGGCAGCGGCAGATGAACCAATCAGCACTAGCCGAGCTTCCTGCTACATCTCCACAGGGAACGAGATGAGGTTACTTCCGGAGCCGGAGCCGCGCCCGCTGGATGGACGAAGAGGGAGCGGGATGTCGTACGGCAGCGGTAGCTGAACCAATCAACACCAGTCGAGCTGCCTGTACAGCAGACCTCGGGCATACCTCCACAGCAGATGGTCTCAGGCTACTTCCAAAGTGCACAAGGATGGCGCTGAAGAAGAACTACAGCGCATCTTGGTCCAGTCTAGCAATCAGCAGGCAGCTAAAACCATCACTTTCAGCATACCCTGAGAAAGAGGCAGCGTAGAACGGATGGACACAAGGAGCCTTTCCTCACATAGCAGAAGGCTTTTCCTTTCACCAAATCGCACCTTGTCCACCATACTCTCAGCCATCTACCGCGTCCTCGTCTGCTCCCCATCTGCTCCTCCCAGTCACGCCGTGTCCGCATCTGAAAAGCCTGTCAACGAATCGCCGCCGCACTCTCAGAACACGGAGGTGGTCGTCGATGGTGGTGGTGACGCCACCTCAGTCTCGGCCCGCCAAGGTTATGCATGAGCGTGCCGCAGCGGTCGGCCTACTGAGGAGCCTGGCCACCAAGTTAGTGTGCTGACGGCCAACTTCCACCACCTTCATCGTAGAAGCATATGCATTATGGTGTCATAATGACATGTCATCAGTTGCAAGTGCATTGCATTCGATCATATCACACACGTTGCACGTGACCACCGTAGCAATTCATGAACCATCCAATTAAGATCCAGAGTTTGAACTCAGCCATTCATCATGGGCTATGCACTGTGTAATTTCAACAAATAATTCATTGGGAAGGTTAAGCTCTCCGCCGCAGTGATGACCGTGACCTGAAATTATCTAAGCAAGTGATATCTATCTTCGATGCAGCAAGCTCTGATTAGCGTAGACCATGTAAAGCTTCCCATGATGCATTCAGGTTAACCTTATTTTAAAAGAAACCTAATATACATCATAACCGCAGAACAACAGTAGACACCGTAACGCATGCCAGCCTGCCAGAACCCATTGGGACAACTAACATGCATTGCATTCTATCTTGCACACATTTACTGGTGGCCGGGCTTAGGATCTCAAGGTACACATCATAAAAGCAGGAATGTCTGTGAAGTTGAGGGCTAAGCATGTCACTATATTTTATGCAATTTAATACTTCGATAACATCTAGAGCCCACCAGAGTATCGTTCTGCAGATCAACATAGTTCGGTAGCATGTGGTTGGTTGGTGGATAAATGCATTTGATGATTCCAAACTGGTTCGTACTGCGAAGCATGCAAGGATATTCAACTAAATGCATCAACACTCGATGCACTCGGATCAACTGATCGCTCGCACAGATAAAAGCACATGTTTTCATAGTGTATGTATGAAATACAGACATGCTGCTCTCAATGCATGCCAGCGCTGCTCTCAATGTATGCCCAGCGTTGGCATGGGCATACATCAATGTATGCCCATGCCAACGCCGCTCTCAATAGCAAGCTTGCGCCAAGACGGCGGTCCATCTGGCGATTTTCATATTGGTTTACCAAGTTCAGTCAATGGATTTATGGAATTATTATGTAGTGTTATAATAACCGATCCAAATGTAATTTTAAATAAAGGAAAATTGGACTGGACTTCCAGCAATAGCGTAGTCAACGAGGAGTGAGCGAACGCGGCAGCACACTAGAGGATCGGAGGTGGCCTTCAGGGGTCGCAAGAACCCGCCAAGTCGTTGGTGCAGGGAGCTTGGACAGATAAAAAGGGCCCGACCTGACGGAAAGAGTTACAGGCCGATGAACATGGTCCGTGTCAACGGAGAGTACCTTCAAGAAGATGTTGGCGGCCCTTCGCTGGACTAACGTGAAGGGCTTCCAGATCGACGGAGGGTCTCGGATAGTTAGAAGGGCCCGGGCTAACGGAGAGGATCCGAGCCAACATGAAGGGCCCCTGGGCTGTCGGCGGAGCCCAAGCCGAAGAAAGAACCTCTGACCTGATGGACAGGGCCCGGGCGTTTAAAATGGGGCATCCGACTTGGCGGAAGGGGTCCTAGGTCGTGAAAGAGAGACCCTGAGGCGTCGGAGGGGTCACTAGTTGGCTGAGAGGACCTCGGGCTGCCGCATGGGCCCCTAACAGCTGAGAATGCACAGGGCACCTGAGGACCAGCGAGGACTGGGCTCCTCCTTGGATTTGAAAGGGCCCCAAAAGGAAGAGAAGATCTTTAAGATCTTTAAGAGCCGAAGAGAACTAGTGAGGACCCTGCGGAATGACGAGGATCTCAAGTAAATCAGAGAGGGCTGGAATGGAATTCCCCGAGGGCGAAAGTGGCTCCTAATGGATAAAAGAGGTCCCGGAGAGATTTTTTAAAAAATCGGTTGGTTGGCGACTGGTGAAAGGAATACCGAAGCTCAGACTCAGAGCTGGAATGTTTTTGAAACCACAAGAACTGTCGATCACTAGGAAGTGCCATTAGCAGTTTTAGAGAGTCCCCGAGAGCTAACAGAGCCCCCTGAAAGCTAAGGGAAGTCCCTAAGGTTAGCGATGGTTGTAAGGAATACTGAGGACCAGCGTCAGAGCTAGAAAGCCCTCGAAGCAGGACCGGCTGTCAAGGACAGGGAAGGGTCCTTAACAGCTGGAGAGGACCCCTGACGATTGAAAATAGTCACGGCGATGGAGAGAACTGAGTGAGGATATCTAAGAGGCTCGGAAGTGGTCCCTAGGAGAGGAACAGGCCTCCTTGAAATTTCACGAGTCCCTATGGGCTAAGAAGAATACCGAACGCCAACTTCAGCGCTAGTATGTCTTTCTGGCCCAAAGGACTGCTGAGGACTGGGAAAGTCCCCTGAGACTTTCCCAGACTGGACTTTAATGTCGTCAGGCTTGGGAGGGGAGCTGAGGGATTAACAGAGTAATTTAAGAGTTTCGGGCAGTTCCGAGAGATGGCGATGTTTGCTAAAAAATTGTGAGGCCTGTCTGAGAGATGCAGGATTTCCCTAAAAGCTAGCCAGGCTTGTCGGGGGGCAGGAGTGGTTCAAGCAAGTTCTAGAGGGGTCCTGGTGGATGAAAAGGTACCGTGAGAGCCAGGAAACACTGGATTGGGTGCTCCTGAACTTTTAAATGGGTACCTGAGGATCTAGGCCTCATGAGGACTAATATAATCCTTGAGAGCTGACGATGGGTGAGAGGATTACTGAGGGCCATCCTCAAAGAGAGATACCGTTGAGAGTCAAAAATTGTGCCAATGATTGGGAAGGTCACCCACCGCCATCTCAACGGTGGCTGCCGTCCTAGTGGCCACAGTCGCCCCAACGGCCACAGCCATCTTGGCGGTGACGAACGCCAAGGTGGCTACAGCGGTCCAAGTGGCCTGACCACAGCTACTCCAGCAGCTACGGTCGCTTCAGCAATGGCGAAACAGGCAACCCAGCGATAGCTGTGATGACGGGCGCTTCACGTGTGTTGACATCCCTTTATACTCCAGAATAGGTTTTCTTGTATTCGTTGTTGTGGCAGTTAAATGGTTACTTTTTCTTTCTGGTCTTTACCAGACTGTTGGACCTTTATTGGAAATCGTGCATTAGCCACACCAGCGAGGAGTGCCTGATTTTCTCACGTATTTTATCATATTTGCGCATTATATATTCAATATATATACATATGTATATATATATAAAGAGGTCCTTCGAAAATAAGTGACCGAGAGCCTAGTAGTTTCAGAAAAGTGGAGATGGCTCCTGGTAGGTAGTGTGCCCCTTTAAATGTTCGTTCCCCGGGACCAAATCTTGGCTACGCCACTGACTTCGCCAAAATTTCACCTTCGTACGTCAAGTGTGGCCTCTCACAGTGCCGCCACCTTGTGCAGCAGGCACCCGCTGACTGCCAACAGAGCCAGCAGACGGCCTCCACGAGGCGGCGCCACTGTCGTTTCCACTCGTTCTCGCTCGTACCCGGGCGCCACAACCAACCAGGGGGTCTCAAATTGCAGCGGCAGCGGAACGAGGCCGCTGCAGATATACCCGCCGCGAGTAAATATGCAAGCGATGCTTGTTTTACGTTGTTACGAAGGTCTGTTTACACTTGGCGGACTACTGGTGTCGACAGAACTGGACAGAACCTATCTTCCGAGGGTCGGCAACACCCACAGAGCGGGCTCTGACGTCACGGCACCGAGAGACTACGTCACGCAATGCCGTTCCACACTGTCCTAGTGTTACCACGGGGGAAGACGGAGTCTGCTGTTAACGAACGCCCCCCCCCCCCAGTAAAAGCTCATGAGCAGAAGCCCTGCCCCATTGAATCTGTTCCATCCCCACTGCGTCCATTTCTAACTACGCTACTGCCCGTCGGTGGCGCCAGGACTTTGGATATGGAGGGAATGGGGAACACGCTAGTTTTGAGTCCATTCTTTCCATGCAACGCCCATGGTGTACCGTTAAGCTTCATGAAGTCTTGAGGATGTGTCTCCCTTTCCCCATCTGGTGCCACCCATGCATCGGCGCCGCCCATGTCCATAGGTGTAGGTTTCTGGAAATGATTTGAAGGGCTCAATGCATGAATACAATGGGAGGACAGAAATGTATTGAGGTGGTATACCACATGGGTCTCATGTTAAAGTTGACATTGCTGGGAGGGCAATGCCAACAGTGGGATTCCAAGTGTCCTCCGAAAAACATACCGAGCTGCAACCCCGCCACTGCCACTCCATTCTGGTACTTGAGGGTCTCCATATTTCCGTATCTTGTTTCAGCCCACAATCCGTAAGAGCGAAACTATGACCACTTCACACGCAGTTACCCTCCGAAGCAAATGGAACCTACTCCAGTGCCAACAGGAAGAAGTACTACGACCGAAGAGTTCATAAAAAGACTGTTCCACAGAGTATGCGAACGCTGCCCATGCATGGAAATCGCGACCACGGCCCGGAAATCGAGGCTCGGCCGCAAAATGTGCTTACGGAAGGAGGAAGTCGCCATCGCGACGCCGTCCGCCACGGTCCGTGCGGCGAAACGTCAAGCTGAGGCGGTACAGACGTCGCCAGGAATCCTACACTCCGTACATGTCCTGTGTCTCTATTTCTTGAAAGTGCGCTATCAAAACGCGTTCTTAATGAAACAAAAACAGGAAAACGAATCACCTCCAACGTGCCGTTCGTATAGTGAATTAGTACCGGCTACCCAGCAATATACACTACCTACTCCTCAGAGTACTACCGCTTGAAGCCAGTCAGCACCGCATTGGATCATTTATGGCGCAGGAACAAACAACCGAGGCGGCCCAGAAAGCCACATGCGACCGGACTACCTAAGAGACGGAACAGCAACAAGTCATTGCAATGATTACCATTTGGGAGCACGGGAAATAACTGTTGTGTTACAAGCAACAGCTTGTCTTTGGTTGTGTGCATAATACGCGCGGAAAAATACAAGTGCTACCCCAAACAAATGCATAACGCATGCAATGCTTTATTCTAGAATTGGTAGTCCAAGCACGCCAAGCAGCCAACGCGAAGATTGCCCTATAAGTTGTGTGTCCCAAATGCACTCTTCGTCCCAAAACCTCTTTTGGAATTGTTTACCTCATCACTGCGGTGGCTGTTTCTTGCTGGCACGGCGCAGAAATGCTAACCTATTTCTAAAATGCGTGTCCACGGAGATATTTCGGTGAGTCGCATCGTAAGAGCAAAATGTGAAACAATAGCGCACTTTTGTCTCCAGTCCGTTGGCGATGAACATGCGAGGTGTCCTTCCTTGCTGTCGATGTTATTTGTAATCCAGCAGGAAGCATAAAAGCGTACCTTGATATATATCTGGGCATGGACGTTAAGAATATTGTTCAGAATGATCAGGTCGGAACCTAATCATTTCCTCTCACGAATATTGAAGTCATTGGCGTTTCTGAGGCGAAAGGCGAAGTTATTCTCCATTGGAAATGGCTTTATATGATTGTATAATGCCCGAAGGCTACAATTGATGGCGATCAAATACACTCGCGTTCAATGACGGCATCGTTTGTTTACGACTGACACTGCTTGAAGGGCGGGGGTTGAAGATCACTGAGAGTGATCACAGTTGCGACTTTCTTCTCGTTGTTTTTATCACTGCGGCTATATACAATAAACGAACTCGATCAATCCCGAACGAATTTTTATGCCCTAAACCCCACAACTACAGATATTGGATTGCGTAAGACCTACATCTGGAGATGTTAGATGGACTAAACTGTGTGAAATCAAACTAACGAGCCCCACCGTGTAACATGCAACAACCGTGACCGTACCCATCGCCTTGATGTGCTGTTTTCCCTGGCGCTGTGCCAGTTGAAAGCAATCGGTGCCGTCGACAGGCGCGGGTGTAATTTGCCGCGACGTATCTAAAATTTAATGTACGGTATAGTCATTTCCGATGAAGGATAATGTTGCCCGTCACCCCAGCAACTTGAAGAACATGCATAGTCCTCACAGAGACTTGTTCGTTTTCGACATGTTCTGTCTAAAAAATAACATAAAAATAACTCCCTTTTGATAACACATATTCCCAGAGGTGCCTTATAGCCGCTAGCTAATTCATGAAAAAATATGTTCGTCTTGTTTACAGATTTGTATACAGATACAGTCTTATATACATCGAGAAACAATATGGAGATTACGTCCTGCATTCCGGTGCGTCTCCGAAAATAAAATTGTCATACTTACATTGGGCAGCAATATATCTTAATATCCATGGCTTAGGATTAGATCACGGGATCCACTTAGAAGACCAAACATTGAGTCTGGCTGTAGATGAAACCATCATGCATACATGGACAGTAAAATATTGCACCAGAAGCGTCAAGATGTGAAAGTGTACCTCATCCTAGCAGAATAAAAGACAATGTGATATAACTAAGTGATCATGTGCTATTCAACTGTGCCACTATCTGCCCGTATCACCTTGGAAATTATATTGCACCGATATCGATGAAACACAGCACACCCAGTCACAGTTTCCCTCCACTGAATTTGCTAACTCGTGTCATCGATCGATACAACTGACAAATAGTCTCCGGCAAAATGGATTTAAAAGGCCTAGAAATACTGGTGCAGTGCTCGTGCGTGCGATGTTAGTTCCATATCGTGGCAACCGTCTCCTGGTACGAATCGCGCGGCCAATTTCCACGAAATGTCCGGTGCTTTCCACCCTCGCTTCCATAAAAGAGATAAGGCCAAACTTTGACGACAACAGTAAATTGCGATGTATTTGTGGGAATTAGGGAGCGCTGCGCCAAGTGATTCGGATCCAGATGAAACAATTTGGTGGAGATCGGAAGTCGGATGGGAAATAAAGTTGGAAAAAATGGTCTACTAACTTCGTGCGTGAGTGGAAGATTGGAGCAATTCATGAAATTCCCAAGCCCGATAGGGCATTTTTCACCACGTTTCTTGATACCTGCATTATTGGACAGCCCATACTAGCGGTGTTACCACCACGGCAAGCTAGTCAGGTAGGTTGGAATTTCCGAGAAAGATGGTCTTTTCTCACCACGCTTGATGCCTGCATTGTTTGACGGCTCACACGAGTGGTGTTTCCACCATGATTGGAGGCCAGCCATTGGCTCATTTACCCATCATAATAACTAGAGAACCTTCCTTTGCTATGTTTATTTTGACGCGAAGTGACCACGCAGTTGATGCTCGAAAATCTAAATACGTATAGTCCCCTCCACACGGGTGGTCGCCAGGAGAACTTGCCAAACAGGGACTGCTTCGATATTTAATTTCTCCCGTCGGGAAAATAGCAACATGATTATATCGTGGTGGAGCGTCACAAGGTATGCTCGGCAAAACAGGAATCAACTTCAGCCTTTTTTCAAATCCTTAATGTCACGTTAGTTGGGTATGTACCAGACTCGAAGATTCATTTAACATATTGCCATAAGAGACAGTAACCAATTTCTTTTCACTGAAGCACATCCTCAGGTGACATGTATACGAACGCCACCACACATGTCCTGAACCAAAGGATGAGTTTGATCCTGATGACAACACCTATCAAACTTCATTATGACATTGACCTTGACATTGCCCCTGGTTTAGTGTGCTGTGTTTCATTATTAACCTGCAGATGCATTACAGATATTACAGATATAGGGAGGGGCAAACGTCAGCACTCTCTTCTTGGAGCTACGTGAGTAATGCCCAAAATAACCACGTAAGCGACCGAAGGTTTTCGGAAATTCTAGACCGGTTCGCTTGACATCTTCTCGCGTAAACGCATTCGCTCGAAGTTAGATTACGGAGCAACTATATAAACAAAGATCTTCAGTAATATAGGATGTCCTTTTGTCATTCTGTTTGCGCCAGTTTTCGCATCCGAGAGCAAAAGTTGGTCACTTCATCACATGTAGGGCAGCAGAGTATATTGTTTCCAGCAACGCTGGGGATGATTGTCCAAGCCACACACCTTTGAGTTCATGCACATAGTGAGGACGACCACTCGACACTTGCCACGCCCAGTGCTGCGTCATGCGGCACGTGCCAGTGCTGAGGGAAGCGAAGGTTGAGGAAAGAAGCGCCCGCCTTCCCACTCTTATATTTTCGTGATCAGCTGCATGATAGACGGCCTTGGGCGTGGCTTTCGACGGGGATGGCAGTGGTGGTGATCGTGAGGGGAAACTTGCATAAAAAGAGGGAAAAAGAGAAAAGGTCGGTGCCGATTGTCCCCACCCAGCGAATTTGATGCCCATTGTTGTCCCCCACCCACCGAAGTTGATGCAAATTGTCTCCCGCTCAGCAAAGTTGGTGTCGATCATCCCCCACCAAAAAAGTTGGTGTCGATTTTTCCCCACCCATAAAAGTTGGTGTCAATTGTCCCACACCCAGCAAAGTTGGTGCCAATTGTCCCCCACCCAGAAAAGTTGGTGTCGATTATCCCCCACCCAGAAAAGTTGGTGTCGGTTGTTCCCTATCTAGCAAAGGAGATCCGAGGATCGTTTGCGACTGAGAAGGTATTGTTGCAAAAGGCTGGCTCCAAATTGAGGTTTAGAGGGGACAAAGGGCAAAACAACTGCAAAACAACCCGACAAGGGTTCTTGGACATGGAAAAATAAAGCACCGACTTTACAAGACACGTAGCACTTGTAGAACAACTTACAAAGTGACCAATACCATCATTTAATGTCTCAACCCAGCAAAAGTCTGTGGCGATGCCTCTAAAGACGGTCACGATATCTTCCCAACTAACATATCATTAGTCCACATCGCATCTTATAAGGAACACTGGGAACTCCTAGGGGAACATAAAAAAGGAACTTCTGCTTTGCCGTAAATGCCGTAAGTGTTCTGATGCCGCAGAGGAGCTATCAGATCCGTTAATATGAGTCACGACAATCGGTTTGAGAGTTTGAAGCGTATGCCGGGTGTTACAGCCATTACGAATTCACTTGTATTGCCCTTCTAATGGTTGGATATGTTGATCACGACATATGGTGCCTGAATGTTGGAGCTAAAACTTTTGGAAGATCTGTCTCACCGTTCCTAACTATGGAGAGGGTGGGGGTCGGGGAGGAGGCGAGATCACGCACGGAGAGTAATTCGCATGTGTGTGACACATGAGGAAGTCACGTATGGTACTCAAATTAAGGAAAAGATGCCCTACTGCAACCTGATGAAAATATAACAGCGTATGTGTAGAAAATGAACTTCGATAACACGCTGGCTATCTGAGAATTAGTGAATGTGGGTGATAATCTGAGCACAGACCACCAAGCACACACCTAATGGCATCTGGACACTAACTGGAGAATACCGACGCGGCGGAACCGAAGTTCGTCGTTCGGTTCCCACGCTCTCACGGTCTATGCAGGGCGTTCTGTTTATTATGGATCCTGGTTACCTAAAGCTACACCAAAACACATTTAGACTTAATTTGATGCGTTTATCACATTCAACACCACGAACAAAACGACCTCTCAAGCCAGGCTGGGTTCTATGTTGTGACCTATCCTTGGGTAATTGCATTTACGTATGGAGCAAACCATAATGCTGCCGCTATTTAGCAAATCGACGATTCTGTAGGTACTGGATGTCACGCATCTGTGCACATTAACGCAATTTGACCTACATTAATTCCGTGGTGGATGTGCATTTCATTAGATACCGACGCACTCCCAGCCAGGCTTTACTGATATAATCCAACGGATTTAAAGGTGGACACAGGCGACATAGAATCCCACCCTCACTACTCACGAAGCCATGGATCCAAGTTCATATTTTCAAGGCATATTTTCAGATAGAATAGGGAGACTGACAAACTAACATCAGCAGAGTGCCAAACCAGGATGGCCTAGACCCCACTCTCCACCCCCGCTCGACCCACACATGATCTCCTGCCACGCCATCAGCACGACTAATGCCGATCATGCTGGTGCCAATCGAATTGAGCAGCAGTGAATAACCGGGAGAGCGGCGTCGCCGAGACTCGACGCTCGGGTGGTGGTGGTGCGAGCAAACTCGCGTTGTGATTGGCTGCCACCGCCGACGTGCAGGCAGTGCTGGCCGGCGCGCGGCGTCAACACGTCCGGCCGGATAGTGCAATGGTCCGGTTGGAAGTTGCTCGCTGCTGCTGGGTACTCGGCCGCTGCCGCTGGCGTGGCCCGACTGCTCCAGCCGCGGCTAGTCGTTAGCGACACCCGCAGTTAGCTACACCATAATCTCATTTGGAAATTAGTCATCACCGTAATATCCTTCGCCAGGGACTTAACACGTGAGCCTCAGAATATGCCACTGTTTTGTTGTTATGAGCCTTGTGCTAGGGCCTTGATTGTTTAGAGTGTTTGTGAATGTGATTGATCGGGGAAGTCCAGGGTGCTCAAGTTTGCGGACGATGCGAAATTAACCAGAGTGTCGATCGGGAACAAAATTTAAAACAATGCAAATGATTAATTTAAGCTTGCATGTGAATTTGTCTGATCTTTTGATAATGAAGACGATTATGAACACCGGCCCAACAAAGCCCGTGTGTATTGGAAAGAAATAACCAGTTATGTAATTTTTATTTGGTCATAATATCATTAACTAACGCATGGGTGGGACAGCTGCGAGAGATGGGGGACACGATCCTCGAGCTTCGTGAATGTTAACATTTTACGCTTATTGCGGTGCATGCAAATAATCGATCCGCAAACCCTCTCATACCCTCTGTCCCAAAATCCGTGGCGACGTTCATAAACTAAGGCGGGGTAGGGTGGGATGGATTGGGGGTGGCGGAGTTTGTGCACTTTTAAGATGAAGGTTTCCACCTCCATGTTTGACCTCATTCATCAATGCCACGACATATCCCTTCAATGTTTGTGAAGGAGAACCAGAAGGATACTGAATCCACTGATGAGGTATCCACCTTCGGTGTATAGCATAAGTGGTTCGATATTTTTTGTTTTGTTTTGCCTAGCGGTGTGTTGGAATACCAGACAGTTGAGAGATGTCCGTTAGCGTCATTGGTTCCAGAACTGTTGGTTTATAGGAGGACGTGGTCGCGCCGGCAGATGTCGGTGACCGACAGGAGTGCCGACAAAAAACCGGTGGACGTGCCATCGGCACATTTCCAGCCGGTGACGTCCGTGATTGTAGCCCGCTTCCGGTTGCACACCTGCTGTCGGGAGGAAGACGAGCCTGTCGCCCGCCGTGACTGTGCGTGACTGTAGCCTGTCTCGTGATGTACTCGTGCCGTCTGGAGCAAGATGAGCCTGTCAGCGGTTATCGCGGCGCGCCTCTGGAAACTAGTCGAGCCGTGTCGGTCCGCCGAGCTCTGGACAAAGTGTTCCTCGACGGTTTAATGTGCCGAGCTCCAGGTTCAATAATGCAGGCCAGAATTATCAGCCGGTCCACGTTGGCGCTTGAGTCGGTCCTGTCTGTGGCGTGCGTCCGTGAGGCGGCTGGATCCCAGACACGAGAAATTGCCTGCAGGTGCAGTGGGGTGCATTCCCACAACTCAGCCTACGAGCCTAAAGCTCTCCAGTGTGGCTGGTCATACGTCTGCAAGAATGTTTGGCTGATCCGTGTGGTGCGTGATAGTGATGTCAGGATTTTCAAAGCAGTTGTCGTCGCGAACCTAATCTCAGCAACATTTAAACCACTTTATGAAACATTTTTGGATAAAATGGATGCAAATTAAAAACAGCACATCGACTCTGAGTGGAGAAATTAGAACGCGAAACTCTCATAGAAGCGTTATTCATGGTTTCAAAAGTGTGACGGTCGGGTAGGCCGGGCTGACTCGGGTCGTTCAGGTGAAGTTGTGTGCCACATACACAATCTCACATACAACCAAAGAGCAACCAAATAAACGCAAGTGCATATAAATATAATAACTGGTTGCAACGTAGTCTGCGGATTCTGAGATCAGCTGTCAATGATTGAGACTTATGCGGTCTCGTTGACATGCTTTAGGCAATTAGCATGTATATTGTGTTCACTGCCGACATATGACCATGCTGAGATGCTGTTTGATGCCGATGACTGCCAGCGTCGCTCCCTTACTGCTTCCGCAATGGGCCGTTATGCATATGTTCGTGATGTGCGAGCCTCCCGAGAGCATAGGGCACCGTTTATACTGAGACGGAAGCATTCTTTCTGCGCAATATGCCCGACAGAAGTACACGAGTCCTTGCGACCCTGTTCGAAATAGTTGGTGTAATGGGCGAGCACACACCACGTGGATATCTTGAAGTAATTCATCCTCAGCGAGAAAAAAAAACTGAGTACTGTATGCTGCATGCTGTATGTGCTGACACTCCGACTATGCCACTGCCATGCGGTCATTGGCTGCGGTCTATCCGGCACGTATTCTTGCCACATTGAGCACACATGTATAGATACAAATGACTGGAACAGAGTTTCTATTATTTCTGCCTAACCTTATTCTATTCTCACAATCAACATGAACACAACAAAATGCTTGTTGTACGTTGTTTTCCTCACTAACTATAGAAACTTGATTTCCAGTTTAATTTCAGATTCAGCGTTAACGAAGGCAACATGATTGGAATGAAGCCCATTTCGTGTTATAATGTTTGATGACTGCGACTAAAGTAATGTATGATAAACAAAATCACTCAACCAGTTGCCTTTCATATCAATATTTGTGGCTACTAAATATATCAAAGCATGCCAATATTTCGTACTTTACCGGGCTAGTGCATTAATCTAGAATTACAGTACGCAAACCAGTGCAAAGTCTACCAAAGGCTAACAGAATAGTCCAGATATATGAAGAAAGGAAACCGAAACCGGCACCGGATTTTGTGCTCAGTAAAAAGCCGTAAGCTGGCTAAAATTACGTGAGATTGTGCGGGATAGCGGGCGGTGCGATAGGTATGGCGATCTGTGAAGGGTATTGTCACATCACAGTGACACACACCTACGGCACACAGCGCAAGGCAAGAATAGCAAGATGCTTATCCGGACGTTTGCTATGCCAAGTACCCATGGGTGGAAAATGCGGAGAATCGTCTGATGTGACACACAGTGGTGACATGACATCGCCTCATGTGACGCATAGTGGTGGAACAATATTGTCTGATGTGACACACGGTGATGTCATGACATGTTTTCACGTGACGTACAGTGCTGGCGTGACTTCGTCTGACGTGACACACAGTGGTGGCATGACTTCGTCTGAGGTGACACACAGTGGTGGCGTGACTTCGTCTGACGTGACACACAGTGGTGGCGTGACTTCGTCTGAGGTGACACACAGTGGTGGCGTGACTTCGTCTGACGTGACACACAGTGGTGGCGTGACTTCGTCTGAGGTGACACACAGTGGTGGCGTGACTTCGTCTGAGGTGACACACAGTGGTGGCGTGACTTAGTCTGAGGTGACACACAGTGGTGGCGTGACTTCGTCTGAGGTGACACACAGTGGTGGCGTGACTTAGTCTGACGTGACACACAGTGATGGCGTGACTTCGTCTGACGTGACACACAGTCATGACATGACGTCGTCTAGCGTGACATGCTGTCATATTATGACACCACCTGTCGTCGTATTTGTGGAAGGTCCGCTCGACGTTTCCGACTTCCGTCTTGTACTCCGATTGCTACGGTACACATTTGAAGAGCCTCCGGCAGCACGGGTGCAACCACTGGGAGGGGGCTGAGAGCATATGCCCCCCAGGTTGTGAAAAGTGGCGATTTGTCCCCTCCAAATTCTTTCGTGTCTCCCCAAGCCTCAGCTACCGGAGTGCGATCGCCGCAAAATTACACGTAGTCATTTATAAAGTGAAAATTTAAATATGCGAGAGAATCATCCAAAATACCAGAAATCGATGTAGCCAATCAACAAGCTTCACGTGCTATCTGTCGTTACAAAATCTCCGAATGGTAAATCAGGAAACGTTAGAAGTGTCTGCTAACGGGCCATTTTTGAATAACATGAATCTTGACGATATTGTATTCTCGCTTAACGTGAAAATTGTGTTTTGGGAGGTAACGCATTTGCATTATCGCAAGGCTTTATACATTTTAGGTTGCATTCCCTTGCGCATATATTGATATATGTTGAGGAAACGTAACTGGGTGCCCTTTGGTATCTTGAAGACCCTGGAAGGGAATCATGGACAGCCCTAGGCACGTACATCAAGTTAACGTAATCGCATTCGTATTCAGCGACGAGATCGCCAGAGGCGTATTTGTATTGGCATCGACATTCATTAGGTTTATGATCGTTCGAATCAACTCCCACAAATGCTTCTGCTTGCACTGAATGCACTGGAAACAACTACGTAGGTTTCACATTACCAATTGAATAGTCAAGGTCCAATGCAAATCGGTTTCTTCTGTCGCTTCCCATTTTTTTCTCACCAAAACCTGGCCAAATATGGCCACAGGCGATAACCCGTGTTGAACTATCGTGTAACGTTTCAAACCGGGACATGTCAAGGTTAAACTTCAAGGTCAAGGGTTGTTTGATTTATTGGGTGGCGAAATTATAGCGATATCGACCGAACGCACGGTTCGGTTGCTATCGCATACATTTCCATCAAATGAGCATCATTTGATGTGGTTTGTTATGCAGTATCAGAAAGCTAAGCAATCGAATTGTTGTTCATGGACAAAGGTCGAGCTAATCCTTCGGCGGTCTCAATTTTTCACAGTTTTTGCGCAAACCTATCCAAATCTGGTATCAAGCGATAGCCAGCGGTGAACACTCGAGTAATATTTCAAACTGGGACATTTCAAGATCAAAGGTTTCAGATTGAGTTTTTCGATGACCTCGCGTTTCATCGCTATGGCTTCAATTTGCTAAAAATGGATATCACTCGACGTCGCTTATTGTGCGGTGCCAAAGAGTGGATAATTCGCAATAATATCGATGGGTTGAAATTCAAGCTGATTTCTTCGATCGTCTCGGTTTTTTTTTTTTTTTGGGGGGGGTCTCCAAAGCCTACCCAGATCCACTATCAAGCGATAACTCATGATAAACCTTCGAGTAACACTTTGACAGCGGGATATGTCAAGGTTCAGTTTCTTCCGTCAAGGTCCGTTCTCTTCCGCCAAGGTCCGGTTTCTTCCGCCAAGGTCCGGTTTCTTCCGCCAAGGTCCGGTTTCTTCCGCCAAGGTCCGGTTTCTTCCGTCAAGGTCCGGTTTCTTCCGTCTTTCGCAATGCCAAAGGTTAGTTTGAATTTATCGAAGTCCTCGAAGCGACTCGTCACTATGGTTCAATTTGCACCAAGTAGGTGTCATTCGACGTGGCTTGTGCCTTATTATATTGCCACGAAATCGAACTAATTTCAAAGGTCAAAGGTCAAACCGATTTCTTCGGTCGCCTCGCATTTTTGTCTTCGCCCTAATCTACCCACATATGGCGTCAAACAATACCAGTTAGCCCGTGGCGAACCTCGTGTAACATTTAAAGCTAGGACATGTCAACGTCAAACCACGAGATCGAAGTTTAGCTTAAATTGCTCGAAGTCATCGCGCCTGGTCGCTATGTCTTCAATTTCCATCACGTGGGCGTCATTCAACTTGCCGTGAGGTACTCTAGCAAACCGTTCAGAAATCATATTTGCAAAGTCCGCAAAGTCAAAGGTCGAATCCTATGTTTGGTGCCATGAGATAGACCGTGGACAACCCTCAAGTAACATTTTAACCAGGGACATGCCGGGTCAAGCCGCAATGTCAATGGGTCAAGCCGTCAGCTGGACGTCTAAAAGTAAACATTGGTCAGATATTTTACTTGCAATTTATTGACGTATAAAGTCAAACGCACCGGGCGAAATAATGCATTAAAAATGACGGCGAGACATGTTAAGCATATCCAAGCAACACCTATACTCACCATATATTCTCCACCAAACGTGTCTATTAGTTATGCCAATAACGCCAAAACCTACGGAAAATGGCAGTGTATAATAATTAGGCTCATTTAACCACAACAAATTTGACGTAGGATCACGAAATTCCAACATAAGTGTTTCATATAGCCTTCAGTCACCCTGCAGAATTACTGCCCCGAGCTTTAATATCTACGATCACATTCTTAGCGGTTTTCTCTTTTTATCCCATACCTATCCTTATTGAACATTTTGCAAACATCTCCTAGACTGATGCTGGATTTAGCTTGCGCATTGCCCGTCTGCACCACATCTCAGAAATCATCTGTGACTCTGAAGGTTCATCATATTGGAACTTCCGCTTGCCAGATGAGTTTCTCTGTGCTTTATTGCTCTACCACACAACTTCTGATCAGCCGAGGCGTAACGGACAGTTCCAGCTCTCACAATATAAATTACGGTTTGTGACATTACGATTTTCATTAGCTGCTTGCCACGTGTCCGCGATCTTTTTTTTTACCTCAGGCGATCCATGGTAAATGCATTCCCACTGAATGAATACAAAAGCATTCTGCTTTATCAGCAGTTGTACAATAATAAAAGATCATTCAGCGGTCCACACAACCCACATCAGTATCTTCGCATTATGAGCAAAAATGCAAACGTCCCAACGGTGTATTGCTCGTCCGTTCATCCCTATAACTTCTGGATGGTTACAATCCATAATTTGTAGTATGCATACATATTTACCTTTCGTCCCCTCTATATTATGCTTTGCTTTCACTTCCACTCATTCACTCACCTGTTGGATAACTCATTCAATTGGTACCCTACTCTTGTGTAGAAGACAACATTTTTTTTTGTACAGCACAATTGCGATAAATGAAACGTTGTTTCGTACAGCAAAGGACCAAAACCCTAATGCCAGAGTTGAGGCCCGCTCGTGTAATCAGCGACGACACCTGGGAACGAATACGTGCTGTTTGAAGCCAGCTAACTTCTATATATTGCAAGCGCCTGACGAACTCTGCTTCCAGACGAATGCAAAAGGTGGTCGACAACGATGGTAGATGGTCACGACTTTAGGCCACAGGAGCAGCTATTCATTATTCCAGTGTTGGGAGTATTGATCTGTATGCTGTGGTTGTGTCTTCGTCGTTGTCAACGAAGCAGGTCTGCATAGGCGTAATGCGTCCTCATGGTACCTTATGCAATTTTTTAGATACAAGACCTGTTGAAATCGCTCGGTAGATCATACCATTGCTTTTACTGTTCACTGTTCCTTAAAAAAAACAAAAACTACCGGAATGTCTGAAAAAACGCATGAAAGGTCCGAGGTTATGGCGTGTCATCTATTAACACTCGCACGTCCGGCGGTCCGCGCCAACTTCGCATGTCCGGAAGGGGGGGGAGATGCCTGCCCACCTAAGATCTCTAGAACTATGTTAGCTAGCGACAAACGAAAAACGGCGTTGGATAGCTGGTGACAGGTTCTATCGAAAGTGTTCGGTCATTTTTTTCACTCAGGTCAATATTCAGGCCACTGGGTCATCATAGGCCAAATTCGACCAGATCGGGTGGGACTCTCAGATATTGCACATATCGCAGGACCTGTAACAGATGGAAACAAACGGCGAACGCTATTCGACAGTCCTTGAAATATGCTATCGATAATAGGCGGTGTGATTTAAGGTCAGGCCAACCGAAACTATGACCTCAGATCAAGGTCATGAAGTAGCTTAGGGAGGGCATGCAATGTATCAATCGACACGTTTTGGCAATACAAGCATAATTACGGTAATTTCAGCCTTCTAGCTCAATGTAGTGCAATAAAATGCACAGAAATGTGCTAGTGATCTCAAGTGACCTCAGATGACCTTGGCGAGGTCACTGAGCAGAAATGTCAGCGGTAACATTGAGCATAGCTTCCAACTACACGCCACAACCGCTGTGAGATCGTTCCGAGAGCAAATATGTAACCAGGAGGCATTTGTATATTTTACCAGAGCCCTATAATGGGGAAGCCATGGCCGCGACCTGACCTTAAGTCAATGCTTAGAAAAAAACGATATATATTATGATCCCTGATGAGATCATGACGTGTTATAAGTTTGAAATAAATCGCCCAATTATTGTGGAAGTTTTACCACCTAGACCTCCGAGTGTAGTTGGGTCATTTCGCCTGAACTGGTGACCTGACCTGAGATGACCTAGGGTTAAAAATATGTGAGGATATGTGGAAAAGACGAGTGAGTCACTTCAACTTCAACTTCAATAATGGTCACTTCAACTACACTTTCCTTTTTTATCATCACACCAAGCATACTACGTGGCCTTGTTGTTGGTATATGCGGCTACAATCCTGATGAAAGTATGCTCGCTTACTTGGCCTGTCGAATATTTTAAACTATAATTTAAGTAGTCTAGTTAATTGGAGTGGGTTCTGCCGCCTGGCGGAACGCGAGTGCTGCCATCTGATATTCTGATTCTCTCAAAAGTATGGGAAGTTCTGCATTTGGATGTCATCATGATTTCCACGGGGTGGTCGAGGCACCGATTCAGGGACGTCACCAGATGAGCAAGTGGTGTCCGTTCCCCTCAAACATTGGAATAAACAGTTCGAATACGCCAGCGCTTTTCATACTTTTACATGAAGGCGGCGGTAAAAAAAAGTGTTGTCAATTTGCTTCCACCATTCGAAAGGAAGCAACCAAATAGAATGCGTAGTATGAACCAGTGCATGCATCGACTATACCAGTCATGGGAAGTTCACCCAGCAATTCGCGGCACCCGACCAGGACGTGCGGCTGTTTCTGCATTGGCGGTGCACTTGCAACAAGGCCTCGCCGGCTGATTGCTTCCACGATTAACACTAGTACGGACAGGAAGATTATCGGAGACGACCTTGACCAGGTGGATGCACTGGCCAGAGAGGCTAGCCGGATTGGTCAGCCATTGGTTCTCCCACTGTGAGGCTGTGATATCAAACCTGCGTCCAATGAGTGTTCGCCGATATTGGGCCGCCCGTTCCCGCAGGACTTCAGCTGATGTTTATTAACCTGCGCCGTCTTTCCGGTCAAATTTTCACACCCCGTCTCGGGAGGGGGGGGAGGGGTCGGTTGAAGACCCTCCTCTAAAATCCAAACTAAGCATCGCACGAAAACGAAAGAGGTATCATCGGAAAGCGCTCGACGACTAGGGTCCTGGTCCACCCTCCAAAACAATTTTCACCCAAAAGTGACGTCACCAGGGGGGCTAGATTTTCACCTGCATGCCGCTTTTGGAGAATAATTTATCCGTGGAACCCAGGAGCCAGCGCATTCCGCATCCGGTGCCCAACACAAGGTCGTCTGTGAAGGTCAGGGCAATGCGACCAGGTTCATCACCGCCGCTTGGTCGGGGCACGTGGCGCCCCCCCCCAATGTCCCCACTAGCTCGTCAACGGTCATGTTGATCAGCTTCGGGGACATTTCAGTCATGCGTATTTCTTAATCGGTGGATTTTGTGTTAAATGCATCGCAGTGTTTTCGATCCCCTTCTGCTGGGGCTCAAAGCAGGCTTCCGTGGCGTCGGAAGCTGAAATGAGGGGCATGTGGGATCCCAGTAGTCTGTCGTGGGGCTCAGCACGACCGTCCCGCAAACGCACATCATGTTTATGGTGACACAAACCATTTCCATTCATCAAGCATACATGGTGCAAAACGTTTTAATGGCCGAAGGTAAATTACACAATGGGATTAATTAATCTAGGTGAATAATATCCAACAAATAAGTTAAGAACAATTAAATATACACATGGCAATTGTCAACCTTATATTTCAGTCGCTCATTTACATTTTTGGATATTCACTCCCATGGTTCGGATTTCATAGGCATAACTCACCTCAAAATCTCAAACTTTGGAAACTTTTCTTAAATTCAAACTTGCGCTGATTTGAGATGATACTTCATGAGACCACGAAGGGGGTTCCAGTTTCAGTGCTTAGAATTTGTTGCTTGATTTGAAGGCTAATACTGATAATCATCATTCAGGAAGAATATAGTGAGATCTTTGGTAGTCATTTCGGTTCCTGGAGTTGGCTTTCCTAACATGAATCTGGTGAAAGGCATGCGAATCGACAGCTAGCAGGTTTCCTCAGGGCACTGGTTAAATGAAAAATAACGATGGGATATTCGATCCCATTCAACACCGGGACGCAATGTACAATAATTATCCCTAAATATGGTGGTAATTCGTATGAAAAATTGTCATGCATTAGAATTCGAATGATGATAGATTACTCCCATGCTCACAATGCGCTATTAAGGGGCATTTTAAGGGTGGTGAAGGTGTTGATTCAGGGATGTGACCAACACATTGTGTTAAATTAGGGAACGATGGTGGATGCGATGGATGAAGGGAAATTCACGATGATCTAAAGGCATGTCCCAAGTTGTATTTGATGGATTAGGAGTGACCGACATACAGGGCTTCACCGAGGACTTGTCTCGAGGTAATGGTGGCGGCGCCGATATAGGTCCGTTCTAAGATTATGTAGCACAAAAGATGAGGTGCCGTTTTACGGACTTCACCAGGGGTTATCTCAGATGGGGTGGGGGTGGCGGTTCTTCTGCACACTACGTTATATCAATGCAAGGTGTCAAATTGGTTAGTCTACATACCTTTGTTTTCTCACGATAAGCAGACCCTTTGGATGTTAGGAGCCTATATTTTGTTCAAGTGTAGCTACTCACTACGAGTTGTTTGCTTATATGTCACCCTGTTTACCTTTCTAAATACCTGGCGCCACCCCTGTCTGTACAGGTGCGTGCTAATATTCGATAAACCGGTCATGTGCATCTACATGCAGCTTCTCGACAAAACAGATTCGTTCTACCCCTCTTAGTTGCATCACTTTGGTTAATTGCAAAAAGAGAAGAAAGCAGCATCTCAAAGCACAAGGGCTATTAAGCACAAAAAGAATACACAGTACTGTAAGCGTTGTGAAGCATCCGTGAACGTCACACTTCCAATCGGATAGGGCAAACTGACATGTCGCTTCCTCAGACTATGGGGAGCCGCGTTACTTCCTGAAACCTCGCCAGCATGAGACCAAGAGACGTAATAGTGCCTCAGAAGGAGCCATGCCGAGATGGAGCTTGAAACAAGGCGTTTGCTGTAATGTCAGGTTTCCCAGAATATAATTTATTGGAAATGATGTGTGGAGCGATCGAAGGAGATGCTTTTTGTTGAGGTACTCTGCATCAAAGTGCCCAGTATGTTTGCCACATTCGCCAAAGCATCCGTATATTACTGTTCAAGCAGTTTTTGTGAAGGCAAGGACTTCTTGATTTGCCTGGAGGAGACTCACAGTCTGAAATACAAGTTAGGAGCGGGACAGAGTTTCATGAAATAGAAATGAAGACATTTATATTTCATGACAGAATATGAATATGCATACGGATATAGTAACGCTAATACCGGACGATATGCGGATAATATGGTCATACTTGGCTTGGAGCGCCCTCCAACAGATCACAAATGAGTGAAAGTCGGAGAAGAGCATCAGTTTCGCACCAAATATCCTGTTGAACGGTAGGTCGAATATGACAACGAAGTATACAAGGTAAGTCAGTTGAATAATCAACCAGAAAAATACCTCACGGTGGGTTGGATGACATCACATTTTGATCTTACGTTGAAATTATCCTAAGAGGAAACCAGATACTGACAACTACTGAAAAACAAAGCAAAAGCATCCGATCATCACAACGAACCCCTTGGTCCCCACAATAACCTCATCAATAAAGCTGGTTCACATTGTACATGGTATTTCCTTCCAAGTTGACCTGTCCGCCAGGTTCCGCCTTTGTTTCGCCACCGACTGAGTGGTCGCTCCGACAGCAGCCGCAGCCGCAGCTCAGACGGCGTACGCCGGCCCCGCCCGTACCACCAGCGGCCCCGCCCGTACCACCAGCGGCCCCGCCCGTACCACCAGCGGCCCCGCCCGTACCACCAGCGGCCCCGCCCGTACCACCAGCGGCCCCGCCCGTACCACCAGCGGCCCCGCCCGTACCTCAAACGGCCCCGCCCGTACCACCAGTGGCTCCGCCCGTACCACCAGCGGCCCCGCCCGTACCACCAGCGGCTCCGCCCGTACCACCAGCGGCCCCGCCCGTACCACCAGCGGCCCCGCCCGTACCACCAGCGGCCCCGCTCGTGCTACCAGCGGCCCCGCCCGTACCACCAGCGGCCCCGCTCGTGCTAACCAGCGGCCCCGCCCGTACCACGAGCGGCCCCGCCCGAACCACCAGCGGCCCCGCCCGTACCACCAGCGGCCCCGCCCGTACCACTAGCGGCCCCGCCCGTACCACCAGCGGCCCCGCCCGTACCACCAGCGGCCCCGCCCGTACCACCAGCGGCCCCGCCCGTACCACCAGCGGCCCCGGCCGTACCACTAGCGGCCCCGCTCGTGCTACCAGCGGCCCCGCCCGTACCACCAGCGGCCCCGCCCGTACCACCAGCGGCCCCGCCCGTACCACCAGCGGCCCCGCCCGTACCACCAGCGGCCCCGCCCGTACCACTAGCGGCCCCGCTCGTGCTACCAGCGGTCCCGCCCGTACCACTAGCGGCCCCGCCCGTACCACAGTCGTAGCTCAGACGGCGTACGTCGGCACGGCCTGCTCCCTGCAGCGGCCCCGCTCGTACCACCAGCGGTGCAGGTCGGCGCCGGCGTGGGCCGGGGCCGCGGCGTCGGCCGCCAGCAGCTGGTGCAGCCGCGTGCACACCTGGCACGCCCAGTTGGCCGACTGCACCTGGTGCGTGGTCCGCCAGCGCCGGTAGCGGTGCAGCAGCTCGTCGGGCATGTCGCGCAGGTGAAGCGCCAGCGCCCGCGGGCCGGCGAACGCCGCCGCGTCCACGTACGAGCCGGGCGGGGTGAGGCGCGCGTAGTCGGCGCCGCCGCCCACCACCGGGATCAGGCCGTGCCGCAGCGCCTGGTACAGCCGCGACGAGACGAAGTCGGCGCAGTGCGCCGGCTCCAGCGCCAGGTAGAACGTGTAGTTGCCGCCGAGCCGCTCCAGGCAGTCTGTCGCCGAGCCGCAGCTGGCGTTGCCGGCGAAGCGCGCGAAGCACCGCTTGTCGGCGCCGCAGCTGGCGTTGGCGCACGGCCCCACCACGTCCACGTGCATGTGGCGCTGCAGCTGGCGCACGTACAGCTCGCGCCGGCTCTGCGTGGCGCACAGCTGCGGCCGGAACAGGGCGCGCCGCGGCTGGGGGCTGGCCGGCGGCTGCGCGGCGCCGCCCGGCCGCGCCGCCGGCACCACCAGGCCGTACCGAAGCGACACGTCCGCGTCCAGCCGGTAGCTCAGCGTCCAGTTGAAGAGGCCGTCGTACGCGCGCAGGTCGAGCCGACGCCGGTTCGCCGTGGGCGGGTCGAGCGACAGCAGGCCCCATAGCTGGCCGGCGGGTCGGTCGGCCGGCTCGGGCGGCGGCAGCCGCTGCAGGTCGACGGCCGAGAACAGCACCAGCGCCGCCTCCTCCAGCCGCCGGTCCTGCGTGCTGAACGCGCAGCGCGCCCGACAGTCGCGCAGCCGCCTCACGCTGAAGAAGCGCTCCCAGTTGTCGAACCGGTCCCACAGCGTTGTCCACAGCAGCACGAGTGGCCGCTGGCGCGAGGCGGCCGGCTTTTGTCGCGTCTCGCGCGTCATCTGAGCTCGCCGAGTCCGCAGAGGCGACCTGGCCGGCCCGTGCTGGGCCGCCAGGTGGCGCGTCGACGAGTGCTGGATGAAGAGCAGGAAGTAGGCTGTGGTTGCCAGGTACAGCAGCAGGAGGAACGCAGCAAACCGGTATCCAGTCAGCATGGCCATCGGCTCCGACCCGCCGGGAGAGTTCGCCCCTCTGCACACTGTTCACGCAGGCGTCCACCGTCCGGCAGTCGTACACTGGGCGCGGCCTGATGACACGCGACCGCCGCCTGGCTCGGCTGCCTGATCAACTCCGAGATAGGCTCGCGAGACGTCGAGAGCTTACCGTCAAACACGAACGCCGAACAGCCAGCTCCGCTACACCACACACGCCAACCGCACACGCTCAGCTGATAGTCACACACAAACACACCGAGATCAAATGGCTCGATTGCGAGATCGGCGCCAAGATTGGGAGACTCATACGCGAGTCACACGCGCCAAGATCATCTGACTGCGCCTCTTCACACGCGCCGAGATCAACTGGCTGACCCGGCCATCGTGAGTCGACAGCGCCAAGTTCTGCTCACCGTGCCGGCGCGGTGGCCGATCTGTTTAGATAAGGTGATC